>BSBM01000435.1:2305000-2937500 GCA_027924585.1 Larix kaempferi
CCCCCAGGGGGCCTCCCAACTACCAAAGGCGCACTTCTCCAGTCTTTTGCATGGCTAGTGCGCCTTTCTAACCTACCATAGCCAGTTAGGCGCCTTTCTCACCTACCAGTTAGTTATCTCTCAGTTCTTCCTTGATTTGAGGCTATATTGACTCCCCATTGACTATTTCACTCCGATGGACCTCCAGTGAGACTAGTCTGTCCATTCTGACTCTAGTTAGCTCCTGATTCGCCCTCCACTGAGCCTCCTTCATTCAGTTCATGCCTACCTCACTCAGTTAGACTTCTCATGCGCCCTCCACTAAGCCTCCTTCTTTTAGTTCATGCCTACCTCACTCAGTTAGACTTAGTTGACTAACTGTTACCTCTGATAACTGATACATTGACTGGATGATGACTCCACTATCATTCAAGCCACACTCTTTGTTAGGAATTCGAATGCCCTACTTGGCCTATTTGAATCCTACAAAATGCTCCTTACTGTTCTATTGTATTCATTCACTTACATTCTTATTCATTGTATACTACTGAGATTATGTTCTATTCTACTGTGTTTATGAGTGATCATTGAGTGTCTCCTTCTCTTCTTCTTTGCAACATATTTGTGATTTTGATTGTGAGCTGCTATAGCTGTCAGATCCTTGCATATTATTACAGGGCACTAACTATTTTTGCATTCCTCATATTGAAGCGCTATAATTTTTTTTGTATATGACTTTTGACTTAAACAAATGTTCCTCCATTTTCTATCCCTATCTATTCTCTTCCCTAGAATTTGATTTGTTGCTCCTAAATCCTTCATTTAAAATGTCCTAGTTACCCGAGCCTTATGATCAATGAATTTAAAGTGGCATCTTTACTAACTTACTACTGTATGTTGATGATATGTTGGTTGCATGCCCCAACACCTCTTATAATATGAACAATGGTCAACTTCACTTCTATTGAAACCTTGGCTCTTCATGAAGGTGTCATATTTTCTATACCACATCCTTGGAACATGTTTCAATCCATACATAGATTTATTGAGTTTGTGAATCAAATTATCTTTTCTTCTTTCTTTATATCACTCAGGCCGATCCATATAAATTTATTCCTTGAGATCACCTTGAAAGAAAGAAATTTTTACATCTAGATGCTCCAACTCTAAATCCTATGCTACTACAAGTGTAAGTAAAACCCTTACAATAGTAAGCTTCACAACTAGTGAGAATATTTCATTAAAATATATACCTAACTTTTGCACATAGCCTTTTCCCAACAATCCATCATTGTTATTCTTTACTTCATAGACCCATTTGTTTGAAACAATATTTCTTCATGGTAGGAGATCCATAAGTTCCCATATTTCATTATTGTGTAGTGTTTTCATTTCTTTGTCCATGGATTTCCTCAATTCAGCTGCAATCTCAGATTCTCTAGCTTATTGAAATGAACTAGGTTCACTATCATCAGTTAACAAAGTAAAAGAAGACTAAAAATAAGGATAAACCTTTCTAGACATCTCTTGGGATGTGTATATATTCCGATTTGTGGTTACTGAACTTGTTGTTCTTCATGTTGATTAGAAGCTTCATTTTCATCTTCACTCATTTCTACTTCAACAGGTAAATATTAGGTTCCCGCTGTACCTTCTTCCTTTGCATGGATTTTTCATTAAAATAACGCCTTGAATAACAATTCCTTATGGGAAGTAGGATCCCATAGTCTATACCCCTCTACCGTATTATCATAACTTATAAAAACACATTTCCTTGACTTTGGATCAAGCGTAGACCTCTTTTCTTTAAGCACATGGGAAAATGTTTCATAACTAAAGATACAAAAATAAGAATAATCAATTGCATTACATCACCAAACTATCTCTGGAATTTATCCATCCAATGTAGCCACGGGTGGTCTATTTATAATATAAGTAGTTTATTAACAACCTCTGCCAAATCCATTATGCAACCCAAATGTGCTACGAATGCTTCTTGCACATTCCATAATTGTGTGATCCATACACTCAACCATGCCATTTTGCTGTGGAGTATATGGAGAAATGTTCTGGTTCTGATTTCCTTCTTACGCACAAATTTATCAAATTCCTCGGAGAAGTACTCTCCTCCATTATCTGATTTAAGACATAAAACAAACTTGCCCAAAATTTTCTCTACTCATGCCTTGAACTCAGATTTCTCAAAGGATTCTAATATATTTTTCAGGAAACACACCCACACTCTTCTAGAATAACCATCTATAAAAGTTAAAAAATATCTATCACCGTTTATAGACAAAGTGGGGACTGGTCCAAATATATCATAATGAATAAGTTGCAAAAGATATGAACTTTTACCAAAGGTTGCAACAAACTGAATTCTCTAATGTTTACCAAAAATATAGTGCTACACGAGTCTAAATTAAAAGGCTTAATCCTAGAAATCATACCTGTGTCGTGCATAGATTTCAACCTTTTTTCACTCACATGTCCAATATGCCACAACTTTACTACATCTAGAACATTCATTGAGTCTTTTGTTGTTGCATGATTTGTTACTATTTTACCGCACAAATGATATAGGGTCCCATAATATTCTCCCTTTTCTACCACTTTTGGTAATCTTGCAATGATTATCACCAAAGGTATTAGAATACCCTAGTTTATCCATCATCTTGATTGAGATAAAATTATTCCCTAGATCGGGTACATGCTTCCTTTCTATTCCACCGACCAACTTTATCCTAATATCCCCTCTTCCCACAATTTCTAGATGATTATCATCATATAAGTAGACCATCCCATCACTATAGGATTGATATTTGATAAACCAGTCTCTATGTGTAAACATGTGGAAAGGTGGATCTGAGTCCAAAACCTAAGCATATAAAATAAATCTATTGTTATTGAGATAAAAACCCTAACTTATTTTTGTTTCTTCTGAATCTATTTTGTTAGCCTCACTTGATGGTTGATCTAGATTTTCATCCTTCTTTCTTTTTTTATATGCCAATACTCCTTCCCCAAGTTCCTTGGTTTCCCACAATTCTAGCGCTTCCCTTTCATGTTGTGTCATTTGGACTTAGATCTAGACTATGATCTATCGTGTTAACCCATTTTACTAGATTGACCTCTCATAAATAGGGCTTCACTAGTAGAGGGGTTTAGAGATAAATTTTGCCTCCACAATTTCTAGATGATAATGATCATCTAAGTATGCCATCCCATCACGATTATATGATTGATATTTGATAAACCGATATCTATGTGGAGACATGTAGAAATATGATGATAAACCGATATTTATGTGTATGATGATGATAATCATAGTTATTAACATCTACTTAATTCAAATTTGGTTTATGTCACTTGGTTTTCTTTAAATTTTCTTTTTTAATATTCCAAATCTTAATAATGGTGAAAGGTAGGTGACGAGGAATTTTTGCAAATATTTTTATGTAGATGCATTTAAATAGTAAAAGACACACCAATGCATTACTAAACCTAATACATTGGTACTAAACAAATAAGGTGCACCCATAACCATCATTATTATATAATATTAAAATATTATTTTTTATTTAAAAAATACATATCTGTGCTCCACATTAAACTTACTACACCGATGTGCATTGAAGGTTACATTGGATCAGGTTAAAACATTAATTTTACAATTGAGTATTCTGGAATTGATAGCATTAAATCAGAAGCCTATTCTTATTTTGGCAATATTTTTTCTGATCCTGGGGATTGCTGCTTGTATGACCAGATTAATTTGGCTTCTCTTTATCCGCATTTCTTCGATGAGAAGGAAGCTGATTACATTCAAAGAGAGGTCTTGATGGATGAAATAGAACAGACATTGAAATTTTTTTCCAAAGATAAAGCCCCTGGGCCGGATGGGTGGCCAATGGGGCTTTATCTGCATTTTTTTGATTTGATGGGTGATGAATTACATGAGTTAGTAAACTTCTCCAGGATCAATGGATACATCCCTGGTGGTCTAAACTCCACCTTTGTTACCCTCATTCCAAAGAAATATAAGCCATTATCTTTTGGTGAATTTCGTCCGATTGCTCTCTGTAATGTTTTATACAAGCTTATCACTAAAATCATAGCTGATAGACTGAAGCCTGCTCTTTGTGTTCACATCTCTGCTGAACAATTCGGTTTTTTAGAGGGCAGGCAGATTCACGATGCAATTGGCATCTCCCAGGAGCTGATGCACAACATTAAGATTTACAAGAAGAAAGCCATGTTACTCAAGATGGACTTGGTGAAAGCGTATGACAGGGTTAATTGGTCATTTATCAGATTGATCCTTATCAGATTGGGATGCCCTCTTTAATTATTAAGTGGATTATGGCCTGTATTTCCTCCATGAATATCTCAGTTCTTGTAAATGGTAGTCCATCTGAATTTTTCAGCTGCTCCAGGGGGATAAGACAGGGTTGTCCCCTATCTCCACTTCTTTTCATATTGATTATGGATGGCTTCAGCAGATTGGTCAACAATGCATTAGTGTGTGGACAGATTAAAGGCATCAAAATTTCAAAAGATTGTGTGATCTCTCACATATTGTTTGCAGATGATGTTCTTGTTGGGGGTGTCGATTCCTTAGAAGAGTGGACAATGTACAAACACATCATTCAGACTTTCTGCAGAGCCTCAGGTATGCTAGTCAGTTCTGCCAAATCGAGTTTATATCATCACTCTCTAAAGGATGAACAGATTATAGTTATCCAATCAATCCTGCCTTATAATGTTTACTCCATTGAACAAGGTTTTAAATATCTTGGTTTCATCCTTAAGCTGAACAATTATCAAATTAAGGATTGGTACTGGCTATTGAGAAAATTTGAGGCACGCATAGCATAGTGGTCTTATAGGCTCTTGTCAATTGGTGGTAAGCTTATTTTTGTAAAGTCTGTTCTCTCTAGCATCCCTGTGTATTGGTTTTCCTTGCTAGAAGTACCATCTTTCATCATCAAGACCATTAAAAGGTACTTCTTCAATTTTCTATGGTCTGGGACAGCCAGCAGTGAAAAGATTCCTATGGTTGCTGCTGATACACTTTCTAGACCATATAGATTTGGAGGTTGGAGAATTAAAGACTTGGAGTCTTTCAATATTCCCCTCAGGTTAAAAAGTTTTTGGAGAGGTATCTTCGGAAAAACCCTCTGGTCTAGACTCATTCATGACAAATACATAAAGTCGGATGTCAACTGTTGGATTAGAAATCCAAAATTGGTGAACTGGAATTATTCTCCTATGTGGAGGGGGTTTATGAAAATCTTCCACTGGATTAAAAATGATCTTTTATGGCAAGTTGGTTCGGGCTCTTAGATTCGGGTTGGGATTGATCCTATTATTGGATTTGAGCATGATTATTGCCTTCCTCCTATCATCCCACGATATTTTCAAATTTTAGGTTTGTCCACGTTAAAGAAGATACATCATCAATGTCTCGGGAATGAGGCCAATTTGAAGTGGTTGTCTGCACGAGAGATTGGACTTTCTGGCTATCTTGCTCTCATCTGGGATGACTACATTAAGAGTTTAATCTCAGCTGGTGTCAGATTGAACAATGATGTAGATAAACTGGTATGGGGTGGAAATCCTGCATCTGGTATTGTCTCGGCACATACTGCTTACACAAGAATTCTTCAGGAAAAGTACATCTTCCCTCAGGATTGGTGGTACAAGAGGATCTGGCAGTGGAACATTCCCTTAAAGTTGAAATATTTCATTTGGTTAGTATTGCAAGACAAATTGAAGACATGGGATAATTTATGCAAATGAGGTTGGATTGGCCCTAGCTGCTGTGTACTTTGCAAAAATGCAGCTGAAACTTGTCAACATATATTTGTACAGTGCTCCTTTTCTCGCAAAATCTGGGAAGTGGTGTCAGTTAATTTAATAATCACCCAGTGCTGGGATGTTGGTGATTTTAATAAATGTTTCTTAAATTGGTATATACACTGCAAGCAGTTTATTTATATTGCTGTTTGTATTCCATGGGCTATATGGTATTCCAGAAATAGTGCTATCTTCCGTAATTCTCCGCCTGATTATGTACAATGTAGCTTGATTGCACTTAAAATGTTAAATACTTGCAAGGTGGATAATCTGAAGTTGAAGACTGACAGAGTTAGTTTATTTAATCTCAAAGTGGATTAGCCTATCCTTTTCTTTGATGGTGCATCACAAGCAGGTATATGTGCTGTTGGGGGAGTTATCTATCTAAATGAAACTCATTATTTTACTGTCAAACTCAATTGTGGTAAAGGATCAAATATGAAGGTTGAATTAATGGCGCTTTGGTGTGTTCTAAAGGTTGCTAATATCTTCGAGTTGGCCAATATCAAGGTTTATGGTGATTCTTGGGTCACCATCAAATGGGCTGAGGGTGACTTTAAGCTCAATGTTATGAATCTGAGACATTGGGCCATTAGAACACTTTTTGAAATCTCTAAGCAGCAGAATATCGAATTTGAGCATATTTATCGTGAGCATAATTCTCTAGCGGACAAGCTCTCCAAGCATGCTCTTGCTGGTATTGAGGGTCATTTGATCTGGGAGGAATGGTGTGATAGCAGCATCCTGGATAGTGGCTCCTTATACTTTTATGACTGATCTGGTGTTGGACATATTTCTGCATTTTGTGATATTTGTATATTTTTTTTGACATTTTTGTATGTATTGTGCTCTATGCACTGACAGAGCTATGATGATAGCTGTAGTGGTTTCCGATGTTACTTGCTGTTCAGCTCTTTCTTCTGCTTTTTCATATGATTCAGCTGGATGAATCAGGAACACTCATTGTACTATTTGATTCAGTTATGAATATCAATAGTAGTTTTTTTTCCTTGTAAAAACTAAATATAAATTTTTATATTTAAAAAAATAGGGTACTGGTGTGATAGCAATCCAAACACATCGATGTGGATATAATACGATGCATCGATAACTGCTAATATTATAAAATGTGAAAAAAAAAATTTCATTTCTTTTTTTAATGAATATAATGCATATTGATGCTTCCAACTAACTTGTACCCTCATGGGTGCACATTGAAATGTCACACCAAACCAGGTTGAGATAGTTGGGTATTCAATAAAAAATTTAATTGAAAAGAAACAAAACACTATACCAATATGTTATAAAATCCTGATGTAATGTCCTTGGGTTGAAATCCCTAATTTGATGATGCCAAGATGTAATTACTGTCTATGAATGCCTGCAAGGTTGAACATATTGTACTTTTTTCAATTATTAATATTCAAATCCACAACTGGTTGAGTTGATGCAGTACATTGAAGAGATTGGGGACTCATGTATTCACCAGAGAAAATAAAGGGGATAAAAAAATGTCTTAGGAGGGAATTTGGAAACCATGCTATGACCCTATTAAATCTTTAAGTCCCTAAAATTACCTTATGTCATGAATTGAGCCTAAATTCCCTTTTATTAACTTAATTTTTTTTATGGTATGATGAGGATTAAGTGTGATTAAGGGGAGTGTTTAGAGTTTTAATTAAAAAGAGAAATGTGGTTCATGGGAGAGACCACACGGGGAACAGAATTATCATGCAAAACCAGAATTTGAAATTTTCCCATGTGTGTGGAGAGTCCGAGGAGAAAAGAAGAGGGTCGATTTTTGTTTGTAGGGGAAATTTGGTATTGAATTAAGAGTCCGAGAAACCAATTCTGAGTTTGGTACTGCTAAAAATTGTGTCTATTTTTTCCTTTAGTCATCCCAGTTACATGGAAAATGGTGTAGGCATCTAACATGGTGGAATTCTAAGCACTGAGAACAATGATTTATCTCACTGTTGTGCCGTCAGAATGAAACCGAGGATGTAAAATGCATTGTTTGGCATGCATTTGGAGTTAAGCCAACTTCTTGTTTTCCAAAGTGTAAAACTTAGAAATTTTGGGTCTGGTTAGATGTCTGACTAGTGAATGCATGAATCTTAGCTCAGGGGTGACATTTTGCTTAGAGATAAATGAGCAAAATTTCCTATAGTTGGGTGGAGTTTGCCTCACACTCAACCAATTTCCTATTTCAAGCATATTCTAAGATAAGTGTTCTGTTGGAAATTTAAATGTTATTTAAAATTCAGCTGTCCCCTTGTTAAATTTTGGTTATGGAGTTTTATTGAATATGCATCCCAAGTATCTACTAAAAAATTATATTGTTAATGGTGAAAATTCAGAGACCGAAAGTGTATTTCTGGGTATTTATTTTCCATAAGGGAAAGAATTGTGAATTCTGGAAATTGAAGTTTATATATATATATATATATATATACACACACACTGGGGGGGCGTTTTTGCATGCCCAGCTATTGTATGTTCTCCCATAAAACATTTTTGATATGCCCATCCATTATGTAATCTTCCAGAAAACGTTTTTATGTACATTGGAGTGCCCAATTGCCATAAAATTTTCCTTGGGCTAGTTGTTTCTCCACTCAGCCACCATAATTTCACCCCAATACCGTTTTCCTTTACCCAACTATTATAAATCTTCCCTTTACACTTTTTGCTATGATGGGTTGTTGGAAGTTCAGCCTGGAATCAAACTATCTTGTCCCGGGTTCAATTTATTTCCTTGGTGGACAATTTGAATGTTTCAATTTGATTGTTGAAATTACTGAATTCATATAAAAAAAATGAAATTCAATAATTATTTATCATTACAATTTCCTGTAGTAATTGCTAGTTTCCTAGTTTGTAAGCGAAATGTTTGTTAAAATACTTCAAAGAGTTTAAACTCTTATTTCCCATATATTTGGGAGAGAATTGATGACTGATATGTTAGTAGAGGAAATATTTCCTAAAGAGTTTAAACAAAATGCTTGTAATGATTTTTCAAAGAAGTTTAAAAACATTAATGTAGAAGATGGACACGACCCAATCTTTCTTATACTTTGCGAATATTTACCCCGTGCATTAGGTGCACAAGTAATTACATCTTCTATGTGTTTCAGTGGTTGGAGAATGCATAATTACCAGGTTTTGCATAGAATGATATTTTGCATTTATAAACCACAAGCTGAATTTGTTTGTAATATTTACAAATGCCATGGGCTAGGAATGAGTGGTACTTGCATTTATTTTTCAAGAATTGGAATTGTATGGTTTGCATGCAAATACCATGGGTTTGATTTAGGAGGAATTTTCCATTATACTCTCTGCATTAGAAAGATTGGTAATTGTTAACATAAATAATCTATGTGTTGGTTGTTGGAGTATTAAGAGAGTATGGATGTGCTGTAATGATATTTCTAGGTTTTAATAAAATGAAATTTACATAGGAAATTCATGTAGCTTAAGTTGTCAAGCTTGATGAAATTATAGTAAAAGGCTAGAAGTGTTGCATTCGAAGCCTTAGTTATAATTGAGAAATTCCCGTGTGTTAATTTCCAAGTTTAGGCCAAAAAATCAGATTTGGATAAAGAAATACATTGTTATGTTTAATGTTATATTAAATCAAAATGTGTTGAGAATTAGTATTTAAGTCATATGCCAAATCGATACTCAATGTTATGACTTGTTTAACATGGTTATAGAGGTTTTCAGCCTAAGTTCATTGTTGTTACGTGCGAAGTAATAGCAGTGTTGTTGTAGCTATTGTTAATTGCGAAGTAACAACACTGTTATGGATGTTATTTGCATTATAGCGTATAAAATTGATGCAAATTCATGTGTTAAATATGTGTCACATGGAAATACTTATGCTTCCGCAAGTATGCATAAAATTATTATGTATGTATGTTTTTGAATGTGTCTTAGGGGATATTTAATGCTTCCGCTAAAATGCTTATATATATTATGCATTTTTTATGCATTTGTTATAAGAATGCATATAATTATTATGCATGTAATGTTTTTCGAGAAAAAAAATAATATATTTTATTAGTGTGTTTTAAGTCTAGTGTAACGTAGGGTGCGTTACACCCGACCTCCCTGGTGCATATAGAATATGGGTGCATCAAAAACATTAATGGTGCGCTTGTATTATTAAATATATATTTTTTATATTAAAAAATAAAATTTCATACTGTTGCGTTACTTAAATGCATCAGTGCATGCCACTAGCATCGAGTGCACCCCGGTAGGGTAAAATAAAATAAATTCTCAAACTGAATTTCATTATTTACATTTTATTTTGTGCTTCCAACCTCTCACAAGCAAAGTTGCTCACCCCCCTTGTACGACCACATTGTTTGTTGTGCTCTACAACATTGATTCCTTCATTTGATAGCTTTCTCAGATAATTCGATTGATTTTCAAATTTTGTTGCACGTTTTGATTTTTTCTCTATGGGAAAACCATGCCTCCTCAGGAGGGAAGAGGCAAGGTAAATTATTTGTCACTTCCTTATTTTCATTTTTATATGACTAAAATTTACAATTGGGATTAAATTTGGCCTTTCTTACATTTAAAAAGAAAAAATCTATGTGGTGTACTTCATGCATTCGGTTCACACCAAACACCATGGTGGGTCTTGTTAATTTGTAGGAAGCATCGCAGCATTGCATCCCATGTGACATCATATGACTAGTGCATTGCAAATCACAATGCACCTATCTCGACGTGCATTATTTATTTACTGTAACATGCATTGAATAATTTTTTAAATAATAGATTAGCTAATTGGTGTGTTGTATGAATAGATTAACATCAATGTGTCATTTGGGATGCCACGTGATTGGGGCATTATAAAACCCAATGCATTGTAGTTAGTGCGTATTAGATATTGTAGAGAACATGCACCAAACATTAAAATTTTAAATATGATATCCTCATTATTGATGTGTTATATGAAATTACTACCACTGTTGTGTCTTACATTACCAATGTACTGTATCTATTAAAGAAAACATGCATTGAATAATGTGGTTTTATAGATATTATATTAAAAATGATTGATTTTATGTATATATCAACGCTGATGCACCTTTTGGAATCCCTTGGTATAATGCATTATTAAATATGATGCACCAAACATGGTGCACATTAGCTATTAAATGAAATATGCCATGCATCACAATTTTTCAATATGATATCATCATATTGGTGTGTTTGATGACTTTACTAGCACCAGAGTGTCTTGTGGTATGCCTTACTATTGATGTGTTGTATAAAACAACACATCAGTACTAGTACACCATAACTATTATAGAAAACATGTACCGAATTCTCTGTTTTGTAAATATTATATTAGTACATGTTGATGTTTTGTATGACTATATCATCAAAGGTGTTTCTGGTAGTGTTGGAATATTTTATATTCCTTGAAAGGTAATAATGTCTTTGTATTATGTCAGAATATATCACCAATATTATATAAAAGTGTAATACATTTATCCCATATTCATTATGGTAAAATATACTCCTGATATTCATTATTATATAAAGAGATGTTATCATGGAAAATGATATTATCCCACATGTAATATGTGAGAGTAATTCCTCCTCATCTCTTAGTATATAATAGATGCAAGGGAGTCACATCAATCATGAACATGATCTATACTTTCAAAAGTATTGCTATATTTTATTGGGGTGATTGGCATTGCTCTCTGTAAGCTTGGAGGAGATATTATGGAGATAATAGAAGACTACCTTCTTGTGGACATAGACCAATTGGGTGAACCATGTATATCTGGTGTACTCTTTTATCTTGTTCTCTTTTTGTTCTTATTTACTTTGATATGTTATTGTTTGCATAGATAGGTAAGCTAGTTTAGTTAGATCCATATCTCTGACATGGTATCAGAGCTTGTTGCTATGATTTAGCACCTTCTATTTCTTTCAAACAATATTTTATCATTTGGGCATTGGTTATTTCTTGTAGATTTTCTTTCTATCTGGTATCCATTAGGCTTCTCTTCAGATCTGGGTATATTTATGCATTTTTTTATTTCTAACCCTAACCTTGTTGTGTAGATTTTTGCAGAAATTTTTCAAGGGTTTCTTGATGTTGTTTTTGTAGATCTATATGATTTTCTGATTCTCCTCAAGGAGATCTATCTTCCGGTTGTCAAAACAGAAATTTTTGTCCAAGTTTGGTAGACTTTGTGCAGGTTTTCGTGTTCGGAAGATTCAACACTGTTTTCGGCCTTAAACTGGACACCCGCGACTGTTCCTGTGCTAAAATCGTGCATGCTTCGATAGAACTGCAACTTCACAGTACAGAGATCCATGCATAACCGCGAATCCTCTATATACCGCAACCCGCACACCCGCGACTGAATCTACTGTCAACCCACACGTACCCGCGACTTTTGCTGAGCATAACCCGTGAGTATTAGTGTATATGCACAGGTTTCCTGTTGGCAGACCCACGTGTGACCATAAAATGGTCAATTTTTACTGGAATTTTATTATAACCTATTTTTGGAACTGGAGAAGCTGTTCTGGATCCACCTACAGGAACAAAATAGAAGTCTGGGCACCCGATCCAAGGGTTGCAAGTAAAAGTTTCTCTTTCCTTTACTGTTTTTCTAACTATGTTTTTTGCAGATTCAGATCAATACAGTAAAGTATTTAAGTTTTCTGTTATTCATATTTTTTCATTTAGGTTTTGCTTCTAATCATGTTTATTAAGAGATTATTTATTGTTCTTGATATATA
This sequence comes from Larix kaempferi, assembly GCA_027924585.1. Classification (NCBI taxonomy): domain Eukaryota; kingdom Viridiplantae; phylum Streptophyta; class Pinopsida; order Pinales; family Pinaceae; genus Larix; species Larix kaempferi. Next base: position 2,317,628 of record BSBM01000435.1, read on the forward strand.
TTTTGTCTCACATTTCTATATGGAAACATTGACATCTTTTAAGGGCATGGATCTCTAGTATTTTGTCATGATGATAGCTATAAACCATCTAATGCTTCATATTTTTTAACAATATACTTAATATCTAATTTGTTCTTTTTTGTTTAATCATGTTGATTTGTAATCATGTCATGTTTATAAAACCAATTTTATAAGAACAATCTCATATGTGTTATCTTTTGATCATTATTTGTTGTATTTATATGTTATTGCTTACCTTTGTGTAAAAGCAATTTCATTGTTCTATAAGTAATATCTTTATGATCATTATATGCTCTTGCTAATTAAATTCTTGAGTAAAATCAGTTTTTTTGAATCTATGTGATATCATCTTTTTTGACTTGTCATAAGTACTTTAATTGGGATATAGTTTCTTTCTCATGTATTGCAGAGATTGTATCTAGTTCATGTGCTATTTGTCTCTAACATTCCTATATGAAAGCATTGACCTATGTTGTTTGTCTCTAACATTCCTATATGGAAGCATTGACATTTCTAGGGCATCTCATCTCTTGCATATTTACACAGTGTTAACAAGAAATGAACCCATGATTAAGCCCATTAGTGACTTGTCATTTCATAATTTTTTATAAGTGATATCATGAGTTGATCATAATTTGCTATATGTTGATCATATTAAACATTTTGATTTATTTTCATATATATCATGTCATATTTGTTTCGATCATCTTTTACTCAATATTTATATGGCTTTGAGCAATCTTATAATCTTGAAATATTTATCATGAGCACCTTGTTCTTGTTGCAATGGGATTTTTATTCTTATGATTGCATATGTTATCTTGTTCTTACTTGTCTCTAACGTTCCTATATGGAAGCATTGATATGTGTCTCTTGTCTCTAGCATTCATATATGGAAGCATTGACATTTTCAGGGCATTAATCTCTTGCATATTAACATCATACTAATGAACCTATGCTTAAGATTAGTTACTTGATGACTAAATTTTCATATATTTAAGTGAAATCTTGGGCTCAATATTTATATGTTGTGGCTGACACTTAATGTGTAAAAGTAACTTCATTTTCCTTAATGAGCAAGTTAATCTTTTATTTGATCATATTATGTTGCCATATTTTTATATGATGTTTGCTTACCTTTGGTGTATAATCATTTTCATTTATGTATGAGCACCTTTATTTTATGATCTTTATATGCTTTAATATTGGAAGTTCTTGTGCAGATCAGTTTTCTGTTTAGGCTTTTATCTTATTCCAGAAATATTGAAGCACCATCTTTTACTGTTAAAGTCATGATGTTCATCTGTATGATATCATTTTCGATGTGTAGATCATTGGGGTCTTGTTCCTTCAATGTTTGAGGTCTTCTATAGATATTTCTATTGCACCTTGATTGGAAGAATGTCTGCTATCTACATGCGTATTGGCCATCTCGGTATTTTTGTACACTGTTGTGGTGTTCTTAGCCACATGTTCTGTTGTATCGGCCGTCAAAAGGTATCTGTACATTGGTATGGATGTTATATTAGAGTTCTTCACCTATCAGTTATGGTTGTGATGATTCTTGTGGTGATCTAGGCATCTTGTAGATCTAGTAGTCATGTTGGCTTCTCTTTAGATATGGTCATCTTGTTGTTGGATTGCGTCACATGTTCTCGACATCTGTTGGATCTAGTAGCCATAAAGGATTCTCTTTAGAACTAGGAATCTTGTTGTTGGTATTTCATCATACAAATTGGTTCATGTGAAATTTCATGATTCAGTGAGAAGCGGTTGTTCTTCATCAAATTCCATCAACTGAAGTATTCTTCTTATTTGCAGCTTTGGTTCTTCTGGAAGTTGTCATCAAGGGGGAGCAGCAATGACTCCTTCCTTCCTTTGTGAGTAGGATTTTCTCCCAGCCATTATTAAGGGGGAGTGTTGGAATATTTTATATTCCTTGGAAGGTAATAATGTCTTTGTATTATGTCGGAAGATATCCACAATCTTATGTAAAAGAGTAATACATTTATCCCATATTCATTATGATAAAATATACTCTTGATATTCATTATTATATAAAGAGATGTTATTATGGAAAATTATATTATCCCACATGTAATATGTGAGAGTAATTCCTCCTCATCTCTTAGTATACAATAGATTCAAGGGAGTCACATCAATCATGAACATGATCTATACTTTCACAAGTATTGCTATATTGTATTGGGGTTATTGGCATTGATCTATGTAAGCTTGGAGGAGATATTCTGGAGATAATAGAATACTATCTTCCCGTGGATGTAGCCCAATTGGGTGAACCACGTATATCTGGTGTACTCTTTTCTCTTGTTCTCTTTTTGTTCTTATTTACTATGATATGTTATTGTTTACATAGATAGGTAAACTAGTTTAGTTAGATCCATATCTTTGACAGGAAGGACGCCTTGTCATGATGTATTATGAAAAACTATGCATGAGACATGGTGCACATGATCTATTAAAAAAACATGCACTGCATCACATTTTTTGAAAAATTAAATAAAAATATCAGTGCGTTTTATTGACATATTAGCATTGTTGCATCATGTTGATGCCCCGTTTATAGTGCGCTATAAAAAATGAACTATTATATGTGCACATTATCTATTAAAGTAAAAACACACCATATGATTTTGTGTGATATTTGTTGGGCACTCATTTTGTTCTTATTTTGTGTGTCAATTGAGTTCTTTTTGCACAATTAAGCTTTCATTTTTGACCAAATTTCTTCTCTTTCATCCAAATACATATGATTCTTACACGATATGACACTTATAAGCATATTAGGTGCTAAGGTTGTCTACTAGGTCCTATTATTTGGTGCTTAAATAAGGTTAAAATCATTTTTGAAAAGCTAATATCTATCTATTACAAGAAATATAGGTTTTGGTAAATGCCATCGTTTTGGGTATTAGCACAAGGTGGAACTGGAATTGGACACTTGGTGGATATTCGACATATCATGAAGATTATTAGGTTCCTTTCAATTGTCGAATACACTCATATGAGGCAATGGGAAAGACCAGTCAACTCTTGGGTCAACTAAAAAGAAGGTTGCAGGTTTTGATTCAGTGTAATCAGTTTCTAGATCAACAAAACAAGTCTCAGGGGATGATTTCAAGTGAGGTGTCATGAAATGGTGGCGCAAGATTGTAGGAGGAAGATGTGAAATTGTTGGACCAACATATAGATATTGGGATTATTAGTTATAGGTCCCGAATGAGATGTATGCAATCCCACCAAATCAAATATTGTGGGATGTGATTTTATTGAATTTCCTTTTTAGAGTTGTGTAATCATTAGAAAAGGAACCTATGAATATAGGTGGGTGGTAACTGATAGTGATAAATAGATCTATAATTCTTCTAATTGTACGTTATGAATTTCTAGAAGTAATATATGTACAACTTTAGACTTGTGGTTATGTAATTATGTAAATCATTTGGTTTTGATTTATTCTCCGTGGCATACTTTTAAATGAGAGTCCCATGTTTCAAAAGTATTGCCACACTCATTTTATTTTTTGTTTGTTATTTTTCTGTACTAGTGTGGTCTCATTTCTATTATTATTTTTTGTTGTGTGGTATGGTTTATTCCTTGCTACAATATATAGATTTGGATATAAGCATATACACTCATTGAATTAAACCTACTCGGTTAAAAGTGTAGTATTTTTTATAGCAAATGATTTCAAACACACTAAGTTGTAACCTGCGTTCCTACACTTACAAATTGTCATGGTCGATAATTCAAGGGTATTTATTCTTAAGTAAAATAATCGTGTAAATGCTTTTATTCTCCTTTCAAGAAGTTAATAGCAAATTTGTTTGCATCTAAAGAGTAGTTTAAGGGAGTGTCTTAAAATAATATTTTCTAGGTATTAAGGAAGACTAAATTTGCATTGTTAATTAGCTTCTCTTATATATTGCTTAGATAGTTTCTCTCATTTATTATCTAGTCTGTTTCCTTCATTTCATATGTGATGGGTTATGCAATACTTTGGTTCTGTGCATATGATTTTAGTTGGTAAATTTATTAGGGTACAATTACAAGAACATTCTAATTTCTCAAATTGGATGAAAGAATGTAGCTCACGATTTCAACAATTGCAATTATAGTAGAAGGTAATTCAATTGTTCGGACATATATTTGTATGGTTCCAATAGCATAGTCAAACCATTATTTTTGTTTGGTTTCACTTGTGTTTATTTCTAGATAGTTGAAAGTCTTTAATAATATAATTCTTTGAAATTGTCAATGAACTAATACTACACACAAAGTGCTTGCATTTCACAAGTCTATGATCTTAGATTGATGATTTAAAGTAACATAGTTTAAAGATGGGTGCATGAAGTTGGGTCCACCTTTTTGTGCCACCATATTTCTGGATTCCAAATACAATGTTCCGTTGTTTTTGTTGTGACTCTTGATTTCCTTTACCATTTCTCAAAAAAAATATATGGTGCACTAGAAGAAGGAGAGTTGTATACACTCATATAAAAAAATCAAAATTACATTAAGTGATGTTTCTAAAGTACTGCACACGCACACAACATCATTTTTTAGGGTTTTTTGACTTCAATAAATCATAAAAAATGAAAACATTATGAATAATTTATTCAAAAATAGTCTTGCACCAGTACAAGATGTCCTCTACATATGTAAAATAATTTATTCAAAAATACTATCAATTTGTTTGTATAGTGTTGCACGTGCACAAACATATATGTTATATTATGTTGAAAATTAAAAGAAAACAATTTTAGATAAAAAACAATTATCAACAACTAAACAAAATTTCTAAAAGTAAAATTTATATATTATGAAAGCTTATTTGATTTCCTATATTTTTCCTTTTTACATCATCCTTAAATTCATTACGCAAGTACCTCTAATTGCCTCTTGAAGATAGAGTTTTTTGTTTTTTCAGTTTATGTGGCAACTAAAGTGTCTTTAAAGGAGCTCATGATTATGCATCGGCCCTTAAGTATTTGGAAAATACATATAGAATGATTAGCATTTTTGAATCCACTGCTGGGGAGATGCTAAAATGGTTAGAAAAAATATGGTTTGAAGTTTTCATGCTACAAAGAAAACATAAAAATATAAGTACTTTCTGCATATACTCTCTTGCATATAGACTCTTATGACCGGGGGGATTTCCGACGACCACTGGTGTGAAGGAGACTGGCAGTCGAATCCAGGTAGTCGAGCAGGAAGCTGTCGAAGCAAGGTCGACAGGAGTAAAGGTTGACAAATTCTAGCGTCAACATCGACAGAAGCGGAAGTCGACAAAGTCAAAAGTTGACAAGGTGGAACAACGACATTGACGAAGAAGCGGCATAGGCCAAGCGAGGGGGATGGGGCAGATTGACAGCTGTGAAGACTAAGTGAATACAACAAGATAATTCAAGGATTGACAAGGTTAAGGTTAGTTGATGTGTCGAAGTGAGAATCGATCGAAAGTGGATATCGACAGGAACAACAACTGCGGCGAAGTCAAAGAGGCACAGGGATCAAGGAGCACAACAGTCGAGGAAACATACCTACAGCTGTTGTGGGTTGTTGAGGAAGTTAGTGGTAGTTAATAAGGTGTTTGAGGCAAGGCTAGTGTCACCACAGGAGGAGGTTGTGCATAACGGTTAGGGGGCGCTGAAAAATGTAGGATCCGTGAGATCAGAGGTAGAGCAGCGGACATATAAGGACGTCTCAGGGAAGCCATACATAGTGGACCTCAGGAATAGAAGCAGAGCAAAGTATAAGACTAGTGCAGAGTAAGAGAGGAGGGGATTATTATTTGTTGGATCAGAAGAGAAGTATTTTGTGAGATCATAGGATCATCGAAGACATAGGATCACACACAGAGAGGAGAAACACACCAACATAATAGAGATTTACTTCTGTAGATTGTAACAGGCTAATGCCGACTTGTTTATTTTATTTGTAGGTAACTTTACAATCGATTCAAGTAATAGAATCCAATTTCTTGGAATTTCCAATTCATGTCTAGTTTATGTGAGCATTTGTGTGTTGACTATGTGTTAATGTTAAGCAAGAGGGTCTGACCAACCTGCCTTGCGCTTGGTGGTACCAGAGGATTTTCATAATAAGGTCCATGTACTCATGGATTCAAGGAGACCTTTCTACATAGGATCATATTCGATTGTTCAAATATGTGTAAGATAAGTTGAGATGTTTGAAATCCTTAAGGCATGCCATGATGAGCCATGTGGTGGGAATTTTGCAGGCCATGAGTTATTACAGTTTCCAAAGAATGGACTATCTAGTTGTAGCGAATGAGACGCCTCTACAACCACAAGTTCTAATTGGTCCTTTTGAAAAGTGGTCCCTGGATTTTGTGGTACCAATCAATCCGTTGTCAAAGAAAAAGAGATACATGTTGGTATGTATAGATTATACCACTAAGTGTGTGGAGGAAAAATATATTCCAAAGAAAATTGAGCACTTTGTGGTGGATTTGTTATTTGAAGATTTTTTTGTTCTTTTTTGGGTTCCAAGGGAGATTGTTAGTAACCAAGGAGCATATTTCACATAAAAATTGGTTCAGTTACTTACCCAACGGTACCAAATCATGCACCATAATTCTTGTATGTATCACCCACAAGGAAATGGGAAAGCGAAATTTACGAATAAGGTTTTGGAGGTAATTCTAACCAAGATAGTTCATCTCCATCGAAAGGATTGAGTAGAAAAGATTCTAGAAGCATTATGGGCATATAGAACAACATGGAGAAACACTACTTGTTTTACCCCATATGAATTGGTATATGGTAAGCAATTTCTTATTCCCATTGAGTTTAGCTTTTAAGACTTTTAAGATTGTGGCAGAACTAGGAATGAATCAGTCAGAAGCACACAATTAGTGAATTGCACATGAGCTGAAGGAATTAGATGAAATGCGCCAAGATTCCTTTCAACATACCAAGGATTGTACAACAATAGAGGGAAAAGTGGAATGAAAAAATTATGAGTAAAAAGCAATTCAAAGCAGGTGATTGGGCCCTTCTTTTTTATTCCAGGTTTAAGAATTTTGAGGTTAAGTTTACAACTCATTTGCTTGGTCCCTATGAAGTAGATATTTTTTTTTATAATGGTTTTGTTAGGATCAAAATTATTGATAATGAAGGAGATTATTTTCTGGTCAACAATCATAGATTGAAATTGTACAAGAAATCTATGTCCATAGAAGAGTTTGTTTAGAATTTTGTGAATTGAAATTAAATGGAGGTTGTAGGAAAAGGGGGTCTTCGACCTGCTTCTTCCTCACCATAAATTTTCATTGTTTTGTTTTAAAACACACACACACACACATTAAAAATAATGTATGGTTGTGAAAATCATATCGCTGGCGCATTTGGACTTGAAATTTGTTTGAAAACCATATCTCTAGCAAGCAAAGTTTAAGCCATGTCTTTTTAGTTTTTAGCAAATTTCATTTCCATAAGTTTATAGTTATTAAAGGATCCATGGGATGTTGTAATCAGATCTATATTTTTATATATTTTTAGAAATTTATTCTAATAAGTTGAAATCAAATTACAAAGATCATCCCCAAAAGGGTAGCACTTTACAAGACAAGATTACATGAGGCTTGATTGCACGTTTTCAAAATAGGAAGAGGTGCAGAATTTGAATATTTATAGAATGTTCTAGTTTTCAAATGTTTTCACATTGCAAGAGATCAGGATGCCACCTCATTTAGAAGAAGATTCCAACATAACATCCTACTAAGACATCAACAAAAGAGGTCAACTTTATATTGAGGTATGGCAAGGGTAATTATTTTAACTTATTTATCATTCAAATAACTAGGAAACATATATGTGACCTAATTTACCATGTTTTTATCCATTATTGATAAGAATATCATTACATATCCACTATCAAATCCAATATCTTGTCTTTATATTACCCTTCACATGTTCCATTCACCCTCATAACATTTCCTATCCGACATCCTGTCTTGTAATCGTTGGTAGGTCATTTCCAAATCCAATTGAAGAGGGGTATGGCCAATAGAACTGTAGAGGAATTTGTTGTAGCTATGATGAACACAAGGAAGGATCTCATCCCATGTGCATGGAATTTTAAAGTTGCACATTCTCAAGATATGGACAATCATCCTCTTGACTACCTCCGTCTGGCCATCGGTTTTGGGGTGGAAGGCAGTTTATTTGGTAAGCGTGGTCCGTAGGAGGCCAAAGTGAACCTAAACACACTCAAAGAAGAGATTAGTAGTGACCTTTGTTATGGTGCTCTTCTTATAAGGAGTTAAAATTGCCATGTTAGAGAACTAGTCAATAATCACAAATACATAGTCATTTCCATGCTTGGTTGAAGGCAGGTCCAATAGGTAGTCCATGGAAATATATCCCCAAGGTTTGTTTGGGGTTGGAAAAGGGGTGTACAACCATTAATTCTTGATGGAAGGTTTGGCAATGGCAGATGAGGTGCATGGTCTGGTATACTGTTTAATGTCTTGTCAGAATTTTAGTCATTAGAAATAATTATGCAATACCACCACTATGTTCTTTGTGCCCAAGCTCCCTACCACTCGACTGTAATGTGCCTCCCAAATAATCTTCTCACATTTGTTTAAAGTAACACAAAGATGTCCCATATGGCATAAACATCCTAGAGATGAAAGTTAGAGACTAATATTCCTACTCACAATGTATGATAAGTAACAAAAAAGTCATTGCCATTGTCATATAATTGGGTCCACCTATAGGTTTTGTGTCTATAATAGTTGAGCATTGTAGTCAATGTGACAACTAGAGGTTGTTTGAAGTAATCTACAACTCAATTTTCGCTACCCTTCTTGTACTTGATGTTTAGGGGGAACTATTGTAGGTATCTACACCACTTCTGATGGTAGTCATTTGTAACTTTCCCCATTTCTACAAGAATTATAGGGGCTTGTGATCCATGTTTATGATCATCTCCTTTCCAAAGATTTACTATTTCCATTGGAGACAAACCTACATAATGGAGTACATCTCCTTGTCATAGGTTGGATACCTGTGAACATAATTAGAGTGTCTCGTTATGATATGCCATTGAATGTCCTTGTTGAGTGAGTACTACACTGATAACATAGTGGGAGGAATCTGCCTGAATCTCAAAAGCATGTTGCAGGTCTAGAAGAGAAAGGACTGGCAATAAGCAGAGGCATATTCTCGAATGAATTTTGTTGTCTCACCCCAAGAAAACTTGGCTTTCTCTTCACCCTTGGTCACTTGGTTTAAGGGATAAGCGATATGAGAGAAACCCAACAAAAACCTACAATAAAAGTTGGTGAGGCCTAGAAAGTTATGAAGCTTTGTTAGAATCATAGGATCAGGCGAATCATAAATGAATTGGATCTTGGATAGGTCCACATGCACCTAATGTTCATCCATGATGTATCCAAGATACTAAATTATCTCCACACTGAATGAGCATTTCTCCAAATTGGCATATAGCTTGTGTTGCCGTAGGGTGCTCAAGATATCTTGAATGTGGTGCAAATGTTTGACCCAAGTTCTCCTGAAGATGAGGATATTGTCCAAATATACAACCACAAAAGAGTTTGTGAATCAAATCAATATATCATCCATCATCCTCATGAATATTGCTGGAGCATTAGTTAAGCCACAAGGCATGAGAAACCACTCAAAAGGGCATTATTTAGACTTGAAGGTTGTCTTGCATATATCAGTTTTCTCAATCAAGACTTGGTGGTAGCTTGAATTCATATCAATCTTACTGAACAACTTGGAACCCTTAAAATAATCAATAATATCATCAATATGTGCTACGAACATAAAATAAGATAATAATTAAATAATTAATAATTAGGTTAACTAAAGTTAGGTTATGAAATGAGGCGTCTCCTCAACATCAAATGTCGAGCCATATTTAAGGCAGGGCCATCATTGTAACATATCATTTTTTTATCCTATCATCTAATATATTATTCTTATTATCAGTCAATATGAAAGTCGGATTCGACTATTAACTTAGTGAATGGATACCGCACATGGTTTTAAGGTGCACGTGGTTTTGTGAGAAGTGGGTTTGGTTTTATTCCCTAAGAACAAACCAAAAGTGAGATTTGAACTTGGGTGGGGAAGGTAACAATCATTCTTCTCAACCACCTAATCTACACACAATCCACAAAGAAATTAATCTAAAGAAAAAGGTTAACCAACGTGGAGATTAATTAATATTAGTCCATAATTGTAAAATATTACAATTGTTTGGGAAATATATAATATTAAAATAATATTATTATTACATTTAAATAATAATAATTATTATAAGGGAAAAGCAATTATTGTTAAAAAAATAAAATAAAATTTGAAGATCGGTTATCACCAAAGAAATCAAAGAAGATCATCCCACCGTCGAAGAAGTCAGAAACCATGGAAGCCGATTTGCGAGAAAAATTAGAAGCCACGTTAAAAAGTTATCGAAAAAAAAATGAAGAATTGCACGACATAAATAACAGTTTATAAATAAGAATTGAATTACAAGAAAGGTACAATGAAATAAAAATCTTTGACCAGGAAAGGCGTATAGAAAAATTGTATGCGCAAATTGATGAATTAAAAGCCGAAAATAAATTCAATCAGAGGTTAGGAAATCAAGATATAAAGAAGGAAATAAATAATTATTACGAAGCGAAAATAATACGCTTGAAAAAAATCATTAGCGACAAAGATGAAGAACTAGTGCAGTTACGACATAAATTAGAAAGTCAAGAATTAGAGGTTGGCCAGTGTTGACAACAGATAAAAGTTCTTCAACAACAAAATGACGACTCTAAAAAGACACATAAGTCAGAGATCGCGAAGAGTAATAAAACATTATCTAACAATGCTGAAGAAATTTTTAGACTAAGAAATCATAACAAGATACTAGTCACAAAAATTAAGAAGTTGAAAAATAGCTGAAAGATAGAACAATCTATGGGAAACATTGAAGGGAAACTTCTATACAAGCAAGAAGAAAATAGTTGTATCAGAAGTCATAATGAAGATATTAAGGAACAACTTAAGACATCTGAAGATGACAAACAATCGCAAGTCGAATTGATCAAGAAGTTTCAAAATGATAACAGGCAATTAGAAAACAAGTTGGAAAAGATACAGAATGAAACCTTAAAACCTGAAGAGACGAAAATAAAACTCCCAGCTCAGATCAATGCTCAAAAGACGACACTCGTAAAAGAAAATGACATTGTGAAAATTCCCTATCGACACCCCAACCATAAAAACCGATATTCTGAAAAGTGGGAAATGTCGAAAGACGATGGTACTAATGTGATCAAAGCTCTTAACGACAGATCAGTGGGGAATCCCAATAGACAACAACAAATCAATTTGGGATGGATTGACCCATCCACATATCGGAAGTTATGCTCTACACTTAGCAGTTCATATTGACATGTATCGTCAGCCATGACACCCCAAATAACAATGCGCCAAAATTATAAGGCTTTGAGGACAAAGCCTTTCTAAGAGAGTGGCAATGCTACGAACATAAAATAAGATAATAATTAAATAATTTATAATTAGGTTAACTAAAGTTAGGTTATGAAATGAGGCATCTCCTCAACATCAAATGTCGAGCCATATTTAAGGCAGGGCCATCATTGTAACATATCATCTTTTTATCATATCATCTAATATATTATTCTTATTATCAGTCAATATGAAAGTTGGATTCGACTATTAACTTAGTGAACGGATACGTTCACTACAATATGAGGGATTAAGTATCCATTTTTTATGGTGATTTTGTTCGGGGATTTGTAATCAATATAGAGTCACCATGTCCTGTTCTTCTTCTGTACCAACACAATTGGGCTCTCGTAGGCTGAGGAGCTTGGTCAAATGTGACCCTTTTGGATGATATCTTAAACTTGAAATTTTATTTCGTTATTCTCTAGAAGAAAGTGTCTATATATTGGGCCATTAGGTAGAGGAGCACCAAGTATCAAATCAAATGAATGTTTGACTTGGAAGAGCAGAAGCATCCCTTTATGTGAGGCAAATATACTATGTATTCCTCTACAATATTTTCCACCTACTTATGTTGTGTAGAGAGACCTCACATCGAAGCTATGGTGGTCGCAGTGACCTCCCGCTCGCCTTTTGACTAAACCATGAAGAGGAAAAATTTCTTGATCTGAGAGATTACCTTCTGATGCCGCTTTATTGAGATCAAGGAGATTACAATAGTTAGAGCTATTTTAGGTACCCTATAGAGTTGGAATCCCAAAGTAACAATGACAATATAGGGCATGGACTCATAAACAACATGGCGTTTCCATATATAGGGTTATCCTAAAATAAAATCACAAAATTCAAGTGGGGAAACATCTCACATTACCTCATCCTTGAAGGGATTGATTCCATAAGATAGGTGACATTGCTGACTGGAATAGATGCCATGTCCCTATCTCAACCTACTAATGGTGTATGGTTGTGGGTGAGCCATTGCTAGTAGCTTCAACTGCTTGATGACTTTGACCAAGATAAGTTTCTTCTAGTTACAATTGTTAACAATGAAATGTAGTAGAGTCCCCTTTACCCACCTCTATGAATTGAAGAGGCTCTCCCCTTCCTTTGGATCCTCAATCTAGATCTTTGTGGTTGTGATGGTGGCTCCAGGTTTTGCATAAATGATATGTTTTCCTTTATCTTTGTCTAAATTGGAGTCTCAGCCATAGTTTGGATTTGAGGATTTCATCTTGGATAAAAATGATTGTTTGAAGCGACATACATTGGTGTTGCGCTAGGGGATTTTTTAAAACTCACACTACTTTCAAGTGTGCTTTGCCTTTCCATTTTCCTTCTTTACCTATAGATTATATTGGTTTTCATGAGTTTGGATATCCTTGCTTTGTCCTTTTTTATTTGAGCTAGGGCCACCTTTACTATACTTCTTCTACGATTGATTTGTAAACCCAAACTCCTGCTTATTCTTCTACTTGTATTTTTACTCAATTTTGATAGCATACCGATAAGTAGCTCAAAATGAAGAGATGTCCAGGAAATCCATCTCTATTTGGATTTACCTTTGTAGGTTGATGCGATACTTCAAGACTAAGTTCCATTCATATTATTTGATACCCATATTTGAGCAAAAGGTATGGAATAAATTGATGAACTATGATGTTGTCTAGTCTCTCTCATGGTGCAAATTTGTCCATCTTGTGTACTGGTCATCATAGTTTCTGACATGGTATAATTCCTCCTTGAGGGTATAAAAAAAATCCAACCAATTGGGTTCTATCATGTATGTCATAGAATCATCTTCAGTATGCCTCTTGCAATACCCATCCCACTAATATTTGATATGGGGGGGACTTAAGTTATGCAAAGGTGATATTTTCACTATCAAATGTTATTTGAATAGAGTAATAACCCTCTAATAGATTTTTAACCATTTTTACAAAGAATCCACATCTATTTTTCCTTCAAATAAATGAATGTCAAAATTAATTTGTACCTTAAATGTTGTTGCACCTCTAAAATTACTGCTAATTGAAAGTGCCTCTGCGAATGTTGGTAGTTGTCAAAGGATCTAGGTGAAATTATACATCATCTCATTCCTCTGTCGCACGAGTGATTCCTCGAGCAATAACTTCATAGGATATTTTCCTCATTCATATCTCTTTTCTTCCACCATGTGAGGCTTCTTATGAAAGTGAGGGTGGCATTCCCCAAGCTCAATAATTTCTATACCCAACTCTCGTTCCCAGAACTCGTTAGGGACATGCATTGAGAAACAAAAAAGAAGAGATTGCTCGGATACCACTGATTTGGATTATTTGTAAAATCAAATGATGGAAGCAATGTAAAATGGAAACAAACACACAAATATGTTGTACAGACCGCAATAGTACAACAGAACCCAAACTATATTAATGAATGAAATCGAAAAACACTGTAAACTACAAAGTAATACAACTAACTAGAATGTTGGTAGCTTATTTATGTAGAGATATGTGTCTTCTATTCTCATTCACAAGATTCCCATTACAATAGGCCAAAGAAACAAATGCAATGTGGGCCTCGAAGACTCTAATTGACACATTAACTTCCTGGGGTTGCAAATTCCACATACAAGATCCATTTAGTGAGCAAGATAGTCCATTGGAAATATATCGAAGAGAAGAATAACTTGTGTTATGGCTATGGATTTTCTCAACCATTCCAGGACCATTTAGGGCCCCAAAATGGCCCTGAAAGTTTGGGATCTAAAAAACCATAGGAATTTTCCAAGCAGATGGAGAACCATATATTATGACTTAGGGGAATAGGTTGGTAGCCACCGATATCCACATGGATCATCCAAGTTCTTGGGATATATAACCAACATAATGGCCATTTTTCTAAACTTAGTGGTGTCTTCTTGTACAATTTGCATTTTCCTTTGTGGTAAGTAATTCCAATGAATCCACTAGTCCTCTTCATACCCATTAGCATAAAATTGGGACTTGGTTAGGTTTAAAGTCCTCTTTATTAGTTACTTTGGGATCACCCTCCATCCTAAGTGTCTCCATGTGGATTTCCCAAAAAGTTAGGGCATTCCCCCCAACTTCATATGAGCAAATGATATCCTTTTCTCCTCTTCCATGTTACAGACACTAAAATAAACTTGTAATTTTTGAAACCACTGATTCAACTTAATAGCATAAATATCACCTTGATAGGGCTTGATCTCCACTTTTTCTTCCAATTTAAATAGAGATTGGGAAGAACTATTGTTTTTGGAACTTGATTTCTCTTTCTATGGAATTTAGTTTAGCTCATTTTTTTGGGTCTTTAGAGTCCCCCAATTTCCCATTTAAGTCTTCCTCCAAGCTAGATCTTCCAAACTCACCCAAAAGGTCCAAAATTTCTCTCCATCATTGCCATAACGATTGACATATTGAGAGATTTTAGTGACTTGTATTTCTAGATTCATAAATCACTCCATATTCTCCCCTCAATTCTTCAATGGACTTATCCTCAATCGCTAGGGTTTGAAGAATTTTTTTTTATTCCTCCAAGTACTCTTAGATCCTTCGATTTCCCACAAAACCACAAAGAAAACTACTATGATACCAATATGATATGCAAATTGTTGTGGATATTCCATTGGAGCAATTTGTCACAACAAATCTTACAACTTTTTGCAAACTCTTAGTTATGTATTGTTTATTCAAGATTTACGACTCATTGTGTTAGCTTAATTGTGTAGAATGCTAAAATAAACTAAAACCAAAAAGAAAATTGATAGAGAAAAATAAAGCATCTACACATCCAGATAAATAACATAGGATATACCCCAAGAAATCCCACTATGTGTAAAAACCCCATCCAGAAGTGAGGACTATGCCTTGCTCTTTTCTTCTTTAATACACAATGTGAATACAATGAAATTGTTACTATCTATGGAGCTACCTATGACACTGTGACCTGTATGGATCCTACTTGATATCCTACTTTCTCTGATATGCTCTAATATCCACCCCTGAGCTCTTGCTCACCTATGGGACAATACAATAATACCATAAGAATGGAGCCCCTTCTTCTTCTAGTGGCCCATTATTTAGCAATGTCCTGATAGCCATCTAGAGTTAGTATTTAGTTTTTTTACATGCCTTAACTCCTACTTAGGGTTAGTGTTTTGGACCCTATAGAATGTTCTTGAAAGTCGACATGTGTGGGAAATGATATCTTATGTGGAATCCACTTGGTACCATGGTGGTCAACAAGATAAGTCAACTTACGAGAGGCATAACTTCCTCATATGAACTCCAATTTAGGTGATGCTTGTGTCATTGGAAATATCTTAAAGTGTAGAAGAACAAAAATCGGGTAGAACTACTTTCATAAAATTTTGACCCAAAAAAAACATCATTTGAGCTCTCAAATGAGCCTCAAAACGTTCTAGACCCCAATTTGCAAAGTAAGAGCTACCTAAAATGGGCCCTACAAGACAATTCATCCAATCTTTCCACTAAGAAAACACCAAAATATATGACAAATTATATAATAATCCATGTCGGATCACTACATGAAAAGTCGAAAAAGATAGATTGAGATTGATCACTATGTAATCTATTTGTTATTGGTTATAAGAATCTTTTTACTTTCTTACTATTCACATTTTTCATCATTCAACATTGTTAGTTTATTACTATTCAACTTATTTCTCATATAAATTTTGAAGTATCCATCTTGATAGTACTTTATATTTTCAGCCAAGAAATGTGAGTAAATTTAAAATGATTAGATTCATCTCAAACACACATATATACACAATTATGATTATTTACAAATTTGATGTGATTTCCCGTGACTTAAGCCAACCTAAATCCATCTTAATTGGATCTACCATGCGTTGAGATGAATCCAATCCCGCAAAGTGCAAACTAATTATAATTAATATATAGTTATTTATATAATTGTAATTAACGAGTTACATAAAGGTGACCCAAATTGCAATGCAATAAGAATTTTACGGGCACATACCAATGATAAATTATTAGTGTCGATATATGATGCACATAATGACATCAAATAATGCTACTAACTCAACATAAAAGATCCGATGCAAACTTGACATAAGGCACATCATCGCTGTGTTGCATCGAAATGCATGATGCAAATAATGACACGATGTAACACTTTTGATGCAAAATGTGATGCGAAGGAGACACATTTCCATGTGTGTGTCGAAATGTGTGATGCAAATAATGACGAAGGATAACATTGATGGCAAAAATTAGGATGCAAAGTAGAATTGTTATGAAAAACGTAACCCACATATGATGCATTTTCATGTTGCATGATGTTTGAAATGTAAATCATGGTGCATGATGATGTTAAATTGATGAAAATTGTCAAATCCCAAATGTGTCGCAATTTACATTGTGAAAACTAGAAAATAAATTATAAAAAATACATTGTCATGCGACATTGATTTTGATGCTAGGGTTACCATCACGCCGGGTTGAATGCATTGAGATTCATGCATAGGGTCTCGAGATCGATTTCTTAGGTTGGTTTCCTTTGTTGTGTGTCTCACTCAATGTTCTCGTTAAGTCAAGCACTATAATTAATGCAAATGGATTTGCATTGCTAGTATCATATGAAAATGTGGAGAAATGCCCAAAAATTTCCTCACTATGTATTCCTTGGAAAAGAATTTGATGCTATGACCTATATTATTGTAGTGAATTAATAAAGTTTTTTCCAAATGAAAAAAAAATACATGATTTTGATGCTACTGTTACCATGGTGGGCTAGCTTGATTCATTGAGTACATTGAACTTCATGGAATCGATTCCAAATGTCTTTATAAAGTTTTTTTACAAATGAGAGAAAAATACACACACTTATGTAGATTCATTTTAACATGAAATCTTCAAAACACTCATATTAATTTAAGATATTTTTATTTTTATTTTTATCATATTCAAATATAATATTAAAAATTTAATTTTTTAAAACCTCGTTATCTTTAATTTTCCAACTCATATTAATTTAAGATATTGATATTTTTATTTTTATCATATTCAAATATAATATTAAAAATTTAATTTTTTAAAACCTCGTTATCTTTAATTTTCCAACTCATATTAATTTAAGATATTGATATTTTTATTTTTATCATATTAAAATATAATATTAAAAATTTAATTTTTTAAAACCTCGTTATCTTTAATTTTCCAATAAATCATTAGCCTTAATCAATATTAAAAACGTTATTAAAATAAATTAAAAAAATCATTTTAATATAAATCTTTAACCCACAAACTTTGAATGAATAATCAAATTAACAAAAAGATCATTTTAATATGAATCTTTATACCACAAATTATTAATTAATATTCCAAAGATGAGAAGATTTGAACAAGTTGATAGTCAACAACATTATTACAATAAATTAAAAAAAAATGGTTTTAATATAAAATCTTTATACCACAAACCATTAAAAATATCATGATAGTCTAAAGATTTAAAGATTTAGACTGAGTCAAAATAGGCTAATCTTTAGACAGTTACATTGACCATTAAAAATATCAGTATAGTCTAAAGATTAAAAGATTTAGACCGAGTCAAAATAGGCTAATCTTTAGACAGTTACATTGATATCAATGGCTTTCTTTTACTTAATCAATTATTCACGCTTTCGTTGGATTCTATTGCAGAGTCGGTCATCGAGGATTCGAGGGTTAGCAGCAAAGTCAAAAGATTGACGATTGACTTTACGACTGGGCTTTTCGATGACCTCAGTCGGGTTACAGATGCCTGTCGTGTCACGCGTTACAACACGATGTTTGAACGCAGATTCGTCGTGACTGATTGTTGTGAGTCAATTACTTTGCTGTGTCATTATTGCTTTGGGTAAATGTCAATACTTGGAAAACATTTGTGAATGTCGTATTAATATTATAACACTTCCTTGAAGTCCATGTTCTTTGCACGAGGGAGCGCAAATTTGTCGACCAACAAATTCGATTAACTGTGTCAACCTTGGCAATCCTCCTCAAGCTTAAACAATCAAATAAATAATTTAACGAACGAAGATAAAAGGCAGAGTAAGTAGCGGCTCTAAGGAATTAGACTGAGTACGTGATGAATTTAAGGAATCGGTCAAGTCTAACCAAACTTGGAAAGCAAGTTTCGAGGCCCCGGCAGCTGTTGGTCTGGTCAGCTATTCAACCTGAATATGCGTATTCACCTCCTTATATCTATCTTTGCCTTGTCCTTCGTCTTGCCATTGTCTATATAAATACATCACCTCTGCCTCTTAATTTCATTCAACTTCAACTGATAGCGTTGAGGAGCATTTCTGATCCGTAAAACCCAGTTTTAAGGGAATTACTTTTGTTCGTTTGTTGCATTGCTGGTTCGATTTGCAGCTTTCTTGTTCTGTCTTGAATAGCAGAACAGGAGGGTAGGCACCTGCACTAACAATATTATCAATACTCGGAAGTATTATTATCGAAGACAGACCATGAAGACATGCAGCTTGTTTTTCTTGTTCTTCTTGATTTCAGTAGCAGCAATAGTATTGAATCAAGGTGCAGTCGATGCAGCAGGTAGAATCCTGAAAAAGGGAAATATTGTAACAGCCCAAGCTGATAGAATTCCATGCGATCATTACAATATCGGCCTTAATGGAGTTTATGAAGTGGGAGATATGTTGAACAATAAACTTCCATCGGGTCCAAGTCCAGGAGTTGGTCACAATTACATCAATTCTGTGGGTTCTGAAAATATGAAGACTAGCAATACCTTGAAGATGAACAAACTTCCTTCAGGTCCAAGTGGAGGAGTCGGTCACAAATACATCAATGCCGATGGGAAGGCATCAGCAGAGAGATTAATTACTACGACGCCGTTCAACAAACTTCCATCAGGTCCAAGCGGAGGAGTAGGGAACAGCAATAAGGATTGATGACCACGTTTAAAACAAACCCATAACTTGTCAACTCAAACGGCGAT
Source organism: Larix kaempferi (assembly GCA_027924585.1). NCBI lineage: Eukaryota > Viridiplantae > Streptophyta > Pinopsida > Pinales > Pinaceae > Larix > Larix kaempferi. The sequence continues at coordinate 2,337,187 of BSBM01000435.1, forward strand.
CGAATGAAATTAATATAAAAGAGGTCCGATATTTGTTATTGTTGTAGCCAAGGTACAACAGTAAATGTAAAGATTAGTCAGAAAGATGGCATAATTAGATTTCAAATAGAAAATACCTAGAAGCTCTATTTTTTTCATTTTTCAACCCAGGAAGGGAAGAATTAATAGATACGGAATTTCAAATTAATCATTAATTGAAGCATTCTTTTCTTTTCTACTGATACGATTCAAACAAGAGCCATTAACAATAAGTCGCATGAACAGCATATCGCAGATGTATTGAAGTATAGGAAATCTGATCGCTTGAAAAGATTGGATCTCAGATTTTTTTATTGTTTACGGAGACTATTTTACATTAATCAATGTAAAGATTATGTAAGCAATATGCTTGCGTGTTCCGCATCTCGCGACGAATATATACCTATATATTCATTTTCTTTTCGCTTTTTACAATTATAAAATGGAATATTTTAATTTTTTATTTATGTTTATTATATACTTGTCTTTTATAAAATGGAATATTTTAATTTTTTATTTATATTGTGTTGGATCAATTGGTGCGGCACTTTCATTCTTAGCCGGAACAAGTGACATACGTACTCTTCTTTTTAATGAAAGAAGAAGTGACATACGTACTCTTCTTTTTAATGAAATAAATAGTAAGGCTATGCTAATACCTAAAATATTATGTTCAGTAGTTTTGAAATGTTTTCTTTTGCATTGCCGGAAATTAGCAGAATTTCTATTATTTTTTTTCGAGAAAATTGGCTAGATAAATATTTTTAGACCTTTCATATTGAATCGATCTTTTCATGGTTAATGAAAGAGCCCAGTGCCAAAAAAAAATGCATATTGGGAAGGTGTTGCTGTACATTTATATTAACTTTGTTTCATATATATATAGATAATTAATGTGTTCTATAATATGTTATATAACAACAGATAATTACAATTAAGCTAGGAGAATAAGTAATAATAAGTAATAACAATTTGTTCATTGTTCATAATACATAATTTGTGATCTCTTAGTGTTCAATTCAAACAATAACCATTAACAATAAGTGACAGATCTATTGAAGTATTTAGGGGGAAAAGAAATCTGATGGCTTAAAAATATTGAATCTCAGAATTTTTTTATTGTTTAAGGAGACTATTTTACATTAATCAATGTAAAGATTATGTAAACAATATGCTTGTGTCTTCCACATCTTAGGACGAATATATATTATATATATATATATATGCATTTTTTTTTAGCTTTCTTTTATATATACATGTTTATTATATTTATAGGTGTTTATATCTTAGAATTTAGGGTATATTACCATTTATAGTTTCCCTAGATTGAAGTAGAATGGTACAAGTGTAATGTTTAGATTGATTTTATGGGTATCTTTAAAAATTCAAAATAAATAATTATAAAAAAGAAATATAAAAAATGTCTGGTACCTTAACTGTAGCTTATACACTGATAACATGTAGTGACAACAATCCATTTAACTAAAAAAGATAACAAAGAATGGAGAACAAGCAACGATAACTTGTTCATAATACTTAACTTATTAACTATAAGTTAAGTGGCTAATCATAATTGTATATATTTTAGTTCACAAATTTAGAAAAATATACATTAACACAAAGCAACCAAAAACCAAAAGAATTATTTAATTATAAAAAGAAAATCATTATTAAATAAAGTTTCCTCTATTATTTTGATTTATTTAAAGCCCATTATTGCTAATTTAAAATTCGCAAATCCATTTAATCGCTGAGCAACATTAAGATTTGCAGTTATATGAAAATAATATTTCACTGTTTCTGTGCAAAATTTTCAATTTAAACTACGGTGTAAACTCGCGCAACAGAAAAAGTGCAAATCGTTCGTCTTAACTACTTCACGGCATACGGCTACAACTTCCTACATGAGTAATTGCAGGCTCATTCCTTGATGTTCCATCCGTATCCAATATCAGAACTCATTCAGGTCGAGAGGCCCAGAGCCCCGTCGCCATCCAAGTCACTTTTTTCGATCATCACCTGGAGCTCCTCGTCCTTCATGGTTTCCATGCCCAAGACATGAAGCCTCTCTTTATCCTCCATTAGCTGCTGCTGTTTAAAAAAAAAAACAATTGGAACCAAATTATATAATTTCTGTTTTATTGCTAAATACCTAAAAATGATCGAGAATAATTAGAGTATGTCAAAAACTATCAAAATTACCATATAATATCATTGATACAAGTGTCAACTTTATCCTGAATTTTTATTTTTGCAAATCAATCAATTAACATGAGAAAAAGAATGGAAAAAATAACAACATAGGATGTTCAAATCTCATGTTTATCCTAGACTGCAAAATAAATGTTTAATGTATATAATTTTAAAACAATAATATTTATAAAAAAATTGACACAAAATATAAAAGCATTATGTTTTAACCAAATTTATCTACGTCTCATCAATAAGGACAAATTGCAGAAGGGAGAAATTACTCTTTAGTAAATAAAGTTTCTTGTTTTCTGCTTCAAACTCGCTTGCTTGTGGAGGCAATCCCAATGCCGTCAATAGCGGTAGCCATCTCTTAGGTGTATTAGGCCAACCAACCAATGCACCGTTTTGCAATAAAATATTAAGCATGGAACTCCATTAAGATGTTATCCATCATTTAATATACATTATTCATTTATGTTTTACAACTGTGGATGACAGGACGTTAAGAATCTTTTGCTCGTTCCCAAGATACTTTTGTGTTTTTCAAGCACACATAAAACAATCACTTCTTTCATGACTTCTCCTCATCACTATCATATAATATAGAATAGGTAACTTAGCTATGCATAAGGCTTGTGTATTTAAATGATTATATATCTAATGCTGGTTGGAGTTGGATAGTCTAATGTTAAGTTTAATAGTATACAAAGCAAGTTGGTTTGAGTAGGGTCGTCTAATGTTGAGTTTAAGAGTATACAAAGAAGTTACATTTATATCAAAGGTTCTACATAGTGCAAAAGCAAGGAAATCATTATAGTGATCAAGTAATTAATGTTGAGTTTAAGAGTATACAAAGAAGTTACATTTATATCAAAGGTTTTACATAGTGCAAAAGCAAGGAAATCATTATAGTGATCAATTAAGCAAAGAAAAGATGTTGCGAGTTAAAAGAATGCATTGATGGAGGGAAAGTAGGTTTAGATTAATTAAAGGGAAGTACCATAGGAGTATGATTAGTCAACCAATTAATTAAATTGAGAATTTAGTAAACACCAAATTGGTTGTATAACATAATTAAATTGAGAAAATAGAAAACACCAAATTTGATCTATACAGGTATAGTTATAAAACAATCACTTCTCATCATCACTATAGGGTAATTTTTAGGGGCGAAATTTGACCAATTGACTATTTTTTGGACATTTTTCCAAAAAAATAAATTTTTTATTTGTTCATTTTTACTCTCTAATATATCACCTATATTTACATAAAATATGTTTTTAATTGTAATATTCACCAAAATTTACAAACTTTAGTAGTACAAGATATGTTTCAAATTTAACATTAGTGTGTTTGTGTGATTTTTTCAACCCAAAAGAATTGCCTACAATACTATACTTAGATATAATAATTAGAATCCTTAAAAAATATAAATCAATGATTTTATAGATAAATTAAGGATTCTAATTATTATATCTAAGTATAGTATTGATTTATCTAATAATTAGAATCATTGATTTATCTAGTCTAACCCTAAGTTTAATGCCATACAATTCAAGTTAGGGCTATATCAAGGGTCCCACACAATGCAAAAGAAAATAAATCATTATCATGATCAAGCAATTGAAGAATCAATCTAGCTAGTTAAAAGAATGCGTTGGTTGAAGGAAAGTACGCTTGGACCAATCAAAATGAAGTAATGTGGGAGTATGATTGCTCAACCAATTAATTATTTAATTGAGAATATAGCAAACACTAAATTGGTTGTATAAGATAATTAAATTGAGAATATAGAAAACACCAAATTGGTTGTATAACATGATGTACATAGTAGGATTCACACCAATGACTTAGAAAACTAACAATTGGGATTGGATGTTGGCCAAGGACTTGATTAAATGAGAAATCTCTTTGTGGGTGCAACCAATGATTCATAATATATGGAAATTAGCACTATAGCTAATGATTAATTATCCCAACAAAAAGGGAAAATAAGAGACTGGGTTGTGAATGCCGACATGATTCACTTATAGGTGATTCTGTGCATGTAGTTTTAAACCACAAGAAATCACACCAAATTGAAGCAATTACACAATGATCATGTAGTTTTAGACTACAAGAAATCATACCAAATTGAATCAATTACATAATGAAACTCATTCACACATCAATAAGAACATAAACAATAGATTACCCTAGAAACCCAAATGGGAATTAACAACCAAAGATGGTTTATATTTTATGTTTGAGAATATATAACTAGATCCAATATATACTCTCAACAAAGATTCATGTATTCTTACTCATTGGCAATAATTTTGCAGAGTGCTTTGACTTAGAGACAATCTTTATTCACCATGGAAATGCTCAGACAATCTTTATTCACCATGGAAATGCTCAAACTTTCTTTGTTCTCTTATGTTCAAACTCCCCCATCTCTCTTGGTTGTATTTGCATCAAGCAAGCAATATTGTTTATTATGATCTTTCCTTGAAATGACAACTATTAGGAAATTTGGTTCATCTTCTCATGGCCTTTGACCTTTGGTATTCAAGGACCATCAACTACAAAAATTGCAAATAGTTCCTTTTACAAAGTTTGAAATTATTCCAATCCATTTCAGGTCACACCTCTCCATTCACAGGATTTTGGTCTCCAAAATCTTGAACTCAATTCTATATCTTCTTCTTCCACACCTGTGTGCTAGCCTCCTTTGATTCCATATATTATAGTTGATACTTAGTTTTCACGGATTTGAAACCCCTATGATTCAACTCTTTGCATCAATATCCAATGAATATCCAAGAAGGGTACCTCCACTCCAATATTGAAGATAAGAGTTAAATAAGGGCTAATTTTGATATGTACATAAGCATGCTATCCATTTTATTGGTGGATATGGAATCTTATACTACTATAGGTCCCAAGACAATTGTTTCTACTTGGAATGCAAGTGTAAGAAACTCTTCCTCCCCTTTAACCTTGACTCTCCAAGATTTTCCCTTCTTTGTGCATTTTTTGGGATGAAGCTCTAGATGAAGACTCCAAAACTTGACCTCCTATTGTCTATTTAACTCATAGTATTAGAAAAATTTCTTGCTACTACATGGACTCTTGGCATTCTCTTCTTGTTCATGTTCTTCCTTTCACTTGTGGCTTTCTTTTTCTAGTAGTTGGTAATCCCTTGGTGGCCTTTAATACCACAAAAGGAACATAAGTTAGAGTGCCAACAATAATCAACCTTGTGGCCTTTTATATTAAAATAGAAACAATCTAAAATGCCTTGCCATTCCTCTTTAGTTTGTACATGTTCTTAGTTCTTGTTTGCTTGGTCTTCCAAGTGTGGGTGCAATTTTGAACGGCCAAAAAATCACTTGATTCCACTCATTCAATATGCTACAAGCATGCTAGAATAGGGGTTTATTTCCCAATTCTTTTTCTATTTCCTTTTCTTCGACTAAAATGGCATTTTATTCAGGTCATCTTGCCTTAACAAAGGTTATCTTGGCGGCCTTATCTTGATCCAAACTTTTAAGAGATGAATTAAATTCACTCACTCCCTCTTGTCTACTAAAATCCATACCTTCATGTTTGAGCCTGTGTTTAGCTACAATGGGGTTTACAATCCTTTGTGTTCTTTCCTAACCCATGGCCATCATAGCCCATTTTCCTCATTAGCTTGGAACCTATGCCTTTGGTACGTTTTTCAGAAAAAACCAAAGAGTTCTTTTGTTTTTCTTTGTTTTTAAATACTATATAGATATTATGATGCCTATCTCAGTCATGGTGTTGGATTTTGTAGGAATGGGAGATTCTTGCACTTCCTTTGTCTTTTGTAAATTTATCTTCCACTTCCTTGATATTTCACTTTCATGATTTATGGTAAAAAAATTAAACTAATATAAAGCCTTGATACATGATTTTTGGAGATCCATCTTAATTTTAGATCAATTACGAACATAGAGGGATTAAAAACAAATGTAGGTGAAAACCTCTCCGTGCTTAAAATATCTAGAGTTAAGATATATATATATATATATATCTACTTTGGTTTATGTATATATGTCTTTATTTGATTGAAAATCATAGTCCCTCGCTTTCTTCCCTAGAAAATCTAGATGGAAAGTGACTAATAACCCTGTGGGGCTTGGACATATTTAAACATGTGACATAAGGCCTTTTTGTTGACAACATGCTTTGGGTGGACGATTTATCCTATTGGGAAACCCTTGGGGCTAGGTGAATCCATGAAATATATTTCACTTTTTAGTCCAATGTGACAATGAAAATTTGGCATATGACATATTTCATATCTTAATTTTCTACGGTGGGTAGTATTGCTAGTTTGGTCTTGTTATTTTGCTAGATTCGTGGTACTGAAGCATCCAAGACCTCTTATGGGTCACATAAAATCATTTATTAAGGAATCTAATGATCTTTTAAAGTTCAAAATAGATGAGAGAGTGAGACTTGAGGATATTCTCATTAGTTTTGATATTGTATTTACATTTACTAAAATGAGTTGAATGAAACAATGGAATTCATTGACTCAGAGACAACCATGTTAGTAGAGGTTTGCTTCACATCACTTTCTTAAGCTTTCAAGAATGATTCTATGAGTAGGTGTAATAGTGGGTTCTTCTCTATCACCCAATCTTTCCAATCCCATCATTCAAAAATTAAAAAAGAAGGCCCTTGACTCATACCCCCTCAAACCAAAAAGGTGGAAGAGGTATGCATATTTCACTAATGTGAAATGGGTAGAGAAACAATCAATAAGTTATTCAAGCACCTCAATTGTCTGTTAGAGAAATAATTTCACCATGGATGTAGATAATAATTAAATCATACCATTCCTCGATGTTCTAGTTAATAAGAGACAAGACGAAACTATTGTACATCAAGTTTTTAGAAAGAAAACCCACAATGGCATCTATCCCCACACCAACTCGCACCACCACCTTGCATAGAATATTAGGGTCATCAATATGTTTGCAATGAGGGTAGTGAGAATTTATGAAATTACGAATCTTAAACAATAGTGGGATCACCTCACCAAATTCTTCAATATCATAGGCTAAATAAAAATGAAGTTAAAAAACATTAAAATCGATGCAAGAATTGGTAGGATCTCTCAACCTTGTAACAACCCTACTATAAAAAAAACCCTACCATTCGTACATATAAGGTGTCATGGATAGAATTTCCAAGGTTTTAAAAAGAAAGGAGGCCTTAACTTCATTCCAATCTCTTGAAACCCTAAGGCATAGGGTGAGATATGACAAAGATAGGGTTTTGTTGTAGCTGCAACAACTTTCCCCAATTTTGTGGAAAATTAGCCCCCCCCTTATTTGAAATCAACCTTTGACTTTATTTGCTTTTTTACTTTTATCTTCTACGCAAGAATTGCCCGGAGCTTGGGTGTTTGTAGAAAGGTTGATAGTTATAAAATTTTTGAGTCTTAGACCATTTCAACGACTTACCAAAACTTTATCAAAACATTGGTGCATTTGTTGGTTTTACACTGAAACATCGGGCGGTGATTGTTTCATGTCGCGAAGCTATCGGGGAATTTTATATTTTGACGTCAAAACGTTGGATGATTTCCACGTTCCTCGCCAATATCACAACAAAATTCTAGTGTTTTGACCAACCTATTGGGGAAGTTCTGAATTCTACCCGAAACGTATTGAAAGCCTGGACTCTTTTTTGGATTTCATTGAACTTAGATTTTTTTGGGTTTGGTGTAAGTCTTGATCAGATAATCTTATCAAATTTACTCTATAACTTTTCGGCATGTTATCACTTCTTCTTTGAAACAGTCGGCTTCGAAGTATTTTCCTCACTGATAGTGTCATAGAGAGTTTGATTTCTCTGGCTGGAAAATTCATAGACTTGCTTCGCGATGACTGGCTATATGTCTTGATCGGTGACAATCAAAGATAGGACCAGAATGATTCGGTAGTCATACAAGTTGGAGGCAGATGTATTTTGTAGCAAGATGTGAATATTCTTCGAGAGGCGTCGGGGAAAATTGAGTTTTAACGCCAAACACATTGATGCAGATCTTGTTGTGACTCTGAAAAGCATCAATGTGAATATCATTTATCATCATTTGGTTATTATTGGTCTTTAAAAAATGGTTTTTTTCTAAGTGTGAATCCATTTTAACATACTTTTTCTTGTAAAGAGCTCCTAGTTGCGGAGGCCGTTAACAGAGTCGTAGATGTTTTAGGGTTTAGGCACCATTTATATTTGAATGAAATCCCATTGAGATCTCACTGGGTATTTCTTCAACTTTGTTACACTGCTTGAACCACCTGGATGAGGAACTGTAAAACCCCTAAAAATTCACTAAAATTAAAATTTTTCGTAATAGCATAAATTGCTATGATTACGATGCAGAAGTATTAAATTGTAACAAGAACATGATAACTCTAAATAATAATTCAATGCTGACAAATTTCCTAATCTGCTGTTTAAATTACTTAAACATCCTAGAACAATGTTATAGCCGTTAAACATTAAGTCTTGAATTTATAGCAACCTCAGTTAGCATCGAACTAGAAACTGTCGTAAAGTTGAATTAATATGTTTGCTAATTATTATGTATTTTCTTTGGTCAAGCACATCGTCCCTTACTTTCTAAGTTATGTATTTTGATTCTAGCACTAAGATGATCATTTTAATGTAGTGAAGGGGTCCTTGATTTTCCCTGAGGCTTACTTAGCTAATGCTCCTGAATACCCTTGCAGAGAACAGGTAATTCCAAGTAATTCTACTGGAAGCTTGCTTGTATAATTTTTAGTTATCCTACAACACAATACTGGTCTTGTAATGCAATGAGTTATATGGACTTAGATTCTTTTCCAGGTATTTTAATTCGATAATCCTCTTGTCTTTATTACAAGGAATTCTCCAGGTTAAAAGCTGATGATTTTTAGTATTAATATATATAAATTTCATACTATTGCTATTGAAACTTTTGTGAAGTTTACAACTCCAAATCCTTCATCAATGACTATAGTGGAAACCTTGTCACACTACTCTATTCCAAGGATTGAATTACTATACTTATATCTAGCAATATATTCATTATATGAAGTACTCATGATACTAGAAATGCAATTGATTGTTCTTCACCATTAACTATAGTGAAAGCATTTTCCTACCATTTTAATTTTAACAATCATATATACAACTCCTATATCTAACAACATAGATTTGTTTCATGATTTACATAATACATTGGAAAAGCAATTAGATAAAGACTATGGATTGGAAATACTATGCATTTATCTAATGCAAATATAATACTTACTATTATTGCCATAATCCCAACATGGATGCTTATACATTAACTGACCCATTGTAATGTTTTCATGGTTTAACCTGCATGTGATAATGCTAAGGTTGAAACTATACATAACAAATACATTGGAAAGTAATGTATTAAATCCTTGAATTATGTGATGGCAGGCTCATGTTCCCAAGTTGGTGCAATTAATGCTTTCATAAAAGCCTTCGTAGTGGATTTCATAGTGTAAGCTTTCATGGCTAGCATCACGTGATCCTGATAGGGTCGTGGCATTGATACAATGCTCAGACATAGGATCAATTCGAGTTGGTACATAACGTGGTAAGATCTCGTAAGGTTATATCTCTGTGCTGGAAATCTTCTCGGCAGTGATGAATTAAGTTTTAAATGTATTAGGTGAACGTATGCCTAATGTCTCGATGGATGCATCTCGATCGTCGATCTTGTAATTTCTTGGGTTTTGTAAAACCCTACTTCACAATAACGCCGGTTTTCATGCTTGTATCATTCATTTGTTTGACAGAGTGGGGAGGGAGAGGCCGATAGGCCCTCCGAGTCCCCAGGGTTCGTAACTTGCACTCTTGCTTCGGCTCTCTAGGGTTTTCATGGCATTTTTGAGCCGACTGTGAAAATGTTAAAAGGACAATAGAATGTGCAGATGTGAAAAATTCCAGGTTGTGATGTGTTCGGGTTTGATATTGTGACCTGTCCCCATAGGTTCTGTTTGGAAATATGGAATATTTGTAAAACACTCGGTTATGAGAAACCCTGATGGAGAATGCTGTGAGCATTTAAGCGTTTGATCTGGTTTAGAGATATGCTTGCTTAGATTTTGAGTGCACCAGTTTGGTTTTGCTCGATAGGTAACTATGGAGTGATGCTTCGGTTGTCTATCGTTGGTCTAGAGGAGAACGATAATAAAATGTATACCAGGTGATGTACCAGATTATCCCTCCTTCGTTTTTTATTAATACTAGTTTAGAAATGTAGTTTTCGTAAATATTTTCGTATCTCATGTTAACCTCTTTGTATTTGTTGTTGGCAGGTTCTACTCTTCATGTTAATGGCATTCTTTTGCAGGCAAGGATACTAGCTATCTAGGTAAGCCTCAGTGTCATCCTCAAGGGTTTTTGCCAATAGATGCAAAGAAATGGTTATACTTAGTTTAGTCACTGTCAAGGTTTCAAAATGTAGTTACCATTATGCAGATGATTATGGTAATCCTTCTTTTAAGCTGTGATGCAAAGGATATTTGGAAGCTTTGCTTCATGAGTTGTAACTCAAAGTTTTGTTTAATGTCTCAGTCATTTTTTACAATGTTTTCGTTGATGTTCAGGTTTTCTTTTTTGGGATTTAATTGCATAAAATGATTTGGTTGATTTTGAACTAAAAGTTCTGAGCACTTCAATGGTTAATGGATTCAGTCTTTTGTAAACCACTTCTTAGGCGAATGCCATTGTTTTGTTACTGTGAACGTTTAGGGATTATCGCATCAATGATAATGTGATACTTTTGTTTATTTTGAACAATAAAATGATAGCCGTAACCTGTATGTTAAACCCTTTCTAAGTTGATTGTGTTTCTTTGTGTTTACAGTTTAGGGTTTTCGTTTAAACCTATAACTAAATTCTAAAGCTGTTGAAATGCATTTGTTATCAAATCTAGAATACATAAGGTCTTGTATCGAAACGTAAAAGCTGGGCTTCGAATGTTTAGATAGGAATATAATATCAACGTAGTGAAATAATAGAATGTTTAATAATGATACTTTGATTATCAGTCTAAGTTTATTTTACAAATGATATGAATTATTACATGCCTATGTAACATATCGTATTGGTTTACAATGATAATATTTGTAATACATTTCTTTTTAAATGTATGAATACCTAAGATCGGTTGTAATGAAGACTTGGTTTAAGTGTTGAAATCGTAATTCTAGGTTTTCATTTATCTATACAATACTGTAATAAAAAGGATAAACGTACTATGTTGAATAAGTATTAAAGCATGAAATACTTTATGTCTATTGTAATAATAGTATTTAAATGATTCATATGTGGATTAAATCTGATGTTTATGCTAGTATAATGTCCAGTCTATAAAGAGTCTGTTTATTTGTAAAGAACTATTCTTACTATTATTTAGGCAAAAGATTCTTTTGATAACATTATTGTTTGTAACAAGGGAAAAGGTTTACTATTTTAGCAGAAAAAATAGTGAAGTATTTAGAAGAAAAAGTAATTTCAGTTTACAATTCTAAATGATCTATTTTAAATAAAAACTATGATACAGAATTGAAATACGATAACTCTATTTATAGAACAAATATATTATGCATGTGATCATTCTGATCTACTCTAATTTAACCCTTTCTGTACTAGAGTACGACACTGTTACAGTGTGTGGAAAAATGTAGAAAGGTGATTTTATAATCAATCATTATATCCTTTTAAACTACATCATCCATACTGCATTTTACTCCTAACTGTAACAATTTACATAAATAAATTGTTCACTAACTAAGGCAGAATATCTCAAACTAAATGGGATAATTGATAATATAAACATTTCTATTTAATTTATTAACATAGTAGAAGTAAATAAGATAACACAATGTGAACCTGGAACTGTAGAAGAAGAAACAAACAACCAAAGGAGCTCGTTCCACCCAACCAACTCCTGAAGACAGCCAAGCTACTTGCCTTAGGACCCCTGAGCTTGTTCACTGAACCAGTAGGACGAAGATGCTATGTGGAAGAATGGAATAAATTTCCTTGTAACTCAGCAGTAGTGCTTAGCAGTAGCACTACTTGCCTTTAGCAATATTGAACTCAACAATGTGGTTGCACTAGTTTAGAATGCAGTCTTAGTTCACTCAATCACTTCTAACTTTTCCCTCACCAAATCTCTTGTGCTCAGAAATTATCACAAGGTAAGAAATGAAAATCCCTCTATTAAATTTGATGGATAGATAAATAGTATGCCTAGGTCTTTTGGTCAGTTTATTTCAGTAAATGAGCCACCTGCTCAGTTCCACATTCTTGGGGAACATGACCAAAAAAGTAGGGAAGTTGCCCCCTGCAACAGTTAGAAGTGAGTTGAGGATGCTGCCAAGTGTCAATTTGCTCTCCACCCTAGTCCATTCCCCCTAGTGGGTCAATGAACACTCATTCAACAGTCTCCTTTGGATATTTGTCTCCATTTTTATTTATTAATAATAAAATATTCAAAATAATTAATTACAGTCATGCATGACCCCACTTGGTCAATAGTCATAAAAATTTACAATACAAATAAAACATAATGTTTTCTCAATAACATAAAATGTCTAGAACTTGGGGTATGTGACAAACACCCCCTCTTAAGTTCAACATCATCCTCGATGTTTCATTATTCGTCATCCTCTTGTTCCTCCTGGAACAATATTGGATATTCCACTTGCATATTACTTTCCAATTCCCAAGTAGCTTCGTCCGGACTAAGGTGCTTCCACTGCACCTTAACCTGTCCAATGGTATGATTACGAAGCAAAATTTCCCTCTTGTCGAGGATACAGTCTGGTTCTACCAGAAAATCTCCTTCTAGTTCCACCTGTACATCATTCCAATTTATAACATGAGTAGTATCATGCACATACTTTTTCAAAAGAGAGATGTGAAAAACATTATGTACTTTAAGATTTGGTGGCAATGCCAACTGATAAGCAATTGGTCCTACCCTAGACAAGATTTCAAAAGGTCCACAATACCTTGGTGCTAACTTAGCACAGCTTCCCAATCTTAGGGAACTTTTCTTAGGTTTTACCTTGCAGAACACATGTTCACCAACCTGAAACTCTTTCTGAGTTTTCTTTAAATCTGCCTGACTTTTCCGTCTGTCCTGTGCAATTTTCAAATTGCCTTGAACCTGCTTCACGGTTAGTTCCAATTCTCTTAACAAATCAGGTCCTAACATTAACCTGTCAACTAGATTACTCCAAGAGATAGGAGTATTACATTTTATGCCATATAAAATTTCAAAGGGACTAAGCTTCATTGAAGCTTGGTAATGGTTGTTATAAGCAAATTCAACAAGATGTAAATAATCCTCCCATTTATCTGGCTGATCTCTAACATACATTCTCAGCATGTCCTCAAGAATTTGATTAACTCTTCCAGTCTTCCCATCTGTCTGTCGGTGAAATGATGTACTAAAATTCAAAGTAGTACCTAAACCTTTAAATAAATATTTCTAGAAATTCCTTGTAAACTTTGAGTCTGTATCAGAAACTATAGCTTTCGGAATACCATGTAAACGAAAAATTTGCTTCATAAAAATTTCAGCAATATCAGGAGCTTTGTGTGTTGTCTTCACTGGTATGAAGTGTGCTACCTTACTAAGCTTGTCCACTACTACCATAATGGAATATTTTTTCTTCTTCTGATTTTTAAGCAGCGCAGTAATAAAATCAATACTAATTATCTCCCACTTCCAATCTGGAATAGGTAGTGGCTGCAACAATCCAGCTGGATGTTGGTGTTTAGCTTTTACTTACTGACACTCAATACATCTAGCAATATATTCAGCTACTTCACTTTTCATACATGGCCAAAAATAATCTTTTTACAGCATAGTTATCATCTTTTGGTAACCAGGGTGTGCAGAATATGGACTTTTATGCAACTCATTTAAAATCAGAAATTTTACTTCAGCAACATTAGGAACATAAAGTCTATTTTTATACAGCAATAACCCTCTGTCATCAATTTTGTAATCTTTTATACAATTTTCAGCATTATCTTCGACAATTTTAGTAAGTAAATTTTGATATTTTACATCCATTCCAACTTTTTCCTTAACCTGATTTTCCATATTAGATTTATAAGTGCTGATTGCTGAAATAAAACTGACTTTCGCATTTCTGCTTAATGCATCAACAACCTTATTTTCCTTTCCTTTAATGTGCTGAATCTCGAAATTGTACTCGCGGAGGAATGCTATCCACCTAGCTTGCCTTGCGTTTAGATTCGGTTGATCCAACAAGTATTTTAACCCTTTATTATCAGTCCTTAAGATGAATTTCCTTCCAATTAAATGATGTCGCCACATTTTTAATGCATGTATTACAACAGCTAACTCAAGGTCGTATGTTGCATAATTCTTCTCATGAATTTTTAACTTTCTAGATTCATATGCAATATCGTGACCTTCTTGAGTTAAGACCCCACCAAGTCCGTCATTGCACACATCCGTGCATACAATGAAATCCTTGTTAGGATCAACAATTTTTAAAATAGGTGTTGTTGTTAATAACTCTTTTAGTTTCTTAAATCTTTCTTCACATTTTTGATCCCATACAAACTTCTTACCCTTCTTTTGCAAAGACGTTATAGGATTTGCTATCCTAGAAAATCCTTTAATAAACTTACGATAGTAACTTGTGATTCCCATAAAAGAGCGTACACCTGTCACATCTTTCAGGGAAGGCCATTCATTAATTGCTTTTATCTTGTCTGGGTCTACTGCAATTCCATCCTTGGATATTACATTCCCTAAGTACTATATTTTATCTTTATAAAAATCACATTTGTTGAACTTAGCATACAGTTGGTGTTCCTTAACACTTGTAAAATTATTTTTAAGTGTTTGTAATGTTCCTCTTTTGTCTTAGAGTAAATTAGAATATCATCAATAAAAACCACAACAAATTTATCCAAGTACTTATGTAATATGTTGTTCATTAAACACATGAAGACTGCTGGAGCATTGGTCAGCCCAAAAGGCATAACCACGAATTCGTAGTGTCCATAACGAGTTTGGAACGCAGACTTAAATATGTCCTTATCTTTAATTCCGACCTGGTAGTATCCCGACCTTAAATCAATTTTAGAGAATATCATTGCACCGCGCAGTTGATCAAACATATCGTCAATGCAGGGCAGAGGATACTTGTTCTTTATGGTCATTTTATTGAGTTGACGGTAATCTATGCTTAATCACATAGTTTCGTCCTTCTTTTTAACAAAAATTATAGGTGCTCCCCATGGAGACACACTGGGCCTTATATAATTTTTATCAATCAATTCTTTAAGCTGTGACTTAAGTTCATTAAGCTCTAGAATATTCATTCTGTAAGGAGCCTTTGAGTTTAGTACCGCTCTTGGTACTAACTCAATGGTGAAATCAAGTTCCCTTTTTGGAGGTAGTCCTGGAATTTCTTCCGGGAATACATTAGAAAATTCCTTAAGAATGGTTATGTCTTTCAGCTTTAACTTATCTTCATTAGTGGACTGTTCATTATTAATTACGTTTACAGCAAACAACTTACACCCCTTTCGAACAACCTTCTTAACTTGTAATGCAGAAATTTTCCTAACATTAATCTTTCTAGGAATCCCTTTTATAGTGATGGTTTCAAAAGCATCATTTAAACAAGTAAAAGTCTTTTCAAAACAATTTAATACAACTCTATGCTTCTCTAACCAGTCCATTCCAATTAGAATGTCATAAGAACCTAAAGGTAGTACATTTAGTTTAACACGAGTCCTAAACTGATTCATCAAAATTTCACGTTCTTTCACAAAATCAGTTACCTTTCTTTTTGTGCCAGTAGCTAATTGAACCAACCAAGATTTATCAAAATTATCTACTTTTAGATTGCAACACTTTACTAAATCAGGTGAAATAAAACTAAGACTTGCCCCTGGATCAATCAAAATAGAAACATGTTTGTCTTTTAACATACCTTCCACTTCAACCATGGAAGTCTGATGATCTGCTTTCCTGTTCTCCAAAGCTACATTTATCCTAGGCATCTGCCTTGCTAAATCACCAACAATAGCCTCCTCTTGTACAATATGTATGTTGTTGACAGCCTTCTTTTGAAGTGGACAGTTTGATGCATAGTGAGTTCCCTGACATTCCCAACACTTAACAGGTTCCTTCTGTTCATTACTTTTAACAAAATTTTTAGGTGGATCACTATTCCTTGCAGTTGTAAATTTTGACTGTTTGTTAACTGCTGCACTATTTCTTGAAAACATCCTATTAGAGTAATTACGTGAATTATTATTACTGAAATTACGATTAAAATAAAACTGCTTCTTCCTTTGCTCAAAGTTGTTAGGCCTCTTTGCCTTCCAGCTTGGTATGCATTCTCTTCTTTTGTTCTGTTCAAAATAGATATTCGCCTTTCTCATGGCCTCTTCAAGAGTTCGAGGACTATCATATTCAATTATGTCCTTGATGTGAGAGGGAAAATAGCTCAGAAACCTTTGAACCTTGTCCTTCTCTTCAACAAAATAAGGCACATACCTTAATAAATTCAGAAACTTGCTGCACAACTCTCTCATATCCATGGAACCAAGCTTTAACTCATAAAATTCCTTAGCTCGTTCCTCGTAATACTATTCTCATAGAAATTTCCTTTTAAAGTACTTCTTGAAGTTACTCCAATTTACACTTTTCTCCTTTAAACCTTTAACTCTTTTCAGATCTTGCCACCATATGTCTTCTTTTCCTGTTAAATTATAAATTGTCATTTTAGTTTTTAGGTGACTTGAGTAATTATAAATCTGGAAATACTTATTCATTCCAGACAGCCATGCTTCATCTGTCTCACTCTTCTATGTTTCTCCATTGAAGCTTGGCGGTTTGATCTTTTTGAACTCGCCAGAAATTTCTTCATAGGGCCTGTACTTATTTTTCTTAGTGTAGCAGTCATTGTCACTACTATCACTAGACTATTTATGCTTTTTCCTGTGTGCCCTTTCATCAGATTCAGAAGATGAACTGCTATCATAATTAGTTAATTTATCTTTTTATCTTTATGTGGATAGGACATTGTTCCAGACTCAACATTTTTTTGTTGTTTCATTATCTTGGTCATTTTTATTAAGATTATTCAGCATGATGTGATTTAGCTCCTCTTGAGCTTTCATGATACGTTCATTCTCTTTCTTAACTATTTTTATCTCAATTTTTAAATCTTTTACAGTCCTTAATAATTCAGATGAATTATCATTCAGTTCGACAAAAATACTTTCCGTATTTACATGTCCTTGTCCATTATTATTCTATTCATTATCAAGGGACCTGTCCTCAACCGACTCTGTTTGTCCTTGCATACCTTCAAACTCAAATTATAAATGCTAAAACTGAAAACAAAAATAAATTAAATCAGTAATTTATAATTATGTTATAGATTTTCATTTGCGTGCATGAGCCACTTCAGTCCTAGTATTAGGACTTGCGCTCTGATACCACATGTAAAACCCCAAAAATTCACTAAAATTAAAAATTTTCATAATAGCATATATTGATATGATTATGATGCAGAAGTATTAAATTATAACAACAGCATGCTAACTCTAAATAATAATTCAATGCTGACAACTTTCCTAATCTACTGTTTAAATTAATTAAACATCCTAGAACAATGTTACAACTGTTAAACATTAAGTCTTGAATTTATAGCAACATCAGTTAGCGTCGAACTAGAAACTGTCGTAAAGTTAAATTAATATGTTTACTAATTATTATGTATTTTATTTGGTCAAGCACATCGTCCCTTACTTTCTAAGTTATGTATTTTGATTCTAGCACTAAGATGATCATTTTAATGTAGTGAAGGGGTCCTTGATTCGCCCTGAGGCTTACTTAGCTAATGCTCCTGAATACCCTTGCAGAGAACAGGTAAGTCCAAGTAATTCTACTGGCAGCTTGCTTGTATAATTTTCAGTTATCCTACAACACAATACTGGTCTTGTAATGCAATGAGTTATATGGACTTAGATTCTCTTCCAGGTATTTTAATTCGATAATCCTCTTGTCTTTATTACAAGGAATTCTCCAGGTTAAAAGCTGATGGTTTTTAGTATTAATATATATAAATTTCATATTATTGCTATTGAAACTTTTGTGAAGTTTACAACTCCAAATCCTTCATCAATGACTATAGTGGAAACCTTGTCACACTACTCTATTCCAAGGATTGAATTACTATACTTATATCTAGCAATATATTCATTATATGAAGTACTCATGATACTAGAAATGCAATTGTTTGTTCTTCACCAATAACTATAGTGAAAGCATTTTCCTACCATTTTAATTTTAACAATCATATATACAACTCCTATATCTAACAACATATATTTGTTTCATGATTTACATTAAAGACTATGGATTGGAAATACTATGCGTCTATCTAATGCAAATATAATACTTACTATTATTGCCATAATCTCAACATGGATGCTTATACATTAACCGACCCCTTGTAATGTTTTCATGGTTTAACCTGCAGGTGATAATGCTAAGGTTGAAACTATACTTAACAAATACGTTGGAAAGTAATGTATTAACTCCTTGAAGCATGCGTTGGCAGGCTCATGTTCCCAAGTTGGTGCAATTAACACCTTCATAAAATCCTTCATAGTGGATTTCATAGTGTAAGCTTTCATGGCTAGCTTCACGTGATCCTGATTGGGTCGTGGCGTTTATACAATGCTCAGACATACGATCAAGTCGATTTGGGACATAACGTGGTAATATCTCATAAGGTTATATCTCTATGCTAGAAATCTTCTCGACAGTGATGACTTAAGTTTTAAATGTATTAGGTGAACGTATACCGAATGTCTCGGTGGCTACATCTCAATCGTCGATCTTGTAATTTCTTGGGTTTTGGAAAACCCTACTTCACCATAACATTTGTTTTCATGCTTGTATCATTCATTTGTTTGATAGAGTGGGGAGGGAGAGGCCAACAGGCCCTCCGGGTCCCTAAGGTTCGTAACCTGCACTCTTCCTTCAACTCTCTAGGGTTTTCATGACATTTTTTAGCTGACTATGAAAATGTTAAAAGGATAAAAGAATGTGCAGATGTGAAAAATTCCAGGTTGTGATGTGTTCGGGTTTGATATCATGACCTATCCCTGTAGGTTCTGTTTGGAAATCTATAAGATTTGTAAAACACTCGGTTATGAGAAGCCCTGATGGAGAATGTTGTGAGCATTTAAGCGTTTGATCTGGTTTAGAGATATGCTTGCTTAGAATTTGAGTGCACCGGTCTGGTTTTGCTCGACAGGGACCTATGGAGTGATGCTTCGGTTGTCTGTCGTTGGTCTGGAGGAGAACGATAATAAAATATCTACCAGGTGATGTACCAGACTATCCGTCCTTCATTTTCGATTAATACTAGTTTATAAATGTCGTTTTCGTAAAGCTTTTCGTATCTCATGTTTAACCTCTGTGTATTTGTTGTTGGTAGGTTCTACTCTTCACAGTAATGGCACTCATTTGCAGGCAAGGATACTAGCTATCTGGGTAAGCCTCAATGTCATCCTCAAGGGTTTTTGCCGACAGATGCAAAGAAATGGTTATACTTAGTTTAGTCTCTGTCAGGGTTTCAAAATGTAGTTACCATTGTGCAGATGGTTATGCTAATCCTTCTTTTAAGCTGTGATGCAAAGGATATTTGGAAGATTTGATTCATGAACTGTAACTCAAAGTTTTGTTCAATGTCTCAGTCGCTGTTTACAATGTTTTCGTTGACGTTCAGGTTTTCTTTTTTGGGATTTAATAGCATAAAATGATTTTGTTGATTTTGAACTAAAAGTTCTGAGCACTTCAATGGTTAATGGATTCAGTCTTTTGTAAACCACTTCTTAGGCGAATGCCATTGTTTTGTTACTGCGAACGTTTAGGGCTTATCCCATTAATGATAATGTGATACTTTTGTTTATTTTGAACAATAAAATGATAGCCGTAACCTGTATGTTAAACCCTTGCTAAGTTGATTGTGTTTCTTTGTGTTTACGGATTAGGGTTTTTGTTTAAACCTATAACTAAATTCTAAAGCTGTTGAAATTCATTTTTTATCGAACCTGGAATACAAAAGGACTTGTATCGAAACGTAAAAGCTGGGCTTCGAATGTTTAGATAGGAATATAATATTAACGTAGTGAAACAATAGAATGTTTAATAATGATACTTTGATTATCAGTCTGAGTTTATTTTACGAATGATATCAATGATTACATGCGTATGTAACATATCGTATTGGTTTACAATGATAATATTTGTAATACATTTCTTTTTAAATGTATGAATACCTAAGCTCGGTTGTAATCAAGACTTGGTTTAAGTGTTGAAATCGTAATTCTATGTTTTCATTTATCTATACAATACTGTAATAAAAAGGATAAATGTACTCTGTTGAAGAAGTATTAAAGTATAAATACTTTATGTCTACTCTAATAATAGTATTTAAATTATTCCTATGTGGATTAAATCTGATGTTTCTGCTAGTATAATGTCCAGTCTATAAAGAGTCTGTTTATTTGTAAAGAACTATTCTTACTATTGTTTAGGCAGAAGATTCTTTTGATAACATTATTGTTTGTAACAAGGGAAAAGGTTTACTATTTTAGCAGAAAAAATAGTGAAGTATTTAGAAGAAAAAGTAATTTCAATTTACAATTCTAAATGATCTATTTTAAATAAAAACTATGATACAGAACTGAAATACGATAACTCTATTTATAGAACAAATATATTATGCATGTGATCATTCTGATCTACTCTAATTTAACCCTTTCTGTACTAGAGTACGACACTGTTATAGTGTGTGGAAAAATGAAGAAAGGTGATTTTATAATTAATCATTCTATCCTTTTAAACTACATCATCCATATTGCATTTTACTCCTAACTGTAACAATTTATATAAATAAATTGTTCACTAACTAAGGCAGAATACCTCAAACTAAATGGGATAAATGATAACATAAACATTTCTATTTAATTTATTAACATAGCATAAGTAAATAAGATAACACAATGTGAACCTGGAACTGTAGAAGAATAAACAAACAACCAAAGGAACCCGTTCCACCCAACCAACTCCTGAAGAAAACCAAGCTACTTGCCTTAGGACTCCAGAGCCTGTTCACTAAACCACTAGGACGAAGATGCTGTGTGGATGAATGGAATAAATTCCCTTGCAGCTCAGCAGTAGTGCTTAGAAGCAGCACTACCTGCCTTTAGCAATATTTAACTCAGCAATGTGGCTGCACTAGTTCAGAATGTAGTCTTAGTTCTCTCAATCACTTCTAACTTTCCCCTCATCAAATCTCTTGTGCTTAGAAATTATCACAAGGTAAGAAATGAACAGCCCTCTGCTGAATTTGATGGATAGATAAATAGCATCCCTAGGTCTTTTGGTCAGTTTATTTCAGTAAATGAGCCACCTGCTCAGTTCCACTTTCTTAGGGAACATGACCAAAAAAGTAGGGAAGTTGCCCCCTGCAACAGTTAGAAGTGAGTTGAGGATGTTGCCAAGTGTCAATTTGCTCTCCACCCCAGTCCATTCCCCCTAGTGGGTCAGTGAACACTCATTCAGCAATCTCCTTTGGATATTTGTCTCCATTTTTATTTATTAATAATAAAATATTCAGAATAATTAATTATAGTCATCCATGACCCCACTTGGTCAATAGTCATAAAACTTTACAATAAAAATAAAACATAATGTTTTCTCAATAACATAAAATGTCTAGAACTTGGGGTATGTGACAGGAACCCTGCCACGTAAACCCCTAGCTCAACTGCGCATCTGTCATTCCTCCAGGTAAGTGTTCTTTGTCTTTATCTGAAGTAATTTTACACTTATCTTTTAGGGATTGTGTTTTATGGGAGAACGTGTGATTGGTTAGATGAAGCTGTTTCACTTTAAAGGATTAGTTAAATTTCGCCAAAACCTTAAATGTCTTCCCATTATCACTTGAACAAGATGAAGGAAGTATCTTCTCGAACCCTAGCTAGCTATTGATCTTGTGGTTGTGTGAAACCTGTTGAAAACATGACTCTTATCTTGGCATTTTAACTAGTCTAACTGCATTTTCATAGGGGTGTCTCTCAACCCTAGGTTCCTTTACTTGAACACATTTTTTTTGCTTTAAAGAGTGTATACCCTATCCAAAAGATTCTTCCTCAACATGATTCTAACTAGATATTTTTCTATTGAACCCTAATTATGCGTATTTCGCATTTGCTAGCGTTTGAAGTATGGTTAAGGACCTAAGCTTGACGATTCTATTGAGTGTAAATGGTTGAATCTGGGTGCTTAACCACCATTTGTAAACATGGGAGGCGTCGCTTGACCATAAACCTTCTTACTTGGTCTCCAATTCGGTCATCTTCTTAAAGGGATGTCAAACCTAATTTATAGATTTTCTTCCAAATACATGCATATTAGATGGGCCTTTAAATTCTAATTTACAGTTTTGTCTCATAAGCGATTTTGCTGAGAATGATGTTTTGGACTTGTTGGTAGTATGAATCTCTTGTTTACATTGCATTTATTAGTGGTGAACAAGTTGAGGAAGAGTAATTTTATATTTATAGGAGATAACATGCTTATATATTTTGTTTTTTCATTGAATTCTTCATGTCGTCATTCTTTTAGGTATAAATTTGTCTAGTTATGTTATCAATGGAGCCCATGAAACCCAATGATGTTCCCTTTGTGTCCTAGGATCCATAAATGTCCAAAAGGAGTTCTAAGCATAATATAAAGTTGTTGGAATCAGATTCTGATGTAGAAATGGTTCCAGAAACAACCTAATTCCAGTTCGAGGATACTAAATCTGCCACTGGGATAGCCCCTGAATTCAAGTGGGGCCAGCTCTATCACCCATTAGAGATCAAAACATACCTGATGCAACGATAGAAGAAAGAATGATATATCAAAGTATCAAGGAATCCACTCTTCATAAAGCTTCTACACGCCCAAAACTATTTCCATGTGCAAAAGTGATTGGTTAGATTTTTCCATATGTGGACGTGAAATACAGAATCATTGCGAGTGTTAATGGGAACGGTTTGGCTTCTTTCCATCTTGCTCATATAAGTAGAGCCTATAAGATCCCAACACCTAAAGTGCTCTTAACAGATGATTGGGTCAAAACTGTGAAGATTGAAAACTCAGAATGTGTAAGAAATATGTTGGTCCCATGCAAACAATTATGGCAAATAACTAGTGGGGAATATGAGACCAAGAACCTTAAAACTCCATTCAAAGTGAATGCCATGCTTTTGTGCATAATATATGGGAGAGCCAATGAAAGCAGTTACAATCTCAGTCGGGTTCCACTATTGTATCGTGTCACAATGCGCGACACCGTATTCAATTGGGTCGATAATATTTCAGAAAATATGATGCAAACCATAAAATATGCTCAGGAGGGAATTAAGAAAAATAAAGCTGCGTTTTATATGTCATCATATCTAGTTGATTGTATTCTTATTATGAATCCTGTTCCAAATCTTGGATAGAATTGGAATCCAAATGAAGCTCTAGTATATGTGGCCTATCAAATTTTGTGGGCCCATAAACATGCTAGCTTCTATAATCATATTTGTGAAGAGTTCCCGATGCCCTTATATAAATTGTTTTTTGATGAAGAAATGAATTATATGTCACATGAAGCAATTGCAGTGGTCACAGAATTTGGAGACTATTATTTTACTCCCGAAGGAACATATCTATGTATGTATAGAGGTTCAAAGAGCCCCTCATTGATGCCCAAATATGTTACAGATTACATCATACTGAACGAAATAGTGAGGAAAGTATTCATCAATGGTGTTGGGATCTTCCTGCATGAACACATGAAAGCCTCATGGCCACCACTCCCACTTGTAGTCAGGGCATATAAATTTAACAAAATCAAGGGAGTAGAGGAATATGTCAAGGAACTAGAGGCTTATCACTTTGGAGAAATAGTTTTTGTTAGAAATGACAGCATGCAGAAGGTGGCTCAACATTGCTTGTCATGTAAGATTAATTATGAATATGCAGGTCCCACTTCTTGCGGGATGAAGAGTTGTATAGAAGAGCAAAGAATCTTATAGATTTAAACATAATATTTGGTAAGAAAGAAGAAGCAAGTTACGGCCAGTTAAATGCATCAACAAAAGAAGATTTAGAAGAGGCAACAAGGAAGAAAGCTAATGAAGAAGCTCTAGTAGTTGAAAGTGAAAAGTGGATGCAAGAAAAAGATTTAGCCAAGAAGAAAGAAGAAGAGAGAAAGAAGGAATAAAAGGCTGAAGAAGAACGACAGAAAGTAGAGCAAGAAAAGGAAGAAAATATGGTTACAGAGCAAGAGGAGAAGAGAATGCAAGAAGAAGCATTGAAGAAGAAAATGGAAGAAGAAGATTAGATCAAGAAAGTTGTGGAAGCTCAGAACACACAAGAAAGTAATGATCAACAGGACATGGAGATCGATAATCCTACATATATCAATACTCAAGTACCCCTCACAGGAGGTCATCTTCCTTTGGCTGAGCTAGGACTCACGCCATTTACACCATCTAATAAACACTCAGTTTCCAAGTTTGAAACAATATTTTTTGATCCAAAAAGAAATACCATAATGAAAAGAACAGAAAAAAGGTTAAAGGTTGCTTTGCATCCAGACATCATTACCATTCAGGAGGTTGCAGTATTGGAAGTCACGAACAAGGATCCTAAATTCACAGCATCGGTAAATGTTGCTACTGCACAAGACAATGAAGATAATATTCATAAGTTGATGGAATATGTAGAGAAGAGAAAAGCTAAAATGATTAAGCTAAACAACAATCTGGTACAGGCCCGAAATGAAGGAATTAAAATGAGAAGCCAACATGAGTCTTTAGAATTGGAGAAAGAGAAAATCACGCAGATTGTTTAGAGTCTTGAGGATGAAAAAGACTAATTAAATGTATAGGTAGTGATCTTATAAGGAGAGAAGACCGGATTTCAAGCTCAAATAAGTGGGTTACAAGAAAAAGAGACCCAGTTAGACCATCAAGTGGAGTCTCTCACGATAGAAAAGGGAGCTTTACAAGCTGAAGTAGTAGAGCTAAATAGAGAAAATGAGTCCTTAGTGGAACATCTGAACTCTGCTCAAGAACAAAGACAATATTTGAAACCTTTCTATGAGTGTGCTTCTACATTACATGAACAACTATTTCATTCCCAACAATCACTCGCTGAGCAAACATATGAATTGCAAGGGATGGTAACCAGACTTCAGAAAATTTTGGAAGAAGGTGCAACTACAAAGCAAAATCTCATAGGGATCTATGATAAAATGAAACTTCTAATTGCTTGGAGGAAGAAGGCAAAGGAGATTCCCCAACATATGCCCAGGAGGTCCACTGCTGAACTAAAATTGGACTTAGCACTCTTGGATAGTTTCCAAAGGGAAGAGAAAAAGTTGCAGGATGAGGTGAATGATTCCATCACTAAGTGTGAGGATATTCACCAAAGTATTTGTAGGGATTTTGAAAAAATCTATCTACCTCCTCCAAGTGCAATTGAAGTAGTACCAAAAGAGTAGTGTTTAGAAGAACTAAGGACTATCATGAATGAGGATATTGATGCCATCAAAAGTATAGACACACTCACTCCATAAGATCCCCAGCAACATATTGGAAAAGCCATAATGAAGGCTCATTTCTTAGGAAATGTCCACAATACAACAACTAAGGGATTGAACGCTATGGTCAAGGATCTACATTTTCATGAAGTGGCTTTGAAATTATTGGAACCACAACAATTAAATGTAATAGCTTATGAGAGTGGATTTTGGAATGATTACATCCAAATTCAAGAAAGCACACCATCAAATTGATGTAATATTGTATTTTTATTTTTGTTTTGGTTATTTATGTTGCAAACACAAAAGGACAAAATTGTGGAAAAAAAAAGGTTTTAAGGGAATGTGAAGTGATAAGTCACCTCAAGTTTGAGTTTGTAAATACAAATAGAAGAGACTATATAGGAAAGGGGATTTTGGCTTGTGAAAGATTGTACTAATCTCACTCGTGAGAAACTATTTTCTTCTAATGAGAAAGACAAATTTTGCTGGGTGAAGGTGTACATGGAATGTTGCATGGAATTATATGAATGAATGTGCAGAATTATTTCTTCCTTTCTTCATCAATATGTAGTAAGATCTTTCCTTTTTCTATTGGATTCTTCTAATGGTTTGTGAAACATATCATTGTTTATGAATATAAAATGCAGCTCTATGTGTATTTATGAGTAATGAATGAAATAAATGACAATACCGAAGCTATCTTTGTGTTAATTTTATCTTGTGATTGTTAAATACATTTCTCTCAACAACTATCTTCTGGGATTGTATTAAGCAACTTACAATTATTACTCTCTTTTAACATTCCACTCCTTGCAAGGATAGGTTAGTTAGATTATAATCTTGCATTTAGTTAGGTATTTTATTGGTTGACTAACAATAAAGGGGTGGTAAGACGAGAGGTAAGAAGCTACACATCACTTTGTGGGGCATCTTTCTACTCGTCAATCAAGAATAGGTATAACCATATTCATTTAGAATTAGAACTCTGCATTTGCATAAAAAATAATAAAACCCAAAATAGTGGATCGGGTCGTAACTGATAAAATCATTAAGAGAACACATCTTATGGTAGCCGGATCATAAACCAGACGGGTTCCCTATTCCAAATAGTGAATAGTCTAATTGGCACTTTTCATTGAAAAGAACCCCTACTGTCGACGCTAGGATTTTCCAGGAGTCAACATATTTATAACTATCGACATAAGGGAGTTTATAAGGTTACTTTCCCTTGTGACAAAATATGTATTGGGTAAACCAATCACTCTTTCCATGTAAGGATAAAGGAACATGGTACAAATATTTGTAATGAACATACACACACCTTGGTCTTAGTAAAACATTTAGTTGAGGCCAAACATCTTATCTACATGGAGGACACTACAAATATTGCAAAGGAGAACCATTACTACAAGTGACATTTTAGAAAATCCATATAAATTATTAAGAACCCAAATAACTTAAATAGAGATGGAGGATTTGAGGTAAGTGAAAATTGGATTTGTGTCTAGCTAATAAACAGAGGAACCAATTTAGGAATGGTGAAAGAACCAACAATCTAGAGTACCTTTGTTGGAAATTGTAAGGAGTTCATTCCTAGTAAATATTGTTTTCACCATGTAATATAATCAATTAATTAAACATGCAAACATATTAATTAAGCCACTTCTTGACTCTTTTTGCTGATGATATTTCTTGATTTGGAATCAAAGTGTTGAAAAGAAGAATGCCCACTACGAATCATCTAGAAAACCAAACTAACAATTTTACATATTTTTTAAATGTAAGCCCTCAAAACTCATATACACCTTGTCGAAAGAATGCCCACTATGAATCATCTAGAAAAACAAACTAACAATTTTACATATTTTTTAAATGTAAGCCCTCAAAAATCATATACACCTTGTCAGTTTTGATGTGTAGTAAAAATCAATTTGTATGGAACTGTGTTCTCTTTCTAATATATTTTTTTCAAAAAATATTAATGTCATTAAATGTGTCAAATTAGTGTTTAATTAATTCCTTATACTTACAAATTTCAAGAAAAGTTAAAAAGTGACTCTTGTTCCTAGCACCTAATTCGACTTTAAATTTATAATTTTCAAATTTTTTTACCTGGGCATGATCTAGACAAAATGTAGTAATGCCATCTTTTTTCTTGAAAATTTATATGTATTTATTAATCTTAAAAGATGAAAAATCGATGTTTGTTCATCACATTTTATACACCTTTGTGTTCCCTACATATTATTTTCTCTTGTTTATGTAAAATAATAAACCATAAATACCCTTTTGACGAAGAAACATTCATGCAGTGCACACATAGTTTTTATATATATTTTTAGTGCATAGTTTTTAAGATACATATTTTTTTATGGCAGACTTCACAACTTGGAAATTTTTTTTGTATAAGCTTAGTTATTTTAAAAATATATATATGAAATAAAAAAAATGAGAAAATTAAATGTCATTGGATAGAAGATTCAATGAAAAATCTACAAGCATAAAATCCACCACCTTCCATGGAAGGAATGAAGGGATTTCACCTCCTAGAACCTATACCTCCATGTAAACCTACAAAAATAGGGAAGTTTCTTGACTTTCAAGCCCTTGATCAAGATTTATACCTTGAATGAAGGTTTTAAAATACATTGATGAAAGACTTTAAACTCCCTTGATGAAGGCATTTTAAAATCTTCATTCAAGGTATTTTTTACATAAATAGTTCATTTTTGGTTTAAAACACTCGATCGAGGTTTTAAGCCCTTGATTGAGGTTTGAAAAATTAATTGGAGGACTAATGCATCAATCAAATAATACCTTTATTGAGGGTACCCATATTTTCAAAAGGCATGATTGAGATTCATGGATTCACCTAGATTTACATACATAAGAGCATAAATTTAAGATTTTTTTATGAAGGAGGAAGGGGAGGAAGCTGTAGTGAAGGGGTTAGAGATAGGGTTTCAATGGTGGATACATATATCATGATTGTATGTTTTTGAAGGGGTTACTAGGATTTATTGAGCTAGTAATATAGTTTTCACACTGTTGAAACTAATTTCTTCTAGGCTTGCTAATGTGATAGTCTCCTCCTTCTAATTTTATTAGAGGAATGGATCAGTTTGGAAGACATTTAACCTAATTCTTGTTGATGTATATGTAACTTTGGAATGTATTTTACCCATGTATATTGTATTCCTATAGAGATGTTATTCTTCCTCTATACGGAAGTGTTTGTATTCCTATAGAGATGTTATTATTCCTCTATACGGAAGTGTTTGTATTCCTATAGAGATGTTATTATTCCTCTATACGGAAGTGTCGTCATTTATATTATAAGTGCTGTAACTTATACTTGATGGGTTATTAGACCACCTTGATGGGGTCAGCCATGTATGATTCATGTGGGTAAATGGGTTATTAGACCACCAAGTGTGGGGTTGGCTTGGATTAAGTTAACCATGGGTTATTAGGCTAAGCTAGACAAGTCGTCCCCATTAGTTTATTGGGCTAGACAGGACAAGTATAAATAGAGATCGGGATATCTCTATTTCATATATCATTACTCACACTTCTCTCATTCGGAAAGTGGCGCACTTGTGAGGAGGAGGATCTGCTGCTAGGAGAAGAATATCTCTTGTACTTTGGTTTTATCATTGCTCTTTCTATCTCTGAGGAAGTTGTGGGGTTTTTCACCTTCTTGGTTTTCCCAGGTGAAACTCTGTGTTTTCCTCGGTGAAACTCTATGTCTCTTGTGTGCTTGCATTATTGTGTCCATGATTGATATGCTGTAGATATGCTGTAGATATGTTGTACATGTTATTCTCTAAGTTAAGATCTTAGATCAGATTGAAAATTCTGAAAAAACTAACAATTCTAGAAAATATTCTAGGGAAATTGTCCATGCCACTACAAGGGAATTACCTCCTAGGGGAGGTTGTAGCAGAGGTTTTAGTGTTAGAATATTGGCCAAAATTGTCAAAAAACCTCTTCTGCAACCTCCATTATTGGTAGCGGAGGTTATAATGGATAATTACTTAAACTAATTTTTTTTGGTTGGCCAGACGTTATAGTGAAGTTTTTTTATTGGTAGAGGATATTGTAGTGGACTTTATAATGGATATTTAGTTAAACTATTTTTTTTAAAGCGGAAAGAGGTTATAGCGGATTTTTTTTGTGTGCTCTAAAGCCATTTTTTAGCATCGGTGTGCCAATTTCTAAGATGTAAGAATTGGTGCACCTATTTCTAAAATATAAGCACCGATGCACCTATTTCTAAAAAGAAGCATTAGTGCGCCTATTTATAAAGAGAAGCATTGGTGCATCGATTTCTAAAGAGAAGCATCGATGCACTAATTTATAAAGAGAAGCACTAATGCACCTATTCCTTAAAAAACATAGGTGCACTCATGCATAAAAGATGAGAACTGGTGCACCCACACTAATGTTTGTGAAATTCTACATCACAACAGATCTAAAGAGCTGAGGATACCTCACAAAGAAAGAATGAGCAAAAAATTTGAATAAGAGTGAAAACTACAGTAAAAAAGAGCAGAAGAATAATAATGTAGAAGAACTTAGATAGGAGCATAATAATGTCACATGTTCCAATAATTAGTATAATAAACAATTATGTTACAATGGATATAATTCGAATAATACAGGAGAATTTGAACCTCAGTTGGTCTAGCATAGGGATTATCACCATTGGAGTTCTCTAGAAGACTCAAAGTCAACTGAAATGAACCTAAACTCAACTAAATGAAGTCACAATCATTTAACTGACTAAGGAGGGCACAATAGTGAGTCTTTCATGCATTCCAGTAAAAAAAGGACGCATGAGGCCTCAATCAGTGGCATCCGGAGCTCTAACCTTCCACAAGAGTAAGATAACTCAGGTGGACTGCACTGGAACACTCAGTAGGTTCCTATAAAATAGGGAATTGACTGAAGTGGTCCTAAAATGATGCATGCAGGGCTTAGAAGGTGGTAGATGGATCCTGGATGACATCTGCACACCACTAGGGGGAAAATGACATCATCAACAAATAGGAAAAATAAATAATGCTAGGTAGGACGAGGATGGAGTATTGAAATATCATAACAACCCCCCTTAATCCATACTTTTGCATCATGGGCCCTGGTCACTAAGACCAAATGTCACCCATACAATCAAATAAATGATAAAAAATAAAGAATTGTCCATGAACCAAGGAAATGGGGAAAAACCTCATGGGAAAAATACCCCTCTGAAAAATAACAGCAGTAGGGAACTCAAAGAACCTTCATGTTAAGTAGAGAAGGAAAAAACTTTCCTTAGTGAAATCCTTTGCAAAAATATTGGCAAGCTGCTCCTATGTAGGATAGCAATGCAAGTGCTAGATATGGATTTGCTCCTCTAATGTGCCTCCCACTGTGTAGAAGTTGTATTTGCCAAAACAAGTCTTTCAGGAACCCTTCTTGCTACTGGAGTGAATGGATCATTGTGGTCCAAATAATGAATGCTTGAGTACCTTTTTTCAGACAATCGATATTTGTAATTGGTTGTAGATCCCCCATGGAAAGTCTCCTCAAGAGATTTTGGATCAAACCCCACCATCATGTAGCACCTCTCTGAGAGAACTGGATCTGCATGACATAGTGCAAGTTTTGCATGATACTGATATTTGGTGGTTCTATGGTAAGATGGATCCCCAACTGTGTTCCTAGCAGCTACAAGAAATTAGCGAGACGATATTGGCCTTGGCAATGGATTGGGAGCATGTGTTGGATCTAGATCTGAATCTGAATCTCCTTGAACTTTATTCTCAACATCAAGATCTTGATCCTCATCTTCATTAGAAGAGGTATCACTCTAATTTTCATCAAATTTCGATCAGGTAGGCAAAGAGTATGGAAAAAAATGTGATAATTCATATGCCTTGGAGGCATGGTTTGCAAAACCTTTTGCTATAATCTTCCCAGTAGAGATCTATGTAATCTCAACTATGTCAGGACCAAACACCACTTTCTTCAGTAAACCTGTGTGAGTCATATGATATACAAATAACAATTTTTTTGTCAAAGAAGGCACAAATAGAACATTTTTTAACTTACCATGCTTCATATGTATTGTGCCCCTCCCTTCAGTAGAGATATGAGAGTTGTCTCCCATGTGAATAATCAGACCATCTTTGAGATCTAAAGAAGAAAATGATTCTATGGAGGAAACCATGTGGTTGGAGGTTCCTGAATTTATGAGGAGGGCTTGTGATTTTGAAAACCCATCCTTTAGTGCATGGCATCTCTCATGACCATCAGAATCACTTCCAGAATCAGTCTCTCTTGCACCTTTTTGGAGGGAAATGTTGTGATATTTAAGAAGCTTGGTCAACTGATCTATCTTATTCTACATGCAAGATCTCTCTGGTTGGTTTCCTTTCTTCCAATAGGAACACTTGGATTTATCAAAACCCTTATGTTTTTACTTCTTAGAGTTGGAGGATCCTTCTGATGAACTTGACTTGGCATTCAACTTCGGTTCAGATGGCCTCTTATCCTTGCTCTTGTGCTTCCACTTCCCATTCGCACTTTTTTCTTCTCCAGCCATAAGAGCTTGATCTTTGGAGGCCTGCAAGGTGCCCATCTGTATCAGCTTATCTTGTTCTTGGATGAGAGATCCAGTGAAAACATATAAGGAGGGCATCTTCCAACCAGGGATTGACATTCACCCATAATGGAAGACCTAGAGACAAAGATAGAGAAATTGGGACCTAGCTTGCTTAGAATGGATAGCACCAGCTGCTTATCCTTCTTCTCAATTCCACATTGCTTGCATTTCATAACCAGATATTTGAATTTTTAAAAGAACTACTGAATGGTCTCGAAACTGCTCGGTTGAAGAGTAATCAACTCATTTTCCAGAATATGGCCTCTTAGCTCATCTTGTTTTCCGAAGAGGGTCTCTAACTTCAACCATATAACTCTCTTAGAGTCTTCAATCCTTCTATGTGGAAGAGTAGATATATGGAAATATGAATATACATGAAACAAAATGATTCATCCAATCTATTCAGATACTTGGTTTTCTCCACAATTGATGTTGGTTTGGGATTCTTCCCCATTGTCACCTTGTACAGTGATTTGTTTCGCAACACCATATTCATATCAACACTCCAATCAAGATAATTGAAGGGTGTCAGGATCCTAGGAGAGAGATGAGAGTTTGAATTGTCCATTACAAATTCTGGAGCGAATACAAGGTGAATTTGTTGCTACTGCAAGAAAAACTACTGCAACTACAGAAAACTGTTGCAACTGCAAAAAAATGATGTAACTGCTACTGCACTCAAAATATTTGAATAACCTACAAAATAATCTCAATAAGGAGGCATAATAATACCGAGCACTACTTTAGGACAATAGGCACTTTTATCTGGATCCTTCACACTTGGCTAGACCTCATTGGATTTCTCCAATGAATTCAATGCAATGGTACCAGTATTTGTTGTGGAAATCCAGAGGCTTCTGGTGCACTACTGAAAGAAGCTACTCAACCTATTTGCTCTATTTCTCTAATACCATGTGAAATTCTAATTCACAATAGATCTAAAGAGATGAGGATACCTCACAAAGAAAGAATGAGCAGAAAATTTGAATAAGAGTGAAAACTGTAGTAAAAAAGAGCAGAAGAATAATAATCAAGCAGAACTTAGATAGGAGCAGAATAATGTCACATGTTCCAATAATCAGTATAATAAAAAATGATGTTACAATGGATAGAATTCGAATCATATGGGAGAATTCTAACCTCATTTGGTCTAGCATAGGTATTATCACCACTGGAGTGCTCCGGAAGACTCAAAGTCAACTGAACTGAACCTAAACTTAGCTAACTGAAGTCATAATCAATTAACTAACTAAGGAGGGAGAAATAGTGAGTCTTCCATGCATGCCAGTCAGAAAAGGGTGCATGAGGCCACAATCAGTGGAATCCAGAGCTCTAACCCCCCAAAAGAGTCAGATAACTTGGCTAGACTACACTAGAACATTTAGTAGGTTCCTATAAAATAGGGAACTGACTGAAGTGGTCCTAAAATGATGCATGCAGGGATCAGAAGGTGGTAGATGGATCCTGGATGACATATGCACACCACTAGGGGGAAAATGACATCATCAACAACTAGGAAAAATAAATAATGCTAGGTAGGACAAGGATGGAGTATTGAAATATCCTGACAATGTGAAGCACCTATGCTAGTGCTCTAAGATCGAATAGGAGAATTTGTGTGCCCAAACCTCTGGATCTGTGTCAAGGAATAAGGTACAATGAACCAATAGATAATAATATGGAAAGAGATATTCTAGATAACATTTATGCATTGATGATAGTAAAAAGGGAGGATTATGTGAATCCTACAGCATATGACTTTGTTATTTGGAGAAGCATTCATTCTTTTGATAGCAACTTCGAAGAAGTGATGGATGATTGGCAGAACAAGTGGCATGAGCTATCTCCCTGAAATAACACAATGGTAAAGTTGGTTCGATGGATCATATCAAAATATTTGGATCCTCCAGTATATGGTGATGTTAATAGCTTAGATAATTTTCCGAAGGAAATGAATACTTGTATTGCAAAAAAATCGAAAGATATCAGTTCTGGATACGACAATCAGAGGCAGGGTATTTTTTAAGGATTATAAAAGTATACTTAAGTATAGTATTCTAGGCGATTCTTTTGGAATGAAAAAAACATATATATAGATTGGTAGGCGAATATTAATATGAAACATAGGATTTACTATTGAATCTTGTAAATTTTGGTGAATATTATGCTAAAAAAACTTATTTTATGTAAATATAGGCGATATTAGAGGCTAAAAATGACCAAATAGCAAATTTATTTTTTGAAAAAAAAAACAAAAAAATAGCCAATTGGCTAAATTTTGCCCCTAAAAATTTCCCTGATCAAAGGCATGGATAGGGATGATGTACCTAACTGGAATGTGGAAAAAATAGATATGGTAATTTGGTTTGTCCCTCCTAAGCATACCAACCCAGATGTATAATTTTATATAGGTGATACAAATCCCTTTGTTCACATTGGTTGATGTGAATGACAATGGAACACCAATGGATTACATATAGAATTTTGGGTTCACTAGTTCTACCATGATTTGGGGACCTTTCGTAAGTCTTGATACTTGCATGAAGAGACATAGAGACATAGCTTACATTTCCCTATCAATAGGATATATTTACCTCTTTGTTGCACAAAGATTGATAAGGAGAATTGTGACCCTGGCGATCTACAAAACCTATGAAATTGTGGAAAGTCACCTTGGTACATAAGGATGCCATAGGATATTATTGGGATGATCAAATGGTGTCAAATATCATATCACTTCTAAAAGAGTATGAATATTTATTCCCACAAAGATTCATGGAGATCAAAGTAATCCAAGTGATCTTGGTGAAATGAATATTGTGTTCAAATATGATGCAAAAACAATGAAGCATAGGCCCTACTAATTAAATCCCCAAGTCAAGGAAAAAACAAAGAAGGAAATTGACTAGACACTAAACATTTTTAATTTTCCCTATAGATGAATTTGACTAGATTAGTCCAATTGTAATTTAGATTAAGAAAGACATAGAGGAAATAAAGTCTGTGTCGATTATTGAAGTCTGAATTTCACATGTGTCCATGACCCATTTCTGATTCCCTTTAGTGATGAAGTTATGGGCCAAGTAGTCATGAATGAGGCCTATTGTTTTGCAAATGGATTCTTGGGGTCACCACTAGGTATGGGGATAATAAGAATACAACCTTTACTAAAGAGTGGGGATCCTTCACTTGTAATGTTATGCCCTTTGGATTGAATATTGATCCTATAGTTTTTTCATGGATCGTAATAGAAAATTTCAAAGAATTTTTTCACTGGTTCCTAGAAGTGTATTCGAATGACTGGACAATCTATAGCCCACTCAAAGACCATCTAGAACTAATACGGTTTATTTTGGACCATTTTCACCAGATGCAAATTTCCTTGAATTTGCGGAAATGCAGTTTTCGCGTCCATTTTCACAACTTGTTGGGTCAAATCAGATGTCATGAAGGAGTTTTGTAGACTCTGCAAAGATTGTTTTCATTGTGAATTTGTCATCCTCAACTTTTGTTAATAAACTCCGATCCATTTTGTGCCATATGGGGTATTATAGACGGTTCATTCACAACATTGATTCCATTACAACTCCTTTGGAGCAACTCCTGAAGAAATAAAAAGTATTTAATTGGACTAAAAATATTGTAAAATGGATTTTACAATCCCGAAGGAGAAAATGGTTAATGCCCCAATGCTCATACTCCCTAACTGGGAAAAATAATTCCATATACATGTTGACACATTAGGTATTTCCCTTCGAGCTATGTTGGCACAACTAGGTGAAGACAAGATCGGCCACCCTATCTGCTTTGCTAGCAGGAAACTTTCACATGCCTCGAAAAACTACACAACAATAGAACATGAAGACTTGGTGATGACTTACACTCTATATAAATTCCACGAACTTATTGGGAGGACAATTTAGGTTTTTCACAGATCATTCATCTCTCAAATATGTAATGAATAAGCATATGATAGAAGGTTGGATTTGCAAATGGTTGCTCTTATTTCAACATTTTTCTTTTGAAATAATTTTCAAGCCAAGAAAGCATAATCATGGACCTAATAATATTTCATGATTGGAAACAGAAGAATCTGAAGGACAGATTGATGATCATTTACCTTATGCAACCCTATTCAGAGTTGAAGCCTTTCCAGATCACTTAGAATAGATTTCCTTGTTCCTAACAATAGGAAAATACCCACAAGACTACACCACAACACATAAACCTCCGTATTGTGGTGCCTGCTGCAGAATATCAGTTGATCGCAGGAAAACTATAGAAGATTAGAACTAATGGAATATTACACCTCTACATCTTGGATCATGATTGGTAAGATATTTTATGGGAATTCCACTCAGTAGTTGCGAGATGCCACGTTGGGTGAAAATCTATTGGAAGGAATTTTTTACAAGCAGGATGATGGTGACCAACTGTTTTGAAGGTTGCTAAATACTACATTAGAGCATGTGATTTGTGTTAGTGAGTTGGGAGGCCTTCCTTTCAAGACGAGATCCCCATTCATCTAGTTCATTCCATTCATCCATTTGAGAAGTGTCGGGTCATTGATTTTATTGGTCCCATTAACCCTCCCATGAAGCACTATAAATGATGTTAAAACATTATTGCAACATATTATCTGATGAAGTGGGATGAAGTAACACCTATATAGGACATTCTCATCTATCAGAATATCATTACTCACTTTGGATGTCCTAGAATCCTCACCAACGATTAGGGAATGCATTTCATGAGTAGTGTGATTACAGAATTGATAAAGGAGTTTCTCATACAACATCACAAGAGGAGTCCATATCACCTACGAGCAAATGGTATGGTTGAAGCCTTTAATGAGATTATCAAAATGGGATTAACCAAGGTGTATTGCACAAAACAAGATGATTGAGATGAATGAGTCCCATATGGAATATATTTTTGAACTTTAGTCCCATCTAGTCTCACTCCTAGTGCAAAGTTGTCCATCTCGTGTACTTGTCATCACAATTTCCAATATGGTAGAGTTCCTCGAGGGAATCAACAAAATCCTCAAAAGTGGGTTCTATCCTGAATGACATGGAATCATATTAGACATGCCTTCTGTAGTACTTTTCCTACCAATATTTGACATGGTGTAGGGACTTAAGGAGTGCGGAGGTGATATTTTTTCAGTGAGAAAATTTTTGAACATAGTAATAACCCTCTGACAGATTTAACCATTTATCAAAAGCATATACATTTATCTAGCATTCATATAAATGAATTTCATTGTTAACTTGTACCTTGAAGGGTGTTGCACCTCTAAGAAAACTACTAGTTGAAGGTTCCTTTGCCATCATTGATAGTCATCAAAGGATCTAGGAAAAATTATTCATCATCTTGTTCCTCTATCACACAAGGGATTCCTGGAGAAACAAATTAATATGATCTCTTGCTCTATAATCTCTATTATCTTTCGCCATGTGAGGTTTCTTGGGATGATGAAGGTGGCTTTCCCCAAGCTCAATAAGTCGGAGACCCAACCCCTAATACCCAGATCTCATCTAGGACATGCATCGAGAAATGATAAAGGGGAAATTGTTCTAATACCACTGATTTGGTTTATTTGGAGAAAACAATGAGGGAATCAATGTAAAATTGAAACAAACATGCAAAGATGTTGTAGAAAGCACAATATTATGGTAAAACCCATATTCTATTATTGAATGAAATGGAAAAACACTGTAAAATACAGAGAAATACATTGAATAACTAGAATGGTGGTAGCTTATCTCTGAAGAGAGATGCATGGACTATGCTCATTCACAAGATTCCCATTACAAGAGGACAAAGTGCCATTTTAAAATAAAGTGTGATAAGCTAAAAGGAAAAGAAAACCTAAAGGTCTGAAACCCTAACCCTAGGAGTTGAAGCAACAAAAGCAATGTGGGCCCTGAAGAGTCTTGTTGACACATCAATTTTCCAAGGGCGCAACTTCCACATACAATCTCCATTTGGGGAAAATGATATCTCGTTAGAAATATATCGAAGAGAAGAATAACTTTCAGCAAGGATAGGGAGATTTCGACCATTCTAGACTATTTAAGGCCTCAAAAGAGACCCAAAATTTTGGGACTCGAAAAACCATAGAATATTTCTAAGGAGATAGGGAATCACTATGAGTTAGTGGAAGAGGTGGGTAACCTCCCATATCCACATGGATCATCCAAGTTCTTGGGAGATATACCCAACATAATGCTCATTTTTAAAAACTTCGTGTTGTACACTCTTGTACAATTTTCTCTTTCCTTTGTCAGAAGTAATGCCAATGAATCCACTAGTCCTATTCATACCCAATAGCATAAAAATGGGACCTGGTAAGGGTTTTAAAGTCCTCTTACTTAGTTACCAAGGATCACCTTCCATCCTAAGTGTCTCCATGTGGATTTATTGCCATGTTATGGAATGTGCTCCCAAATTTAGTCGTGTAAATGCTATCTTTTCTCCTTTGCT
This sequence comes from Larix kaempferi, assembly GCA_027924585.1. Classification (NCBI taxonomy): domain Eukaryota; kingdom Viridiplantae; phylum Streptophyta; class Pinopsida; order Pinales; family Pinaceae; genus Larix; species Larix kaempferi. Next base: position 2,376,268 of record BSBM01000435.1, read on the forward strand.
ATGTTATGGACACTAAAATAAAATTATAGGTTTTGCAACCATTGATTCAACTTAATAAAATTAATATTAAATTGATAGGGACTGATGCCTACTTTGTCTTCTAGAGTAAACACATATTGGGAAGAATTGTTGCTCTTGGAAATTGATTTCTCTTTCTTTGGTATTTTTTTAGCTCATTTTCCGGGTCTTCAGTTTCCCTCATTTTCTTGTTTGAGTCTACCTCCAAGCTAGATCTTGCAAACTCACTGAAAGGTACAAACATGCTCTCCAACACTATCATAATAATTGACATATTGTGAGAGATCTTAGTGACTATTTCCAGCATTGTAACTTTCTCTTCATATTTTTCGCTTCATTCTTCAATAGAGTGATCCTCCATAGCTAGGTCTTGAAGACGTTTTCTTTATTTTTCCATCTCCTAGGTCCTACAATTTCCCACAAAACGCCCCAAAAAACTAACTTGATACCAATATGATATGTAACTCCATGGATATACTAATAGAATAGTTCGTCACAATAGATCTTACAACTTTTTGCGAACCCTTAGTTATGTAGTATTTATATAAGATTTAAGATTCATTGTGTTAGCTTAATTCCCTAGAATGATAAAATAAACTGAAACCAAAAGGAAAATTGATAGGGAAAAATAACACATCCACACATCTAGAAAATAACACAATATATACCCTAAGAAAAACCCACTTTGTGTAAAAACCCTATCCAGAAGTGAGAACTATGCCTTTCTCTTTTATTATCCAATATGCAATGCAAATACAATGAATGTGGCACTCTCTATGGAGTTACCTATGACATTGTTACCTGTATGGATTTTACACTATCTCCTACTTCCTCTGTTATGCTCTAATATCCACTCCTTGGCTCTTACTCTGCTATGGAACAATATAGTAATACCATAAAAATGGAACCACTTCTTCTTCTAGTTTCCTAGTATTTAACAATGTCTCAATAGTCATTTAGGGTTAGTATTAAAGCTTTTTGCATGCCTCAAATCCTGATTAGGGTTAGTGTTTGGACAGTATAAAATGTTCTTGAAAGTCCACATGTGACTAGCTCCACATGTGTGGGTAATGGAAATTGACGTGGAATCCACTCAGTACCATGGTGGTCAACACGATAAATCAAATTCCGAGAGGCATAAATTCCACATACGAACTCTAAATGAGGTGATCTTTACATTGTTGGAAATCTCTCAAAGTGTAGAACAACAATGAAGGGGTATAACTACTTTCATAAAATTTTGACCCCAAAAACATCATTTGATCTCTCAAATGAGCCTCGAGAGGCTCTGGACCCCAAATATGCAAAGTAAGGCCTCCCCTAGAATGAGTCCTACAAACCAATTCATCTAGTCTTTCCACCCAAAAAGCACCAAAATAGATGACAAATTATATATTGATCCATTTTGGATCACTATGTGAAAAGCCGAAGAATATAGATTGATATTGATCACTATGTAATCTATCTATTATTGATTATAAGAATCCTCTTATTTTCTCACTATTCACATTTTTCATCATTCAACATTGTTACTTTATTACTATTAAGCTTATTTCTCATGTAAATTTTGTAGTAGTCTTCTTCATAGTACTCTATATTTTCAACCAAGGAAAGTGAGTAAATTTCAAATGATTAGATTCATCTCAAACACATACATATGCATAATTATGACAATTTACAAATTTGATGTGATTTCTTGCAATTGAAACCAACCTAGATCTATCTTAACTTTGGATGTACCATTGACAGAGTTATAGATCTAGCTAAACTAGCCTACCTATCTAAGCAATCAATAACATATCAACATAAATAAGAACATAAAGAGAACAAGGAAAAGAATGCACCATATATACATGGTTCACCCAATTGGGCTACGTCCATGGGAGGGTTGTCTTCTATTATATCCAGAAATATCCTTCAACATTACAAGAGAGAAACAACAAATAACCCCAATACAATCTAGAAGAGAGCTTGTGAGCACAATACAATGTGTTGTTATAGTATGATGGAATTGTGTGCTGTGACTCCCTTGACCCTATTATATACCAAGATATGTGGAGGAATTACTCTCACATATTGCATGTGGGATAATATAATTCTCCATAATAACATCTATTTATATAACAATGGATATCAAGAGTATACTTTACCATAATGAATATGGAATATAATGTATTAATCTTTTACATAAGATTGTGGATAAATTTTGACATAATACAAATACATTAATACCTTCCAAGGAATATAATATATTCCAACACTTGCCCTTAATAATGGCTAGGATAAAATCCCTCACTAACACTACGGAAGGAAGGAGTCATTATTGCTCCCCCTTGATGACAACTTTCCTCATCCCAAGCAAGGAACGAAGATGCACATACTTCGTTGTTTTTAAGGATTTGGTGGAGATATCGACTGCCTACTGTTCGGTAGGACAATACTCAAGAGAAAGAATACCATCTACGACAAGACCTCTAATGTAATGAGCATCAAGGTCGAGATCCTTTTCTTTCAAGTGATATACCAGATTATAAGCAAGCTAAATTGCACCCTAATTGTCACATTTCAACACAGTGAAAGATTTCAGAACCAGACCAATCTCAGTGAGAACATGCCTTAACCAAACTGCTTCTTTATATGCTTCTTTGGCTACTCTATACTCTGCTTCACAAAAATATAAAGAAAGAGTCTTCACCTTCTAGATGGACCAAGAAATCGGACCTAAACCAATTTGAAATATATAGCCAGTAGTTGACCATCGATTAGAACTATCACCTACCCACTCAGAATCTGTATATCCAAGAAGGGAAACTGTAGCACTGCTCAAATAAAAGACACCATAGTACAATGTCCCATGTAAATATCTCAGAATTCTCTTGGTTTCCTTCCAATGAATTTCATGAGGTTGCAACTAGAACCGAGAAACCATACTGATGGAAAAAGAGAGATTTGGTCTGCTATGAATTAAATATATCAAACTTCCCACGAGATGACGATAAATAGTAGCATAAACAAGAGGAGTAGTACACTCAATAGTTAACTTTACACCGAAATGAAATGGCGTAGGAGCAGGTTTACACTCACTCATATGGAAACAAGCCAATAATTTTGTACAATAATTCGGCTGAGAGAGAAAAATACCATCTCCCATATGCCAGATTTTAAGACCCAAGAGATTATAGTGCAATATACTGAGATTAGTCATTTCAAACTGCATTTGAAGTTCACTTTTCATACTTTGAATTAAAACAAGTTGACTTCCAGTGATAATAAGATCATCTACATATAACACAATAATGAAGATATTATCACCAAAATTCTTAACATACAGATTTGGATCAGATATACAATGCTTAGAACCATTTTTCAAGAAATAAGTATTAATTTTATCATACCAATCCCTCGGTGTTTGTTTGAGACCATATAAAGACTTGTGTAATTTGCATACAAAACTTGATGATTCAACATTAATAAAACCAGGAGGTTGTTGAATATAAATATCTTCATTAAGATCACCATTTAAAAAATAACTTTTAGCATCCATTGGTGTATTTCCCATTTATAAGATGTAGCAAGAGATAAGGTGGTTCTTATTGTATTCATTTTAGCAATAGGAGCAAAAGTTTCATTATAACCAATACCTTCAAGTTGATTAAAACATTTTGCAACTAATCTAGCTTTATATTTTTCAATCTATCCTTCTGTAGTAAACTTAGTTTTATAAACCCATTTACAACCAACTAAATTCTTTCCTGAAGGAAGAGGAACAAGAGACCAAGTTGGTCCTTTATAAGAGATTCATACTCAGCAGACATAGCTTGTTCCCAATGAGGTTTACCCTTAGCTTGAGCATAAGAAGTAGGATCGTCTGTGGCCAAAAATTTGGTCACAAGAGCAAAGTTAGATCTAGTTCTACGAGTATCAAAAGGGTTACCGATCTCACTACCTACAGATTCAAGAGTTTTCCGGGCCCAAAAAGGAAGGTTAGAAGGAATGAAATTCACTTCAAAAGCTTCGAGACATTCAGGTGGAACACTTGAAGAAGAGGGTGAACTAAGATCAACAATAGGCACAGTACTAGAAGAAGGATTAACACATATAGGAGTAACAGGAGACACGGGAATATTAAGGGTAACATGAGGTTCTACAGGCTCCGGTGGTGGATAGAATTCAGTAAATTGAACATCTCTTGGGATTATGACACTTTGATTAGAAGGATCAAATAACTTGTAAGCCTTGGAATCCTTAGCATAACCAATGAATATACACTTGTGAGACTTGGGTTCTAATGTTTTATGTTTGTCATCAGGCATATGAGCCCAACATTCACAACCAAAGACCTTAAAGTTACTGATATCTGGTTTTCTACCATTCCATTTTTTCTCAGGGGTAACATGCTTAACAACTTTTATAGGAACTCGATTTAAAATAAAGTTAGCACAACTTATGGTTTCAGCCCAAAATTTCTTGTGTAATCCTTTAGAATAAAGCATACATCTAGCCATTTTAATTATTTTTTTTTCTTTTCAGCAACACCATTTTGTTGAGGTGTGTAAGGAACAGTATTTTGATGTTGAATTCCATGTTTAGATAAAAAAGCTTCAAATTATTTCTTAACAAATTCCCCCCGGTATCATATTTCAAAGTCTTATTCTTTTACTAGAATCATTCTCAACCAAGGATTTAAATGCTTTGAACTTGGAAAAAATGTCACTTTTATTTTTCAAAAAATAAACCCATGATTTTCTACTAAAGTCATCAGTAAAAGTAAGAAAATATATTGCATGAGATATAGAAAGAACTCCAAGAGGTCCATAAATGTCACTATGAATTAATTGCAAAGGTTCTTTAGCACGCGAAGCTTTACCTTTATCAAACATTTCTCTATGATGTTTACCAAGTACACAACCTTCACAAACACCGTTAGTAGACGAAATATTAGGCAAGCCATGTATCATTTTAGTTAACATTTTCATTTTACTATAATTCAAATGACCCAGTCTTTCATGCCCTAATTTACTTAGTTCATCAGCATGAGCAACATATGAATAAAAGGGTTGTCTTTTAGTTGAAATAAAACAAACAAATTTATGAAGACCAACAGTATGATCAACAGGACCAGAAGAAACTACTTTAGAATTATGGTTGATATCTTTAAGAACATATTTATCAGTCCAAGCTTCAAATTTATAACATTTTTAACATGCACGATAAATAGAAAGCAAGTTGATGGGCATGTGTTCAACATGAAAAAAACTTCCAATTGACCATTAGCAACATTAACATTACCGAAACCAATTACAGAAAGTTGTTTACCATCACCTATATATACTTTTTGAGACGTGTACTTATTATTGTCATAAGATGTAAATAAAGAACCATTACCAGTCATATGTTTAGAAGCACCAGAATCCATGATCCATTCCACATTAGAAGAAGAACTATTGGATGAAACAACAGATGCACATAAAGCTACTTGTGATTCATCAGAACTTTTCTTTTTAGCCAAGTTAGGCATTAAACGTTTCACTTTAAAGCAATTCTTTTCAGGATGATTAGTTTTACCACAATGCTTACAAGGATCATACACATTCTTCTTCTTACTATTTTCATGATGTGCATTAGAAGCATGACCAAATTTATTAGTATGATTTGAACAAGAACCTTTAGCATTATTAAAACTTTTCTTAGGATTCTTATTATGTGCGATGAGAACTTTATTAGGTGAGACTTGTCTTGAAACAATCAACATTTCTTGCTCATTTATCAACACTTTACAAAAATCATCAAAAGTAGGTTTCATGGTATTTTGAGACAATCCAAGAGCTCTATGATTCCTACTTTGGATGAAAATGTCAAAACAAGATGGAATTTTTTTTTCTACAAGAATTATAAGAGCAATGTCTGTCTTCTTGTAATCTTTGCCACAATTATTTAATTTTTCATTTAAAGTTTTCACTTCAGTAAGATATAATTCTACTCTTTTGAAAAGTGAGTAGGATCTAGCTCAAAAATATTCTTTTCAAGGTAATAAGCAGAAACATCATCATATTTATCAAATAAAGAAGCAAGAATTTTCGATACTTCAACTGGGCTGTCTTCTGCCTCAATACTTACTTGAATACTATTTGAAACCATTTGACCAATGAGACCTCTTGCTTGATCACATTTATCTTCCCATATAGCGACATCTTTAGCATCAACAGGTTTCTTGTGTTCACCATTAACAATCCTCCATAGATTCTTACTCCTGACAACATCAATCATTTTTCTTTTCCATGCAATATAGTTAGGACAAAAAAGTTCAAGAAAAAAAGCTACTTCTGAAGTCATAATGATAGAAATATTGACAAGAAAATTAAACCCAAATGTTAGAAATGACAAGAGAAAAAAGTGAATAACAAAAACCTGATACACTTTACCATTTTGATATGAGGAAACACAATAAAAAATAGAAACTTTACTTATGAACCCTTAAAAGAAGTGCCAAGAAAAGTCTCTCATGGGTCTGCCACAGTAAACTCGTGAGTAGATCTAATACTTGCGGTTTTCTGCACAACAAGGTCACAGTTAGATCTAATAACCACGGGTTCTGCATAGTGAAGTCTCGTGCATGTCGAAGCACACATGGGTTCTGCACAGGAAGGTCGCATGTATACTAAAGTAAACACAGGTTTACAGTAGGTCAGGCGCGGGTATGCCGTAGCATACATGGGTCTGCAATTTATATGCGGGTTCGCAGTAGGTAAAGTCGCAGTTACATGTGCTGTCTGTGAAGAAAAGTCGCGGATGTCTAGTTTTAGTCCGAAAACAATGCCGATTAATTTGCTGACGGAAACCTGCACAAAGTCTACCAAAATTGGACGAAAAACATCGATCTGACAACCGAAAGATAGATTTTCTTGAGGAGAATCCAAAAAAAATATAGATCTACAAAAAAATCAAGAAACCCTTGCAAAAATCTACACAACAAAGTTAGGGTTAGGAGTAAAAAACTACAGAATCATGCTCAGATTTGAAGAGAATCCTAATGGCTACCAGATAGAATGCAAATCTACAAGAAATAAACAATGCCCAAATGATAATATTTATTGATTGAAAGCTATAGTAGGTGCTAGATCATAGCAACCAGCTCTGATACCATGTAAGAGTTATAGATCTAGCTAAACTAGATTACCTATCTAAGCAATCAATAACTTATCAACATAAATAAGAACAGAAAGAGAACAAGGAAAAGAATACACCTGATATACGTGGTTCACCCAATTGGGCTATGTCTACGGGAAGGTTGTCTTCTATTATCCCTAGAAATCTCCTTCAATCTTACAAGAGAGCAACTACAAATAACCCCAATACACTATAGTAGAGAGCTTGTGAGCACAATACAATGTGTTGTGATAGTATGATGGAATTGTGTGATGTGACTTTCTTGACCCTATTATATACCAAGATATGTGGAGGAATTACTCTCACATATTGCATGTGGGATAATATAATTCTCCATAATAACATCTCTTTATATAACAATGGATATCAAGAGTATACTTTACCATAATGAATATGGGATATAATGTATTACTCGTTTACATAAGATTGTGGATAACTTCAGACATAATACAAAGACATTATTACCTTCCAAGGAATATAATATATTCCAACAACCATGAACCAAGAGGGATAAAATCTCTCAAGGTGCAAACTAATTATAATTAATATATATTTCAATTATATAATTATAATTGATAATTTACATAAAGGTGACCAAATTACAATGAAACATGAATTTTATGGGCACATACCAATTACACAAATGATCACGCAATGTAATATAACTGACATAAAAAGCAATGCAAACATGACACATTAAATGTAGTGTCAGTAAGTATGATGCAAATAATGACATAAAATAATTCTATTGACTCAACATAAAATATCCGACGCAAATTTGACACAAAGGCACAAAATTTCCATGTTGCTTCAAAATGTGGAATGCAAATAATGAGCCAATTAATGACACAAGGTAACACTTTTGATGCAAAATGTGATGGAAAAGTGACACATTTCCATGTGTCTATCGAAATGTGTGATGCAAATAATTATGTAGGATAATGTTGATGATACAACTGAGGATGCAAAGTAGAATTGCTATGCAAAATGTAACCCAAATATGATGCATTTTCATGTTGCATAATATTTGTGATGCAAATCATGGTGCCCCACTCAATGTCCTTATCAAGTCAAGCACTATAATTAATGTTGATGGGTTTGCATTGTGTACCATATGCAAAAGCGAGGAAGTGACCCAAAATTTCCTCACCGGGTGTTCCTTGGAAAATACTTCGATGCTATGACGCTATATTGTCGTAGTGAAATAGTAAAAAAAAAATAAAATGAAAGAAAAATACATGATTTTGATGATAGGGTTACTGTGGTGGGATAGCTTGATTGGTTGAGTGTATGGAGATTCATGGACATGGCCTCGATATTGATTCCTAAGGTTGGTTTCCTTTGTTGTGTGCCCCACTCAATTTCCTTGTCAAGCAAAGCACTATAATCAATGCTGATAGTTTTGCATTTGGTACCATATGCAAATGTGAAGAAGTGCCAAAACATTTTCCTGACTAGCTGTTCCTTAGAAAAAAATACACAATGTACAACTCTTTTTTTTTCAATTAGAAAAATAGATATATTTTATTGACAAGTATATGATAGAAAGTACAAAACACCGCCACCGCGAGAGAAAGAACAACATGAAATCGTCCCACTGGACTAGAGATAATGCCCAAACCCATGAGAAAAGACCCATTACACCACAAAAGAGATAGGCTGCCCCCAGCCACAGAGAAGAGTTACCGCCCAACCATATGAGCCCAAAACACATACCATAAAAAATGGCTGCCTCCAATCAAGAGGAAAGAAAAAGGCTCAAAACAAAGCATGAAGGACCTAAATATACAAGGCAATCCGAAGGCCCAACCAAATCGGAAGATAACCAAGGATCAATACATGATGAAGCTTCCGACTTCCTGAAGAATATCATCTGTCCAAAATTCAAAAAACAAAGTACCTTCCACCGAATGCAAAGCCTGCTTCGAGAGAGAGTCCGCAAGCCCATTCTCAGCACGAAGGACGTGCAAAAACTGGATACCCTCAAAATTTTGTTGCAGAGACCCGATCATATCCATCCAAGGAGTAAGTGCAATGACATTGATATGCCCAATACGGTTAATCCAATTGATTACAACTTGAGAATCACCCGCAATTTTCTGCAATTCTAGATTTCTAAATAACACAAAATGTAGGATAATCCAAAGTGTATGGATTTCACTTTTGGTATTAGTCCCCAGGACAAAATTCATCCAGATATTAAAAAACCAACTATGGTTTAATATAATGACTCCACCCGCCCCACAAAGCAAGCCCGATTCCTATGAAGCCCCGTCAAATTTACCAAAAAATGTCGAAGTTAAAATAGAAATGGGCCTACATATGGGAAGATGATTACAATTAATATATGCCCTGATCCCCCCGGCCTCATAGATGTTATATGGACCACCTCCCATACTTGAATACTAAACACACAATAAAAAAAAAGATGTTACTCCAAATCTGCCGCCTGTTTGCACAAACAACATATACAGGACCCAATGAAACCATGTTTCTGCAAATTATTCCAGAACAAAAGCTTTCCCTCTAGGGCCAACCACATGAAGACCTTAAATTTTAGAGGGATGCTCCATCGCCATAGAATCGCATGCCACCAACAGGAAGGAGCCCTATCTAGGAAAAAGGTTTCATAGGTTGATCGAGCAGTCAATATCCCTGTGGAGGTATTCCGTGACCAGATTATCTTTTACACACCACTAGAGAGATGGAGACATCCCCTTTTCAAATCATGGATATAACTAGTCCATTGTGTAGCCAAGAAACCATGGAGACCGATCTGATTTGCGCCAACCCAGGCTTGAAATTGAGAGTTAGTATAACTCAATGAGGCCGCATGATAAAGGGTCTGATAGCCTCGATCCCTGAGAGAGGCAATTAATTCAAAGGAAAGCTTGTATTGTGTCAGGCCCCCAATGATCGGGTCGAAGCCCAACTGAATCTATCTCCCATTCCCTGGTTTCCACCCAATCCAGTCTGCTAGAATGTGAATTTTCGAAGATAGGCCCACCTAGATATTGGACACCCTTTTCAACTTTTTGACCCCATCTCTGAGCCATGCCTGAACCAATTGGCATTTAAGATATTTATCAATGATCACGTCTCCCCACGGACCACCTACTATGAGCGCCCTCCAAAGAATATTTTCCAGTAATGCTGATGAGAAGTATTAAATATTCTTTATGGACCAACCCCCCAAATGGAATGGAGAGGCCATCTTCCTCCAATCCGCCAAGTGCAACTTATGTGCTTTTTTACCAGACCAAATAAAATTGTGCACTTTCCGCTTCATACTTGTCAAGATGGACATCGACATCTTGCTTAAGGATAGCCAGAACACATCGATATTATGAAGGACCTATTTTACCAAAGTTAGGAGACCATCGATTGACAACCACATCCAACACCACTTGTGTATCCTCTTATCAAAACACTTTAATAGCCAGGACCAATCCTGTTTATTATAAGCATTTGGTTTTATGAAATGGCCCAGGTACAAAGTACCAACCTCTAACTCCTTGATCCTGTATTTAAAAATTGCAGAGATCTCCATCCACAAATTGTAACCCTATTGTTCTCCAAGATAGTAGTTTTGGTTTCGTTAATTAACATACCTGTAGTTTTAACAAAGAGCTCAAGGATTTCCTTAATAGAAGCCCATTCTTTTTTACAAGCCTTACCGAAAAGCATCACGTTGTCGACAAAGAATTGGTGTGTTACAAAGATATTCCTCGAAATATTCACCCCTAAAATCAGCTTGGCCGCCTTTTCTTTGAGCAGGAGCCTACTCAATCCCTCAATCACGATCAGGAAGAGTAGCGGTGACAATGGGAAGCGCTGACAAAGCCCCCGCGAGGCTGAGAATAACTTCGATGAACTTCCATTTACCAGGACAGAGTAGTGAACGGAAGAAACACAACCCATGATCCATTTCATTGCTTTCCAGGGGATTCCAATCTGGATCAAATCCAAATGTAGTAAATCCCAATTAACCATGTCATAGGCCCTAGTGACATCCATCTACATAATCAAGGATTTTTTATTTCAAGTTTTAATACTGTGGAAGGCTTCTTGAGCAAGAACAGTTGCATCCAGTATTTGTCGATTTTCAAGGAACCTGAATTGCTCTTTGGATATGTCTCTGGAGAGAACCTGAATTGCTCTTTGGATATGTCTTTGGAGAGAACCGAATTTATCCTATTAACAATGATCTCCACCACTAATTTATAGACCAGGTTACATAGTGATATTAGCCTGAAATATTCAAAAGAAGCCTACAGTGAAGGATTGGGGATTAAAGCTATAAAATTTGAATTTAAAGCCACTGGGATTGTACTTGACAACCACGTGTCTTCCACCATGGAAAGCAATTTCGGCCCCATCAAGTAAAAAAAATCTGTGAATAGATTTGTCGTCCAGCCATCTGGACCAGGGATTTTGGCCCTAGTGAATTTCTGAATTACTAATTTAACTTCTGGGAGTGTGAATGCCTGAAAACATCGTTCCCTTCCTGATCCGAGAAGAAATGATGAAACTCCCTTATGAACTTAATCTTTTCTCTTACCACACAGGTACTTGGGTCTATATAATAACCCTCAAAATGCTTACTAGCCTCCTCAAGCAGTTCCGACTGTCTGCTAATGAGTTCACCATCCCTTGAATTTATTGACCAAATGGAATTATGTACCTGACAACTTTCGGTGAATTTATGGAAAAATTTTGTATTTTTATCACCAAGGGCTAACCATATAGCACAACTTTTCAGTTTCCATGTCTCCCCCTCTTGAGAGATCAGAATTTTCCTACACTGTTCCAACACCAGAAGGGTCTGTGGTAAGGGAATATTTACCCATCCCAACTTATGGATATCATGAATCCCATCAATCTCCACCTAAATTGATCCAAGCTCCTTATAAAGAGATTTTTTTTGCATCCTTTCCCACTTGATAACACTAGATTTTAGTTTCCCCAATATCTTGATAAAATAATAGGATGGAGAATCCATCGAGTCCTTTGGAAACTTTGTCCAAGTCTTATTAACCAGAGGCACAAAGTCCGCATCTTGAATCCATGTATGATTAAATTTATAGGGATAGTTTTATTGTTTTGCCTCAAAATCAAGCTCCATTAGAATTGCCAAATGGTTTGAAATCCTTGCAGTATTGATCTAGGATCTAAATCTGAAAACTTGCTGCAGAAGGGAATCCGCATCCATGAACCTATCCAATCTTTTCACAACACAAGTAGGACCACTTCGGTCATTGCTCCAAGTTAGATTCAAAGGGAAGGGTTCCATGTCATTAAGTTTGAGTGCAGAGAAATAATTTTGAAAATAATTGGAGAGGGGATCCATTGTACTAGAATCTCCCCACACTTTAGCATCTGATAGGGTATTAAAGATTAAGGTCACCTGCTAACACCAAATTTAGAAGAGTTAAAATATCCAAATGCTATGTCGAATCCCAGAATATTTTCCTGTTAACATATGGCGCATAAACATTTAGAAAATTACAATCACCCGAGAACCCCACCAATTTCCCTTTCAAAAGAATGCCCCAATGGGTATCAAAAGCCAAAAGATTAGCCACCCACGGGTTCCAGGAAGATAGAAGACCCACAGATTGACCTTCCGCTTCAATAGAGGCCACCGCCCAATCCTTCTTTCAAGCGAATGAAAAAAGTTCATAGCCTTCTCGGCCGAGACCATAGTTTCTTGAAAGAATACCAAATCCGGAGACTCCTTCTCCAACAGTTGCTTGAGGGATAATATTTTATGAGGGTCTCCAATCCCTCTAATATTCAGTGAGAGTAATTTCAACTCTTCACCCTTGCTTGGGATTTTAAATCTCTAAGTTCCTATTTGGTGTTGGATGACAGGGAGACCGGATCTGGGATGGGCCCAGAACCAGTAGTAGAAGAGAGTGAGAGCTAGGGAGTTACTTTATGACCACTACAAGTATGAAGAAGCGACAAGTCCTTCGCTAAACCCCCATGGGCCATTCCTTTTTCTTTATGTAAATTGGTACTAGCCGATCAAACAAGGATTTTGTCATCCAGTTCCAATGCAATAGACATATTGCCGACATAAGTAGTCAAAGGGGTATGTGTAAACTTGTTAGCCGAGGAAGGTGGGATAACCTGCTCACTCACCATTGGGATACTTGGAGAAATAAGTGGAATGGAATGTGAGGAAAATTCCGAAGAAAGGCCCAGTGTATTAGCCACAGGGATAGGAATGGTTTTGACTTCAGGGGAAGAAATAGAAGGGAGATCAGATTCCAATGTTGAGGGCATAATTAAATCACCGCTCGAAGTAGTGAGAGGGGAACATGAAGGGACCTTCCTTGAATCCTCTAAGGAATTAAGACTAACACCCTGATAAAAGTAAGGGCCCCCGCCTATGATATCATCCCCCAGCCGGCTACCTTTCTCATCCAACGAATTGGTAAAATATTTTCCTCTTCATTTAGTGAATTAGTAAAAGAAGGGTCTAAAGAAACCAACTTACTTAATATTGAAGACGAAGCCGGCATAGAAGCAAATGCAGACAAATGGACAGAGTTAAAAAAATAGTCACGAGCCGGCGAGGAGCCTTCAAAACCCAAGCTTCTCTCCGAAGACCACCCATTAGCTTCCTTCGATGAATTCTCCTCCTCATAACCAGAGAAAGATCGCTCATGGTCCTTCCGGAGGTGACCCACTTCCTTAAATCTATAACAATGAAAGGGAAAACCCTAATAGTCTAGGTCTTGTGAAATTTTGTTGCCCCTCCAATGAATCTCCAATCTCTCCTGAATCCCTTTGGTCATATCAATCTCAACCAGGACCTGACCAACACGTATGTCCATACCTTTCAGATGGCCCTCCCTCAAATGGATAAATTTCCCCAAGTGGTTAGCCATCGCTTCGAAGGAATCCTGGTTCCAAAGAGCAAGAGGAAACCTAGGCAAATGTGGGCAAATGAGCCCAAAGATGTCTGAAGTGAATCCTTTCCTTGCCAGGGTCAAACCCTGTATGCCACCGCTTAAGCATCAAACTATTGATACCCTTGATCCAGGTCTTGCCCAAAATGTGTGAGGCATGTTCCTCAGTCCGAAAATAGAATGTATACCAGCCCTTATTTAGTAAGATTATATCTGGTGTATACCCGATAATCGGTGACCAAACCGAAGCAGCCCAAAGCCCAATATCCCTGGGATTCATTACTCTATATCATAATTTACCCACCAGGGCCTTCAATGATAGAGCTGCCATTTCTTCGAAGCCAACGTGGTTACTCATGTACAAGTTGTCTTTACCAGATTGAAGAAACCAATTTCTACATTTCTTTATATTTGTAGACTTCTTAGATTTAACCAGACACCCCTTAGTGTTAGAATCTCCTGTAGTCGGGATATTAGAAAACTCAGGTAGGGTTTTATCGTCTAGATTGTGAAGCTTAGAAAGCCCAGTCGATAGAAGGGTATCACCATTGTGCATCGCTAGTACCCCAACCACTGAGGGACCCATGTCAAACCCAACATGTTCTCTCCCGACACATTCCCTGAGCATAGCTCGATATTCTTCATCAGTTTTAGGTAGAACCTCCCTTTCCCACCATCCATCTGAAAGGAAGGTTTTGTCTTCAGTGGAACCCTCCCCCATCCCAAATCCCTAGATATTGTTCGAAGATAAAGCCTAGAAACTGACCAGTTGCAAACAAACCGTGTGCCCAAGCTGCTCACCTGACAAACACAGTAAAAACTAACAACTTACAACTGAAAACCTATTCCCCAAATCTCCAAAGTTAAAATATTCTCTTAAAAAGTCTCAAGCTAACCACTCATGCAAACGTTTTACATCACCCCATCCCTTGACATATCCCTGGAATCAACACAACCATTCTTCCACATCTCGGGTGCTCTATATTGTAGTAATGAATTAGTAAAAAAATTCCAAATAAAAATCTTTTGATATCTAAAATTTCAAAATTTGACACTTGTAACTAAAATTTTTAAAAATTTCTGCTAAAATTTTAAAAATTAACTTTATGACGAAAAATATAAAAAAATCTTTAAAAGTCGAACTTTTAAACCACGCGCAATAAATTACCAAAAAACATTTTAATATAAAATCTTTATATCATAGTAGGAATTTGACTAAGTCAAAATCATCTCAGCTCATTGTCTTTCTTTTAATTAATCTTCTTATTCACGCTTCCGTTTTATTCGATTGTAGAGTCAGTTAGCAGCAAAGTCAAAAGTTTCACGATTGACTTTGCTACTCGGTTTTTCGATGACCCGAATCTACACTCGAGTTGCATATGCCTGTTGCCGGTCGGCTGACGCGTTACAACTCTATGTTTGAACGCAGACTCGTCGCGCCTCAATGTTGGGAGTCAATCACTTTGCTACGACATTATCACTTTGGCAGAATGTCAATACTTGGAAAACATTTATGAATGTCAAGTTATGTATTAATATTGTAACACGTCTTTTTGAAGTCCATTTTCTTTGCACGAGGGAGAGCAAATTTGTCGACCAACAAATTCGATTAACTGTTTAGTGTCAATCAATTCTAACAAAAGTTGGAATTAGACTGAGTACTTGATGAATTTAAGGAATCGGTCAAGTCTAACCAAAGTTGGAATGAAAGTTTTGAGGCTCTTGCGAGGTTTGATTTCTCGGCAGCCGTTGGTCTGGTCAGCTATTCAACCTGAATATACGTATTCACCTCCTTATATCTATCTTTGCCGGCCTGCCCTTGGCCCTGCCGTTGTTTATATAAATATATCGCCCCGCCCATTGTATTGTATCTGCCTCCTAGTTTCATTCGACTTCAACTGACAGCGTTGAGCATCATTTCTGATCTGTAGAAGCCAGTTTTAAGGGAATTACTTTTGTTCGTTTGCTGGTTCGATTTGGAGCTTTAATATTGTTCTGTCTTGAATAGCATAACAGGAGGGTAGGATTTTCATTACATTACATTTCATTGATTGATTGACGTGAGAGGTACCTGCACTAACAATATTATCAATACTTAGAAGTATTATTATCGAAGAAGGACCATGAAGACAAGCAGCTTGTTTTTCTTCTTCTTCTTGATTTCAGTAGCAGCAATGGTATTGAATCAAGGTGCAGTCGATGCAGGTAGAATCCTGAAAAGGGGGAATATTGTAAGAGCCCAAGCTGATAAAATTCCATGCGATCATTATAATATTCTTAATGGAGTTTATGAAGTGGGAGATATATTGAAGAATAAACTTCCTTCCGGTCCAAGTCCAGGAGTTGGTCACAATTACATCAATTCTGTGGGTTCTGAAAAGATGAAGACTAGCAATACATTGGAGATGAACAAACTTCCATCTGGTCCAAGTGGAGGAGTCGGCCACAAATACATCAATGGCGGTGGGAAGGCATCAGCAGAGAGATTAATTACAACGACGCCGTTCAACAAACTTCCATCAGGTCCAAGCGGGGGAGTAGGGCACAGCAATAACGATTGATGACCACGTTTAAAACAAACTCATAACTTGTCAACTCAAACGGCGATCGAATGAAAGTAATATAAAAAAGGTCCGATATGTGTTATTGCTATACCCAAGGTACAACTGTAAATGTAAAGATTAGAAATGACCTTAAAATATGAAATGGGACTTATTGATTGTGTTCAATCCATGACATAATAATTGGAATTGGATGATGTTGATGGAAAGTGGAGACAATATTTTCATGCCCAGTAGAAGAGGAATTGTAAGGAAAGGGAATGAGTTGTATATTTCCACATTTGTGATTGGGTACAAATGATCACAATAAATACACATTGTGTTGGACATTTTCTCAATTCCCTTAGTGTAACTATTCATAATTCCCGTTATCTTCGTACTTTCCCCTATTGAATAAGGAAAAAGATGTAGGTGATAGTTGATAACCATATATGCGTCATATGATCAAGGCTAAAAGAAGAAAAAAAAATGTAGGGGAAAACAATAACAAAATTTTACTCTCACCTAAGATGATAGTTGGATTTAACCATCTTCTCCATTGAATTTTGTTAATATGAGTGATTCTTTAAGCATTTATTATAATCTTGTAGGATGGACACAAGCCAAGTACTTGTTATTCATGAGCCGTGAGATGAAATACCTCTTTAACACCTCAATAAGAACTTTCCCGAAGCTCTAACCATGACTATTGATACCAAGAAGTACTTTTTGTTCTTTGTGGAGAATATAAATTTTTGGACAACCACTACTTGCTTGTAAATAAATTCATACTCAGACTATTATCTGCAAAGTTTACCTTTCCATTTCTCTAGTATACAAGTTAATGTTCCATTCAAATAATTGGGAAATATAAGAAAGCACTCTAATGCCTTGACCCCACTTCAAAATTTTAAACAAGCTTTCCTGTCACCTCTAGAGATAAAAATTCAAAACTGATTTTGCAGGAAAATTAATGTGAATTCTCTATCTAGTTATGCCCATTCAAAACCTTAAGTTTTTACAAATGGGTTGTAGATAAAAAGACACATAAAGATGAGCATATGCAGGGCCGTGAGATAACAATGATTTACAAAAAGAGAGGGAAACATAATTTCCAAAAGAAATTAGTATAATGGCTACCTTGAATTAGGAGCCCTGAGTTTGCATGAATCTATTTCACGTTGCTTGCTTGATATCCTTAAATGATCAGGGGTGTCCTCCATGTGGTGATTCAATGAGAAGGGGATGCTCATCCATCTCCTACTGCTCTTCCAACAGAGATACACACAGTAAAGAGACATACCCATAGGGCCACATACAACACAGACACAGAGATATACCCATATACAGCACACAACTTCACACTGTACAGAAACATAGATATAGCTCGACATACCTACTTACAACACCCAACTTCTACAGTGTAGAGACATACCCAAACACAACATAGAGATACAGAGGAGCATACAAAGAATTAAACTACACAGATGTATAGAGAATCATACAACTGAGTAATACAGAGGAGGAAGAGGAGAAATCACATTCCAGGAATAGTGTGGGTGAAGGTTGTTCCATTGAAAAAGAAAATACAGAAGTTTGGGAAAAATTTGATGAAGAACATGCAACATGAGGTCATTGTGGTGGAAACACAAAATGTGAACTACTTGAGCTCTCTGATTTTTCGGTTATTAAATATTTAATTGGTGGATCTATATCTTCTTGTATGGCTAATATGGAGGATCAAGACTACACACAATAGTGTGCACACAGTCTTACCTTAAGGCAAGTTGTTGCTCAAAAGACCCTTGAAGAAAACTCCTCTAAGACAAAGTTCAAGGAAGTGGGCACAAACTATTTTGAAGACGCTAGTAGTCAACCACTCAAGGGTGGTTTTGGAACTCATCAGAACTAAAGGTTGCATCCCACTATCCCAAGGATGTTCTCGTAGCTGCACATGGTATGTTAGCGAATGCTTCAAGGAAAAAAAAGCACAACCCATTTTGCAGATTTCACCTGAACATGTCCCAAAGTTGATCCTTTATGAGAGTTCTTTAGATATGTTTAAGTCACACAGGATTTACTCTGATCTCATTGCTGCAAATGTAGTGCCTGACAAATTAATTTATTAGCCATGTTATCAATCCCTTCTGGTCACTTCGTAATTTTGAGCATCGTGGGAAATACAATAATATGAATTTTGAAACGTATAACCTTCTAACTGGACACAACAGTTATAAAACACTTTAAATCAGCAATAGTTAATTGATTTCCGAAATCAAAACTTAGTAGTAGTTCACACTTTCTAGGATCCTTCCCATAACAACACAGTTGGAAATGAAACTGGACTTTCAGGGAATGTTGAACTTGATTCCTTGTGTGTTTCTTAAATGAATGCAAATTTGAAAAATTAGGCATTCAAATTAAAGGATAATCACATACATGGCATCCTTGGAGCCTCATTTAAATCTTCGTCAAACATAAGATGGCAACTGCATGTTTTACGCAGTATAACGATTCGCAAGTCCTTGTAAATGGAGGTAAAATTGGGGATCATCATTGAAAACTCATTCCATTACCATTTCATCTATGGCACGATCTCTTTTATTGAATTCAATCATAATACCAAGAGCCTCATAGTTCTAACAGGTTACTTCTATGAAAAAACCCAAATAGACAAGCAAATCCATAATTATAAAAGGGATTATTTTTCACTTCAATCACTAATTTCAGAGCCAAAAAATGAAAAATAGAGGCAGAAATGAAGACAAAGAGAACAATGTTGTTGGAACAACAACATCAAAACACATTCAATATTTTAAAGCATTTGATATGTCTTGTTGAACATGCATCCTTAACAAATACCATATAAGAAACAAACATATGTAGCAATAACTTCCACACAAAAAGATAGGACGGAATTGCACCTTGACATGGACTATGGTAAAAATGCCACAATAGCTATTCCATTCAACATATGCACAAGCGAGAATCACACAAATTACACATACAATACAACATAGAGTATAACAACATAACACAGACAATGGTTTGATCAAATATCTCATGCCAAGAATTCAGATTCTGCATACTAGACTACCGGTGGTTAGGTTCCAAACTTCAAGCAGAGAACAAATGCATGTTTTTTAATTCAATTTTCAATGTCTCGTGAAATAGATTTAAACCATAGAAAACATCAAGTCAGCACCATGTTTCACTCATTACATAGTAGTTGTATGAAGGATTACTACTAATTATTGTTGCTTGATAGTTTCCAAATATGCTAGTTCAATAAATATTCCAAAGTATGAATGATGTGAAGTCATGCATAGGCTATTAAAACTTCCTCTTTACTGTTGTTAAAAATTCTTCTTTACTATTGTTAAACATGTGTAGATCAGATCTTCAAATTCTTCTCTTTAGTCAAACCCTCATCCAAGTTGTATTGCTGCTCTTGTCCAATTGATGCTCATAATTGCTTAAAGGCCTGTTCATTGTTGCGAAGGACATGGACAGTCTTAAATTATGCCCAGAATTGAAAATGAATACTGCTAGGGGGCGGTCTCATGCCCAGATTTAGGATAATATTGACATTTACTATGGCAAGAGATCATGGACAATCCCCAATTTAACCAAAAAATCAAACTATGCCTCCTACTATTGGACTTTATGCACAAAACTGACCCAGGGCTTATAATAATGCCACAAACAAAGCCCAAAATTTGTTCAAAAACACCCATAATAGCTAATGAGGCTTGTTATGACTTAAAATTTTACCTAATAAAATAGGGGGTAACACCCCTCAAGCTAGAGATTCATTTTGAGTATGCATAGTGCTCTTTCTAGCACATAAAGAAGCTTCAGCTACAACAATAAGATGAACTTATTATAACTACTTTATCATAGGCATTTGGAATTTTGCGTCAACAACATGTACTGACCATCTTGGGTACGATAAGATAAGATAATTTATTAATGTTTGACTAATGTCAGACTTATATTTTGCAGTAGTGGTGATTTTCTCATAGTAGGTATATCCCTTGGTCAAATGTACATTTTTCACTTAGCAACAGGAAGCAAAGGAAGAGTTTGGATGAGATCTAGTTGCTTCAGCTACATGGTTAAGGTACTTTGGTTTGTCTACAGGGTTCTTAAAATTTTGGAAAAACATTGATCACTAGGGAAGATTTTACTGGAGAAACTAGTTTTTGTCCATGGACAATAGAAATGTTGTCCATGAACAATAGAAAATTGCTTGCAGTTGTAGACTTGATACAACATCCATAGTTGAATATTTGAAGAAGTACATTAATTGCAAGCAGGTTGAAGGAACACATTGGAATACACACTTCAACTACCTAGTATATTATGGTGTAGGTTACATGTATACAAGATGTTTAGCTGCTGGTTTATGGAGAAAATAATTGTTTTGTATTGTTTTTAGGGTTTACAAAATTGTATTGTTCTGTCTCATGCATCATATTGAAATTTCTCCATGTCAATATGTCTCTAAATACTAACTTATGACACAAAAACTAATTTAGTAGCTCCCTATTTCAAGAGTACTAATATAGACAACAATGAAAACATTAATAATAAATGACTACCCTGCTTTAAGGTAAACATCGTAAAAGAGATAATAAGTTCAAGAAATCCAAGAGGTAAACTAATTAGAGTGTTATGAATCATCAAACTGCAAACTATGTTCCTGAATTTACCTTTGTATACCAAACACCAACCAAAAGTCAACAAATCATTATGGAAGCTATCCTAATAAATCAATTTAGTGTCTTCTTCAAGCAATCCAAAGAGTTTGAAGGTATTGGATTTTGGTTACAACTTGGTATTCATTAATTTGTGTTGATGCCATAACTCTTCTTATTCAATTTACTCATTCTAGTAATTTTTTCGGGGGTGTTGACATGTGTATGCATCATGATCTTTCTACAATAATATCTACCATGTTTCTAAGAGTTGGTATATTTGTAAAAAGAAAATGTTCCTCTGTGGGTGATTAACCTTCATGGTTAGTATCTGTGGGTTTAATCTTTTGAGAGCACTAATCTGGAATAAAATGAAAAACAAAACAAAACACATAGTATATATTTTGTCTTCCCTCCTATAATGAAAGGTTCAATTGAACACAAAATTGTGAGAACAAAGAGTCAGAAAGTAAAACTACAACAGAACAAAGAAAAGGTAAAGCAAATGGAACCTCATGGCTGTCCAAATAATGGTTGTCCAAATAACTAAAACTTCTGTCAATCTTGCAGTTGACTCGTACTTTGGCTTGTCATTCTTGTATGTGTGTGAAATCTCAGGCACAATATGATCATCAGGGTTTGGATCAGGCAACATGTAGCAGATTGATAGTAAAACTTGCAATCAACAATTAGACAACATTTAAAGGAAGGAATTTATATTTGCTACCAATGTCAATAATGGAATATTAATAATGTTACATATGAATAAATGATGAACCTTGGATATTGTCAATGCAAGACTCCAGTTTTCTTTTAGGACGTCAAGGCACATGTTTCCATTGCTATTTATATTTGGATGGAAAACCTTAGTGCAGAATGAAACCTACACAATATTTGAAAATCTCCAACATCAACAGAAGCACCATAATACATTAAAAAAAATCATTAAATGCCACATTTAAAAAAATAGCATCCCAGACATGTGTAACCAAAGTAGATTTACAATTTACTTGCATTGGTATGTGGAACTATACATAACTATCTCACACTTACCTGATGATCTATCAAGGTAATTCCTTTTGAACGATTTTAGTAGGAATTTTAATATGTTGGATGGTTGTGTGAAATAGATGAATTCAATTATATGCATGATAACAGATTTGAAGAAATTCTCTCATAAAATATGAAAATATTAGTGCATGAACTATAATGATATGAGAGAGGTTTATTTTTATAAAAAGTAAATGTTTTCTCTAATTAATATTATTCCCATTTCTAAGTTATAAGAAGGCTATAACATTTGTTATCTCCACAATGAAATCCATCAAAAACTGGACAACTCGTTGAACTGGAGAAATCACTATTTTCAAATGGAGCCTCAGTACTCTTTGAATCACCAACTCCATTGTCACATGCTTCAATTACAAAACAATTTAACTTTAATATTACTTTCAAAATTCAAACTATTTGTAAACTCTCATTTCAAAAGATACATCAGTGAGAATGCTTGCAGATACAAAAGTACAAGCAAATCAAACATATCACTTGTTAAACCCAAAATAAATAATGCATGATTCTAGAGCTTCATGGCTGACTAGTATATACCTTTGGAGGCTTGAATGGATAATCAAGACGAAAAATGTATGGTCACCACAGACACACCCCCTGCATACGGACTATCAGGAGGTCCCATGATTATAGATTTCCAATGAAACATATCATCATCCACTGGACCTACAAAGCAATTGAAATCTTCTGTCATATAAAGATCCTCAACAATAATCATCACCTAAACCACAACCTTTGCATGTCAACAATGATATTTTAACCATCTTAACCATAGATCTAATAAGCAGTTTATTATCGTTACAGACATGACAAAAATACAACAATAATTAGATTGGGCATCACACTGTTCCTCAGCATTTGATGAAATATCTCGAAGGCCTCATTAGCATGCCCATTTTTGGCATACCCAACAATCATGGTACTACAAGCAATAACATCTCCTTCACAGACTATTTCAAACACTCTCTCTGCATCCTCCACACAACCAATTTTGAATTTGGAATACATGTCCATTACAATGCTCTACCCAGAAACATATGAATCAAGCTCGCCTCTAACAATGTATCCATGAATCTCCTTCCCCTCTCGTAGAGATTCCAAACTCCCACATTCCAACAAAACTAATACCATAGTTACCAAATTGGGCTTTTGTTCTTGAACCTGCACTTGCCATAAACATTCTAATGCCTTTCCTTGATACCCATTATGTACCATCTCGACAATCATTGAATTCCATGTGACCACATCTCGTTGACACATTTCGTCAAACAATTGGCTTGCATCCTACACAGAATGGCACCTGCAATACATATCCACAAGTGCACCTCCCACAAAGACATCAAGGTCATAACCACTCTTGATCACCTGCCCATGAATCTCCATCCCCTGTTGTAGGTCCAATAAGCTTATGCACGCCTTTAGCATGGACGAGAACGTAAATTTATCTAGCTCCATTCCATAAAACTTCATCTAATTGTAAATATCCACATCCTTATCCTAATATAACCCATTCTTAACATAAACTCTTATCACTGCATTCCACATAAACATAGTCAGTTCCGAGACTTCATCGAATGTTTCCTAGGCATCGAAAATGCTTCCACAGGCTGAATACAAATTAACAAGCTTAGTATCCAAGTAGGAATTCTGATGAGCCCATGTGGGCATGGACCTTATACTTACCTTCTTTCAATAATTTATGGCCAGTGAAAAAATCTAAGAGTATATGATAGATCTGGGAATCCACAGGGGTTTCTCCAATGATGTTGATGGAGTGCATAATGCAGAGAGATTCATCAAGCAGGCCTTATATGCACAAAAGTTTAAGGTCTCCATAGATTGTGGCCAAGCCCTTTTTACCTCTTGAATGATTGTATCCCGTTCCTTTGGATTTGGGTTTCTTCCAAAGTCTAAAACCAATTGTGGATACAGTTTTGGTTTTTTCTAGAGGTGCCCTTGCTGGTCTTGAGACGCAACGATCATTGTTGTGCACCATCTAATCTCATGCCACGTTAGTGTTTCGAGGTTCAAGCAATTGAATGGATGGAATGAGACACACTTGCATTAGGTCTGGTGAATCAATATTCTTTTGCCTTGAAATTGACTGCTCATACGATATCGAGTGGAGCCCATCGAGCATGATTGGGAATATCAGAGGGAAGTTGTCTCCTTAGTTTCATATCCAACTGTATAGGGCATGATGTTTTAGCGGATGAGCGTTGAATAATTGTGCATGCATCCATCTATCTTTGATCCATATCATGCTCAATTAAATGGAGAAAGTGGGTCAATTTACAGATAGATTGATAGGCGGGGTCATGATCGACTAATTCCTCTTTGAATCTTTCAATAATAAACCCACAGTATATGGAAAGGGTTAGGTGAATGGATGGACACCCAAAAGATGCAAGTTAGTGGTTGGGTGTTCTCTTGAAGCACAAGTAAACACTTGATAGGTGGACATTATGGTAGTGGCAGACGTGGTGTAAACCTTAATGTCATTATAAAGGTTGCCGTTGTAAATGAGGCATCCCATCATAACAATTTTCAAACATTACAATGGACTCAAAAAGCTCTTTGTAAAACTTAAAAAAATGAAATATTAATGTGCATTTCCTTATCCTTTCTTCCAATTCTATGCTTATGGCCTCTCAAGGTATTGCATGATCTTCTCCCTTCCCATATAATGATGGACCAATCATAAGCTTTGGAGTAGAGAATGAAACCATTAGAATTTAGAGATAGTGCATTGATGGCACACTTGTATGTCTCAAGTGTGGCAACCAAAAAAAAATTTGCTCTCACTTGAGCCATTTTCCCACACTCTGATAATTGGGATTGAGATCAAAAGTGAGGGATAGAAAGGATTTAACCAACTACGCTGTGAAAACATTATAAAAATGTTTGGATAGCAATGGGTTAAGCCCAACCCTAATCCCATGAAGCACTATAGGTGTAAGGAAGCATGAAGTTGAAGTACATGAGGAAATACCAAAGGTAGGGGAAGATCTCCCTGCATGTTTGGAGGATGTCGTCCCATACCTTGTTAAGGTTCTTGGGATCACTTAGAAATAAAGCAACATGACAACAAAAGTTTCAATAACCCTAAGTTTGATTGTATAAAATAGGAAAGGGTGCAGAGGTAAGGAAAGAACAAGATAAAAAAGGAAGACACTAGAAGACTAAAATCCATCAAGGTAATGGTTCGTAGGAAAATAAAAGGTTTGATCATTGAACCTATAGTCACTAAAGAACATGTATAAATCAAGAAGTTTATATGGCTACAACTAAAATGCCAAAGTCTATGGATAAATTGTAGCTTGATAATTTCTGAGCAAAATGTACAACATGCAATTGATCAACTACAAGTGCAACATGAGAAAGTGTATACTGAGGCCAACACATCATACACTTTGGATGAAAAGGTGGAATGGAAAATTCAAAATAATTAGACACATTCCATTAGGAAGTGATTCAAGAGAATTCGGTAGCTTCCTTTAATTGTTCTCACCATGTAGGGAATTCCATATCAGGGGCTTCTATATCAGCCATCCAATCAACCCTAATCAAAATCTATGCTTGAAATATCAATTCTGGGCTTTCCTCAACCTCACAAACATGTGTCAAGGTGGTCATCAAACTAGAAAACATTCTAAAAAATGACCCGCGAACATGATCGAAAAAAAATCCTTCTTCAAAGCTGATAAATTACATAGGACCATAACCAAAGCTCACTGCAAGAAATTTTAGAAATTAAATGCATAAAAAGAAATGTACTACAACAACTCTTTCCGGCCATTAAAACCCACCTCAGTGATAGATCACAGTAATAATTCAGCTCATGAAACTAAGAATTGTTGGTTAAATTGACCGAGACACCCTAGATCTTATTTTCTCTAGAGATTCAACGCCCAGATCTATATCAAATGGCACATTGTTCCTTCAGGGTCTGAACATTAATCCATCCAGGTTGATAAATCTCATTTTTCATTATCCAAATTGCTACGCACCAGCTACTTCGTTCCTAAAGCAGCAATATATCAAAGGCATGCCGATTAATCTGGTCCTCCCATTTGAAAACTGTATGAAATGTTATTTTTTATAAATCAAACGGCCCATTGTTTCTATTGGGTTAGAGGCATCGTTTCCACCAGGGTATCAAACTCGCAATTGTCTGTAGCAAACTTAATGAATGCCTAGCATTTGGCCTAGGTGATTCATTCAATAATTCTCCCAACAACCTAAAGGCGACTTTAATCCTCATGTAGAAACCCTTGATCCCTCCACGCGGAAGAGCTCGACCAATCCAACGCTGGTAGTATCCTTTATCGATAACCTGCAAATGCATCAATACTTAGCGGTTATATGTACCTTTCATCTTTTCTTTTTGGTTTGTTTCCCCATTGATGACTTTTCCATCCATCTGCATTGTTAAAATTTAGTAAAATATTCTACAAATTCATTATCAAAATTGTAATTTTCCATTTTGAGTGCGACACAACTAAAAATGACTAACATAAACGACTAATTCACATTAATCATTATTAGTTAGTCATATTTATATTCCCGTGACTAAATTAGTCATTTATGTTAGTCATTTTTATTTTAGTCACTTGTTATCTAGTCATATATTTTATCCTGTGACTAAATTAGTCATTTATCTTAGTCGTTTTTTGTTGTCTTATTTAAAATTACTCAATTTTAGTCATTTATCCCTTGAAAAAACAGTGGTGACTAATTTTTTTAGTCGCCTAGTCACTTATCTCTCATTTTGTACTAGTGTTATATTTGTTGACTTCTTAGATTTAACCAGACACCCCTTAGTGTTAGAACTTCCTGCAGCTAGGATATCAGAAGACTCAGGTAGGATTTTATCATCTAGATTATGAAGCTTAGAAAGCCCAGTCGATAGAAGGGTATCACCATTGTGCATCGCTGGTACCCCAACCACCGAGGGACCCGTGTCAAACCCAGCATGTTCCCTCCCGACATGTTCCCTGAGCATAGATCGATATTCTTCATCAGTTTTAGGTAGAACCTCCCTTTCCCACCACTCATTTGAAAGGGAGGTTTTGTCTTTAGTGGAACCCTCCCCCATCCCAAACCCTAGATATTGTCCGAAGATAAAGCCTAGAAACTAACCAGTTGCAAGTCAAACTGCGTTCCCAAGCTACTCACCTGACAAACACAGTAAAAACTGACAACTTACAACTAAAAACCTATTCCCCAAACCTTGAGAGCTAAAAGATTCTCCTAAAAAGGCTCAAGCTAACCACTCATGCAAACTTTTTTACATCACCCCATCTCGTGACATATCCTTGGAATCAACGCAACCATTCTTCCACATTTTGGGTGCTCTATATTGTACTAATGAATTAGTAAAAAAAATTCAAATAAAAAAAAAATCATACACCTATGTAGATTCATTTTAAAATAAAATCTTGTAAAAATTCTTAAATAAATAAAAAATCATACACCTATGTAGATTCATTTTAAAATAAAAAATCTTTTTAAACATTCTTAAATTAAAAAGAAATCATAGTCAAGGATACGGTGAAGAAGTTCGTTATTCATTTTAAAACAAGAAAAAAAGCTGCGTGGCATCTTAGTCCCTGCCAAAGGGAGTGGGCCACGCGCAACGTGGCAGCTATGCAGAAGCAAAAGCATAAGGGAGAAGGCTAGAGCACATGGAAGAGAAGGGTGAATGTGTCAGAGGGTTGGAGCAGGTATCAGGCTAGCAGGAGCTTTGAGAAAAACCATCGCGCACTAAGCTGTAAGTTTTCGTCTAATCGATAAGATAGCACTAGCCTCGCAACAATAAGTCAAGTTGTACGAGTTCAAGGTCTGCGAGGGAAGAGGCCGCTTCTTGAAACAAAATTCGCGTCTAATTTTGAAAATTCGTGCTTGGAAGTTGCTGTTGCTACCGCTTCTATACAACTCTCGTGTTCGTGCAGTAACAGTACCATGCAACGTGAAGGTGGAAAACATAATTCCTTACTCGTCTATTCAGAACAACGAATTTCTCCTTCCAAGTCTCCAAACAAATAGAAAACCTGGAAGCCATACTTTGGACAAAGTTTTTTGTATTCAGTCTCCAGAGGAATTGTCGTGCATTGACTCCGTATTTGATGGCGAAATTCAAACGAACCTGTCTAAACTTGATGATGATAACTACGATGAAGAACAGGCTATTGCTTCTTCCTGTATTGCAGCTGTGGATGTGACCCCTTCCTTCTTTTTAGCTTCTTCTGATTTAGAAGAATATTCGACTGATCTGTTTCTTACTATGGTAAGCGAAGATTGATATGTTTCTTACTATGGTAAGCGAATATTTACAAGCGATTATGGCGTTGTGCGGCCCTTAGTCCTTGCCAGTTCTGCTATCAATTAATTGTTGAATTTGAAGAGAAATTTTGGTTGTGGAGTGATTATGCTTTTGCCAATGGTTCCAATGGTCTGTCGGAGCTTCCGTTTAGTATAACTGATCTGGCATGCCGAGAATTAATAAATCACATCATGGTAATGAAGCATTTTTGGACTATTTGCAGGTAACCTTAGTTCAGGAAATTTATGTTTCAGTTAGTAAATTCTCTTGTCGAAAGTACTAAAAAATGAGAATCAGGAACTCGTAAAGCTTAAAGCATTGATCATTAGTATTTATTTTCATTTACTGCAGAGACAATTTCTAGATTTTAGCCGAACAGGTGCAAGGTATTATCCATGCTAATACGACATACGAGTTTGCACCTGGTTAGCATTACTATTTACTAAGCAATGGTGAATTGACCTAGGCTCGTAAAGTAAAAGCTTAGTGTTAAAAGAGCCTTATTCTTGTTATGCTAGCTCTTTTCACTTATACTCAGGTGTAAATTACACTAGTTCTATTATCTTCCAGTGTAGAAAATGTATGTTACTTGTATCTTTTGGTCGGCGATACAGGTGTAAAGCCAAAGTGAAAGGTTGTCAATGTATCATTTATGAATGGTACATTATAAGTGCAACAAACCAACCAAAGGAGGATAGAAACAAAGTATCACTTTGAATTGAATTGAATTGAGTAGAATCAATTGCATTTGCCAGTTAATTTGTGTGAGTGTAGCAATCGATGGCGGCCTTCAACAGTATCCACATGGAACAGGTAGTCATGCTTATTGCCATCCTCATTTCCTGTATTATTTTGGCATTCATGCAGGGGGGCTTCACTCAATAAACCGCTATCATAGCACGTTCGCTCGTGGCATATGAAACAATACCCCTAATTTCACTAAATATTGGAAAATACCTTCCAAAATCGTTTTTTTTAACCCCCTCCCAATATGCCTTCCCAATTTAAAAAAACCCCTATTTTCACTAGATATTGTATGTATCGATTTTTTCATTAACATTTTTATACCCCTTTATATTTGTAACAAAAAAATAATAATAAATTAATATTAACTATTAATATTAATTTTTTGTTACAAATATAAAGGGGTATAAAAATGTTAATGAAAAAATCGATACATACTATTTGTTAATTAAAAAAATATCAATAGTCATGACCTTTGTTGAAAAGGTACATGACGAGCCTATAAAAGCCCCAAACTATGTAACCATTATCATCTATCATACATTCCATTTTACATTACTACTTAGCCATTTATGGCGTTTATACGTTACTTGTACTGGTTATTTACTTAGTAAAGTACTCTTGATCCTTTAGTGGTATCAGAGCCCTTTTCTGGGCATTCTATGGATACTTGGCTTTTGGCCAATACTCGTCGGAGCTTCTTCGAACTAGGCCTTTGGCCATTAAATTCAAATTTTCTAAGAAAAAAACCATTCGCTGCCACTGCTTATCACGTCCATTCTCCTCCCATCTATGCCCTCATTTCTTTCATTCGCACACACTCATCCTGCTTCCCTCTCCCGTCCACGTCCACTCCACGTGCACCATCCTGCAACACTCCCTCCTGACAGGGATGTGCCCCACCTCATCAACCATTTTCGTCTCACGCTCTAATCGTCCTCCACTCTCCAATATTCCCCCATGCACCTCCTTTCCGCCACACATACTCTTAGCCTCCATTCATCACGACCTTCCTCCCTCCTAAACGCATATGAACCCTCCTCCCTCCTCATGCCACGCCCACCCATACGTCCTTCATATCTCCTTCCCATCGCATTCCTCCTCCATTGCATCCCCTCTCTCCACACAAGCTCTATCCCTACACTCCCTCCTACCTCCAGCCGCCCATTCATCCTCACAACCTCCACATCCTTTCCCTCCCACAGCCTGCATACTCTTTCCATCTGCCATAGCATAGTCCTCCCCCACAACTCTGCGCGTCCACTCATACATGCCTACCCACCTGCGCGTCCAACTATCCACGCCCCCCTTCACCCAACCTTCTCCATACGACAGCTTCCCCATCTCCATTTTTGCTCCTACCATCCTCACGTAAACCCTATTTTTTCAATAAAATTTCAAATATTATATAATATTTTTATTATTATAATATTTTTTTATTAGAGCTTTATTATCCCAACATAAAAAAAATATTATAATACTATTATTATTATTATTATTTTTGTTTAAATCCCTCATCCCTTAATTCAAGAACCTTATTATTATAATTATTATTTTTGAAATAATAATTATTTAAAAAAAAGGGGGGGGGGAAGACAAGAAGTAGTCAAGTAAAGTCGTCAAAGAAGTAAAAAATTCTATCACCGAAAAAATCAAAAGAAGACCAGGAAGATTCATCAAGCAATTGAAATCCGCTATCAAACAAGAATACCGGGTCAAAGTTGGAATTCAAAAGTCATGGCAACAATGATAGCAGAGTTACAATCGCAGTTACGAGTAGTTTCGGCTCAACTAGAACAATGCCAGGCAACCAATAATAGTCTAGTGTTCGAAAATTGCATGCAAACACTAAAGATTACTAAGTCAGAATTGAATATTCAATTTTCGGAAGATAGTAAAAAAAGACTCATAGAAAGGTTAGGAGATAAAGATGAGAAAATATCACGTCTGGAAAGTATCATTCAAAAACTTGAAGACCAGATAAAAAAACCAAACAGAGTCGAAGAATATTCGTATGGAAATAGTGTCGACTTAGAAGAGGAAATTAGTCGTCTAAACAAAGTCATCATGGACAAAGAAGAGGGTGAAATCGTGAACCTAGGAAACACTTCTGTGACAAACAGAGTGAAAAAAACGAAGCATGGGCGGATGATCACGCGAAGAAAAGTCAAACTGAAACTCTAGGCCGAGAGTTTTGAGAGTTCAAACTCTGGGCCGAGAGTTTAAAAAAACTCTAGGCCGAGAGTTTGAACCAATCGCCGCGCTGTATTTTAAAAAAAACTCTCGGATGAGAGTTTGAATTAAACTCTAGGCCGAGAGTTTGGAAGACATTTTCTTGCCCGAGAGTTTCTGGTCAACAATTCCAGCACCATTTCTGTAGAATTCATAAATGTGTCACTTTAACAAGGTCGGACCATTGCAAAACATAAGAATTACATGTCGGAGTTTATAGTAATAGATTCATCATTCAATCTACTTTCTAGTAATATAAGTTTTTTTCAATTTCATTTAGGATTACTATTTTTTTCTATTTTTTTACTAAACTTTATCATTAAAAAATTAAGTGTCTGAAAAATCAGTCACAATGAAAATTCAATATCATCACAATGATGAAGCCAAAAAAATTTAAAAAAATACAAAGATGTTCCTTGAAGTGTCCTCTTCAATGGGTTGGTTTTAGTTTGTTTGATAAGAGTAAAATTTGAAAGAAAATGTGAAGACAAAAACATGTGTCGAGAATGCACCATTTTCTGAACATACACTGTTTCGATAAATAATAAAAAATAGTTCCCAAGTCATAAAAAACTCGAATAGTCTAGGATCAAGTTTAGTGTGTGTAGATTATGAGCATACAATTTTTTTCCCTAAAATGAATAACCATCTATAAACACACCGTCGTCAACACAGGTCACTCATTATCCATACCTAAACTTTTCAAGTATATGTCGTTTGTTGACAACAAATTTGTCCTACGATATGTCCATAAAAAAAATTTAAAAAAATACGAGTAGAAAGCTAATTCAATTATGTAAAACATTTGTATTTACTTCAAGTTGAAATTCCTAAGGGAGATATGGGTTTGAAGAGGTCGAAGTTGAAAAGCATAAACATTAGCATTTTTTTTGTCAAAAACAAGCCAAAATTGTTTCCCAACTTCATGTTTTCACCCAAGATGAATTAGCGCAAGTACATGAAAAGCTAAAAAATCAGGAAACTGAGTCACATTATCATCAACAACAAAACAAAAAACTCCAGCAGCAGTATGACGACTGTAAGAAGACACATAAGTTGGAACTAACAAAAGTCAACAATGTGTTATCAAGCAATACTGAAGAGATTTTTCATCTACGAAATCATAACAAAACACTGATTACAAAAATTAAAAAATTAAAAAACAATAGTAAGAGGGAACACTCCGGTGAAGACCTCGAAGGAAGAATACTAGAAAAGCAGGAAGAAAACCAGTGTCTAAAGAATCGTAATCAGGAACTAGAGAATCTAATCAAAAAGTTAGAAATTGACAAAAAGTCACAAGATGAATAAAAAATATTCAAAATCATAAAAATCTACTAGAGAACCAAGAAGCGCAAATCCAGGAAGATGCATCCAAAAATCAAGTCAAGGAAGTGAAGGCAGTCCTCGCTGCAGTTCAAAAGAAAGAAAAACAAACAACACATATGCCTTATAGACATCCCAATTATAATCGCCATTTTGACCAACGACAGGGTCAAAACGAGCACTCACAGAAGAATTATGTTGACAGGCGAAAAGATCGACATACTAAGTAAAAATTGAAACGACCCATCCCACAAAATGATCTTAGAGCTCCGATAAAAATAGATCTGGGATGGACCACAACGGATACGATGAGACAATTCTCCTTGGGAATCCATAACTCATATCGTCTCATTTCATCAAGTGTCACAATTACAAAAAGGAAAGGACCACGAGACGATAGTTCAAGGGAATTCATACACTGTTTTCAATACAGCTTTGAAGACAAAGCTTCCCTTAAGGGGAAGGCAATGCAACAACAAAATAATAATAAATTAATATTAACTATTAATATTAATTTATTAATTAAACAAATATCAATAGTCATGACCTTTGTCGAAAAGGTATATGACAGGCCTATAAAAGCCCCAAACTATGTAACCATTATCATCTATCATACATTCCATTTTACATTACTACTTAGCCATTTATGGCGTTTATACGTTACTTGTACTCGTTATTTACTTAGTAAGGAACTCTTGTTCCTTCAATATTTATACCTAGTATATTGATATGATACCCCTCTTATGACCCCACATGCATTCTACAATGCACCTTGCTTCTTTCAATGTATATTGTGGATGCAAATTACTTCACCCACAATGCAATTACTCAACCACATATAATTATGATTTACATCATCTAATGGTCTAATGAAGAGACAGGAGATCACTTCTTCTATGTCACTAGAGCCAATGCACATAGTACAACATTTAGATTGTATGTTGCAATTCTCCAATCGCTGACTAAGACTGTTGTGGGATAGGTATCCAAGCCTCCAAGGCCTATAACAACCTCTAGGAGGCTGACTAAACCTCCGAAGGCCTGTAATAGGCACGAGTGGTTGGGTATTCAAGCCCCCAAGGCCTATCGAGGGCCTATAACAGGCCCTGGATGCTTAGAGCCTCCTAAGGCTATTAGTAACAACTAGCTGAGTGCTATTGGTAACAATTGGCTGTCAATGACCACTGTCTCTCGACTATGATCGACTGGCAACCCACTTAACCACGAAACCCCTAGCCTCAAGCATGCCTCAAGACACGATTTCCCTGCGTACAGGTAAGCCCGAGCCTTGTCTTAAACCGATTTCTCATCCAACCGTGATCCCACCATCTCCATTTGGCGGATATTTGTCAGCCCGCTCATATAAAAAAGACCCCAAAGTATTTTTGTATTGTTACATTATTTATTAAAAAACCCTTTGCCCCTTAATATATAAGCAATATAATTTTTAGGTTTTCATGAATATTTAATACCGCAATATGAATGAACATGATATTATATTGCCTTCTAGTGAACCACCCATGAGTGGATCTCATGCCTATGAGTTCAGAGTCAGAGGTACAAATAGCTGGGTAGTAAGATTTCTAATCTACCTTAACAGAAGCCTTAATAAGATTTCATGGATTCACTAATTGGTTTTGGTTTCTTGGTTGTTTTGGTATTAGTGCTTGTGCACAATTCAAGTAAGGATTCTGTGCTTCAAGTAACTGGTGGAGACTACCTAAGTTGCAGCACATCACAGCCCATTGCTTCATTCAAAGATGGGAGTTCACAGTATTCGAGCTCTCCCACTCAGGCTCATTTTTCTTCATTAGTGGTGCCACGAGTCATTGCCAGAAATCCCAAAAGCTTCATGTGATTGTTCTTGCAATTAGAGGGGGATCATCATCAGCCCCACGGTCTCCTCATAATGTTGTCGCATCTCCCGTTCCTACCCCTGCTGCATTAATTACGATGGGCTCGGCTCCTTCTTCCTCTCCTAGTATGGCCATTAAAGCTGCTCCTCCAACCAGTAATACTGCGCCTGCCCCTCCTACCCTGCAATCCCCAGGTTTTGTGTGTTTATTCTCTAGACTTGGATTTCAATTGCAGGTCCCATTGGTTTGGATCATATTAAATATTAAATATTCCCTGTGAGGCCATAGCCCCTGACTGTGAAGTAAACGTTTAGTGTGAGTTCGATGCCACGACTATAATGGCAACTCATCTGAGATTGTTTAGAATATAGCCACGCCGATTTGATAACACGCTATGTTTGCCCATCATTTTATACAGTATTATATATAAAAATATATTTTGCAAAAAAATGTATCGTTTCAAAAATTTCTCAATTAGAGGACAGAGGACGTCAGGAAATGCTGAGGTGTAAAATTGTTGAATTGTTGAATTTTTAGATTATTTTAATTTCTGACAATTAAATTCCTTCTTTCAGGGATTTATGTCTTATCTCAAGTGTCTTTCACCAATGAAAAAAGCAAAATTTCATTTTTCAAAAAATGAAATAAATATTTTTTAATTTTTAAGAAAATCAAATTAATACATTTTTTCCGAAAACATTATGCAAGCATTATGAAACAACAAACAACAGTAATATTTGAGAACTAATGCTAAGTCAAAGAACATTAACTTTCCAATGGAAAGTATATCTCTACCTGCCTT
This sequence comes from Larix kaempferi, assembly GCA_027924585.1. NCBI lineage: Eukaryota > Viridiplantae > Streptophyta > Pinopsida > Pinales > Pinaceae > Larix > Larix kaempferi. The sequence goes on from BSBM01000435.1 coordinate 2,411,966, forward strand.
GGCAGAGACTAATAAAATCTTGTAAACATTCTTAGATAAGATAGATTTAGAGCAATGGTAATTTTATTTATCTTTTTCAAAAATTGACAATTTAATCTAAACTATAGATTCCATACCATCAAAAACCTTTGGACACCTCAAATTTCAAAGTTTGACACTTCTAACCAAAATTTTAAAAATTAATTTCACGACAGAAAATAAAAAATTTCTTTAAAAGTCAAAGTCAAACTTTTAAACCACGCGCAATAAATTACTAAAAAACATTTTAATATAAAATCTTTATATCATAGTAGGAATTTGACTAAGTCAAAATCATCTCAGCTCATTGTCTTTCTTTTAATTAATCTTCTTATTCACGCTTCCGTTTTATACGATTGTAGAGTCGGTTAGCAGCAAAGTCAAAAGTTTCACGATTGACTTTGCTACTCGGTTTTTCGATGACCCGAATCTACACTCGGGTTGCATATGCCTGTTGCCGGTCGGCTCACGCGTTACAACTCGATGTTTGAACGCAGACTCGTCGCGCCTCAATGTTGGGAGTCAATCACTTTGCTACGACATTCACATTATCACTTTGGGTAAATGTCAATACTTAGAAAACATTTATGAATGTCAAGTTATGTAATGATATTATAACACTTCCTTGAACTCCATTTTCTTTGCACGAGGGAGCGCAAATTGGTCGACCAACAAATTCGATTAACTGTTTAGTGTCAATCAAGTCTAACCAAAGTAAGTAGTGGATCTAAGGAATTAGACTGAGTACGTGATGAATTTAAGGAATCGGTCAAGTCTAACTAAACTTGGGATGAAAGTTTCCAGGCTTTTGCGCGGTTTGATTTCTCGGCAGCCGTTGGTCTGGTCAGCTATTCAACCTGAATATGTGCGTATTCATCACCTCCTTATATTATCTATCTTTGCCCTGCCCTTGGCCCTGCCGTTGTCTATATAAATACATCGCCCCGCCCATTGTATTATATCTGCCTCCTAGTTTCATTCACCTTCAACTGACAGCGTTGAGCATCATTTCTGATCTGTAAAAGCCAGTTTTAAGGGGATTACCTTTTTTCGTTTGCTGGTTCGATTTGGAGCTTTAATAATGTTCGGTCTTGAATAGCATAACAGGAGGGTAGGATTTTCATTACATTACATTTCATTGATTGATTGACGTGAGAGGTACCTGCACTAACAATATTATCAATACTTAGAAGTATTATTATCGAAGAAGGACCATGAAGACAGGCAGCTTGTTTTTCTTCTTCTTCTTGATTTCAGTAGCAGCAATAGTCTTGAATCAAGGTGCAGTCGATGCAGGTAGAATCCTGAAAAAGGGAAATATTGTAACAGCCCAAGCTGATAAAATTCCATGCGATCATTACAATATTCTTAATGGAGTTTATGAAGTGGCAGATATGTTGAAGAATAAACTTCCTTCGGGTCCAAGTCCAGGAGTTGGTCACAATTACATCAATTCTGTGGGTTCTGAAAAGATGAAGACTAGCAATACATTGGAGATGAACAAGCTTCCTTCTGGTCCAAGTAAAGGAGTCGGCCACAAATACATCAATGCCGATGGGAAGGCATCAGCACAGAGATTAATTACTACGAAGCCCTTCAACAAACTTCCATCCGGTCCAAGCGGGGGAGTAGGGCATAGCAATAACGATTGATGACCACGTTTAAAACAAACCCATAACTTGTCAACTCAAACGGCGATCGAATGAAAGTAATATAAAAAAGTTCCGATATGTGTTATTGCTATACCCAGGGTACAACTGTAAATGTAAAGATTAGTCAGAAAGATGGAATAATTAAATACCTAGAAGGTCTATTTTTTTCATTTTTCAACCCAGGAAGGGAAGAGTTAATAGATACGGAATTTCAAATCATTAATTGAAGCATTCTTTTCTTTTCTACTGATACGATTCAAACAATAGCCATTAACAATAATTCGCATGAACAGCATATCGCAGATCTATTGAAGTATTTAGCGGGAAAGGAAATCTGGTCGCTTTAAAAGATTGGATCTCAGATTTTTTTTATTGTTTAGGAAGGCTATTTTACATTAACCAATGTAAAGATTATGTAAACAATACAAACATTGTCTTCTGCATCTCAGGACGTATATATATATATTTGCATTTTCTTGTTTGCTTTTTTACAATGATAAAATGGAATATATTGATTTTTTATTTATGTTTATTATATACTTGTCTTTTTAAATGAAAATGAAAGGTGTTGTATTTTTTTTTGAGAAAAAAAAATACTTTTCTTCGTTAAAATTAAAAAGTATTATATATGATCTATATCCATATGAGTCAAAAACTCATAAATTGAAACTTGAAGAAACTAGTGAGGTAAAAAAATGTGTAACCACAACACAACTAGAATTGTTCTGTAAAAAAAATAAACTAGTCATAAAAAATTGGAGTACTCACTCTCCGAATTTGATATTTTGTCCCAAAATTCTTCCCAGTGAAGAGTCCCTTTTGTACTGGATGTAAATCTTCCTTTGAGAGGAAATCAGCCAACCTGTTTTGTTCTCTATAAATATGACTGAGTTTCAAAAACAAAAAGTTTTTGAGATCATCGTTGATTCTATTGCACCAGGGAAAAAGGTTGAGAACCTGTAATTTGTATGAACCATCTGCCCATTTGATGGTGACTCTTGAATCACCAAAGATAGTAAGGGACACAATACCAAAGATGAATGTCACTCTGCAAAGTATCCATAAAGCTAGTAGTTCATCCTTCATGTTGGTACCCATACTACAAAAGAGCTTAAAACAAAATTTATGTTTATCATCTATATATAGGACAGATCCTGCTGCACATCTACCACCCAATGCAGCCCCATCAAAAAATCCAAGAGCACCATGGAAAGTGATAAATTTTGATTTCTTGATTTGCAAGTAAAAGAAATATCTCTACTGAAGTCTTTAACCCAATTACAGATCTGCCAGACAATAATTTCATGGGGATTTAAATCATTTTCAAATAAGGATTTGTTCTTTGCTTTCCAGATTCTCCAAGAGACAATAGCTGGAAGGAAATCCAGGACTTTGCAAGTTTTTTTTGCCAATCTTTGTATAATTTATCAAAAAGGTTTCTTTGTCATACCTGAGAAATATTGAGAAGGGTACAAATCTTGTTCCAGACCTGAAATGTGTAACTGCAAGTAACCAATAGATGATTGACATATTCATCTTTTTTTGCAGAGTAGACAAATGTTTAAACCCTGCCAACCTCTTTTCTGAAGATTGTCCCAATTCTTGAGGCAATTCTAAAGTGCAAACCACATCAAACATTTAAACTTAAGTAGAATATTCCAATTCCAGAGTGTATGGAACCACCAATTCTGTACAATGCAGAGTTTTTCTTTGAGGATGGCTTGATAAGTAGATTTTGCAGTTATACTGCCAGTTTCAAGATTTGAGGTCCAAGTAATAGTATCAAAGCTGTCAGATAGTCTGCAACCAGTAGCATTGAAGCATAAAATATATTTATCCGAGATGGTAGCCGAAAGTCCACCGAGACCCAATTCTTTTGCATTATACCAGTAATTCTTCTCCTTCTTTATCCAGGGCGGCTTTTTTATATCTGCAAGAGTAGTGCCCTTTTTTATATCTGCAAGAGTAGTGCATCCAATTTCTGAAAGATGTTTGGTGATTCCAGTTGGAAGTTTAAAATCTTCCTCCATTCTATGTTTCCATCCATATTATATATATAAATGTGTTTTATAACATGTTTATCATGTAATACTAGGTGATTACAATAATAGGTGATTAAAATTAAGTATGCAAAACAAGTAATAATAACTTGTTCATAATACTTATTTGTGTAATATAGTAAAAATGAATTATGTGCAATTTAATCGATGACAATAACTAAGGTATTGCATGATTTAACTCTCTGGCATGTGATATAAGGCTTAGTTTATTTACATATTAATATATATATGGTTAAGTTCATTAAGGAACATCCACTTATTGAGTTGGGTACTTAATTTGTTTATGGTTTAACAGATATCTTGGTAATATAAACACTTAAGAATTCAAACTGTGTATATAATATATGGGATAATATATATGAGATGTTAATATTATAATACATAAAATTTAAATATTATTATATTATATATATTATTTAATAACTAAAATGTATTTAATATTTTATTAATATTTAAATTCATGTTATAATTTTATATTTATAAATTTTTGTATTTTATATAAAAAATTATATATAAATATAACATTTAAATTTTGATATTAACGAAATATTAAATATATCAATTTTTGAAAAAAACAAATTATAATATGAGAATCATATATGAAATGTTAATATTATAAATATATAAAATTTAAATATTATTATGTATATATTAATTCATATATATATATATATAATTTAATAATTAAAATTGATTTAATATTTAAATTGATGTTATAATTTTATGTAATTTAAATATAAGTATAATATTTAAATTTTAATATTAGAATCTTAAATGTTATAATACTTAAATTTTGATATTGGAATTTTAAATGTTATATAGAATTAGCTAAATTATTTTATTTTACTTGTTAGTAAGGTTGAAATTAGACGTCTTATTTTACCAGTCATAATAATAGTTGATGTTTTTTCAAATTAACATTTATAAGAACTATACAAAACATTGAATTCTCATATATTGCCTCATATAATACAAAAAAATTGTTTACAAAAATATAATAACTACAAGAAACATAATAAACATAATGATTAAACCAAGCACATACATAATAACAAAGAAGGTTTCAACATTTAAATAGGCTTCTTCATAAGCAATACAACTTGTTATTACTATGGGCCCAAAAAAACATGATTAAGTCAAGTTTACCTAACAAGGGGAGACAACGAAGCCATGACAAAAATCAAAATTTCCATATTAAAAATATATATATTTAGATGACTTCAAAATGACGAGTTAAATTATCGTCAAATTTCAACAATACTTATTAATAATATAATTTATAAAGATATGCAAAAAGAATCAAATAACTTTCTATATAAAATTAATAGATATAAATATTCTAGAAATAATGTCAACTCAATGTACATAATCCTTATTTAATGCAACTTTGATTTACTAAGGAAAAGTTAAATTCTAATAAACAAGTCCACCTACATCACCAAAGTCAATGTCATCGCTGTCACAATAAGATATCCAATCAAACACGAGGAAATCAATTTTAAATAATTTTGAAATATGTAAATTTAAACTCTTAAATAGATTAGATTATATATCTTCCCAAAGTGGTACCTACATTGGGAGGAAAGTAAATGTTAGTCATTTCTTAGACAAGCTCGAGAGTATAGTAGCAAGATATGTTACATCTGAGTTAGAAGTCAACATTTTATATAACCCTTATAGAATGATAGTTAATGACCCTTATAAAATGATAGTTAATGGTATGCATATCATTACTTGTATAAGTAATAAATTTTTTTTCCAGCGAAAAAAAACTACTATTGATATTCAAATGAATCAAATAGTACAAAGATGTTCGTGATTCAACTGATGAATCAAGTACAACATAAATTACATCAAAAAGATCAAGATCCCTTCAACGATCTCATGCCACCAATAAAGTCTTAAAAACTACAGGGCATCACTACAAAATCATCATAGCATAGAAACAAAAAGAAAAATCAAGTATCCTGCAGCTCAGAAAAGTCTCCAAGATGAAAACCCACATGATTTAGTAAAAAAAATAAATGGAGCCACTGTCCTGAAAACTGTTATCACACCATTCCTCCCAGATCAAATGCCCTTCCATACCAGATAGAGCTTGCTTAGATAATTTATCAGCAAGAGAGTTGTGTTCTCTAAAGATGTGCTCAAACTTGATATTCTGCTGCTTAGAAATTTCAGAATGTGTCCAGAGGGCCCAATGTCGCAGATGCATGACATTAAGCCTGAAATCACCCTCAGCCCATTTTATGGTGACCCTGGAATCACCATAAACCTTAATATTGATCAAGCCAAAATTATTTGCAACTTTAAGAATGCACCAGAGAGCCATTAACTCCGCTTTCATATTTGAGCCAGCTCCATAATTGAGTCTAATAGTGTAATAATGTGACTCATTTAGATAGATAACTCCTCCAACAGCACATAAACCAGCTTGTGAAGCTCCATCAAAGAAGAGAACAGGCTGATCCACTTTGAAGTTGAAATAACTAACTCTGTCAAGCTTCATCTTTTGTTCATCTTCCTTACATGAAGCAAACATATTAAGAGCAGTCAAGCTACAATGCAGAATATCCGGAGTGACATTCCTAAAGATGGCACTGTTCCTAAAGTACCAAATTGCCCATGGGATGCATATAGCAATATAAAAATGTTGCTTACAATGTCTGAACCAATTAAGCAAACATTTATTAAAGTCACCCACTTCCCAGCACTGAGTAATATTCAATTTTGAAGAAATCACCTCCCATTTCTTGGTGGTGAAGCTGCACCTGACAAAGAGATGTTGTTTAGTTTCAGCTTCATTTTTACATAGAACACATAAACTAGGTCCAATCCATCCCTGTTTACACAAATTTTCCCAAGTCTTCAATTTATCTTGCAGAAGTAACTAGGTAAAACATTTCAGCTTTAAAGGAATGGCCCAATGCCAAAGTCTCTTGTACCACCAATCCTGAGGGTAGATAAATCTATCTTGAACAATTCTAGGATAAGCAGATTGTGCTGTAACAATTCCTGAAGCAGGGTTCCCACCCCAAACCAGTTGATCTGATTCTTGATTCAAGCTGACACCAACAACATTTAAATTGAAGATGTAAGCATCCCAAGCACGAGCTAAAAAACCAGATAAACCAAGAACTCTTGAAGTCAACCACTTGGAAGAGTCCTCATCACCATTTCGAAGAAGATAAATTTTATTCAAGGTAGATAAAACTAAAATCTGGAGATATCGTGAAATGGCGGAAGGAAGAGTATAACAGTTCTCCATTCTAATGATAGGATCAATCCCAACATGTATCAGATCACCCGACCCCACCTGCCAGATAAGATCCTTATTGATCCAATGAAAAATCTTCATGAATCCTCGCCACATAGGAGAGAAGTTACAACTTGACAATTTAGGGTTTCTAATCCAGCATAATACCTTTGATTTTACATATTTGCAGTGAATAAGAGTAGACCAAAGGGTCTTTCCAAAAAGACATCTCCATAGACTTTTTAGCCTAAGAGCTATGTTGAAGATGCCCAGGTCTTTTATACCCCAGCCCCCAAACCGATAGGGTCTAGGAATAGTATCTGCAGCAACCATGGAAACCTTTTCACTATTTGCAGACCCGAACCAAAGAAAGTAGAAGAAATATTTTTTCATAGTCTTGATAATGGACGATGGAACCTCTAGTAAAGAAAACCAATAAACTGGTATGCTGGAAAGAACTGACTTCAATAAGATGAGCTTGCCTCCAATAGACAATAGTCTGAATGACCAGTGAGCAATGCGTGCCTCAATTTTACACAACAGCCAATGCCAATCCTTTGTTTGATAATTATTCGGTTTGATATAATAACCCAGATACTTAAAGCCTTGTTCCAGATCACAGCATTTGAAAGGCAAAATCGAAAGTATATCACAAAGATGATCATCATGATTAGATAGATGATAGAAATTGGATTTAATAGTGTTGACTTTCATACCTGAAGCACAACAGAATGATTGAATAATTTCATTATAGGTAGACCACTCCTCAACAGAGTCCACACCTGCCACTAGAACATCATCGGCAAAAAGTATATGTGTGATAACACAGTCCTTTGCTAACTTAATACCTTTAATTTGCCCTCTCTCTAAAGCTTGATTAACCAATCTGCTGAACCCATCCATGACCAAAATGAAGAGGAGAGGAGATAAGGGACACCCTTGTTTGATCCCTCTGGAACAACTGAAAAAATCAAATGGGCTGCCATTTACCAGCACAGAGATATTCATGGAGGAAATACAAGCCATAATCCACTTAATAATCAAAGGAGGAACCCCAATTTTGATGAGAATCAATCTAAGAAAAGACCAGTTAACCCTGTCATAAGCTTTTTCCAAGTCCATTTTAAGTAACAAAGCTTTTTTCTTGTATATCTTTATACTATGCAACAGCTCCTAAGAAATACCAATGGCATCGTGTATCTGCCTACCAGCTAGAAAACCAAATTGCTCAGAAGAGATATGCTGGGAAAACACAGTCTTAAGCCGATCAGCAATAATTTTTGATATAAGTTTATACAGCAAATTGCAAAGAGCAATCGGTCGATAATCACCAAAGGACCTGGGTTTGTCCTTTTTGGGAATGAGGGTAACAAAGGTGGAATTTAAACCTCCCGGGATGAAACCATTAATCCTGGAGTAATTTACCAAATCTTTAAGTTCATTCCCCATCAAATCAAGAAAATGCAGATATAGCTCCACCGGCCACCCATCAGGCCCGGGGTTTTTCTCTTTTGCAAATCTTTTTAGAGTTTGCTCAATTTATTCCAATGAGACCTCTGCTTGAATGCAGACATAATCTTGTTCATTAAAAAAACGAGGAAACAAAGAAGCAACTATAATCTGTTCTGTCATGCAGCAATCACCTAGATCACTATATATTTGTCCAAAATAAGAGACAGCTTCAGATTTAATGTTATCAAGACCAGATTGCTGTTTCCCTTCACCATCCACAATTTCCCAGATATATTTTGAGTTCCTTCTAGCTGATGCATATGAGTGAAAGAATTTTGTGTTTTTGTCACCATGAGAAATCTAGAGGGCACGACTTTTAAGTCGCCATTCTTTTTTAGCTTTGATTAGTAATTCGTCTTTCTTTTTCTCAATCTGTCTCATAACATCAAAATCTTCATATGATAGAGAACTGTAAACATTAGCAGAGATAGATACCTGTAACTTTTTTTCTAACAAAGAAAGCTCCAATTTGTCGGCCTTCTTTTGGTCCCTGATCCACTTAGAAACCATCACTTTTAAAATCTTTTAATTTGCAACAGAAGTTTAGAATTGGATTAGAATCATAAACCCCACAGCTAGACCAAAAGTCTCTTACCATACTGCAAAAGGATTCATCTTCAAGCCAGGAGGAATTGAATTTGAAGGGCAACGCTGGGATGTGTATCAAATCCTCAAGTTGAAGGATAATGGGCCAGTGATCCAAAAACTTTGAATCAAAGACCCAAGATCTGTATTTCTGGAAGATACCCAGCAGCTACGATTTGACAAGGAATTTATCCAAACGTTTATGAACACCCTCATTCCCGAATCTACCATTGGTCCAAGTAGGAGCTAATTTATGAGGTTGAACATCCACCATATTAGTATCCTCAATGAACTGAATAAAGAAGTCTGCCAAATCATCCAACCTAGCTGAAGCTCCCCAAATTTCAGAAGCAAAACAAGTGAAATTTAGATCACCTGCAATGATCAAGTCATGTAAATTCATAAGCCCGGAACTCTGAAGAGATGCCCAGAAACTCTGTCTCTCCTTATAGGGTGCCTAGCAATTGAGGATGGACAGGGAATGTTTATTTCCACAGAAAAACCCTTTTAATAGAATACCGCAAGGAGTTGAGAAAGCTTTGAAGGCAGCAATTTTTGGATCCCAAGCAACTGCTAGACCCCCAGATAATCCAACAGAACTAATTGCAGCCACCTCCCAATTAGGAAGAAGTTTACAAAGATTATGAATTGCAAGTGATGCATCACACATCGTCTCTTGTAGTAAAACAACAGCAGGGACAATAGAATTAAAAAGATTGGCTAAAGCCTGTGCCCTAGACACTTTAACCAATCCACGGACATTCAAGGACAAGATAGACATCAAGAAATATTCATTAAGGGGGACGCCGCTCTAAGCCCCAGGGAAGCATCCAAATCAGACCTTTCCACCTCCTTTAATCTTTGAGAAATAGGAGTATAAGAATCTGGAGGAGAATGAGCAATTTTATCTCGTGTCTTTTTTTTATCACCCCTTCGGATAGTGACATTTTGAAAGTTTAAAGAGTGAACAGGCTTAGCCAATGACCCATTCCCTGGGTTCTTAGAGTAAGAGGGAAGAGGTGGAAATTCATTCCCATTCGCCGACATAAGATAACCACTCTCTGATAAAACAACAATGTCCCCAGAATTAGCCATGCTATCAATGTTATCTAAGGACTTGTATCCTCCCAAACCCTGTCCAGCATCATGTCCCATATTCAAAGTAGAAAGAGAAGAACCACCAGCCGGAGAAGTCAAACCCACACCCAAATCAGAAGACCGAGCCTGTACAATCGACTTAATAGGTAAGGGAGGCCCATCATGAATAGGAATTAGGGGAGCATTCACATCAAGGGAAGACGAAGGACCCCTAAATATGAAGAATTAGATTCTGGATCATTGAAGAGTTTACGACCAACTTTTGAACCGGAGGGGGTTTGAACTGAACTAACTAAAGGAAGCCCCATCACAAGATCATGGCGCATTTGAATTTCACCTTTAGAAATGCGGGTAGAGAGCATTTGCTCAGAATTTTCAATAAAATCAAGTTCATCCTTTGAAAGCTCAGGAAAAGTGGAAGGGGTTTGACATAAAAACTTACTCGACGGGCCCGCAGAATGTGAAAGAGAGCCAACCCTAGGAGAGGAGTGCTTCGAAACCGTCGAACCCACCAAATGCTTGCAGCTGAAAGGGTAGGAGGCTCGAACATGTCCAGTCCTTCTGCAATTGAAGCACCGAAATGGAATCTTGAAGAAATCAAGAGACTGCTTCCAAACCCTAGTTCCCCAAGCGATTTCAATTTCAGCCGGTAAACCCCCCCGCGTCTCAATTTCAACCATAACTTTTGCAAATCGACGGTCCATGCCATAGAAATTCTGCTTGTCAATACGCACAAATTTCCCCACAGTATTTGCAAGACCCATCATAACTTCTTCAGTCCATAGCTCGATAGGGAGTCCTGGAATAATCATCCAGAGATGCCTCAGGGATTGAAATTCATGTAGGGGGTTAAAATTTATATACCATCGCTTAAGGAATAATGAACCCTTCTTAAACTCCTAGAAACAAGCCAATATTTTTTCAATGTGAGCCGCTTCGGAGAAGGTGAATAAAATCCACCTATTCATCAGCAAATTGATCCGGGGAGCCAAGCTAGTAAGCGGAACCCACATCTTATTAACCCACTCCGAGATTTCAAGTTTGTTTCCGGAAGTGTACTCTAACCTGCCCACCAGTGCTCGATCAACAAGGGTTCCAATTCGCTCTAAATTGTAGTCCCCATTGATATCAAACCGAGCAATGTCTGCATTTTCCTTATTTGTTTTCAACAGTCTGCGGGATTTAGCCTTCCGGCCACAAAGCATACCACAAGGAGACGGGCCATCCCCAGCCCTACCATAAGTTTTCCCCAACGCAGGAGAAGAAGGCGGTAAATGAGGGAGAAGGGAGTGAGAAGACTCCCCCATATCCAGTCCCTCCACCAGATAAAGAAGTGTTACCCCCAACTGTCGATCACTAGTCAGATAAGAGAAGACAGGTGCCAAAGCACGAGGCGATGGTGACAAAATCAAAAAGTGCCAAAAGGGCCCCCACTCAAGCCCTAAAATTATCCAATAACTAAATCTAGAGTAGCTCCAAATTCAATCCACAATAGAATGCCACAAATAGAAATCAAATCTGGTGGAGATCCCAAAAGAGCCAAAAATCCGAGCAAGAAAAGGAATTAGACATTATGCAGAAATACCGAAAAATCAAATTGAAAAGAACATGGGTAACCTGCGACTAGCAAAACCAGTTCCCACTTTTTTAAGCCTTGGCTGGTACTAGGCTAATTCTATGAATCAGCTTGACTCCAAGTCGTCGCAGGCCACACAATCGACCAATCAATCGTCAAGATCAGTAATTTCTGCAAAATCGCAGAAAGCCCTAAATTCCCTCGCCATTTTCTCTTATCAAGGCTAGATTCTTACTTATAGAAGGATATAAGTAATAAATTATTATATACATATATTTAAAGAAATTGATTTTATAATATACTTAAAATATATGTTCATAATATTATTCCAAAAATACTATTATTATTTTAATTGAAATGGTTGTCATTATCATAATTATCAGTGCACACACATAATACTACTAGAAGGCTATTTACATGCATTGGAAGTTTAATACATGATTCATATTTAAGTTCAATAGATAGTATACAATTCGATGTTCAAATTTTCATTCTCAAATGTGTCATAAGTTATGAGTTTATTTATATTTAATTTAATTTTAAATATAATTATTTCAAAATTCATATTTTTTATTAATAATATTATTGTTTTTCTTATATTTATAAAATTGATTCATTTAATTATAAATAATATCATTATTATAAGTTATTCGTATTCAAATGTACTCTAAACATAAATATTTCGAAACTTATAACTTTTTATGTCTTAAGGAATATATGGATCACTTACTCTCTATTAATTTGGACTTAGACTCTATAAATTTTTGTTTTAATTATAGTTTGTCTATAGTTTGAATATTTAATATATTGAATGAAATTTTTAAAAATAATTTTTTTTAAATATTATTGGTAGCAGTAGGTGACAGTAGGTGACCTCGTTTTTTGGTGCCTAGGAGGGGGTCGCCGGTTGACGTCCTCCCTAGAGGACATGCAAGGTGGGCTCAGTTCTTCAAGGTACTATGAGTTGGATTGTCATTTATGAAGGTTCAAAGTAATGGTTCAATGGGTCGATATAAAGTGCAGTGGTGCTTTTCTCCATTGCAAGTTTGCTATGTTGAGGTGCCTGTTCCATTCGGTGGTGGTCTGGTAGTTCTGGAGCAGAATTCGGTGGTGGTGCCCCAATATCCGGTGGTTCTAGAGTGACATTCAGATCTGACAATTGTTATTTGTGTTATGAGGTTTATGAATTTTTCAACATTTCCTTTCTGTCGCTCCCCTCCCCGCTAGGGGAAAGTCCTCCAGTATCCTCATGTATCTTCTTTCACATAGTTTAGTTTGATTAAGAATAATATATGATTGTTTTGTAGCGATTTCATTTTAGTGAACTAATCATAGCCCATTTACTGATATTTCTTGTGTAAAATCCCAGAAGGAAAAACTCGAAGCATTCTCTTGTCGTCACCGCCACCAGAGGAAAGTCGTTGGATATTGAGTTGTTTCTCCTTCATATGTTTACAATGATCAAGAATATACTATTTTGTAAATGTTGATAGCCATTAAGAAATTGTATTTTTGGCCTAGATTGAAATCTGAAATGGTCGAATATATTACTAAATGCATGGAATGCCATCATGATTAAGGCTGAGCATCAACATCTAACCAGCTTATTGCATCCCATGCCTGTACTAGAATGGAAATGGGAAACCATTTCCATATATTTTATCATAGTTTTTCCTAAATCTAGTAAATGACATGATTCAATTAAGGTCGTAGTGGATAAATTGAGCAAAGTTGCTGTCACATACCCAAATTTTGAACATTTTATGTTGTGAGAAAAACATTATGTTTTATGTTATTGTAAAGTTTTATGATTATTGATCAAGTGGGGTCAAGGATGACTGTAATTAATTACTCTGGATATTTTATTACTAATAAATAAAAGAGGAGACAAATATCCAAGGGAGGTTGTTGAATGAGTGTTCACTGACCCACTAGGAGGAATGGACTAGGGTGGAGAGAAAACTGACACTTGGTAGCATCCTCAATTCACTTCTAGCTGTTGCAGGGGGCAACTTCTCTATTTTTATGGTCATGTTCCCCAAGAAAGTGGAACTGAGCAGGTGGCTCATTAACTAAGAAACTGACCAAAGACCTAGGCATGCTTTATCTACCCATCGAATTCAACAGGAGGTTGTTCAAATTTTAACTTGTGATAATTTTTGAAAGAGAAAGACAAGAGAGCACAAGAGATTAGATAAGGGAAGGCTAGTAAGTGATTGTGTGAGTTAAGACTGCATTCTGAACAAGTGCAGCCACATTGTCGAGTTCAATATTGATAAAAGCAGAAGTATTACTGTTAAGTACTACTGCTGAGTTGCAAAGGAATTTATTCCATTCTCCACATAGCATCTTCATCTTGGTGGTTCAGTGAACAGGCTCGGGGGTCCTAAGGCAAGTGATTTGGTTGTCTTCAGGAGAAGGTTGGGTGGAACGGGCTCCTTTGTATGTTTGTCACCCTCTGCAGTTAACGGGTTTTCATTCTGTTATCTTATTTATTTTCTGTCATATTAGTTTTCCTGAATGCTTTAATTTTGAACTGTTGTCTACTTCAGAAAAGTTGTCTTTTATTTAACTACCGGATTAGAATGCTGATTGGAAGGATTATTTTTGAATAATGAAATTATGATTGAATGAAATACTTCTCCACATTTCTCCACACACTGTTTAAGTTCTGTACTCTAGTACAGAGAAGTCAAATTTAAAATAGATTTGAATAATGATATATTATAGATAGATTCGAAGGATTAAATATAATAAATAAAATTTGTTTTATTTCAGTACAACTAGTCTGTCTTAGTTTCAGTAAAACATTACAGAACCCTAACTAGAAAACCTAGATTTTTCTGTACATAGCTTAGCAACAGACCTATCAATGCAATTACACATATGTACAATCTTTTTATAATAACATAATTTATACATAAAAACAAACCTTACTTGTATAAAAAATTCTGATGTAAAACCTACTTTATAAATATTATAAAATAGGACAAATTTCATGTTTATCTCACATACAGTTTAACATTTATAGTATCTCACTGTTATACAGAAATAATAATATTGGAATCAACTTACTCTCATAGCATTATTTTTCTTTTAAAAATGAATTATAAACAAAAGTATTACAAATATCAGTATCAAAATACCTTATAAACAAATACAGAAAAACTCTATAAATCTAACCCTTAGTATGAACATTGCTTACATCAAACCTTATCAAATTCCTCTTTTATAATATAAGGATATATTAAAACAAAATCAAATCAAGAACATAATCTGGAAATTTTAATATACATTAACAACCGTAGCATTTGAAATATATTCAATACTCAATACTCTTTACTCATTTATAAGACAATAGACTTATTTGCAAAAATTCAAGTTGTTAGCACCGAATTTGTACGAAGGGTTCGGAAGGAGTCCAAACCCATAGAAGTGCTAGAAGAAGACCCTGCTCTAAAACCCCGTGGTCCAAAAATCCAGAAGATCGAAGTTCTGTATGATGGGGCTGGTTCGAGATAGAGAAAAGTTGATAAAGCTTAAGGTTTTTGTGGTGATTAGAGGATTAAATCGAAAAGAGTACGCCTGCCGCATGTGTAGACACAAATGGACGACCGAGATCAAAGGAGGTAAAGATCGATGGTCATAGGAGTTCACCACAGTATGAGTTGGCGGTCCTTTAAGCGCTGGCGGAGAGTTAGACGTAGGGATGGAACGAAAGTGATCAACGGTGCAGGAATGAGAAGGTCCAGATCAACAATCCATGTGATGTTCGCAGAATTAACATGTGCAAAAAGGGTCGTGATTCCAATTTGTGAAGTTTGGTTAAAGCCCCACACTTTTTGACCACCCAGATCTCGCGAGGAGTAGATCTACGAATGGGGTTAAATTCGCAGATGTTACTTGTGTAGCGGATCGGTAGGTTCCAAATATGTGAAGTTAGTAGAAGAAGCGTTGTTCGACGGTTCAGATGGAAGAAGGGTCAAGATCTACGATCCCGATTTGATCACGAGTGTTGGCAGAGAAAAAGCATCTCCACTGCAAATTAATGAATGCCAAGTGGACAGAAGCCACCTCAATGCCATCATATGTGTATCCACCCACCGTGAAAACCTGGTTTGGCACATTTTGGACGCCAGTGCTAATTTCAGTCATCATACCCACTCATTCGAAGGTCCATTCAGCGAATCATGGTGAAATAATTGCTCAGGATTGCCGTCATTGTCATGGTAGTTATAGGCATGGCTCCCATGGTGCACGACTCATGTCCATACGCGAAGGTGGCGAGCTCAACCAGTCAGGCATTTTCTGTTGAAAGCGAGTTATGGAGGGTGGACAGAGAGCCGAGGTAATTATCGTGCTAGAGCGAGTGTGGTTTGAAGCGGAGGAAGAGTAGATTCCTCTATCTCCAATAGCTCTCGACCAGGTGGAGGAAAGCTCAGCCAGCGAACCGGAAGAGCACATAGGCCAGCAAAGGGACAAGCAGGTTTGATGTCAACTGAAGGAGAAAGGGATCAAAGGAGACAAGCAGGACATTCACTAGGATATGGATATCATCCATGATTACATCCTACCCACAGAGGATGCGACACCTCCCCTTTCGGCCGAGAAGGCACCGGATGAAAACCCCCTAAAAGTAGAATATTTCTTCGACCCACAGGGTAACTTGAAGGTTCCAGAATGAGGTGGCAGCTCATCCATGGCATTCCTTTTCTTTTCCCGGCAAGTGTGTTTCTAGCTAAGTGTATGGGAATTTTTCTCTTCTGTTTTGAGGTAAATTTGGGTCTATCTATTGTTTGAAACCACATCAGTTTGTACCCTGCAAAAGACATATGTATCATCAGTCCCAGCTTGTCTGATAGCCATCATTATCATTTTGTGATTCGTTGTCGAGGGCAACGAACTGAATAGCATAGGTGGCACCATAGTCATAACATGTTTTGTAACTATTTTTGATGCTTAGTCCAAGGCAATGAGCCTATAAATAGCTATGTAATAGAAAATAAACGGGTTAGAAAATCATTTTTGGCCACAGCCTGGGAGAACCTGGTTCTGTATTTCTGAAACATCATCCTTAATAGAATCGCAGTGCTTGTAATGGATGTCTTAACAAGGATTCATGTGTCGCTTTGCTTACAGTCTGTTTATTCTCTTTCTCTGATGTGACCATGCTACCTATTATTCATTTCCGTTATGTTTTCTCTTTCATATTTGAAATCAGTGTATAGTAGTATAGAATTCTTGGCAACATGCTCTAGCTATTGTTTCAGATGTTCACTCAATAGTTCCACTAAATTCTATATCGAACTCATCCACGCTGGATGCTCATATTGATAGTCTATCCTTGCTTTCTTCTTTTATCACCTGAAATTAGCATTTCGACGAGAAGCGGGCGGCTACCTTGCCTCTGTTACGGTATATCACACTACGACGTGCTATTTGATTTGTGTGTTGTGTCTTGACTCCATTTCCCACGTCTCTCTCATGATTATCCTTCCAAACTTTAACGACTTTGCCCCTTGCAGAAGTCTGGCCTTCTGAGTGCGTTTGATTCAATATTTTTGATAAGAAGACTGTGTGTTTATCTTTAATTATTTTCAGTCTTCTCTGTGTATTCTTCATGGATGCACTTTTATTGATTATTTTCAGCCCTTTTTAGTCTTATGAGACAGCCCTCTCTGAGTGTGCTAGGTCAGTAGCACAAGTCTAAATTGGTTTTGCTGTTACCCTGGCTTTCCCTCTCCCACAACCTAAGGGGTCATTTGGGTGCTAACAAATTGGTGCCGCTGCCAGGGAATGATTTTCCTATCATCCCTAGAAGAACGACTAAGTTTCATTTCTGGTTGTTGATGGTGAACAACAGTCAGACATAGAAAAGGCTGTATAACTTTCACCTGGAAACTCCACTGATTCATCTTTTGACTTAAAGGCATCTCCACTGGGGAAAGAAGCTACGACTCCACCCATGATTTAATTTGTAGATTCCATCGGAGAACGAACTTAGCTGTTTCAGACATGGAAGAATTAAGGTCCATGTATTAAGGTGTAAACCTCCTCAAAGAGGTATTATTCTTCTGTGTTGGTTTTTTTTTACCTTTATGTATATTTATCAAAAAATTCCCATCTCACCGAATATCTCTAAGTCATGAGAGATCCTCATTTGTATATCCTTCGCTAGAGCTTGAAAATGTACATCCTCCTTTCACCCTTAGAGCCAAACCCACCCTTCCTTTTGAAATGTGTAAGATCCATATCTAGCCTCGTAGACCCTATGAGGGTGAAGCTAGTGATGTCCTCCCCATACATAATCCTTTTCCTTCCAGATTTCAGATGAGATACAACCCTTTAAAGATGCCCCCTATCCTTCATGAATTTCCTCCCAAATACCATAAATACCTCCCTGTCTTTGATGGAGACTCTGAAATCCTCACTGCCGAGAAACATCTTCAAGGTTTTGAGCATTTTCTAAACCTTTTTGAAGTAGAAAATGATGATGACTGTAGGATAATCTTTGCCCAATCCCTCCAAGGAGATGTGAAGAAATGGTTCAAGCACTTGCGGCCCGAGTCCATTCATACATGGGAGGAATTATCTGAAGCCTTTCTAGAATTTTGGGGTTAGAGAAGGTCATGGGACCTAGTCCTTGCAAAATTCTACTCCATGAGAAGGCGAGAAGATGAGACCATGTACAGTTTTAATAGAAGATTTGCAAGCTTCTATTATAATATGCCAAAGGAAATTCAGCCCCTAGAGAATGCTTCTAAGCTACACTACGCATCTATCTTTCCTCTTGGTTTATCTCTTCTTCTTTTGGAAAGAAGGTCCTTTGATTTGCAGCATATGTTCGCTGATGCGGTGGAGGTTGAAGACAATCTCAAAATGTCTAGAGAAATTTCAGAGCAGGGTGATAAGGATAGGACATGGAGAAGGATAGAGTTCAGAAAAGAAAATGGGCATAGAAGATCTGAGTTGTTTTCTCATGACAAGCAGAGAGATGGTCATCCTAGCCTTGCACGAGAAGGATATGAGGCTGATGTGTTTGAGGAAGGTTGCGCCCAGCATTTGGGGAGTCCCGTGATACGAAGTCTTGAAGAAAGGCTTGATCTGCCCATATATGATGAATACGGAGATGAGGAGGTCATAGGCTTCCTAGACGTGGGTGGAAAAAATGAGATTTCATGCAGTCAGCCTAAATACTCTGTAAGTCTCGCCAGGGAGGAAGACGCAATGTCGATTCCTAAGTCCTCTATTGTAATCCACAAGAATATAAATCGTGAAGGTGGCGGAGCCCTGTTTCCTGAAGCTGAATCATTCACAAAAATAAGAAGGAATCTTAAAGCCGTGTACAAAGAAACCCTCGAGACTCTGCATGAAGAACCTTGCCCTCATCCGTAGGAAGAGGAGAGAGATGATGATCAAGAGGTTCTTGGGGTTCCCCAGCAGGTAGAAGCTTCTTTGCAGACTGAAGCTGAAAGAGAATACAGAGTCCTTGAAGAACAATATAGGACCCTCCAGGAATAATATGTGATCGTTGAGAGAAGTATGGAACTATTGAAGAAATTATTGAGCCTGGCGTGTATCTTTGACAGGTTGACTAGATAGCTGAGATGCTAGAAGGTGACCAGGGCGGCCCATTTGATTCTTATACGAAATTATCTTTTTGGGATGGAACTGATTATAGAATCCTTTAAGAAGTTCTCGAGCCTGGCCAATATCTCCAGCTAGCTGACCAGACAATCAAGGTGCTTGAGGGAGACCGGGCTGGGTAGTATGATTTTCATGCAGGCTTTTCAAACCCAGAGTCCGAATTTCAAGAAGAATGGCCTTTTCTCAACCCTTTCAGGCGACAAGGTGAAGTTTCTTTTGAAGTTCCAGAGCAGAATCTGGTTTTCAACCCAGGGATCATAAGGAGCCCAAGAGGAGGTGTTATAGACAGTTTTTGTGTGGGAGCAACCTTCCAAGTTACAAAGGGACAACCACGTCACAGAGGGGTGCTCGAAGTTGCTCGTTTCAGTCTCACCAGGTCTTGCAGAGTTTTCAATAGGCATGATGTTTGGGTCTAGGTTGGAGTTTGTCACAGGTACGCAATCCCTAGGCTTGACATGAGCACCTGGGGAAATAAATGGCCTACTTACAGCTCTTCCGAAAGAAAATCTGTTGAGATACCAGCAGAAAATGTTCGAGGGCATCATACTTTATACAACCCCACATCCGACTATATGAAGAGATCCCTTAACTAGGGAGGGGAGTTCTATTTCTACCAAGAGGGTCACTCCCATCATCGACCTTTTCTGCCATCACGATCTCACTGTCTTATTTCAGCAAAGAATGGTGGAGGAATCAACTCGAGATATCGACTACTGGATTGGATGCACTGGCGTTCTAATATCACATGATAGGGAGACCCTTGGGGTGACGTAGGGTAGGGAAGCTTGTACATAAATATGCTCGACACAACGAGCATGCTTTTGGAAGTTTCCAAATTCAGTAATAACTTTCAGTTTTCAGTTTGCTTTCAGTTTTTGAATAATAAAGGCTACAGGTTGTGGAATTTATGATAAGACAGGCCCAATGGAGTATGCACTCGGTCTACGGTGTTCTTTGCTACCTCACACGGAGGATAGAATCCCCGAGTTGGAGCCAGTTGTTAGCACCGAATTTTTGCTAAGGGTTCGAAAGGAGTCCAGACCCATAGAAGTGCTGGAAGAAGACCCTGCTCTAAAACCCCGTGGTCCAAAAATCCATAATATCGGAGTTTTGTATGATGGGGCTAGTCCAAGATAGAGAAAATATGATAAATCTTAAGGTTTTTGTGGTGATTAGAGGAATAAATCGAAAAGAGTACGCCTGTCGCATGTGTAAACACAAATGGACGGCTGGGATCAAAGGCGGTAAAGATCGACGGTCGTAGGCGTTCACCACAGTATGAGTTGGTGGTCCTTTAAGCATTGGTAGAGAGTTAGATGTAGGGATGGACCGAAAGTGATAATGGTGCAGGCGCGAGGAGGTCAAGATCGACGATCCATGTGATGTTCACAGAATTAACATGCATGAAAAGGGTCGTGATTCCAATTCACGAAGTTTTGTTAAAGCCCCACACCTTCTGGAGACCTAGATCTCGGGAGGAGAATATCTACGGCTAGGGTTAACTTCGCAGATGTTACTTGTGTAGCGGATCGGTAGGTTCCAAATATGCGAAGTTAGTAGAAGAAGCGTCGTTCGGCGGTTCAGATGGAAGTCGGGTTGAGATCTACGGTCCCGATTTGATCACGAGTGTTGACAGAGAAAAAGAATCTCCACTGCAAATTAATGAATGCCAAGTGGATGGAGGCCACCCCAACGTCATCATATGTGTATCCTCCCACTGTGAAAACCTAGTTTGGCATGTTTTGGACACCGGTGTTGATTTCAGTCATCATACCCACTCATTCGAAGGTCCAGTCAGAAAATAATGGCGAAATAATTGATCAGGACTGTCGTCATTATCACGGTAGTTATAGGAATGGCTCCCATGGTCCACAAATCACATCCATACCCGAAGGTGGCGAGATCGACTAGTCAGGCATTTTTAGTTGAAAGTGAGTTACGGAGGGTGGACAGAGAGCTGAGGTGGTTATCGTTCCAGAGCGAGTGTGGTTTGAAGTGGAGGAAGAGAATATTCCTATATCTCCAATAGCTATCGACTAGGTGGAGGAAAGCTCAGCCAGTGAACTGGAAGAGCACACAAGCTAGCAAAGGGACAGGCAGGTTCGACGTCAGCTGAAGGAGAAAGTGATTGGAGGAGACAAGCAGGATGTTCATCAGGATATGGATATTATCCACGATTACATCCTACCCATAGAGGATGCGACACCTCCCCTTTCGGCCGAGAAGACATCGGATGAAAACCCCCCGAAAGTAGAATATTTCTTCGACCCACAGGGAAACTTGAAGGTTCCAGAATGAGGTAGGAGCTCGTCTATGGCATTCCTTTTCTTTTCTTGGCAAGTCTATTTCTGGCCAAGTGTATGGGCATTTTTCTCTTTCGTTTTGAGGTAAATTTGGGTCTATCTATTGTATGAAACCACGACAGTTTGTACCTTGCAAAAGACATATGTATCGTCAGTCAAAGCTTGTCTGATAGCCGTCATTATCATTTTGTGATTCACTATCGAGGGTAGCGGACTGAATAGCATAGGTGGAAGCATAGTCATAGCATGTTTTGTAACTGTTTTTGATGCTTAGTCCAAGGCCATGAGCCTATAAATAGCTATGTAATAGAAAATAAACGGGTTGGAAAATCATTTTTGGCCATGGCCTGGGAGAACCTGGTTCTGTATTTATGAAACATCATCCTTAATAGAATCGCAGTTCTTGTAATGGGTGTCTTAACAAATATTCATGTGTCTCTTTGCTTACAGTCTGTTTATTATTTTTCTCTAATGTCATCGTGCTTCATGTTATTCATTTCCATTATGTTTTCTCTTTAATATTTGAAATCATTGTATAGTAGTATAGAATTCTTGGCAACAGGCTCTAGCTTCTGTTTGAGATGTTCACTCAATAGTTCCACTAAAGTTGATATCAAATTCATCCACATTGGATGCTCATATCGATGGTCTATCCTTGCTTTCTTCTTTTATCACCTGAAATTATCATTTCGACGGGAAGCGGGCAGCTACCTTGCCTCTGTTATGGTATCTCACACTACGACGCTGCTATTTGATTTGTGTGTTGTGTCTTGACTCCATTGCCCATGTCTCTCTCATGATTATCCTGCGAAACTTTAACGAATTTTCCCCTTACAGAACTCTGGCCTTATGAGTGCATTTGATCGAATATTTTTGATAAGAAGACTGTGTGTTTATCTTTAATTATTTTCAGTCTTCTCTGTGTATTCTTCATGGCTGCACTTTTATTGATTATTTTCATCCCTTTGTAGTCTTATGAGATAACCCTCTCTGACTGTGCTGGGTCAGTAGCACAAGTCTAAAGTGGTTTTGTTGTTACCCCCAGCTTGCCCTCTCCCACAACCTAGGGGTCATTTTGGGTGCTAGCAAATTGTCTTCGCTACCGGGGAATGATTTTCCTATCATCCCTGGAAGTACGACTAAGTTTGAGTTCTGGTTGTTGATGGTGAACAACAATCAGACATAGAAAAGGTTGTATACCTTTCACTTGGCGACTCCACTCATTCAGCTTTTGACATAAAGGCAGCTCTACTGGGGAAAGAAGGGGCTACTCCACCCATGATTTAATTTGCAGAATCCATCGAAGAACGAACTTAGCTGCTTCATACATGGAAGAAATAAGGTCCAAGTATGAACGTGTAAACCTCCTTAAAGAGGTCTTGTTCGTCTGTGTTGGTTTCCTTTTGCCTTTATGTATATATATCAAAATATTCCCGTCTCACCGAAGAGATCTAAGTCATGAGAGAGCCTCCTTTGTATATCCTTCACTAGAGCTTGAAAATGTACATCCTCCTTTCACCCTTAGAGCCAAACCCACCCTTCCTTCTAAAACACATAAGATAAATACCCAGCCTCGTAGACCCCATGAGGGTGAAGCTAGTGATGTCCTCCCCGTACATACTCCTTCACCTTCCATATTTCAGATGAGATACAACCCTTTAAAGCTGCCCTTGTCCTTCATGAATTTCCTCCCAAATACCATAATGACCTCCCTGTCTTTGATGGAGACTCCGAAATCCTCACTGCCGAGAAACATCTTCAAGGTTTTGAGCATTTTCTAAACCTTTTTGAAATAGAAAATGATGATGTCTATATGAGAATATTTTCCCAATCCCTCCAAGGAGATGTGAAAAAATGGTTCAAGCACTTGCGGCCTGAGTCCATTCATACGTGGGAGGAATTATCTGAAGCCTTTTTGGAACTTTGGGGTGAGAGAAGGTCATGGGACCTAGTCCTTGCGGAATTCTACTCCATGAGAAGGCAAGAAGGTGAGACCATGTCCATTTTTAACAGAAGATTCTCAAGCTTCTATTATAATATGCCAAAGGAAATTCAACCCCTAGAGAATGCTTCTAAGCTACACTACGCATCTATCTCTCCTCCTGGTTTATCTCTTCTTCTTTTGGAAAGAAGGTCCTCTAATTTGCAGCATATGTTCGCTGATGCAGTGGAGGTTGAAGACAATCTCAGAATGTCTAGAGAAATTTCAGAGCAGGGTGATAAGGATAGGACATGGAGAAGGCTAGTGTTTGGAAAAGAAAATGGGCATAGAAGATCTGAGTTGTTTTCTCATGACAGGAAGAGAGATGGTTAGCCTGGCCCTGCATGAGAAGGAGATGAGGCTGATGTGTTTGAGGAAGGTCATGCTCAGCATTTGGGGAGTCTCATGATGCGAAGTCTTGAAGAAAGGCTTGGTCCGGCCATATATGATGAATACGGAGATGAGGAGGTCATAGGATTCCTAGATGTGGATGGAAAAAATGAGATTTCATGCAGTCAGCCTAAATACTCTAGAAGTATCACCAGGGAGGAAGACGCAACGTCGATTCCTAACTCCTCTATTGTAATCCATGAGAATATAAATCCTGAAGGTGGCGGAGCTCTGTTTCTTGAAGATGAATCATTCACCAAAATAAGGAGGATTCTTAAAGCCATGAACAAAGAAACGCTCGAGACTCTACATGAAGAACCTTTCCCTCATACGCGGGAAGAGGAGAGAGATGACGATCAAGAGGTTCTTGGGGTTCCCTAACAGGCAGAAGCTTCTTTTCAGACTGAAGCTGAAAGAGAATACAGAGTCCTTGAAGAAGAATATAGGACCCTCCAGGAAGAATATGTGATCCCTGAGAGAAGGTATGGAACTCTTGAAGAAATTCTTGATCCTGGCATGTATCTTCGACAGGCTGACCATATAGCTGAGATGCTAGAAGGTGACCATGGCGGCCCACTTGATTCTTATACGAAATTCTCTTTTTGGGTTGAAACTGATTATAGAATCCTTGAAGAAGTTCTTGAGCATGGCCAATATCTCTAGTAAGCTGACCAGACAATCGAGGTTCTTGAGGGAGACTTGGCTGGGTAGTATGATTTTCATGCAGGATTTTCAAACCTGGAGTCCGAATTTCAAGAAGAATGGCCTTTTCTCGATCCTTTTGGGGGATAGGGCGAAGTTTCTTTTGAAGTTCCAGAGTAGAATCTAGTTTTCAACCCAGGGATCATAAGGATCCCAAGAGGAGGTGTTATAGACAGTTTTTGTGTGGGAGCAACCTTCCAAGTTACAAAGGGACAACCATGTCATGGAGGTGTGCTCGAAGTTGCTAATTTCAGTCTCACCAGGTCGTGCTGAGTTTTCAGTGGGCATGATTTTTGGGTCTTGGTTGGAGTTTGTCAAAGGTATGTAATCCCTAGGCCTGACATGAGCACCTGGGGAAATAAATGGCCTACTTACAGCTCTTACGAAAGAAAATCTGTTGAGATACCAGTAGAAAATTTTTGAGGGCATCATACTTTATACAACCCCATGGCCGACTATATGAAGAGATCCCTTAACTAGGGAGGGGAGTTCTATTTCTACCAAGAGGGTCACTCCCGTCATCGACCTTTTCTGCCATCACAATCTCACTGTCTTATTTCAGCCAAGAATGGTAGAGGAATCAGCTCAGGATATCGGCTACTGGATTGGCTGCACTGGTGTTCTAGTATCACATGATAGGGAGGCCCTTGGAGTGACGTAGGGTAGGGAAGCATGTACATAAATAAGCTCGACACGACGAGCATGCTTTTGGAAGTTTCCAAATTCAGTAATAAATTTCAGTTTTCAGTTTGCTTTCAGTTTTTAAATAATAAAGGCTACAGGTTGTGGAATTTATGATAAGACAGGCCCAATGGAGCAGGCACTCGGTCTACGATGTTCTTTGCTACCTCATAGGGAGGATAGCATCCCTGAGTTGGAGCTAGTTGTTAGCACCGAATTTGTGCTAAGGGTTCGGAAGGAGTCCAGAACCATAGAAGTGCCGGAAGAAGACCCTGCTCTAAAACCTCGTGGTCCAAAAATCCAGAAGATCGGAGTTTTGTATGATGGGGCTAGTCCGAGATAGAGAAAATCTGATAAATCTTAAGGTTTTTGTGGTGATTAAAGGATTAAATCGAAAAGAGTACGCCTGCCACATGTGTAGATACAAATGGACGGTCGGGATCAAAGGTAGTAAAGATCGATGATCATAGGCATTCACCACAGTTTGAGTCAGCGGTCCTTTAAGCGCTGGAGGAGAGTTAGACGTAGGGCTAGACTAAAAGCGATCAATGATGCAGGCGCGAGGAGGTCCAGATCAACGATCCATGTGATGTTCATAGAATTAACATGCACGAAAAGGGTCTTGATTCCAATTTGTGAAGTTTGGTTAAAGCCCCGCACCTTCTGACGACCCATATCTTGCGAGGAGCAGATCTATGGCTGGGGTTAGCTTCGCAAATGTTACTTGTGTAGTGGATCGGTAGGTTCCAAATATGTGAATTAAGTGGAAGAATCGCCATTCGACGGTTCAGATGGAAGCCGGGTCGAGATCTATGGTCCCGATATGATCACGAGTGTCGGCAGAGAAAAAGCATCTCCGCTACAAATTAATGAATGCCAAGTGGACGAAAGCCACCTCAACGCCGTCATATGTGTATCTATCCACTTAGAAAACCTCGTTTGGCACATTTTGGACACCAGTGCTGAATTTAGTCATCATACCCACTCATTCGAAGGTCCAGTCGACGAATCGTGGCAAAATAAATGCTCAAGACTACCATCATTATCACGGTAGTTATAGGCATGGCTCCCATGGTGCATGACTCACGTCCATACCCAAAGGTGGCAAGCTCAACCAGTCATGCATTTTCAGTTGGAAGCGAGTTATGGAGGGTGGAAAAAGAGACGAGGTGGTTATCGTACCAAAGCGAGTGTGGTTTGAAGTGGAAGAAGAGCAGATTCCTCTATCTCCAATAGCTCTCGACCAGGTGGAGGAAAGATTAGCCAGCGAACCGAAAGAGCACGCAGGCTAGTAAAGGGACAAGTAGGTTCAACGTCAGCTGAAGGAAAAAGGGATCAGAGGAGACAAGTAGGATGTTCATCAGGATATGGATGTCATCCACGATTACATCCTACCCACAAAGGAAGCGACACCTCCCCTTTCGGCCGAGAAGACACCGGATGAAGACCCCCTGAAAGTAGAAGATTTATTCGACCCACAGGGAAACTTGAAGGTTCCAAAATGAGGTGGCAGCTCGTCCGTGGCATTCCTTTTCTTTACCCGGCAAGTCTGTTTCTAGCTAAGTGTATGGGCATTTTTCTCTTCTGTTTTGAGGTAAATTTGGGTCTATCTGTTGTTTGAAACCATGTCAGTTTGTACCTTGCAAAAGACATCTATATCGTCAGTTACAGCTTGTTTGATAGCCGTCATTATTGTTTTGCGTTTCACTGTCGAGGGCAGTGAACTGAATAGCATAGGTGGCAGCATAGTCATAGCATGTTTTGTAACTATTTTTTGATGCTTAGTCCAAGGACATGAGCCTATAAATAGCTATGTAATAGAAAATAAACGGGTTGGAAAATCATTTTTGGCCACGGCCTGGGAGAACTTGGTTCTGTATTTCTGAAACATCATCCTTAATAGAATCGTAGTGCTTGTAATGGGTGTCTTAACATAGATTCATGTGTTGCTTTGCTTACAGTCTGTTTATTCTCTTTCTCTAATGTGATCGTGCTTCCTGTTATTCATTTCCATTATGTTTTCTCTTTCATATCTGAAATCAATGTATAGTAGTATAGAATTCTTGGCAACAGGCTCTAGCTTCAGTTTTAGATGTTCACTCAACAGTTCCGCTAAATTCAATATTGGATTCATCCATGCTGGATGCTCATATCGATGGTCTGTCCTTGCTTTCTTCTTTTATCACCTGAAATTAGCATTTCGACAGGAAGCGGGCGACTACCTTGCCTCTATTATGGTATCTAACACTACGACGCTGCTATTTGATTTGTGTGTTGTGTCTTGACTCCATTTCCCATGTCTCTCTCATGATTATCCTGCCAAACTTTAACGACTTTTCCCCTTGCAAAACTCTGGCCTTCTAAGTGCATTTGATCGAATATTTTTGATAAGAAGACTGTGTGTTTATCTTTAATTATTTTCAGTCTTCTCTGTGTAGTCTTCATGGCTACACTTTTATTGATTATTTTCAGCCCTTTGTAGTCTTATGAGAGAGCCCTCTTTGACTGTGTTGGGTCAGAGTCTAAAGTGGTTTTGCTATTACCCCAGCTTGCCCTCTCCCACAGCCTAGGGGGTTATTTTGGGTGCTAACACCATTTTTAAAACAAGTCATTTATTTTAACATAGTAATAAGTAAACTACATGGGCCCGAGCCGTTTAGAAGGCACTACCCAATTTTCTTTAAAATATATTTCACATATAAGATGCATCACCGAAATTCTAAAGAAAGTAATACAAGACTAGGGTTCGATACCCATAAGGGTTCACCCAAACGGGTCTATACTTTTATAAAATTATAAACACGACCAATACAGGTTTCCTAACACGCAGGTGTGTAGGGTTCAAGTTTTGACTCACCCAAATCCACATATTAAATTATAAGCTATCAAAAAAAATCTTAAATACATAAAAAGGTTTGGGGTTCAAAACCCTTAGCTTTCCACGAATGAACCTTTAACATTGTAAACAGTTAGGATAGGGTTTCCAACCCTGCATTACATTCATGTTTGGAACAACTTTTACAAACAAACAACACAAACATTTTCCAACATAAACAGGCTTAGTCCTAAACACTTGTAGCTGGTATCAAAAATCTATTCATTATAAAAATGACAAAAATATCGAGAGCATCTCTCTGATTGGAAATTCAAACCATACTTTGATCTCTTGAAAATCATTTTTTATTTTATCCATGAAAATTCTTACACAAACAGTAACGAAGGGAAGCGCTGAGAAACCAACACGAGCCAAGGCTCAAGGGTTCAAACCTCATTGTACAAAATGCCATACAACTTATAAGTTTACAACAAATTGTAAAATCAAATTACAAGTTAAAAAGAAATCTCGGCAAAACAAAAATTAGACCGGCATCAGTGCCAAGCTTCACCTCTTTATTCTGAGTTACAAATAGGATACCCACAGGGAATCACCGAGGCTTAACAGGTCCAAAGAAGCTCTTATCCCACTCTTGCCAATCTTAAACAAATGCCGAGGAATTGACCTATCAAGGTTATCAACAAGGCAACTGGTTAAATCATGTTATAAAAGAAGTAACTCAAACACATTATTTTAAAACGATGTATCATTAAAACACTCGAAAAAACACTTAAGGTTGACTGGTAAATTACTTTCGAAGTCATCAGCACGCCTGAGAAAATTCCAAGAAACTTCACCAACTTATGCGATGGCTGTGCTTACAGCATCAAAACTTATGGTGCAAAGATTCACCATCGATCCCAGTAAGGGTTAAAAACTTTTGTAAAAAGACTCTGGTTCATATAGCCTACGGTTGACAAAGATACAGGTTACGAGGTCTCAGTATCGAAACCCTGGAGGAACTTGCAACAGTTGATTACAAACCCTAGTTTTTCGAGAGCCGGTCGGCCTATCCTACCACTATCGATGCCAAATAAATGTTCCAAGTTAAGCCTCGTTGAGTTCAATGAAAACATAGCTAGGGTTTAACGCAAAACCCAAGAACCATCACGTGAAGCCTTGCCACGGGGTTGCCAACGGGCATTCCACCAAGACCACATTAAATAACATTAAGTGTTACAGCTATCGGATCCCAGTACTCCTGCCAACGCAGATTCCATCATGATTAAATACGTGGTCTATACTATGTAAATATATATAGTATATAGTATATAGTTAGGTTGTATTACATTTACATGAGTTGTAAATTGTGATCATATTATTACCATATTAAAATATGCAAGCAAAAGAACTATAGTTTGATATACACGAATACATTAAGCTATGACCATAATACAAATAAAACAATATCGTATAAATATGACATTGAAGTATGAATTTTAAACTCTATGAGAATCATAGTGAATACATAGTGTTAGTGCTAGAATTTGTTCTCAGACTACTAAAGAACAATCCAACACCATCTCAATAGTAAAATGAAATAAATTAGGTTTTTATAGGGTTTTGGTTTAAAATTTATCAAAAAGAGAATAAAATCTTATCAGGCTAAAATCATCACTAAACATGTAGAAATAAAAGACTGAGATGCATCATATATGTAATATAAACCAATAGAAAAATAAAGATAGACTGAGTTTCATCCACAGTTCACAAGCAATTCATGAATAATAACATCAAACAATAAATGAAATTGTCAACTGAGTGACTACACCAATCATAAATTAAAACCGGTAAATTAGATAATATGGGATTATATTTGCATATAGATTATAATCAATCATAAAAAAATACACATGAGATTTAGAACCTTAGCTTGATAAGTTTGAGCTTCAAAACTTCCACTTGTACTCCAAAAAATCGAACCCATTTACATTCTAAACTCCTTCTTTTATATGTTTTTACATCTCAAAAACAGTTAGATAACTAATTAACTGATTTTAGGTAAAGTTTTCGTAATTGTCACTAAAGTAGATGTTCTTTTAAAACAAAATATTAACTTTAGGAAAAACTACTTAAAAGACATCTATCACCAAAAGCCTTAAAAGATCTTTGGCTGCCTCAGCCAAAAGAGCTATTCCTTCCAAAATTTGTGCTTTCTTTCTGGTCTTTTTCTGTTGTGCTTCTAAATCTTCAAGTTTCTCTAACAGTTCTTGATTCTGCTCAGTCAAATTCTGTATCTTCTGGTTCAAGCCTTCGAATGTGTCCTGAGTCTACCTCTTTCTCTTAACAACTTCCTTTGAAACATGAATCAATTCCTGATATTGAGAATTAACATCCTGGATATATTCCCTCAATCT
Source organism: Larix kaempferi (assembly GCA_027924585.1). Lineage (NCBI taxonomy): Eukaryota > Viridiplantae > Streptophyta > Pinopsida > Pinales > Pinaceae > Larix > Larix kaempferi. The sequence continues at coordinate 2,442,659 of BSBM01000435.1, forward strand.
CCTGTTTGTCATAAACAAACCCTCATTACTTTCATTTAGAAAATCAATTTGATATTTATATTGCTTAACAGTTTTCTGAAGGTTCTGATTTTCTGAATCTAAGCATTTTCCTTGTTGAAATGAAGAGCCTTCTTCTGATGACCAGGGAATATACAAATTCTTATAGATTGCCTCATCATCTTCTTCATGCATCTCTGTTGCTACAGGAATATCTGGGGATTCAACATTTCAGTATTGCACTGAATTAATGGCTCTGCAATTTGATCCTTCATTGATGATGACTTCATATTTGGAACATCTTTTTCCTCACTTTTTATTTTCTTAGAATCTAAACCTTCATCTGATGAGGAATCATCTATTAATGTAAATTTCTCTTGAACCAGCTTAGGATTCAAAAGATTTTTCATATTTAACCTTAACTTGTTCTTAGATCTAGTTTTAGGTCTCCATCCCGTTCCTATTTCTCCCAACATCAGATAAGATTTACCCTGGTGTTTGACAACTACAAGTTGCACAACCTCATGTCGGAAACCTGCCTCAACTAACTTTCCCTTAGATCTTTCATTTGGAGTTTGTGGGATGTCAATCTTCAATTCTTCTGATACTGGAACTTCATTTTTTCCTTCATGTATTCCTATAGAATTTTGACTTTATTCTAAAACACATCTACCTTCTTCCTGGTTCCGATCTTCTTCAAAAGTATTTTCCATTTACTTTTCAATGATCTCTATCACATCTTGTAAAATCAGTAATTGAACTTCATTTGGTGTTTCTTTAGGATGCTCCTTCATATGATTTTTATACTTAGGAACTGGAACTTCTTTCTAAGAATTATCTTTCTCCATGTCATCAGCTACCTCTCTCTTCAATCTTTTCACCAGGCAGCTCGATGTTTATCCATTTGTCTTTTCTTAGGTTGACTTTCTTGTTGAACTTTAATACTTGACCAAAAAATAAAATATTCCCAGCTTCTACCCTTCTTTTATAGAACAACATTAACAATTAGTTTAATTAATCCATGGTGGAAAATAGACTGTTGAGTATAGTCTGCATGGCTCTTCATCCTCTCTGACATCTTCATCAAACTTTTCAGGGAGAAGAAATGTAAACTCAGCACAGAAGTTTGATTTAAATGTTGTAGAAACCTAATATGATACTTATAAACAAATGCAAATCTGCCTTCACAAGTTATATAACTTTGTAAAATTCGAATAGGCTCCCTCCATTCTAGTTTGAAATTCTGTACATGCACTTCGTTACCCCAATCTGGTTTAACTTCAGGAAATAAAAAGTCCTTCGGGTTAAAGGTGAAAGGTACTTTCTTAAACCAAAATTCTCCTTTATTAACTACGCCTATAGCCTCTTTAATCAATTCTCTGGTAAGTTCGAATTTCAGGGTTTCTATAGATAGTATGTTTTTGTTTAAACCTTGAGAAAACTTGTTTGAAAATTCTAAACTATAACCATCTAGCTTCTAGAAAAATTCGAACCAACGAGCTTGTCGAAACATCTCAACACATTCAGGAAATTTGTTTGCCCAAATAGTGTCCATGGGATCAAGCCTATTTGTCTTACCACTCCTCCTCATATTCACTGTGAAACCCTAACAGAATATTTTTCTCTAAAACTAAAGAGTATTTTCAAGCTATTTCACTATCACCCTGCACTCATCACTAAGGAAAAATCGAGCCACCCAAACTTTCAATTTTTAAATTAATACTATGACTGAATGATTTAAATTGTTGAATATGTGCTGTCTTGTCCTCCTAGGTGTCTAATAGACCTTTGTATCTACGTCCTCAACTGCCACGACCTGCCACGACTATGCCAGTCACATACTTTGTAATCCCTATTTCTTTAACAACCCGAATTTCTTTCAACCACAAACTGACAAGTATTAGCACGATCTTTGTAACCCATCAGCTTCATAACTAGCTTCGCATATGCTCTAATCATGCACTATCATAACTGTGTAAAGGTTTTCATTCTCCAAAATTTCAGACAGGTGTGACTCACATGAATAATTATTTACTCAGACTTATGCACCTATTAAAATGATTAATAAGATCTTTACATGTACCACTTTCTTCTTACAAATGTGAAAACTCACATCATCTGCGATCCTGAAAATAGACGAGCTAATTTGAAAATTTTTAAAAGACCTCGACTTTCTTGTAGCACTTTAATTCATGCTTTTCCTCGCTTGCGCTACAAGAATCTTCTGCTAAATGTTTTTCAATAAAAGGTTTGAAAACCAAGGTTTAGGCAATATGTCCAAATTTTAATCAAACCTTATGATAAGATTTTTCAAACTTTTAGAAATATACACATATAATAAGCCCATAAAACTATAAAACCAACTTAATAAGGTAAAATTAAGAGAAATATTACTTCAATCAAAAATAGAAATAGAAAACAAGAAAGCTCTTAATAACTTTCGAAAAATCAAAATAAAAATCTAAAGGAAATCAACAAAAAACAAATAAAATTTTGAGAATAAGACTAATAACCTCAGAACAAAATCTAACCATAACATCTGGCTCCTGCTGCGGGATGAAGTCCTCCTTGTGAGGCTTCAAGAACCTGTAGATCAGTGAACCTATCTGCTACTTCTGCAAAACATCCATTGGGCCATGGAGTCTTTATTCAAACCTTCCCACGCTGGTATATCCAGTGAATGTCAAATCTCCCTATTTCAAAAGCTGTAAAAATGCTTGAGAAATCTTCCATTTATAGGATTGGACAATTCCTCTCCTTCCAAAGTTTGCAGTATAAAAGTACTGTTTTCTAAAACTTTCGAGATCATAAAAGGACCCAACCAAAGATTATCAAATTTACCATGCTGACCTTTTTGGTCTCTCCTTGCATTCCATCTGAGTACCATGTCATTGACAGAGAAAGTATTTTCTTTTACCTTTTTATCAAATCCAGCTTTTATCTTCCTTCTGTATGCATCATCCCTTTCAGCTATAAACTCATGTTCTTGCTGCAATTCAATCAACGAAAAGATTCTTCTTTGGAGATCATTAGGTTCTTCTTGACAGTCTTGAAAAATTTCATTACTAGGACTCCTAGCTGAATATGAAAGACTGCATCAGTACCATATACTAATTGGAAAGGAGACAAGCCTATTGCCTTCTTGGTAGTTATCCTATTTGCCCATAATGCATATTTAAGTATTGAATCCCATCACCTCTTATTTTGATTTAGCAATTTTTTAATACTCTAAATAATATTTTTATTTGATGACTCTGCCAAACCATTTCCTTGGGGATAGTATGGAGTAGAATGCTTCAAATCAATTCCATTTTGTTCACAGAAACTCACCATGGGTTTTGACTTGAAAGCAGGTGCATTATCAGTCAATAACCTACGTGGGTAGTCAAACCGACTCAAAGTATTTTCCTGTATAAAACTCATGATAACTCCTTCAGTAGCTTTACGTGTTGGAATTGCTTCCACCCATTTAGTGAAAAAATATGTAGTTGTAAGTATCCACCTATGTTGTCCACTTGATGCAGGATTGATTTCGCCTATAAAATCTAATCCCCACTGTTGAAAAGGAGCATTAATTGGAACAGGATTTAATGGTAAAGAAATGAGCTTTTGTTTTCCGGCAAACTTTTGACACTAAACACATGCTCGCACCTGCTGGTATACATCTGAAAATAAAGAGGGCCAATAAAAACTGGACATAAGAATTTTATATGCTGTAGATTTCCAAAACTTGTGACCTCCACAAGCACGTTCATGCATTTCTTAAATCACCTCATTAAATTGTGATTTTTCTAGACATCTGAGTAAAATTCCACTTGGCTCCTTCCAAAACAACTGCTGATTAACCAAGCAATATTTTGTAGCCTTCAATTTCAATGATCTAGATGTCTTTTTGTCAAAATTATCTGAACATTTTAGATGCAATAGAAAATAAACAATATCGGAATACCATTCTGATCCTGCATATTTATCTAAAATCCGCTTTTGATTATCTTTCATCTACAATTCTTCTTGAGTTGGCTGATTTGCCACCAAATGAATATCCAAAGCTTCACAATTTGAATCAGCTAACATTTTTTCTTAACCTTGACCTTTCACTAACTTTGTAGGTCTGATTTCAACCTCATATTCCATGATTTTTGCAATCCACTTACCTCTTTTACCCTCACTGTATGGCTTAGTTAAAATCTCCTTAATAGCAACATTAGGTACATAGGAGATTATCATTGAATGCAAAATGTAAATTCCGAAAAACTTTAAAGCTTGTACAAGTGCATAAGCTTGCTTCTCAAGTGTACTATACTACAATTCTAAATCCGGGAGAGTTTTACTAAAGAAAGCTATTGGCTGCTCCAAATCATCTGCTTTCTTTTGTAGAAGAATGGCTGCTATTGTGTCTTGGGATGCAAGAGGAAAGGTAAATAAATCTTTTGAAAAATCAGGACTTACTAAAACTAGAGCTTCTATCAAGGCTTGTTTCATCTTCTCGAATGAAGCCTTAGCTTCTGCTGTCCATTTCACTTCTTGATCCTTCCTCAACATGGATGTAATATGTTTAATAGTTTCATCAAAGTTTGGGATGAACCACCTCAGAAAGTTAATTTTCCCAATAAATGATTGGACATCTTTTTTACTCCTCAGGATAGTAATATTTAGAATTGCCTTGATTCTATCTGGATCTATTCTAATACCATTAGCTGAAACAAGATGTCCCAAAAGCTTACCTTCTTGTACTGCAAAATGTGACTTCTTGGGATTAAATGACAGCCCAAATTTCCTACACTTCAGAAATGTTTTCTCAATATGCTTCAATTGCTCATCATCAGACTGAGAAAAGACTGTAATATCATCCAAATAAATCACAACAAATTTCTCTTTTTCTCCTACAAAAGCTATATCCATATCTCTTTGAAATGTTGCACCCACATTCATCAATCCGAATGGCATCTTATCATACATGAATGTGCCCCATGGAGTAGTGAAGGTTGTTTTCTCCCTATCATCTAGATATTATCTTAGCACCCACCACTTTTTGCAGAATTTGCTCAATCTTTGGTAAGGGGTAGTTGTCCTTCAATGAAGATCTATTAAGGTTCCAGAAGTCCACACATAATCTAATCTCTCCATTCTTCTTTCAAACTGGAACTAAGTTAGCAACCCATGATGAATATCTCAATGGAACAATTATCTTCGCATCTAGTAACTTTTTAACCTATTTTTCTATAACTGGAAGCAGAGCTGGGTTAATTCTCCTCAATTTTTGTCTAAATGGTTTCACATCTGATTTTAAAGGTACTCTATGCTGAATCATACTTGTATCATAAGTTCTTAAATCTTCATAGCACCAAGAAAAAATATCAACAAACCTCCTCAATAATGCAATATATCTGTTTCTTTGTTCAACTGGTAAAGACTTAGAAATTTTAACCATTCTTGGTTGCTCCTCTGTACCAATATTGCAGCTCATGATATTTTCTTCTGAAGACTATATAGCAGGTTTAAGTAGAGTATCATCTTTTGAAAAAATTCTCTCAAGAGGAACTAAACCTTTAGGAATAAAATTGTCCTTCAATTCAATACTTCTGCGATGAGCAATTTTATTTTTAGTGTATGCAACAGTCTCATCTACCTCCTTATCTTCATCTTGATCAATTAGAGAATAGGAAAATTCTCCAACTAATTCTAAGAATTTTTTAATCTCCACATCATCCTAAAAAACTCTCCACTGTTTTATATTGTCTGGCACTGAGGGTCTATATTTTACTTCAATAGGATACTTCAACTGAGTGTGCTTTGGAATTCTGAAATGAGTGGCTGCCAAGGCCAGTGAATCAATAGTCTGATTCTGATCTCTGATGATAAAAGTAATATTAAATGCTATGAAAAATTTATCGATCATATCCCATACTTCAATTCTATATACCTTCAACAAGTCCTGCTTTACCTAATATTTTCCCTTCACCTGTTGGACAATCAATTCGGAGTCGCCATGAACAGAAAGTTGTTGAATTCCCAAATCCTTCACATCCCTTAAGGCAAGTACCAATGCCTCATATTATGTTGTATTGTTGGTAGTGACAAATTCCATTTTATACATCAAACTAATTAATTCGCCACTAGGAGAAATCAAAACAATGTCAGCTCCTGCTCCCTCTTTACATGAAGAACCATCAAAATACATCTGCCACAACTCATCTTTTGGTTGAACAGTAGGTTTTATTAATGCTTCTTTTTCTACCTGCAGTACTTCATTTGTACTCTCATCACTAAAATGAAGCATAGAAGAGCCCAAATCTTCATCTACTGAATATAGGGGATGATTAGTTGGATTTTTATCATCAGTTACTATAAATGCATACTATAACTCTTTGTATAATCTTCTGTCCTCTCGAATGAACATTGGAATAGTTGCATAAGCCAAATCCATCTGAAACGTACCACCTATTTTCTTTTCCCAAGACCTTGAAAGCAACATACCAAACTTAGGAGATATGTCAGCAACTACTACATCCATTATAACACTCTTCATTGGCAATTGAGAAAGATTAACCACCAGATCCTTTATTACTCCTAGACATTTCACAGCTCTAGAATCAAAGGCAAATAAATCATGATATGGTCTTCTAAACTGGTTTGGATTTTGATTAGAATTTATTTCCCCATCTTGAAAAGGTTTATTAGAACTCTTCTCCAACTCCAATCTATTTGCTTTTTGCAGTCAAGCTCTTTATAATCTTATTCATCTCCTCCATCTGACTTTCTTCCTTCTTTGATGTATGAGCTACAGGTGTTACTACATTTTTACCTTTTCGATCATGAACTTCATGGTTTGCCTACTCTTTAAGTCTGTTAGAAGCCAGAATATTGGACTCCACCTCTAAAGCAGCTTCCTGCATATTCAATAATGTTACAGGTCTCCTCTCTCTCAGGTGCAAGGAAAAATCATGGTCAAATGCATTTGCATATGTCAGTTTAGCCAACGTCTCTGAAGGTTTAATTTCCAATGGAATCCTCCCATACATTTTATTGAAACGTTTTGAAAAATCAGCTATAGTTTCATCATGTTTTCTCTTTAGAGCCGCAAATTAAGTAATATAATATGTGTGATCCTTTGTGTCTCCCCATTGCCTCATGAAAACTTCTTGTAATTCTTCTATCAAGGTTATTGAGTTTTGTGGTAGCTCCCTGAACCATTTTCTGACATCACCATCCAAAATTTGCACAAACATATGCATCCAGACATCCTTTGCTTCTATATTTTGGTTATCAGCATAGATAAGGAATGTAGTCCAATGTTCCTCTGCAGTTGTTTCTCCCATCCCATTAAACTTTGGTAAATATTTTTGGTAATCCCCTACTGGAAGAGCATTTAAATACCGTGGAAGCACTAAGGGTGCATACCTAGCTACAATCATTCTATCGATCATATCCAACTGTTGTCCAGCCATATTGGAAGTAGTCTGAGTGGTTGTAGACAAAGATTTATTGGTTTTGACTGAGTTTAGTTGAAAAATAGGTGTATTAGTTTTTGACTGAAGTAATGGAAAAAAATTTGTTTTGAGTTTTTTGGGAGACAATGGACTTGTAAAAGTCTGAATATCAACCTCTTGCAATTTTGGTTCAAAATACAGAAATGGAGACAAAGAATGTAATTGAGTCACTGAAAACAAGGTTGGGGAAGACTCAGATCTTTCAAAAGTAGAATTATGTATATCTCGTTTTGATTTCTTTAAAATATTTTCTAGATCGAACACACCTAGGTGTAACAGTCAAGTAGGATTCCCCTAGTCCCATACCTTCTGGAAGCCACTGTGAAATACTATTTTTGGTGAATTGTAGTCTAAAATAAAAATTCTCTGATTCTGTTCACCTCAAAACTAGAACAATAAAGATATCCCAAGGAAGATGAAACTTTACTTCCATCCCTAGCAATGGCGCCAAATATGTTAGTGCCATAATTTGTTCTCAGACTACTAAAGAACAAGCCAACACCATCTCAATAGTAAAATGAAATAAATTAGGTTTTTATAGGGTTTTGGTTTAAAATTTATCAACAAGAGAATAAAATCTTATCAGGCTAAAATCATCACTAAACATGTAGAAATAAAAGACTGAGATGCATAGTATCTGTAATATAAACCAGTAGAAAAATAAACATAGATTGAGTTTCATCCACAGTTCACAAGCAATTCATGAATAATAACATCAAACAAGAAATGAAATTGTCAACCGAGTGACTACACCAATCATAAATGAAAACTAGTAAATGAGATAATATGGGCTTATATTTTGATATAGATTATAATCAGTCATCAAAAATTACACATGAGATTTAGAACCTTAGCTTGATAAGTTTGAGCTTACAAACTTCCCCTTGTAGTCCAAAAAATCGAACCCATTTACATTCTAAACTCCTTCTTTTATATGTTTTTACATCTCAAAAACAGTTAGATAACTAATTAACTGATTTTAGGTCAAGTTTTTAGAATTGTCACTAAAGTAGATGTTCTTTTAAAACAAAATACTAACTTTAGGAAAAACTACTTAAAATACACCTGTCACCAAAAGCCTTTAAAGATCTTTGGTTGCCTCAGCTGAAAGAGCTATTCCTTCCAAAATTTGTGCTTTCTTTCTGGTCTTTTTCTGCTGTGCTTCTAAATCTTCAAGTTTCTCTAACAGTTCTTGATTCTGCTCAGTCAAATTCTATATCTTCTGGTTCAAGCCTTCAAATGTGTCCTAAGTCTTCCTCTTTCTCTTAACAGCTTCCTTTGAAACCCGAATCAATTCCTAATAATGAGAATTAACATCCTGAAGATATTCCCTCAATCTCCTATTTGCCATAACCAAACCCTCATTACTTTCATTTCGAAAATCAATTTGATATTTATATTGCTTAATAGTTTTCTGAAGGTTCTGATTTTATGAATCTAAGCATTTTCCTTCTTGAAATGAAGAGCCTTCTTCTGATGACCAGGGAATATTCAACTTCTTCTAGATTGCCTCATCATCTTCTTCATGAATATCTGTCGCTACAGGAATATCTGGGGATTCAACATCTTCAGTACTGCACTGAATTAATGGCTTTGCAATTTGATCCTTCATTGATGATGACTTCACATTTGGAACATCTTTTTCCTCACTTTTTATTTTCTTAGAATATAAACCTTCATGTGATGAGGAATCATCTATTAATGTAACTTTCTCTTGAGCCAGCTTAGGATTCAAAAGATTTTTCATATTTAACTTTAACTTGTTCTTAGATCTAGTTTTAGGTCTCCATCCCGTTCCTATTTCTCCCAACATCAGATAAGATTTACCCTGGTGTTTGACAGCTACAAGTTGCACAGCCTCATGTTGGAACCCTGCCTCAACTAACTTTCCCTTAGATCTTTCATTTGGAGTTTGTGGGTTGTCAATCTTCAATTCTTCTGATACTGGAACTTCATTTTTTCCTTCATGTATTCCTCTAGAATTTTAACTTTGTTCTAAAACACATCTACCTTCTTCCTGGTTCCAATCTTCTTCAAAAGTATTTTCCATGTACTTTTCAATGATCTCTGTCACATCTTGTAAAATCGGTACTTGAACTTCATTTGGTGTTTCTTTAGGCTGCTCCTTCATAGGATTTTTATACTTAGGAACTAGAACTTCTTTCTGAGAATTAGCTTTCTCCATGTCATCAGCTACCTCTGTCTTCAATCTTTTCACTAGGCATAGATGTTTATCCATTTGTCTTTTCTTGGGCTGACTTTCTTGCTGAACTTTAATCCCTAACCAACAAAAAAAATGTTCCCAGCTTCTACCCTTCTTTTGTAGAACAATATTAACAATTAGTTTAATTAATCCATTGTGGAAAATAGACTGTTGAGTATAGTATGCATGGCTCTTCACCCTCTTTGAGATCTTCTGCAAACTTTTCAGGAAGAAGAAAGGTAAAATCATCACAGAAGTTTGATTTAAATGTTGGAGAAACCTAATATGATACTTATAAACAAATGCAAATATGCCTTCACAAGTTATATAACTCTGTACAATTCAAATAGACTCCCTCCATTCTAGTTTGAAATTATGTACATGCACTCCTTTACCCCAATCTGGTTTAACTTCAGGCAATAAAAAGTCCTTCGGGTTAAAGGTGAAAGGTACTTTCTTAAACCAAAATTCTCCTTTATTAAATACGCCTGTAGCCTCTTCAATCAATTCTCTGGTAAGTTCAAATTTCAGGGTTTCTATAGATACTATGTTTTTGTTTAAACCTTGAGCAAACCTGTTTGACAATTCTAAACTATAACCATCTAGCTTCTGGAAAAATTTGAACCAACCAGCTTGTCGAAACATCTCAACACATTTAGGAAATTCCTTTTCCCAAATAGTGTCCATGGTCTCAAGCCTATTTGTCTTACCACTCCTCCTCATATTCACTGTGAAACCCTAACTGTAGATTTTTCTCTAAAACTGAAGTGTATTTTCAAGCTATTTCACTATCACCCTGCACTGGTCACTAAGGAAAAATCGAGCCTCCCAAACTTGCAATTTTTAAATTAATACTATGACTAAATTTATGTCAAGGAAAATCGACTTTGTGAATGATTTCAATAGTTGGCCACATACCTATCATAATAATGATTTAAATTGTTGAATATGTGCTATCTTGTCCTCCTAGGTGTCTAGTAGACCTTCGTAGCTATGTCCTCAACTGCCACGACTTGCCATGACTATGCTAGTCACATACTCTGTAATCCCTATTTTTTTAACCGCCCGAATTTCTTTCAACCACAAACTGACAAGCATTAGCACGATCTCTGTAACCTGTCAACTTCATAACTGGCTTCGAATATGCTCTATTCATGCGCGATCACAACTGTTTAAAGGTTTTCATTCTCTAAAATTTTGGACAGCTGCGACTCACTTGAATAATTCTTTACTCAGACTTATGCACCTGTTAAAATGATTAATAAGATCTTTACACGTACCACTTTCTTCTTACAAATGTGAAAACTCACATCATTTGCGATCCTTAAAACAGACGAGCTAATTTGCAAAATTTTAAAAGACCTCGACTTTCATGTAGCGCTTTAATTCATGCTTGTCCTCGCTTGCACTACAAGAATCTTCTGCTAAATGTTTTTCAATAAAAATTTTGAAAACCAAGGGTTAAGCAATATGAACAAACTTTAATTGAACCTTATGATAATATTTTTCAAAATTTTATAAATATAGACATCTAATAAGCCCATAAAACTATAAAACCAACTTAATAAGGTAAAATTAAGAGAAATATTACTTCAATAAAAAATAGAAATAAAAAACAGAAATAAAAAAACAAGAAAGCTCTTAATAACTTTCAAAAAATCAAAATCAAAATCTAAAGGAAATCAACAAAAAACAAATAAAATTTTGAGAATAAGACTAATAACCTCATAAAAAATCTAACCATAACATCTGGCTCCTGCTGCTGGATGAAGTCCTCCTGGTGAGGCTTCAAGAACCTGTAGATCAGTTCCTTCTGTCACTTAAGTGAACCTATCTGCTACTTCTGCAAAACATCCATTGGGCCATGGAGTCTTTATTCAAACCTTCCCACACCGGTATATACAGTGAATGTCAAATCTCCCTATTTCAAAAGCTGTAAAAATGCTTGAGAAATCTTCCATTTATAGGACTGGACAATTCCTCTCCTTCCAAAGTTTGCAGTATAAACGTATTGTTTTCTAAAACTTTCTAGATCATAAAAGGACCCAACCAAAGATTATCAAATTTACCATGCTGACCTTTTTGGTCTCTCCTTGCATCCCATCTGAGTACCATGTCACTGATAGAGAAAGTACTTTCTCTTACCTTTTTATCAAATCCAACTTTTATCTTCCTTCTGTATGCATCATCCCTTTCAGCTATACCTCACGTTCTTGCTGCAATTCAATCAACGAAAATATTCTTCTTTGGAGATCATTAGGTTCTTCTTGACAGTCTTGGAAAAATTTCATTACTGGGACTCCTAGCTGAATAGGAAAGACTGCATCAGTAACATATACTAATTGGAAAGGAGACAATCCTATTGCCTTCTTGGTAGTTATCCTATCTTCCCATAATGCATATTTAAGCATTGAATCCCATGACCTCTTATTTTGATTTAGCAATTTTATAATACTATGAATAATATTTTTATTTGATGACTTTGCCAAACCATTTCCCTGGGGATAGTATGGAGTAGAATGCTTCAAATAAATTCCATTCTGTTCACAGAAACTCACCATGGCTTTTGACTTGAAAGCAGGTGCATTATCAGTCAATAACCTATGTGTGCAGCCAAATCGACTCAAAATATTTTCCTGTATAAAACTCATGATAACTCCTTCAGTATCTTTACGTGTTGGAATTGCTTCCACCCATTTAGTGAAAAAATCTGTAGCTGCAAGTATCCACCTATGTTGTCCACTTGATGCAGGATTAATTTCGCCTATAAAATCTAATCCCCACTATTGAAAAGGAGCATTAACTGCAATAGGATTTAATGGTAAATAAATGAGCTTTTGTTTTTCGGCAAACTTTTGACACTGAACACATGCTCGCACTTGTTGGTATACGTCTAAAAATAAAGAGGGCCAATAAAAACCAAACGTAAGAATTTTATATGTTGTAGATTTCCAAAACTTGTGACCTCCACAAGCACCTTCATGCATTTCTGAAATCACCTCATTAAACTGTGATTTTTCTAGACATCCGAGTAAAATTCCACCTGGATCCTTCCAAAACCACTGTTGATTAACCAAGAAATATTTTGTAGCCTTCAATTTCAATGATCTAGATGTCTTTTTGTCAAAATTATCTAGACATTTTAGATGCAATAGAAAATAAACAATATCGGAATACCATTTTGATCCTTCATATTTATCTAAAATCTGCTTTTGATTATCCTTCATCTGCAATTCTTCTTGAGTTGGCTGATTTGCCACCAAATGAATATCCAAAGCTTCATAATTTGAATCAACTAACAGTTTTGCTAAACCTTGAACTTTCACTGACTTTGTAGGTCTGATTTCAACCTCATATTCCATGATTTTTGCAATCCACTTACCTCTTTTACCCTCACTGTCTGGCTTAGTTAAAATCTCCTTAATAGCAGCATTAGGTACATAGGAGATTATCTTTGAATGCAAAATGTAAATTCTGAAAAGATTTAAAGCTTTTACAAGTGCATAAGCTTGCTTCTCAAGTATACTATACTTCATTTCTGAATCCCTGAGAGTTTTTCTAAAGAAAGCTATTGGCGGCTCCAAATCATCTGCATTCTTTTGTAGAAGAATGACTACTATTGTGTCTTGGGATGCAAAAGAAAAAGTAAAGAAATATTTTGAAAAATTAGGACTTACCAAAATTGGAGCTTCTGTCAAGGCTTGTTTAATCTTCTCAAATGAAGCCTTAGCTTCTGCTGTCCATTTCACTTCTTGATCCTTCCTCAACATGGATGTAATATGTTTAATAGTTTAAGAAAAGTTTGGGATAAACCACCTGAGAAAATTAATTTTCCCAATAAATGATTGGACATCTTTTTTAATCCTCGGGATAGTAATCTTCAGAATTTCCTTGATTCTCTCTGGATCTATTCTATTACCATTAGCTGAAACAAGATGTCCCAGAAGCTTACCTTCTTGGACTGCAAAATGTGACTTCTTGGGATTCAATGACAACCCAGATTTCCTACACTTCAGAAATGTTTGCTCAAGACCCTTCAAGTGCTCATCATCAGACTGAGAAAAGACTGTAATATCATCCAAATAAATCACAACAAATTTCTCTTTTTCTCCTACAAAAGCTATATCCATAGCTCTTTGAAATGTTGCACCCGCATTCATCAATCCGAATGGCATCTTATCATACATGAATGTGCCCCATGGAGTAGTGAAGGCTATTTTCTCCCTATCATCTGGATGTACAGCTATTTGATTGTATCCTGAGAATCCATCAACCATGGATATTCTCTTAGCACCCACCACTTTTTACAGAATTTGCTCAATCTTCGGTAAGGGGTAGTTGTCATTCAATGAAGCTCTATTAAGGTTCTGGAAGTCCACACATAATCTAATCTCTCCATTCTTCTTTCGAACTGGAACTAAGTTAGCAACCCATGATGAATATCTCAATGGAACAATTATCTTCGCATTTGGTAACTTTTTAACCTCTTTCTCTATAACTAGCAGCAGAGCTGGGTTAATTCTCCTCAATTTTTGTCTAAATGGTTTGACATCTGATTTTAAAGGCACTCTATTCTGAATAATAGTTGTATCATAAGTTCTTAAATCTTCATAGCACCAAGCAAAAATATCAACAAACCTCTTCAATAATGCAATATATCTGTTTCTTTGTTCAACTGGTAAAGACTTAGAAATTTTCACCATTCTTGGTTGCTCCTCTGTACCAATATTGCAGCTCATGATATTTTCTTCTAAAGACTGTATAGCAGGTTTCAACAGAGTATCATCTTTTGAAAAAATTCTCTCAAGAGGAACTAAACATTTAGGAATAAAATTGCCCTTCAATTCAATAATTCTGTGATTAGCAATTTTATTTTCAGTGTATGCAGCAGTCTCATCTACCTCTTTATATTCATCTTGATCAATTAGAGAATAGGAAAATTCTCCAACTAATTCCAAGAATTTTTTAATCTCCACATCATCCTCAAAAACTCTCCACTGTTTTATATTGTCTTGCAATGAGGGTCTATATTTTACTTCAATAGGATACTTCAACTGAGTGTGCTTTGGAATTCTGAAATGAGTGGCTGCCAAGGCTAGTGAATCCGCAGTCTGATTCTTATCTTTGGGGATAAAAGTAATATTAAATGCTATGAAAAAGTTATCGATCATATCCCATACTTCAATTTTATATACCTTCAACAAATCCTGATTTACCTGATATTTTCCCTTCACCCATTGGACAATCAATTCGGAGTCTCCATCAACAGAAAGTTGTTGAATTCCCAAATCCTTCATAGCTCTTAATCCAAGTACCAATGCCTCATATTCTGTTGTATTGTATGTAGTGACAAATTCCAGTTTATACATCAAACTAATTACTTCTCCACAAGCAGAAATCAAAACAATGCCAGCTCCTGCTCCCTCTTTACATGAAGAACCATCAAAATACATCCACCACAGCTCATCTTTTGGTCCAACAATAGGTTTTATTAATGCTTCTTTTTCTACCTACAGTACTCCATTTGTACTCTCATCACTAAAATGAAGCATACAAGAGCCCAAATCTTCATCTACTGAATATAGGGGATGATTAGTTGGATTTTTATCATCAGTTACTATAAATGCATTTTGTAACTCTCTGTATAATCTTTTGTTCTCTCACCAAACACTGCAATAGTTGCATAAGCCAAATCAATCTGTAACGTACCACCTATTTTCTTTTCCCAAGACCTTGAAAGAAGCATACCAAACTTAGGAGATATGTCAGCAACTACTACATCCATTATAACACTCTTCATTGGTAATTGAGAAATATTAACCACCAGATCCTTTTTTACTCCTAGACATTTCACAGCTCTAGAATCAAAGGCAAATAAATCATGATATGGTTTAGTGACACTCAAACCGAGAGCATCCATAACTGCCTTAGGCATCAAATTATGCGAAGCTCTAGAATCTAGAAGGAAGTTGTGAATCATTTGATCATGGACAGTCAAAGTTATGTAAAAAGGTGGAGGAAAAGTTGAAACACTCTCCTGCTTTTCGGATGAAGCTATCCCAAGAACTACTTTTGGTTGTTCTTCTTGTAAATTCACTCTATTTGAAGAAGAAGAATTGACTGGAACATTTAATAACTTTGATGCAGAATCTCTAAAGAAAGGAGTTTTCATTAACTCAGTCAATGGTATTAGGACTTTGATTTTACACAATCCATTCTCAAAATTAAAAGTCTGTGAACCTTTACTGTTTTCTTCAATTTATGTTGCTTTAGTCTGATCACTATGATCTTGTTTCTTTCCCTGAATTTGATTAGGCAAGTGACTGGCACGTGGAACTATTTTCTTTTTTGGAATCTGAACAACCTGTTTAGAGCCTGATCTTAAATTATAAGACTTTTTTGGATTAGTTTGGCATAAACTGGCTGAACCCTGAGGACTATGATCAGATCCTTCCTAACACTGATATGAATCATAATATCCAGAATTTTGATAGCTACATTCAGTTATGAAACTTTCAGATGATAACTCCCCAAAATAATTTAAATTTTGATTCAAATCATCCTCATACTGCACATCTTCCACGTGTTCAATTTCTTCTACAAAATTATTTTGAAAAGGGGGTGGAACTATTTGATCTTCATTTTCTCTCCTTTCCCTCTGAATATCATTGTTTCTCCTTTCCCAAGGTATGAATCTTGGTACAAATGGTCTTCTAAACTGGTTTGGATTTTGATTAGAATTTCTTTCCCCATCTTGGAAAGGTTTATTAGAACTCTTCTCCAACTCGAATCCATTTACTTTTGAAGTCAAGCTCTTTATAATCTTATTCATCTCCTCCATCTGACTTTCTTCCTTATTTGATGTATGAGCTACAGGTGTTACTACATTTTTACCTTTTCGATCATGAACTTGATGGTATGCCTGCTCTTTAAGTATGTTAGAAGCCAGAATATTGGACTCCACCTCTAAAGCAGCTTCCTGCATATTCAATAATGTTACAGGTCTCCTCTCTCTCAGGTGTAAGGAAAAATCATGGTCAAATGCATTTGCATATGTTAGTTTAGCCAACGTCTTTGAAGTTTTAATTTCCAATGGAATCCTGCCATACTTTTTATTGAAACGTTTTGAAAAATCAGCTATAGTTTCATCATGTTTTCTCTTTAGAGCCGCAAATTCAGTAATATAATATGTGTGATCCATTGTGTCTCCCGATTTCCTCATGAAAACTTCTTGTAATTCTTCTATCAAGGTTATTGATTTTTGTGGTAGCTCTCTGAACCATTTTCTGACATCACCATCCAAACTTTACACAAACATATGCATCCAGACATCCTTTGCTTCTATATTTTGGTTATCAGCATAGCTAAGGATTGCAGTCCAGTGTTCCTTTGCAATTGTTTCTCCCAGCCCATTAAACCTGGGTAAATATTTTTGGTAATCACCTGCTGGAAGAGCATTTAAAGGCTGTGGAAGCACTAAGGGTGCATAGCTAGCTGCAATCATTCTATCCATCATATCCAACTGTTGTCCAGCCATATTGGAAGTAGTATGAGTGGTTCTAGACAAAGATTTATTGGTTTTGACTGAACAGAGGTTAAAAATAGGTGTATTAGTTTTAGACTGAAGTAATGGAAAAAAAATTGTTTTGAGTTTCTTGGGAGACAATGGACTTGTAAAAGTCTGAATATCAACCTCTTGCAATTTTGGTTCATAATACAGAAATGGAGATAAAGAATGTAATTGAGTCAGTGAAAACAAGGCTGGGGAAGACTGAGATCTTTCAAAAGTAGAAGTATGTATATCTCTTTTTGATTTCTTTAAAATCTTTTCTGGATCGAACACACCTAGGTGTAACGGTGAAGTAGGCTTCCCCCTTGTCCCAGACCTTTGGGAAGCCATTGTGAAATACTATTTTTGGTGAATTGTAGTTTGAAATAAAAATTCTCTGATTCTGTTCAGCTCAAAACTAGAACAATAAAGATATCCTAGGGAAGATGAAACTTCACTTCCGTCCCCGGCAACGATTCCAAAGATGTTAGTTCCAGAATTTGTTCTCAGACTAGTAAAGAACAAGCCAACACCATCTCAATAGTAAAATGAAATAAATTAGGTTTTTATAGGGTTTTGGTTTAAAATTTATCAACAAGAGAATAAAATCTTATCAGGCTAAAATCATCACTAAACATGTAGAAATAAAAGAATGAGATGCATCATATCTGTAATATAAACCAGTAGAAAAATAAAGATAGACTGCGTTTCATCCACAGTTCACAAGCAATTCATGAATAATAACATCAAACAAGAAATGAAATTGTCAACTGAGTGACTACACCAATCATAAATGAAAACCAGTAAATGAGATAATATGGGCTTATATTTGCATATAGATCATAATCAGTCATAAAAAATTACACATGAGATTTAGAACCTTAGCTTGATAAGTCTGAGCTTCAAAACTTCCCCTTGTACCCCAAAAAATCAAACCCATTTACATTCTTAACTCCTTCTTTTATATGTTTTTACATCTCAAAAACAGTTAGATCTAACTGATTTTAGGTCAAGTTTTCGGAATTGTCACTAAAGTAGATGTTCTTTTAAAAAAAATATTAACTTTAGGAAAAACTACTTAAAAGACACCTGTCACCAAAAGCCTTTAAAGATCTTTGGCTTCCTTAGCCAAAATAGCTATTCCTTCCAAAATTTGTGCTTTCTTTCTGGTTTTTTTTCTGCTGTGCTTCTAAATCTTCAAGTTTCTCTAACAGTTCTTGATTTTGCTTAGTCAAATTCTGTATCTTTTGGTTCAAGCCTTCAAATGTGTCTGGAGTCTACCACTTTCTCTTAACAGCTTCCTTTGAAACTCGAATCAATTCCTGATAATGAGAATTAACATCCTGAAGATCTTCCCTCAATATCCTATTTGTCATAACCAAACCCTCATTACTTTCATTTAGAAAATCCATTTGATATTTATATTTCTTAACATTTTTTTGAAGGTTCTGATTTTATGAATCTAAGCATTTTCCTTCTTGAAATGAAGAGCCTTCTTCTGATGACCAGGGAATATTCAACTTCTTATAGATTGCCTCATCATCTTCTTCATGCATCTCTGTCGCTACAGGAATATCTGGGGATTCAACATCTTCAATACTGTGGTGAATTAATGGCTCTTCAATTTGATCCTTCATTGATGATGAATTCATATTTGGAACATCTTTTTCCTCACTTTTTATTTTATTAGAATCTAAACCTTCATTTGATGAGGAATCATCTATTAATGTAACTTTCTCTTGAGCCAACTTAGGATTCAAAAGATTTTTCATATTTAACATTAACTTGTTCTTAGATCTAGTTTTAGGTCTCCATCCTGTTCCTATTTCTCCCAACATCACGTAAGATTTACTCTCTTGTTTGACAGCTGTAAGTTGCACAGCCGCATGTTGGAACCCTGCCTCAACTAACTTTCCCTTAGATCTTTCATTTGGAGTTTGTGGCCTGTCAATCTTTAATTCTTCTGATACTGGAACTTCATTTTTTCCTTCATGTATTCCTATATAATTTTGAATTTGTTCTAAAACACATCCATCTTCTTCCTGGTTCCGATCTTCTTCAAAAGTATTTTCCATGTAATTTTCAATGATCTCTATCACAACTTGTAAGATCGGTAGTTGAACTTCACTTGGTGTTTGTTTAGGCTGCTCCTTCATAGGCTTTTTATACTTAGGAATTGGAACTTCTTTCTGAGAATTATCTTTCTCCATGTCATCAGCTACCTCTCTCTTCAATCTTTTCACCAGGCATATATGTTTATCCATTTGTCTTTTCTTAGGTTGACTTTCTTGCTGAACTTTAATACCTGACCAAAAAATAAAACGTTCCTGACCAAAAAATAAAACGTTCCCAACTTATACCCTTCTTTTGTAGAACAATATTAACAATTAGTTTAATTAATCCATGGTGGAAAATAGACTGTTGAGTATAGTCTACATGGCTCTTCACTCTCTCTGACATCTTCTGCAAACTTTTCAGGAAGAAGGAAGGTAAAATCATCACAGAAGTTTGATTTAAATGTTGGAGAAACCTAATATGATACTTATAAACAAATGCAAATTTTCCTTCACAAGTTATATAACTCTGTAAAATTCGAATAGGCTCCCTCCATTCTAGTTTGAAATTTTGTACATGCACTACTTTACCCTAATCTGGTTTAACTCCAGGCAATAAAAAGTCCTTCGGGTTAAAGGTGAAAGGTACTTTCTTAAACCAAAATTATCCTTTATTAACTACGCATGTAGCCTCTTCAATCAATTCTCTGGTAAGTTTGAATTTCAGGGTTTCTATACATACTATGTTTTTGTTTAAACCTTGAGCAAACTTGCTTGACAATTCTAAACTATAAGCATCTAGCTTTTGGAAAAATTCGAAACAACCAACTTGTCAAAACATCTCAGCACATTCAGGAAATTCCTTTGCCCAAATAGTGTTCATGGGCTTAAGCCTATTTGTCTTACCACTCGTCCTCATATTCACTGTGAAACCCTAGCTGCAGATTTTTCTCTAAAACTGAAGAGTATTTTCAAGTTATTTCACTATCATCATGCACTGATCACTGAGGAAAAATAGAGCCTCCCAAACTTGCAATTTTTAAATTAATACTATGACTGAATTTTTGTCAAGGCAAACCAACTTTTTGAATGATTTCAACAGCTGGCCACATACCTGTCATAATAATGATTTAAATTGTTGAATATGTGCTATCTTGTCCTCCTAGTTGTCTAATAGACCTTCATAGATACATCCTCAACTGCCACAACCTGGCACGACTATGCCAGTCACATACTCTGTAATCCATATTTCTTTAACCACCCAAATTTCTTTCAACCAGAAACTGACAAGTATTAGCATGATCTTTGGAACCCATCAGCTTCATAACTGGCTTCGAATATGCTCTAATCATGCGTTATCATAACTGTTTAAAGGTTTTCATTCTCCAAAATTTCGGACAACTGCGACTCACTTGAATAATTCTTTACTCAGAATTATGCACCTGTTAAAATGATTAAAAAGATCTTTACACATACCACTTTCTTCTTACAAATGTGAAAACTCACATCATCTGCGATCCTGAAAATAGACGAGCTAATTTGCAAAGTTTTAAAAGACCTCAACTTTCTTGTAGCACTTTAATTCATGCTTTTCCTCGCTTGCGCTACAAGAATCTTCTTCTAAATGTTTTTCAATAAAAGGTTTGAAAACCAAGGGTTAAGCAATATGTCCAAACTTTAATTAAACCTTATGATAAGATTTTTCAAACTTTTAGAAATATACACATCTAATAAGCCCATAAAACTATAAAAGCAACTTAATAAGGTAAAATTAAGAGAAATATTACATCAATAAAAAATATAAATAAAAAACAAGAAATCTCTTAATAACTTTTGAAAAATCAAAATCAAAATCTAAAGGAAATCAACAAAATCTTCCCAGGGAATATTGAACTTCTTATAGATTGCCTCATCATCTTCTTCATGCATCTATGTCGCTACAGGAATATCTGGGGATTCAACATCTTCAATACTGTGGTGAATTAATGGCTCTTCAATTTGATCCTTCATTGATGATGAATTCATATTTGGAACATCTTTTTCCTCACTTTTTATTTTATTAGAATCTAAACCTTCATTTGATGAGGAATCATCTATTAATGTAACTTTCTCTTGAGCCAGCTTAGGATTCAAAATATTTTTGATATTTAACATTAACTTGTTCTTAGATCTAGTTTTAGGTCTCCAGCCTGTTCCTATTTCTCCCAACATCACGTAAGATTTACTCTCTTGTTTGACAGCTGTAAGTTGCATAGCCGCATGTTGGAACCCTGCCTCAACTAACTTTCCCTTAGATCTTTCATTTGGAGTTTGTGGCCTGTCAATCTTTAATTCTTCTGATACTGGAACTTCATTTTTTCCTTCATGTATTCCTATATAATTTTGAATTTGTTCTAAAACACATCCATCTTCTTCCTGGTTCCGATCTTCTTCAAAAGTATTTTCCATGTAATTTTCAATGATCTCTATCACAACTTGTAAGATTGGTAGTTGAACTTCACTTGGTGTTTGTTTAGGCTGCTCCTTCATAGGATTTTTATACTTAGGAATTGGAACTTCTTTCTGAGAATTATCTTTCTCCATGTCATCAGCTACCTCTCTCTTCAATCTTTTCACCAGGCATATATGTTTATCCATTTGTCTTTTCTTAGGCTGACTTTCTTGCTGAACTTTAATACCTGACCAAAAAATAAAACGTTCCTGACCAAAAAATAAAACGTTCCCAACTTATACCCTTCTTTTGTAGAACAATATTAACAATTAGTTTAATTAATCCATGGTGGAAAATAGACTGTTGAGTATAGTCTACATGGCTCTTCACTCTCTCTGACATCTTCTGCAAACTTTTCAGGAAGAAGGAAGGTAAAATCATCACAGAAGTTTGATTTAAATGTTGGAGAAACCTAATATGATACTTATAAACAAATGCAAATTTTCCTTCACAAGTTATATAACTCTGTAAAATTCGAATAGGCTCCCTCCATTCTAGTTTGAAATTTTGTACATGCACTACTTTACCCTAATCTGGTTTAACTCCAGGCAATAAAAAGTCCTCCGGGTTAAAGGTGAAAGGTACTTTCTTAAACCAAAATTCTCCTTTATTAACTACGCATGTAGCCTCTTCAATCAATTCTCTGGTAAGTTCGAATTTCAGGGTTTCTATACATACTATGTTTTTGTTTAAACCTTGAGCAAACTTGCTTGACAATTCTAAACTATAAGCATCTAGCTTTTGGAAAAATTCGAAACAACCAACTTGTCAAAACATCTCAGCACATTCAGGAAATTCATTTGCCCAAATAGTGTTCATGGGCTTAAGCCTATTTGTCTTACCACTCGTCCTCATATTCACTGTGAAACCCTAGCTGCAGATTTTTCTCTAAAACTGAAGAGTATTTTCAAGTTATTTCACTATCATCATGCACTGATCATTGAGGAAAAATAGAGCCTCCCAAACTTGCAATTTTTAAATTAATACTATGACTGAATTTTTGTCAAGGCAAACCGACTTTTTGAATGATTTCAACAGCTGGCCACATACCTGTCATAATAATGATTTAAATTGTTGAATATGTGCTATCTTGTCCTCCTAGTTGTCTAATAGACCTTCATAGATACATCCTCAACTACCACAACCTGGCACGACTATGCCAGTCACATACTCTGTAATCCATATTTATTTAACCACCCAAATTTCTTTCAACCAGAAACTTACAAGTATTAGCATGATCTTTGGAACCCATCAGCTTCATAACTGGCTTCGAATATGCTCTAATCATGCGTTATCATAACTGTTTAAAGGTTTTCATTCTCCAAAATTTCGGACAACTGCGACTCACTTGAATAATTCTTTACTCAGAATTATGCACCTGTTAAAATGATTAACAAGATCTTTACACATACCACTTTCTTCTTACAAATGTGAAAACTCACATCATCTGTGATCCTGAAAATAGACGAGCTAATTTGCAAAGTTTTAAAAGACCTCAACTTTCTTGTAGCACTTTAATTCATGCTTTTCCTCGCTTGCGCTACAAGAATCTTCTGCTAAATGTTTTTCAATAAAAGGTTTGAAAACCAAGGGTTAAGCAATATGTCCAAACTTTAATTAAACCTTATGATAAGATTTTTCAAACTTTTAGAAATATACACATCTAATAAGCCCATAAAACTATAAAAGCAACTTAATAAGGTAAAATTAAGAGAAATATTACATCAATAAAAAATATAAATAAAAAACAAGAAATCTCTTAATAACTTTTGAAAAATCAAAATCAAAATCTAAAGGAAATCAACAAAAAACAAATAAAATTTTGAGAATAAGACTAATAACCTCAGAACAAAATCTAACCATAACACATAGGCCAAATCTTAAGCTATGTATAACGTATACATCTCAAAAATACATATATATATACATGGCATTGTAACGAATAAAATCCTTAAATGGGTGATCATAGCTAGGGTAGATCTTACCCGTGTACAGATTAAGTTCTCTATACATTTGTACTTAACATCGAAGGCTAAATGAAGTACAACAATTCATTTTGACATATATCGATTATGCTTCAGTTTGGAATCTCAACCCTTACCTATGATTTGTAACTGAAGTTAAAGAGCATTGGCTATAGATAGCGAAGTAAGCCTCAGGGTAGCCATAGGACCCCTTCATTACAAAAGAAAAGAAAAAGTTAGTCTCTATGATTAAAATTAATAACACGAGATCGAATAAAATAAATGACGATGTACACTATGAACAAGAAACAATTCTAAGTAATCATATATTCAAATATCATGTAAACAATTGTAATGATGATGCATTAAGACAAAAGAATATCGATTACATGATAATGTTACAGCATTGAAATAACTAGCCTAATTCTTCATACAGTCTCATGTATTAATAACATTTACAACAAAGAATAGAAATCACTGTATGCAAGCAACATAACTCATTCAACACCAACGACCTTTTTAAGTAGTGGTCGTCATAAAAATTAATTGGTCAGTGGTTAAATAATTTAAGTTAACATAACAAATATAAGCATTTAATGGTACACAAAAAAAATTTAAATTTTTGTGAATTTTAGGGGTTGTTACATGTGGTATCAGAGCATAGTTCAAATACTAGACCTAAAGTGGCTCAATTCACGCAATTAAAATTTTAAAACAGAATCATAATTACTGTTTTTTTTTTTGTTTTTTGTTTTTTGTTTTTTGTTTTTTTTTTTTTGTTTTTTTTTTTTTTTTTTTTTTTTTTTTATGTTCAGCACTTCATAAATTAGTTTGCGGGTATGGAAGGACCATAAGAGTCAACTGAGGAGAGGTCCCATAATAATGAACAGAATAATAATAATGAACAAGGACATATTAATGCAAAAAAATTATTTGTCGGATTAAACGATAATTCATCTGAATTGCTAAGGATAGTTAAAGATTTAAAAATAGAGATAAAAACTGTTAAAAAGGAGAATGAACGAATCCTAAAAGCTCAAGAGGAGCTAAATCAAATCCTATTGGATAAATTCCATAATAATGTTAAGGATAAAATAACATAAAATAATTCTGAATTTGGAACTATGTCTTACCAACGTAAGGATAAAAAGTTAAAATTTACTAGTTATGACAACAGCTCTTCTACTGAATTTCATGAAAAAGCACGCAGGAAAAAGCACAAGCATTCTAGTGATAGTAGTGAAAGTGACTGCTACAGTAAAAAGAAGAAGTATAAGCCATACGAAGAAATTTATGGAGAATTTAAGAAGATTAAACCACCAACTTTTAATGGAGAAACAAAAAAGAGTGAGGCAGTCGAAGCATGGCTGTCTGGTATGAATAAATAATTTCAAATTTACAACTACTCAAGTCATTTAAAAACAAAAATGGCAATTTATAATCTGACTGGAAAAGCAGACATCTAGTGGTAAGATCTGAAACAAGTAAAAGGTTTAAAAGAGAAAAGTGTAAACTTGAGTAATTTTAAGAAATATTTTAAAAGAAAGTTTTTGACGGAACGGTATTATGAGGAACATGCTAAAGAGTTTTATGAATTAAAGTTAGGTTCCATGGATATGAGGGAATTAAGCAGCAAGTTTTAAAATATGTTGAGGTATGTGCCTTACATTACTGAAGAAAATCCTAAGTTATAGAGATTTCTGAGTCGTTTACCCTCTCATATAAAGGACATAATTGAGTATGATGATCCTAGAACTCTTGAAGAGGCCATGAGAAAAGTAAATATCTATTATGAATAGAACAAGAAAAGGGAAAGCATACCAAGCTGGAAAGTAAAGAAGCCTAATAATTTTGAACAAAGAAAAAAACATTTTTCTTTTAATCGCAACTTTGGAAATAGTAAATCAAATGTTGATGTATATGTAACTTCGGAATGTATTTCATCTGTATATTTTATATATATTTATTGTACCCTTATAAGAGATGTGTCATTCCTCTATAAGGAAGTGTCGTCATGTGGATTGACAAGTGTCGCAAGTGTGTGTACTTGCCGATGGGTTATTAGACCACCATTTGGGGTCGGCCCGGAATTATATATAATATAATGTGGATGTATCTAAGTAGACAAGTCGGCCCCCAGTAGGTCACTGGGCAAAAAGGTAAGTATAAATAGAGATAGGAGATCTCTATTTTACTTACTCGGAAAAGTAACTTACTCTCTCTCTGGAAAGTGGCGCACTTGTGAGGAGGAGGAGGATCATCTGCTAGGAGACTATCTCTGTGTTATTTGGTTGTATTTTGGTTGAGCCATTGCTCTCTCTATCTCTGAGGAAGTTGTGGGGTTTTTCACCTTAGGGTTTTTCCCACGGAAACTCTGTGTCTCTTGTCTCTATGCTTTTGATTCTTGTGATGCTTGTGATGCTTGTCATATTATGATTGTCATGCATTGATATACTGTAGATGTTATTCTCTTAGCAAAGATCCTAGAGTATAATGAATTAATGCTCAAAATTTAACATGGTATCAGAGCTAACCTGAGAAGAAGACATTTTGCAGTGACGGAAGCTTGTGTTCCTTGTTTATTGGGTTTCTCTCCACAGATTTTTGAAATTCAGTATAGTAGATTGGATCTACTCATCAAGGCGCATTTATCTGTCCAATCAGAATTCAGTTCCGAGCATTTTCAGATTTGGCCCTAAAAATTAGGGTTTCCACAAAATAGGAATTTCTGGAAACTGAAGGCACAGCTGGAAGCTCCTTGCAAAAATCGAAGGTTAGAGCTTTGGATCGAGATTTTTGGCTGGGTAGATCTCCGGGAAACTCAAACCCTAATTCAGGGCTCTCCCTAGTGAACCCGGGAGGACAAAAAGGCAATTTTGAAGGGCAAGACTTTGCTGATCTCAAATTCTGAATGTACTAGGCTGATCAGCTTTCCAAGGCGCATCTTTCTATCCTTTTGGAATTTTGAAATTCACATTTTGATTTTTTAGGGTTTCTCTGACAAACCCTAATCCAGGACCAGATCTAGTTTTCTACACTTCAAGTGGTAAGTCCTAAATCTTTTCTATTTCCATTTGAAGTACTCTTAAAGATGTCTCTCCACACTAAGCTTGAGGATAAGCTTGAAGGGGCTGATAACTTCCGAGCCTGGAAGAGAATGAGTTGGACTTATATGTGAAAGAAGGCATCCCTATCCCAGAGGATGAAGAAGCCAAGGCATTACACAAGAAGAACTTGGTCAAGGCAAAGAGAATTATTGCTGATTCTATCAAAGACCATCTCATACCCCATGTGTCTTCTCTTAAGACACCCAAGGAGATGTTTGAATCTTTGACCAAGCTATTTGAAGGAAAGAACATAAATCGGAAGATGACCCTGCGGAACCAATTGAAAGCAGTGAAGTTTCAGAATGGAGAAACCATTCAATCTTACTTTTCAAGGGTATCCCAGATCAAGGAACAATTAGAAGCAGTAGATGAAATGGTGGAGAATGGTGAAGTGGTGATGACCACTCTAAATGGCCTACCCAGGTCATGGGATTCCTTTATTCAAGGAATTTGTGCAAGGAAGAAGTTGATCTCCTTCAGTGGACTTCGGGAAGAATGCTCTCAAGAAGAAGCTAGACTTATAGCTCGTGAAGAAAAGATGGGAGGTGAAGATCAAGCTCTTGCAGCCCACACCAGGAAAGGAAAGTTCAAGAAAGAGCCATCTCACTCCAAGAGATCTTCACATCAATTCAAAGAAAGAAGAGTATGCTTCACCTGTAATGAGAAAGGACATATTGCCATAAATTGTCCCAAGAACAAAAAGGACAACAACATCTCCAACAAGAAGAAGAAGGGTGGCAAAAGAAGGTTTCATGCTCATGCTGCCGAAGATGATGAACCTCCAAAGAAGAAGGCTAGGGCAGAAAGTAGTAGTGATGATGACTCATCAAGTGAAGAAGAATATGTTCTAATTTCTGCTCTTACAGGTACCATCTCCCATGGATGTAATGATTGGTTGATTGATAGTGGGGCTTCCAAACACATGACTGGGTTTAAAGAATCCTTTGTGAACCTATCTGAACATGAATCACCCCATAAGGTGAAACTTGGGGATGATTATCAATACCCAATCAAAGGAAGTGGTGAAGCCTCCTACAACCTAGATTCTGGAAAATCTCTGAAGATGAGGGAAGTACTTTATGTACCTGGGCTCAAGAAGAACTTACTCTCCATTTCTGCATTAGATGTAAAAGGTATGAGGGTTGCATTTGTGGATGGCCAAGTCCTAATGTGGCCAAAGGGAAAGACCATAGATGATGCAGTAGTAATTGGAGAGCAAGAGGGAGGCTTGTATAAATTGAAGGGACAACCTGAACATGCCATGGTGCATGAATCCATGGAGCCAAGTGAACTTTGGCATAGAAGACTTGCTCACATGCACTATAGAGCACTTCCAATTGCAAGCAAGGCAGTAGAGGGTCTTCCTGAGATCAAGACCAAAAATGAAGGTGTTTGCAAAGGATGTGCAAAAGGTAAGAATATTAAGAAGGCTTTCCCAAGCAGTGAAAGCAAGGCAAAAGACATCCTGGAAATCATCCACTCAGATGTATGTGGTCCTATGTCATCCAGTTCCCTAAGTGGGTATGTTTACTATGTCTCATTTATTGATGACTTCTCCAGGAAGACTTGGGTATACTTCTTGAAGGGCAAAGATGAGGTGCTTGATAAATTCAAGGAATTCAAAACCTTGATGGAGAATCAAACTGACAAGAAGATCAAAACATTCAGATCCGACAATGGTGGAGAATTCACCTCAAATGACTTCAAGAAGCTTTGCAGTGATTCAGGGATTAAGAGGGAGTTGACTGCTCCTTATAATCCTCAACAGAATGGTGTTGCAGAAAGGAAGAACAGAACTATCATGGAAGCAGCAAGGGCAATGTTCCATGACCAGGATCTTCCTATGCATCTATGGGAAGAAGTAGCTAGAATAGCTGTATATGTGCAGAACAGAACACCCCACAAGATATTGGACAACAAGACACCAGAAGAGGTCTTTTCTGGGTTCAAGAATATTGATGTCAGCAAAGATGAATATAAGGACAGGTAATCCAGGAAGCAAAGATCAAAAGGGAGCACACTCCAGCAACTCCTGCAAGGATGCAGATCTTCAGAGGGAGTTGACCATCTTCCTACATTCCACAATAGAAAGGTGTAAAAGAAGCTACTTCAGCAGCTCCTACCAGGAAGCAAAGACTCAGAGGGAGTCCACCCAAACAAACAAACAAAGATAAGTATTTCAATTATCATTTCTTACCTATTTTGTTTGTTTAATAATATTATGCTTATGTTCCTAGACTTAGGAGATGTATTGTGCATATTTGAATGATTGCATTAATGAACAGTATACTACTAATATGCATGTGATGGGTAAGTGGCCTATGGCATTGTACAACATTCCAGTGCTACTTATCTAGAATGAAACCTCTTTGCTGACATGTTGGGAGTAGTGCAAACTCTTAACAATGTTCTGGTAGAGACTGGAAGGCATCTAGAAAGTTGTGGAACATGGATAAATGTTGTATTGAAGCATTGGCTAGGATAACTGCATGACATATTTCTTTATGTGTAAAGAATTTGTTCTGAAAATTATGAGATATTTCTAATCATGCAAATTAACTTGTTTTGTAGGAAAGACCGTATATCTTCACCTAAAAAAGGACTACAACATTTGTTCCAGCAACAAAGATATCTATTGAAGATATTGAAGCTCCCAGGATCTGGGATGAAGAAATGGAATGCCATGATCCGTCGATCGTGAAGATGATGTTTGGGATGCAATCCCAAGACATGACAGAGAGTCATATGTATGTAGATTGAAGAAAGCCTTTAATGACTTGAAGCAAGCTCCCAGAACTTGGTATGGTAGAATGGACAGTTTCCTATCTAGTTTGGGCTTTACTAAGAGTAAAGCGGATTCCAACCTTTACTACAAGGTTGAGGAAGGGAATCCTGTGATTCTAGTCCTGTATGTGGATGACTTATTTGTAACAGGATATGACAGAATGATTGCAAATACTAAAAGGAAGCTTGCCGCTGAATTCGATATGAAAGAATTGGGAATGATGCACTATTTCCTAGGTATGGAGGTGTGGCAGAATGCAGGTGGAATCTTCCTTGGTCAAGGGAAGTACACAGTAGATATCCTGAAGAGATTTGGGATGATGGATTGCAAGGCCATGGCCACACCTATGGCATCGAATCTGAAGCTTCTATGTGATGCTTCATCTGAGCCGGTTGATGTCTCCATGTATCGTCAGATGATTGGGTCCTTGATGTACCCGACGAACACGAGACCAGACATTTGCTTTGCTGTGAACACATTGAGCCAGTTCCTGACGGATCCGAGGAGTGTTCACCTGGTTGCTGTAAAGCATGTTCTGAGGTACCTGAAGGGTACAGTGGATTATGGGCTCAAGTATGAAGCGAATCAAAAGTTTAACCTGCAGTGTTATGTTGATTCAGATTGGGCTGGTAGTGCTACAGATAGGAAGAGCACATCTGGGTGTTGCTTCAGTATGGGATCAGGTGTGATCTCTTGGTTTAGCAGGAAGCAGTCCTGTGTAGCACTGAGTACAGGAGAGGCTGAGTATGTTGCAGCCTGTTCAGCTAGTTGTGAGGCAGTATGGCTACGGAAGCTACTGTCTGAGCTATTTGATCTCCCGCTGGATGCTACTAGTATCTTCTGTGATAACCAGAGTTGTGTGAAGCTATCCGAGAACCCAGTGTTTCATGATAGGTCGAAACACATAGAGATCAAATATCACTATATCAGGGATATGGTGCAGAGAGGAGCTGTGAAGCTCTTGTATGTTGCGACGGACGAGCAGATTGCAGATGTGCTGACGAAGCCACTAGCCAGGGTGAAGTTCGAGTACTTCAGAGAGAGGCTTGGCATGCTTCAGATCGAGGACACTTCGAGGAAGAAGTGATGAACACATTTGCTGAAGCCATTCCAAGCATGTTGGAAGGGGGATCCTTCACATGGCTGTGGATGTAAGCGCTGAATGATGAACATCAGGAGGATGTTCTGGTTTCTGCTTGGATATGATCAGTTGGATCATTATATGTATTTTGTGTATGCATCATGTTGGATGCTGGATATGATCAGTTGGATCATTATATGTATGTGTGAATGCATCATGTTGGATGCTGGATATGATCGGTTGGATCATGTGTATGTATTTTGGATATGCATCATGTTGGATGCTGGATATGATTAGATGGATCATGTGTATGTATTTTGTATGAACGCATCATGTTGGATGCTGATGGATACATTGTGTGGATCATGTATCTTTGTATGATCAGGTAGATCATGTATGCTGATGGATACATTGTGTGGATCATGTATCTTTGTATGATCAGGTAGATCATGTATGCTGATGGATACATTGTGTGGATCATGTATCTTGGTATGATCAGGTGGATCATGTATGTTGATGGATACATTGTGTGGATCATGTATCTATGTATGTATCAGGTGGATACTTGGATGATCGTGGATGACAAGCTTCTCCAGATGACATGCAGCAGGATGTTGCAGTGATGATGATCAGGATGATCATGTGTACATCAGGATGATGTTTGATGAGTATCAGATGATACTTTGTGGCCGTGGATCAGGTTGTGCAGGAAAGCATGTAATTTGTTCCCTGGGAGATTTGCAGATGGTCTTTCGAGGTTTTGCCTATGGCATGTAATTCGGTGCCCTGGGACATCTGGAAAATGCTCTTGCGAGGTTTTGCTTGGGAGGACATGTAATTTGTGCCCTGGGAGATTTCAGGTCGGAGTTGTGTACCCGTAACATCCTGAGATGCTCTTGCGAGGTTTTGTCCTATGGCATGTAATTTGCTCCTGGGAGATCTGGACAGGATGAAAAAGGCCTCAGATGCTTCAGCCAGGTTTTGCCATGACCACATGTAATTTGCTCCTGGGAGATCTGGACAGGATGAAAAAGGCCTCAGATGCTTCAGCCAGGTTTTGTGGTGAGATCACATGTAATGTGCTCCTGGGAGATCCGACAGGTAGAGCCGTGTGCTCGTAACAGCCTGGGATGCTTCAGCCAGGTTTTGTGATGGGTCACATGTAATGTGCTCCTGGGAGATCCTACAGGTAGAGCTGTGTGCTCGTAATAGCCTAGGATGCTGCAGCCAGGTTTTGTGACGCACGTAATGAGTCCTGAGGATTCCACAGTATGGCCAGTGATGATGAAGACCTGCAGATGGCGTGCCTACATCCAGTATGAAAAAGGACTGGCTCTGTAGAACTTCCTATGACGAGTAGAGTCATAGATTGGTTGAGATAGTAGCAGCAGTGACGATGATGATGACGATGCATCGATGACGATGATCCAGAGAAGTAGACTTGTCTAGCAGATCTGTGTCGAGAAATACCTTCCTAGTTAAGAGGGAGTGTTGATGTATATGTAACTTCGGAATGTATTTCATCTGTATATTTTATATATATTTATTGTACCCTTATAAGAGATGTGTCATTCCTCTATAAGGAAGTGTCGTCATGTGGATTGACAAGTGTCGCAAGTGTGTGTACTTGCCGATGGGTTATTAGACCACCATTTGGGGTCGGCCCGGAATTATATATAATATAATGTAGATGTATCTAAGTAGACAAGTCGGCCCCAGTAGGTCACTGGGCAAAAAGGTAAGTATAAATAGAGATAGGAGATCTCTATTTTACTTACTCGGAAAAGTAACTTACTCTCTCTCTGGAAAGTGGCGCACTTGTGAGGAGGAGGAGGATCATCTGCTAGGAGACTATCTCTGTGTTATTTGGTTGTATTTTGGTTGAGCCATTGCTCTCTCTATCTCTGAGGAAGCTGTGGGGTTTTTCACCTTAGGGTTTTCCCCACGGAAACTCTGTGTCTCTTGTCTCTATGCTTTTGATTCTTGTGATGCTTGTGATGCTTGTCATATTATGATTGTCATGCATTGATATACTGTAGATGTTATTCTCTCAGCAAAGATCCTAGAGTATAATGAATTAATGCTCAAAATTTAACATCAAATAATTATTCTAACAGAAAATATCAAGGGAATAATTTAAGAAGTAATGTACAGTCAAATTTTACAGCTGCAAGAAACAGGGATCCACCTAAATTTTTTGTTAAAAACAATGAACAAAAAGAACCTGTTATATGTTGGGACTGTCAAGGACCTCACTATGCATCAAAATGCCCACTTAGAAAGAAGACCGTCAACAACATACACACATTACAGGAGGGGGCTACTGTTGGTGACCTAGCAAGGGAAATGCCCAGAATCAATGCAGCCTTGGAAAATAGACAGGCTGATCATCAAACTTCCATGGTTGAAGTAGAAGGTATGCTGAAAAATAAACCCATTTCTATTTTAATTGATCCAGGAGCAAGTCTTAGCTATGTGTCACCTGAATTAGTAAAATGTTGCAATATGAAAATAGACAAGTTTGAAAAGCCATGGCTGGTCCAATTAGCTACTGGAACTAAAAGAAAGGTGACTGATCATGTAAAAGAGTGTGAATTATTGATGAATCCGTTTATGAATCATGTTAAGCTGAATGTGTTACCTTTAGGTTCTTACGATGTTTTGATTGGAATGGATTGGCTGGAAAAGAATAGGGTGTTGTTAAACTATTTTGAAAAGACTTTTACTTGTTTGAATGATAAATGTGAAACTGTAGCAGTAAAAGGAATTCCTAGAAAGATTTCTGTTAGACAAATTTTTGCTTTGCAAGTTAAAAAGGCTGTTCAAAAAGGGTGTAAATTGTTTGTAATAAATGTAATTAATGACAAACAATCAACTAAGGAAGATAAGTTAAAGTTGGAAGACATACAAATTCTAAAGGAATTTTCTGATGTATTCCCAGAATAAATTCTAGGACTAACTCTGAAAAGGGAACTAGATTTCACCATTGAGTTAGTACTAGGAGCGGTACCAAACTCAAAAGCTCCTTACAGAATGAACATTCTGGAGCTTAATGAACTTAAATCACACCTTAAGGATTTGATAAAAATTATATAAGGCCAAGTGTGTCTTTGTGGGGAGCACCTGTCATTTTTGTTAAAAAGAAGGACGGAACTATGCGTTTATGCATAGATTACCATCAGTTAAATAAAATGACCATAAAGAACAGATATCCTTTGCCCCTCATTGATGATATGTTTGATCAACTACTCAGCGAGAAGATATTTTCTAAGATAGACTTGAGGTCGGGGTACCATCAAGTCAGAATTAAATATGAGGACATCTTTAAGACTGCTTTTAGAACCCGTTATGGGCACTACGAGTTCATGGTTATGCCTTTTGGGATAACCAACGCCCCAACATTTTTCATGTGTCTTATGAATAATGTTTTACATCAGTACTTAGATAAGTTTGTAATTGTTTTCATTGACGACATTCTAATTTATTCTAAAACTAAAGAAGAACATGACGAACACTTAAAGATAATTTTACAAGTGTTAAGAGGACACCAACTTTACGCTAAGTTAAGAAATGTGATTTCTTTAAAGATAAAATACAGTACCTAGGGCATGTGATATCTAAGGATGGAATCGCAGTAGACCCAGACAAGATAAAAGTAATTAATGAATGGCCTGCCCCTAGAGACATAACTGGTGTACGATCATTTATGGGAATTACAGGTTACTATCGTAAGTTTATAGAAGGATTCTCTTGAATAGAGAATCCTATAACCTCTTTACAAAAGAAAGGTAAGAAGTTTGTTTGAGATAAAAAAATGTGAAGAAAGTTTTAATAAATTAAAAGAACTATTAACAACTGTACCTATTCTAAAAATTGCAGACCCAAACAAGGATTTCATTGTGTGCACTGATGCATGCAATGATGGACTTGGCGGAGTCTTAACGCAAGAAGGTCATGTGATTTCCTATGAGTCCAAAAAGTTAAAAATTTAAAAAAATAACTATGCAACTTACGACTTAGAGTTGGCTGCTATGATACATGCATTAAAGATGTGGTTCCATCACTTAATTGGAAGGAAGTTTACACTAATGACAGATAATAAAGGCTTAAAATATTTATTAGATGAACCAAATATTAACGCGAGGCAAGCTAGGTGGTTAGCTTTCCTTAGCGAATATGATTTTGAGATTCACCACATTAAGGGTAAAGAGAATAAAGTTGCTGATGCATTAAGTAGAAATGCAAGATTAAATTTTGTGGCAGCAATCAGCACTTATAAAACAGATTTAGAAAATCGGATTAAAGAAGGAATCAGAAGGGATGAAAAATATAAAAAATTACATGAAAAAGTTGTTGAAGATAATTCTGAAAATTTAATAACAGATTTCATAATTGATGAAAAAGGATTAATGTTGTATAAAAACAGACTTTATGTGCCCAATGTTGCTGAAATTAAGTTGTTGATTTTAAATGAAATACATAAAAGTCCAGACTCATGGCATCCTGGTTACCAAAAGATGATAACAATGCTGACAAAAGATTACTTTTGGCCAAATATGAAAAATGAGGTAGCTGAATACATTGCTAGGTGTATGGAATGTCAGCAAATAAAAGCTGAACATCAACACCCAGATGGACTATTGCAGCCACTACTAGTTCCATATTGGAAATGGGAAATAATTAGTATTGACTTTATAACTGGTTTACCTAAAAATCAGAAATAGAATGATTCCATAATGGTAGTTGTGGATAAGCTTAGTAAAGCAGCCCATTTCATACCTGTTAAGACAACCTACAAGGTTGCTAACATTGCTGAAATTTTTATGAAACAAATTTTCGTTTGCATGGGATTCCAAAAGTTATAATTTCCAACAGGGACTCTAAGTTTACAAGAAATTTCTGGAAGTCTCTATTTAAAGGTTTAGATACTACTTTAAATTTCAGTACATCATTTCATCTGCAAACGGATGGGCAGACAGAAAGAGTCAATGGATTCTTGAAGATATGTTAAGAATGTATGGTAGAGATCAACCAGGTAAATGGGAGGAATATTTGCATCTTGCTGAGTTTGCTTATAATAATCATTACCAAGCTTCAGCAAAACTTAGTCTATTTGAAATTCTGTATGGCAGAAAATGTAATACTCCTATTTCATGGAGTAATCTAGTTGACAGGTTAATGTTAGGACCTGATTTATTAAAAGAAATGGAACTAACCGTGAAACAGGTTCAAGGCAATTTGAAAATTGGACAAGATAGACAGAAAAGTCATGCAGATCTCAAAAGAACTCAGAAAGAGTTTCAGGTTGGTGAACATGTCTTCCTCAAGGTAAAACCTAAAAAGAGCCCCTTAAAGTTAGGAAGTTGTGCTAAACTAACACCAAGGTATTGTGGACCTTTTGAAATACTGTCTAGGGTAGGACCAGTGGCTTATTAGTTGGCCTTGCCACCAAATTTTAAAGTGCATAATGTGTTTCATATCTCTCTTTTGAAAAAGTATGTGCATGTTGCTACTCATGTGATTAATTGGAATGATGTACAGGTGGAACCAAACGGAGATTTTCTGGTGGAACCGGATTGTATATTCGACAAGAGGGAAATTTTGCTTCGTAAACGTACCATTGGACAGGTAAAGGTGCAATGGAAACACCTTAGTCTAGATGAAGCAACCTAAGAATTAGAAATTAATATGCGTGTGGCATATACAATACTATTCTAGGAATAATTAGAGGATGATGAATAAAGCAACATCGAGGACGATGTTGAACTTAAGAGGGGGTTTTTGTCACATACCCAAAATATGAACATTTTATGTTGTGAGAAAAACATTATGTTTTATGTTATTGTAAAGTTTTATGATTATTGACCAAGTGGGGTCAAGGATGACTGTAATTAATTACTATCAATATTTTATTATTAATAAATAAAAGAGGAGACAAATATCCAAGGGAAGCTGTTGAATGAGTGTTCACTGACCCACTAGGAGGAATGGACTGGGGTGGAGAGAAAACTGACACTTGGCAGCATCCTCAATTCACTTCTAGTTGTTGTAGGGGGAAACTTCCCTATTTTTATGGTCATGTTCCCCAAGAAAGTGGAACTAAGCAGGTGGCTCATTAACTAAGAAACTAGCCAAAGACCTAGGCATGCTTTATCTACCCATCGAATTCAGCAGGAGGTTGTTCAGCTTTTACCTTGTGATAATTTCTGAAAGAGAAAGACCAGAGAGCACAAGAGATTCGATGAGGGAAGGCTAGTAATTGATTGAGTGAGTTAAGACTGCATTCTGAACTAGTGCAGCCACATTGCTGAGTTCAATATTGCTAAATGCAGAAGTATTACTACTAAGTACTACTACTGAGTTGCAAAGGAATTTATTCCATTTTCCAAACAACATCTTCGTCCTGGTGGTTCAGTGAATAGGCTCGAGGGTCCTAAGGAAAGTGATTTGGCTATCTTCAAGAGAAGGTTGGGTGGAATGGGCTCCTTTGGATGTTTGTCACTCTCTGCAGTTAACAGGTTTTCATTGTGTTATCTTATTTATTTTCTCTCATATTAGTTTTTTTGAATGCTTTAATTTTGAACTATTATCTACTTCATAAAATTGTCTTTTATTTAACTACTAGATTAGAATGCTGATGTAATGTCCCTAAAAATAGTAAGAAAAAAAAATCATCTTGCTAAATACACTAGCAACATCAGACAAAGTAAACTAAATTAACTTAAGTACTGAGAAGTGGAGTTGATAATTTCCGTGTGATGCCGTGGGGACTAGGTTCTAAGATGACTAGTCTCAAGAGTTATATTTTGTGGAAGCAGTGATAAGTGATAAGTAGTTTAGTTTGACAATCTTAATGCGTTTCCTTTAAGTACCTTGCCTTTAAAGTCCTAAATGCATATAGTTTCCATTATTGTTTTTAAATTGGTTTACATCTTTATTCCAGGCCTAATGGACTTGGTGAGAGAAGGATGAGTCCTTCTGAAATCTTAATGTTACTATTCAAACTGTTGGCGAAGCTATCGAGATGTAAGGGGTGAGAATTGGTGATTTCTGGCTTACTTAGAAAACTTTGTTAATGCATTCTATATGTGATATGTTTTGCAGGTATTTAGAACTATGCACTCTACCTAAGGTGGAAATCCTAACCTATATCCAACGTTATACTAAATGGACAAAGGGATTAGCAAGTAAATAGCCTTTGGCGTGACTTAATTTACTTTCATGACTTGACTATAGCATACGGGTAGTTTATTGAAATATAAAAATAAAAGTGGTTGGAGTAATAAATGTGTATATGTGAAGTTCATGTGGCCATGTGGTCAACTGGACACTAGGGTTTATCGTGCTGTTCATTTTTGTGTTTTGGTCATTTTCATGGTCTCCTGGCTACGTCAGTATGGAGAGGGCTCTGACCTGAGCTACACTCATGGTGAGTGCCCTTGTTGTCTTCGTCGTGAGGGAAGGAAAACTAAGGCAGCTCACCAATAGGTAAATTCTTTACTGTAGCTTAAAGATTTCACTTATCTAACTTGTATGCTTTCGTTTCTCCTCAGCATTTGACTTATGGTGGTTTTACCGGAAGGTGGTGGATGATGGCGCTCAACATTGGGTGTTGCTAGATGACTGAACTGGGTTTTGGCATAAAAGATTGTAAGTCCAAGTCTTTCCAACCCTCGCCCCTGCCTATCGTAGCTATGGGGAAGAGTATTGTTTAGTTTCTTTTGTGAATGGAACTTCGTGATGCCCCTTGGCTCATTGTAATTTATTTGAAGTCTCCATACGGTCACCTTTGGTTTGACAAAGAAATTTGGGAGGAAGTCGCTGTTGTAATTTTATTTGAAATGGGGATAGCCCCTGAGGGTTTCGTGTTAGATGTAGTAGTTGACTAATTGGTATTGCCAAAACCTTTAAATATTTCTAATGGGGAACATACTTCCTATATTGTGTATATTGGGGTTTTGAACTGAAAATAATGTCGCTTGGATAATTTGCCTACATTTTCTATTGAGCATGCATGGTTAGCTTTTAGACTCTACGATTTTGTTTTGATTTACACCTGAAGATCTCCATAGACCTGGGGTTTTGATGTGTTTGTTTTGTTGCTTAAGGATTGCTTTTGAAGGTCTCTTCCTTACTATCATAGTCTAAATTTTGAAGTTCTGTAATGACTCTTTAGTGTTTTCTGAAGGGATACTGAGAATGGGTCTTTCATCTACGTTTCTTTACTGTACACAATGTTTTCCCATGGAGGATTTAATCTGTGGAAAAGGGGTTTTAACTAACCATGGAAATCGTGGTTTGTTTTTTACCTTGGTGAATGAATGACTTCCAAATCTAAATGATACAGTATGGTCTTGCTCATTCGTGTGTTCAATTTCTGTTTGGAAAATAATAGATCCCACTATGGTTTGAAAAGTTGTAGGCCTGAGTTTTAATATGTACAATCAACTTCTTTAAATTGGGGTTTGGAAATACTCAGTGCTCCTAATGTCTACGTTTGGTGGCTTATATGGAAAGAAGCTAGACTGCGTTATTTTCCTTTCATTTTGTTTCATGCTATATATATTTTATTTATGTGGTTAGCATTTGTTGTTGAGAAGATTTAGATTCTGGAACTCTAGGGTAGAGAACTCGTATTTTCTTTAGTTCGTGTTTGTCTATGGGAGAAAGGTTATCTACCGTAGCTATTTCCTATCGTAGTTTATTTTGTTTGGACAATTGTAACGATCTTGGAAGAAGATGTTAAGTTAAAATAAATGCTGGAATTCAATGTTGTGTAATGCGTTTTGGTTTGCCCTGGAATAAAATAATGTAGTGGTCGTTTAGAGTGCCCATACTTAAGTCTACGATTCCTTTTTGTTTAAAGTTGATAGAGGGTTTCGATACCAGGTTCTGTGTTTTTCTATCACTTGTTGTACTTGGTTCCAAGAAATGAAAAGGTAAGAATTTAAACCCTATCTTAATAAACAAATAATTATGTAGTACAATGATTGAGTTTAAAAGGGAAAATGCATTTTCAGATAGTAAGGTTTAAAGACTCTGACATAAATCAATTAAAGGTTTGGGGTTCTAATTATTTTAATTGGGAAAAGAATGTTGTCTAGCACAAGCTAGAAAAGCTAGCCCTGCTAGACCTCTGAAATATTAGGGCAGAATGTTTTAAAAGAATTACAGAGATAATAATTTAAATGTTGGCCTGGGAATGTAAACTTGAGAGTCCATGCCAATTGGCCCTTACTCCATTACAGAAAGGAAATGAAATTATAAAGTTCAGAAAACATAAATTACTGCATAATAAAGCCTATCTTGAATTCCTAGATTTAAATTAAACTATATGGGAAATATTAGTTCATACCTAGTTCTTGTAGTTGAATCCTTCTTTGCAGGACCTGCACATCCAAACACTAATTAATGGAAACGACTGGATGAATCTGGCTGACCTATACGATAGTCTTAACTGGATAACTTTGGAACTACCATGTTCCTCCCAACCATGACCCTTAGACCATTCCTGGACCTATCTGGATCCCCTCGAGCTGGTTCCAACATGCAAAGAGAAGTAGAGGTCCTAAGGTAACTTGCTGATCAGATCTGTAAAATTATGGTAGGCTGCTACATTTCTGCAGAGAGTTTCTCTTATGTTACCATAAGAGAATGATAATAGGAAAGATACCCTTCTTTTGGGATCTGCCCTCTTTTTATAGGTGAATTCTGTTTTGGACAGATTATAGCTATTTGAAATAATAATATTTTAATTTAATTTGAAATGTAATATATTTAAAAGATATTTCACTAATTATGTACTCATAGTTCATCTAGGAGTTTGACTTTGTTATTTAGATGTAACTTAAGTTATTTTATAAATAATAATAATAATAGTTATATATTATTACTAAATTTAACCATAAATGATAATACTATTAACAATCTTAATAGTATAATAATGTGAGAGTCCTTTTATGCAGAACCTCTATGCAATAATTATATTTATACATAAGAAATGTTTTTCTTTTAAGAAAGTAATAATAATAATATTATTAATATTATTAATAATAATATCAACTTGGAGAGTTATTTTATGCATGGCCTTTATGCATGTTATTCACATAAGAATAATTGAATTTAATTATTCAATAGTTTAGTTATGGTAATTTTCTTTGATTTGTTTATGTATATTAAGTACAAGGTCCAACTCGTTGGATGTCATCTAGGAGTTTGACTTTGTTAATTAGATGTAACTTAACTTATATTATAAATAATAATAATAATAGTTATATATTATTACTAAATTTAACCATAAATAATAATACTATTAACAATCTTAATAGTATAATAATGTGACAGTCCTTTTATGTAGAACCTCTATGCAATAATTATATTTATACATAAGAAATGTTTTTCTTTTAAGAAAGTAATAATAATATTATTAATAATAATATCAACTTGGAGAGTTATTTTATGCATGGCCTTTATGCATGTTATTCACATAAGAATAATTGAATTTAATTATTCAATAGTTTAGTTATGGTAATTTTCTTTGATTTGTTTATGTATATTAAGTACAAGGTCCAACTCGTTGGATGTCATCTAGGAGTTTGAATTTGTTAATTAGATGTACCTTAACTTATTTTATAAATAATAATAATAATAGTTATATATTATTACTAAATTTAACCATAAATAATAATACTATTAACAATCTTAATAGTATAATAATGTGAGAGTCCTTTTATGCAGAACCTCTATGCAATAATTATATTTATACATAAGAAATGTTTTTCTTT
Organism: Larix kaempferi; assembly: GCA_027924585.1. Lineage (NCBI taxonomy): Eukaryota > Viridiplantae > Streptophyta > Pinopsida > Pinales > Pinaceae > Larix > Larix kaempferi. Next base: position 2,484,164 of record BSBM01000435.1, read on the forward strand.
TAAGAAAGTAATAATAATATTATTAATAATAATATCAACTTGGAGAGTTATTTTATGCATGGCCTTTATGCATGTTATTCACATAAGAATAATTGAATTTAATTATTCAATAGTTTAGTTATGGTAATTTTCTTTGATTTGTTTATGTATATTAAGTACAAGGTCCAACTCGTTGCGTTGGATGTCATCTAGGAGTTTGACTTTGTTAATTAGATGTACCTTAACTTATTTTATAAATAATAATAATAATAGTTATATATTATTACTAAATTTAACCATAAATAATAATACTATTAACAATCTTAATAGTATAATAATGTGAGAGTCCTTTTATGCAGAACCTCTATGCAATAATTATATTTATACATAAGAAATGTTTTTCTTTTAAGAAAGTAATAATAATATTATTAATAATAATATCAACTTGGAGAGTTATTTTATGCATGGCCTTTATGCATGTTATTCACATAAGAATAATTGAATTTAATTATTCAATAGTTTAGTTATGGTAATTTTCTTTGATTTGTTTATGTATATTAATTACAAGGTCCAACTCGTTGGATGTTTCTTTTGTTAAGCTTGGATAGTTGGCTTGGTTAGGTACCTCTAGGGCTCTCTCTTGCATGCCGGATTCCCTCGTTTAACATGGTAGTTTCCGCAGTACTTGATGATAGATAAACAAATGATTCATTTAACCAATTTAAATAATTTGTGATGAATAGAAGTGCTATTCAAAGTCTTCTCGACCAAACACTTTTAAGATCAAGTAAACTCGAGTGCTCTTCAGAGCTTTAACTCAACACTCTTCACATGGGCGTTACGTTAGTGCAATTCCAGAGTGTCCTGCTCAACACTAGTACTAGAATGTGGTTGTGAAGCACATCTAGAATGTATAATGGCCTCGGATTCGATATTCATTTATCAAGATTGGAGTGCTCCAAGGCTCCTTCCTAACACTCAATGTACATCGGGGCTTACGCCCAGTACATAATAAAGTCCTCTAGGTACATCGAGGCTTATGCCTAGTACGTAGGTCATCTATGTGTTCCTGAGTCCATGCTCAACACACCATATAAGTCAATCATGTAAATCATAACTCTTCACAATATGTAACAAAAGGTCATCTCAATGTATTAGGGTTTTGTACTCAATTCACATAACAAAACATAATCAATCCATTAGGGATTTCTTGCCCAATATATAACAATAGTGTGTCAGTCAGTGTCCACTCCCAATATGTATATCTATAAAAGAAATGAATCATGTGCGCTAGGGCTTATGCCCAATAATCAAAACAAATCATATGTGTTGGGGATTTTAAGCCCAAAATATAACATAAAAAATAGTTAGTCAAAATTTGGGATATTACAGCTGATTGGAAGGATTATTTCTGAATAATGAAATTATGATTGAATGAAATAATTCTCTGCATTTTTTCACACATTGTTTAAGTGTCGTACTCTAGTATAGAGAATTCAAATTTAAAATAGATTTGAATAATGATATATTATAGATAGATTCGAATGATTAAATATCAGAAATAAAATCTGTTTTATTTTAGTACAACTATTTTGTCTTAGTTTCAGTAAAACATTACAAAACCCTAACTAGAAAACCTAGATTTTTCTATACATAGCTTAGCAACATAACTATCAATGCAATTACACATTTGTATAATATTTTTATAATAACATAATTTATACTTAAAAAAAACCTTGTATACAAAATTCTGATGTAAAACCAACTTTATAAATATTATAAAATAGGACAAATTTTATGTTTATCTCACATACAGTTTAACATTTATAGTATCTCGCTATTATACAGAAATAATAATCTTTGAATCAACTTACTCTCATAGAATTAGTTTTCTTTTAAAAATGAATTATAAACAGTAGTATTGCAAATATCAGTATCGAAATACCTTATAAACAAATACATAAAAACTCTATAAATCTAACCTTTAGTATGAACATTGCTTACATCAAACCTTATCAAATTCCTCTTTTATAAGATAAGGATATATTAAAACAAAATCAAATCAAGAACATAATCTGGAAATTTTAATATACATTGACAACCGCAACATTTGAAATATATTCAATACTCACTACTCTTTACTCATTTATAAGATAATACACTTATTTGCACAAATTCCAGTTTTAAAAACAAGACATTTATTTTAACATAGTAATAAGTAAACTGCATGGGCCTGAGCCATTTAGAAGGCATTGCCCAGTTTTCTTTAAAAGATATTTCACATATAAAATGCATCACCAAAATTCTAAAGAAAGTAATACAAGACCATGGTTCGATACCCGTAAGGGTTCACCCAAATGGGTCTATACTTTTATAAAATTATAAACATGATCGATACAGGTTTCCTAACACACAGGTGTGCAGGGTTCGAATTTCGACTCACCCAAATCCACATATTAATTTATAATATATCAAAATAAATCTTAAATACATAAAAAGGTTTGGGGTTCAAAACCCTTAGCTTTCCACGAATGAACCTTTAACATTGTAAACAATTAGGATAGGGTTTCCAACCCTGCATTACGTTCATGTTCGGAACAAATTTTACAAATGAACAACACAAACATTTGTCAATAGAAACGGGCTTAGTCCTAAACAATTGTAGCTGGTATAAAAAATATATTCATTATAAAAATGATGAAAATGTCGAGAGCATCTCTCTGATGGGTAATTCAAACCATACTTTGATCTCTTGAAAATCATTTTTTATTTTATCCATGAAAATTATTACACAAACTGTAATGAAGGGAAGCGCTGAGAAACCAATGCGAACCAAGGCTCAAGGGTCCACCCCTCATTGTACAAAATGCCATACGGCTTATAAGTTTACAACAAACTGTAAACTCAAATTACAAGTTAAAAAGAAATCTCGGCGAAACCAAAATTAGACCGGCATTAGTGCCAAGCTTCACCTTTTTCTTCTAAGTTACAAATAGGATACCCATAGGGAATCACCGAGTCTTACCAGGGCCAAAGAAGCTCTTATCCCACTGTTTCCAACCTTAAACAAATGTTGAGGAATTGACTTGTCAAGGTTATCAACAAGGCAATTGGTTAAATCATGTTATAAAAGAAGTAACTCAAACACATTATTTTAAAAGGATGTATCATTAAAACACTTAATGAAACACTTAAGGTTGACTATTACATTACCTTCAAATTCATCAGCACGCCTAAGAAAATTCCAAGAAACTTCACCAACGTATGCAATGGTTGTGCTTACAAAATCAAAACCTGTGGTGCAAAGATTCACCATCGAACCCTGTAAGGGTTAAAATTTTTTGTAAAAAGACTCTGGTTCATATAGCCTGCGGTTGACAAAGATACAGGTTACGAGGTATCAGTATCGAAACCCTGGAGTAACTTGCAACAATTGATTACAAACCCTAGTTTTTCGAGAGTCGGTCGACCTATCCTGCCACTATCGATGCCAAAAGAATGTTCCAAGTTAAGCCTCGTTGAGGTCAATCAAAACATAGCTAGGGTTTAACACAAAACCCGAGAACCATCACGTGAAGCCTTGCCGTGGGGTTGCCAATGGGCATTCCACCAAGACCACATTAAATAACATTAAGTGTTACAGCTATCAGATCCCAATACTCCTGCCAACGCAGAGTTCCATCATGATTAAATATGTGGTCTATACTGTGTAAATATATATAGTATATAGTATATAGTCAGGTCGTATTACATTTACATGACCATACTTATGTCACCTTACGAGTTGTAAATAGTGATAATATTATTACCATATTAAAATATGCAAGCAAAAGAACTATAGTTTGATATACATGAATACATTAAGCTATGACCATAATACAAATAAAACAATATCGTATATATATGACATTGAAGTATGAAATTTAAACTCTATTAAAATCATAGTGAATACATAGGCCAACTCTTAAGCTATGCATAACGTATACATCTCAAAAATACACACACATATATATATATATATATATGGCATTGTAATGAATAAAATCCTTAAATGGGTGATCATAGCTAGGGTAGATCTCACCCTTGTACAGATTAAGTTCTCTATACGTTTGTTCGTAACATCGAAGGCTAAATGAAGTACAACAAGTCATTTCGACATACATCGATTATGCTTTAGTTTGGAATCTCAACCGTTACCTGTGATCTGTAACAAAAGTTAAAGAGTGTTAGCTATAAATAGCTAAGTAAGCCTCGAGGTACCCATAGGACCCCTTCATTACAAAAGAAAAGAAAAAGTTAGTCTATATGATTCAAATTAATAACATGAGAACGAATAAAATAAATGACGATGTACACTATGAACAATAAATGGTTCTAAGTATTCAGATATTGAAATATCATGTAAACAATTGTAATGATGATGCATTAAGACAAAAGAATATCAATTACATGATAATGTTACAGCATTGAAATAGCTAGCCTAATTCTTCATACAATATCATGTATTAATAGCACATACGACAAAGTATAGAAATCACTGCATGCAAGCAACGTAACTCATTCAACACCGACGACCGTTTTAAGTAGTGGTTGTCATAGAAATTAATTTGTCATTGGTTAAATAATTTAAGTTAACATAACAAATATAAGCATTTAATGCTACACATAAAATTATAATGTTTTGTGAATTTTAGGGGTTGTTACAGTTGCTCACTTTATTCCAGTCAAATATACATTTAAAGCCATACATATTGTTGATATTTTTCTAAAAGAAGTGTTCATGTTGCATATATTCCCTAAAGGCATTATATCTGACAAAGACACAAAGTTCACCTCCAATTTTTGGAAGGAACTATTTATAGGTTTGGGAACCAAATTAAACTTCAATACTACTTATCATCTCAAATGGATGGTTAAACTGAAAGAAAAAATAGGTTCTTGAGGATACGTTGCATTTGTATGTGATGAATAATCCTAAGAAGTGGGAAGAGTACCTTCATATAGGAGAATTAGATTTTAATAGCGAATACCAGATTTCTATAAAAGTGAGTTCCTCTGAAATCTTTTATGGAAGCAAATGTAACACTCTATTTACATGGGATAATCCAATAGATGTAATCATATTGAGACCTAAACTATTGGAATATTTGGAACAGATTGTTAACAAAGTTAAATAAAATGTCAAAAAATATCAAGAGAAACAAAAGAGCTATGCAAACCTACATAGAAAACCCAAAGAATTTGAAGTTGTAGATCATGCTTATCTCAAAGTAAAAGCCAAGAGAAGTTCCTTGAACTTAGGAATATGTTCTAAATTAGTACAAAGATATTGTACCTTTCCATATCTTAGCTAGAGTTGGACCTGTTGTGTATCAGTTAGCCTTTCTAGTTAACATAAGAGTACATAATGATTTTAATGTCTCTTTGTTAAAGAAGTATGTATATGGATCTAAACACATTATAAATTGGGATGTGATACATGTTGAACCGAAAGGGGACTTCTAGCCAAAACCTCTATGTATACGAGAGAGGAAAGAGGTGGTGCTCTGAAAACGAGACATCACTTAGGTAAAAGTGCAATGGGATCACTTTGAGCCCGAGGAAGCAACTTGGGGGATGAAGGAAAAAATGAATGAGTCATATCCATCCTTATTTCAAAATTGAAAAATAACTTGAAATTTTGTTTGTGAACACCACTCGGATGATGTTGTTTTAAGGGGGAGGGGAATGTAATACCCCATTTTGTGAAAACCCTCTAAAGGTATTTTGTTTATTATTTGACATTTAATATTGGACACATTCTTAAACATTAACATTAATATTATCGCTGATAATTAATTGGACAAGCCCGAAAAAAGATGGGGGTCATGGTTCCTATAGGACTAGGGAAAAACTTAAACATATCAAACTCGGTCACATACTCAAAACTATGGAAAAAATAAAAGAAAATTAAACAAGATCAAACCCTGTTAGCACGGGATTAGTCCGCAGAAAGTGTGGAAGCCGACATCCTCGAAAGGGATAATCCGTGGAAGAAGGGTCATTCGCGGAGAACGCGGAAGTAGATGGTTAGTTAGATAAGGGTCATGTGGACCATTTTATAACCTCTTAGTTTTGTATAAATAGAAGTATGATTGTAATCCTAAGGGAATCTAGCAATCAGATGATGAATAGAGCGATCGACTTTGTGATTTTTGATTTGTTTTGTATCCGCGATATGATGTATTGACTGTTTTTGCGAAGGTTATTCCATAGGTTTTAATGAATGCATGAAGATGTTCGATTATGGTTCTATCTTTGTATCTATTTCTTGTAAATGATGAATGCGAATGTTGATGAGATGTTTAGTGTTCTGTGGGTTTGGTAATCGTTGTTATGTTGATGGATAGCTAGATCATGTTGATGCAAATGTGTGTTATGTGTTGATTCTACAATTGATGAATATGTGAATGATGAAAGACTAGTGTAGTGTGAATGGTATAATCTCTGGTTTCTGTGAGTGGAAGGTGTGTTGATCCATGTCCTCAACTCCACAGCGGAAACTTGGTTCCTGCAGCCCCCTTGTGCATCTCGAGTGAGACTTTGCTTGCTTTACGAATGTCATTGGAAGGGGTAACACCTTTTTGGGCCAGTGCATAAGGGAGTTTGGTTGATGGTTTTTTGACGACAGTGTGTAGTGAACACCTCTCGACAGTTGCTGTGTCAAAAAATGGTCTCGTTGTCGAGAACTTGAAGAGGAAAAGAAGAGGATATGTTGTGGAACCCGACGAAACCGGAGATTCAAGACTGGTTTGACATAAAGATAGAAGAATTCGTAGAAGGAGAGAAGCAAAACCCTAGATAGATGGTAAGTAGTTGGTTGTAGAAATACATTTATTCAGATATTTGCGAGATATTTTTCTGCGAATTCCCAATAATGTTGCATGAGTGGTTAGTGCATCTAACGTTTCAGAAGCACCATTTCCAAAAGACTGAGCTTGACCATTGGACACCAAAACTAATTCGACAGCTGAAACGTGTCGACAACACAGTATCAAGGGCTATCGATTTCTGATTGGATAGTATCCTAGAGGAATATATTACTAAGTTCGCAGTAGACACAATCAAATCATACAACAACGTGGAAATAAATTTCTTCAGGGGACCAAGGGGAAGGTTCTTGCTGTTGCTAAAACTATGGATTAAGATGCTCATCTGCGAAAAGGGAATTTTGAGGATGACTTTCAACGAGTAGAAAGATCAATGTGGTTGTGGGTATCGCGTGAATGTGGATACGATAGAAAAATGTGGGGTAGATGGACATGAGAGACGACGAGTTTTTATGGGAAGCTGACAAAGAGTGTGGTACCTTGAGGAGTGGGGTGAGATTCCGGCATCTTGAGAAGAAGAGGAGGACTGAGAGAGAGTCTCCTAAGAGGACCGAAACAAAAGACTGCAAAACAGGACCACAAGAAAGAAAGCGACCCTATTGTGACGAAGACGGTGACTAGGCTACCCGAAAAGCAGAAGAGGGATGGATCGTAAGTTACAACATACCTACAACCCAACGCACTACCTAGAATTTCACAGGAAGAAACACAATCTAATTGCAAAGTTTCCCTGCGTGCAGCAGTAAAAGTAGTGCATCAGTAAACAATAACAGTAGGAACATTATAATGGAAGATGGCACAAAAATGCCCACTTTCCAGGGGAATGGGATCGAGGATGACGAGCAGTTTTGGTTTCTGTGCAAAGCCGTATGGACCGTGAAGCAGGTCCAGGATGAAGCTATTAAATAGGGACAGCTAGTGATGACCCTTAGGGGCTATGCACTGGATTGGTTTATGAAGTTTATGAGGGTTCCAACGGGAACACCAGCCAAGTCGTTGGCGCAGATCAAAGCAGGAATGATCTATGATATTAGGAAGCCAAAGTCAAAATTGCAGTATGTCACCAAGCTCAAAGAAATCAAGCAATACCCAAATGAGTCGGTGTGGGAGTTCGATCAGTGATATAAAACACTAATAGCGAAGGTAAGTTTTGGGATAAATGATATGCAGCACAAGGAGTGGTTCATCTTAGGATTGGTACCACACATCTGCGGACCACTAATGCAACAGAAGGTTGTGACCCAAGTGGAATAATTGGAGATTGCGAATAAGTTGGAGGCTTCACCAATTGGTGAAATGGGGTTGGGTATGGATCGAATACAAGCATAACTGGAAAAATTGGCGATCCAACTGCAAGACATGAAGAAAGGGAAAGAGGATCACGAAGAGATCTAGTGCACTAGGTGTAGGACAAAGGGACAACGCAAGAACTAGTGCCCAGAATTTCGAGACTATTTGCAATCCGGTGCACCAAATCCCCTCAGTCAAGGAGGGTTTCCTTAGTGTCATATCTTCCAAATGAGAGGTCATCGACTAGAAGAATGTGTATATCTATAAAAAATGGTGTCGAAACCAAAGAACTTGTATTGCAAGTTCTGCAAATCGGTTGGCCACAATGAAAACAACTGTAGAGATTATGGCCTACTCCAGGAGACGACTATAGCTGCATACTTCATGGCAGGGGAAGAACAGGCATTGGGTTAGCAACAGCAGTAGTATAACCAACCTCCAACCCAGTATAATCACCCACCGCAGCAGTATGGGCAAACACAGTATCTGGAACCCCAGTACCCACCATATGGACCACCGCAACAGCCGCAGTACCTACCATATGGCCCACCACATGGAGGTGCTAGAGGAGGATTCTGGGGAGGGCGAGGTACTGGTGCAGGACAAGGAGGAGCTACTGGATGAGGACGAGGACCAATTATATGCTACAATTATGGGAAGTAGCTGAACTATCAGAGGGATTTGCCGAATCCAACACCACGACAGTGTACCTATTATAGCGCTATGGATCATGGTGTTGAAGGATTTCCATAGCTCATCGCAAAATGGAAGACCAAGAATTAATCACCACCTCCACAGAACCAGAATCAGAATCCACTGGAGGTACAAATGATATCGACGGAGGTTTGAGGACAACATGTGACTGTTGGAGTGGTGAAACGAGGAGGAGTGGTGACAGGAGTTGACGGGCCACGAGCTACTGTCCTCCCAATAGTACGAAAACATGTCACCTTTGATGTGGAGGTTGAAAGGGATATCTTCTTGGCAGCGCAGGAGCTGATGAGATAGAAGAGGCAGTTACCTCTTTAGGAAGAAACTATCTATGACATGCCACCGACGCTCGACAGGATGAATTCGTGGGGGAATGCTAACACCTTAAAAGCCTTCTTGAAAAGTTTCCTGGAGTTGGCAAAGGATCAGGATGCGCTGGAAGAGATATCCAACCTATTGAATCGATGAGAGGGTGCACTCTAGGACCAAAAGGTTAATCGCATACACAAGAGGAAGACAGGGCGAGAGATGCGAATGTCGGCACAAATCAGAGCATTTGATGTCGAATCAATTATCTTGGACCAGGGGTCAAATGTTAACATCCTAACCAAGTAGACATGGGAAACAATGGGGAAACCACAGTTGTCCTGGTCACTAGTACAGTTGCGATTAGCAAATCAGAATAAGGTTACTCCACTTGGTCGGGTGTACCAACTTCCCGTTGAAATTGAGGGCCTCAAGACTTATGCATATTTTGATGTAATTGAAATTGTGGACAATACTAGCCCCTACCCAGCACTACTAGGGATTGAATCGGCAATCGAAAATCTAATGGTTATCAACTTCAAAAAGCGGAAAATGTCATTTGAGAATAGTGAGATGAGGTTTGTTGCACCTGTGGATCCTACGGAAGGGAAATGATACGTTGAATTGGGAGAGATGAATTTATGGAGGGATGGGATAGTATATACAATATATATGAGGATTACATTAATCCTACCATAAACGGAGAATTGGGATGGCGCAATGTTAGTTCGACGTCGTCGGATTCGGATCAGGCACTCGAGAATTGGCAGAACCGAATGCATGAAGTGTCATTTAGGAGATGCGCAAGGATCACATAGTCCCTACAATGGGTAGCCACATAGGAGTGCGCACTACCAACATATGAGGGATTTCCCAATTTGAGCACCTTTCTCACTGAATTCGAGAAAAAGGTGGTGGAACTGCAACATTTATTGGCCTTGGAGGAAGCCTTGAAAGCTACTCCTGGGCACTGGCGGGAAGCGCACACTCTATTATCACAAAGTGGAAACTATGTCGACACAACTTGGAGTTTAGGTTTGGCCATGCGGAAAGATATAGCAGAAGGAAGTTTGATGGCAGGAGTGACCCAAAGGCACATTTGGATGATTGTGAAAGTAAATGGGGACTACGAGCAAAAGAAGAATGGGTCCATGCATTTGTTCACATTTTGGATGAAGTACCACGAAGTTGGTATGTTGCAGTAGAACTGTGACGTGGGACGACTTCTTGGGAGTAGCTAACAATTGGATTCAACCAAACATTTTGTTTCTCAGACGAGAACTCCTTCATCCATAGTGTGCTACAAGTGATCCGCGAGAAGATATTTGAAGTAGTACCGACAGAGAAACCATTAGAACTTCGGTGGACTACGACACCAGAATGATGATGGAGTGCTATAACATCACAACTGATCTGAATGATGAGGATGATCTGAGGGATATGCATGTACCAGATTCGGAAGGAAGTCATAGTGTTGAGGCATCATAAATACCTTCCGACAAATTCTAGCAACCACTGAAGATCAAGAAAGTAAAGATTGGGTCGGAGGGGAATCTGAAGTTTGCAAGTATTGGAGACTATTGGGATGACTCAACTGTCGCGAAGATGACTGATCTGTTGCATGAGTTTGAGGATCTGTTCCCAAAAAAATTCTCAAAGATTAAAGGAATTTCCGGGGACATGGGAGAAATGAGGATTCCCCTAAAACCTAATGCGAAGCCAATCAAGAAGCGACCGTACCTATTGAACCGAAGGTACAAGGAGAGAGTGCGGGCCGAGATTGAAAGGATGCTGGAAGCAGGAATCATAGAACCTGGAGATGAATTTGAGTGGATCATTCCGATGGTGGTCCAGGACAAGAAAACTGGCAAACTTTGAATTTGTGTCAACTTGCGGAAATTGAATGATGCATGCTTACATGACCCATTCCCAATGCCATTCACGGATGAGGTGCTTAAAGGAGTAGGAGGTCAGGAAATCTACTTATTTATGGATGGGTTTTTAGGCTACCATCAGATAAATATTACGAAGGAAGATTGGCACAAGAAAAATTTTGTCACTAAATGGGGATGTTTTTAGTATATAGTGATGCCATTTGGCCTAAAGAATGCGCCAACGATATTCTCCAAACTGGTTGTTGCTGCGTTTAAGGACTACATCCATAAGTTTCTTATGGTCTATATGGACGATTGGATGGTGTATGGGTTAGCCAAGGATCATGTTGCAAATCTGCGATTGATGTTGGAGAGATGTCGATAGTACTAGATTTCATTGAACCTAGAAAAGTGCATCTTCTGTGCTCCATTCGGGATTTTGCTGGGGCACATTGTCTGCAGGGAAGGAATGCTGGTAGATCCAGAGACGACTGCAATTATTGTCGACCTCCCACCACCGAAAATAGTCAAGCAATTGAGAGTGAGGCTAGGCCACACAGGCTATTACAGGAATTTTATCAGAGGGTATGCAGCAATCACAACACCAATGGAGAAGTTGTTGAAGAAAGATGCCAAGTTTGAGTGGAACGAAGAATGCCAGAAGAGTCTGGACATATTGTAAGCAAAGATGGTTACCGCACCCATATTGGCATTCCTAGATTGGATGAAGGAGTTCCACGTGAACACGTCAATGCATCATCAGTCGCATTAGGATTCATCTTGGCCCAACAAGGAGAAGGTGACATCAACCACCCGATAGCCTTCGCAAGTAGGAAGTTGTCTACTGCGGAGAAGAATTATACAACCACGGAATGAGAAGGGTTGGCGATGGTGTACACCTTACAAAAATTCTGACACTACCAATTAGGGGGCCACTTTAAAATGTTCACCGATCAGTTAACATTGAAATACCCAGTTAACAAGCCCGTGTTTGGGGGGAAGATTTGTCGATGGTTGTTACTATACCAGGAATTTAATTTTGAAATCATCGTCAAGCTGAGACGAATGAATGTAGGACTAGACCACTTGTCACAGATTGAGTCATGGGAAGATCCAAGGAGCTTTGAAAAAGGATTGTAGGATGCTCAGTTGTTCAGGGTTGGCATGGTCGACGACCATTACAAACAAGTCATTCAATTTTTGAAAATAGAGGAGGCACCAGTAGGCTTCACTACCAACCAAAAGAACAAGCTAGTCGTCAAAGTTACAGACTTTCAATTGATTGCAGGACAATTGTTTAAAATGGGGCCAGACAAGATAATGCGATGATATGTCCTTCCACATGAAAAGGAGAGGATTCTTGCGGAATCTCATGATGGGATCGCTGGAGGAAACTATGGAGGACACGCCACCGCGAGGAATATTTTGCGAGAGAGAATATGGTGGTCGACGATGCATGGAGATGCTGCGGACTATGCCAAAAGATGCGACATATGTCAACAGACAGGGAAGCCATCAAGAAGGGATGAAATGCCAGTAGTACCTCAATTGACACTGTAGGATTTTGACAAATGGACAGTTGACTTCGTAGGACCCATCAAACCACCAGGAAAAAGAACAGGGTCGCACTACATAATTACAGCAACGGACTACTTGACGCGATGGGAAGAAGCAGCGCCAGTGAAGGATTGCATAGCTGTGATGATAGAAAGATTCCTCTTCTACAATGTGGTCACTAGGTTCGAGTGCCCAAAAATACTGATGAGCAACCAAGGGACTCATTTTGTTAATCAGACAATCACAACAAGGATAGAGGAATTTCAGATACAACACAGAAAGAGCACCCCTTACCATCCATAGTAAAACAGAACATTGGAAGCATTTAAAAAAATCCTAGAGCATGCACTCACAAACGTATGCAACATGAATCGGGATGATTGGGATTTGAATATCCCTTCGATACTTTGGGCGTATCGCACAACATGCAAACGTTTGACTGGACAGATACCGTTCAAACTCATCTATGCGGAGGAAGCAGTAATGTCGATGGAGTATATCGTCCCTAGTATACAGATTGCATTTTTCACTAGTATGAGCGACAATGGAGCACTGGAGGAACGATTGGGCCAATTGGTCCAGCTTGATGCATACCGGTTCATCGCAGGCTTTCATCGGAAGTTGGAAAAGGATTGACAGAAGGCCTGGCATAATCACCATGTTAAACCAAAGCACTTTCAGCGCAGCGATACAGTTCTGCTATATGACAATAAGTTTGATAAGCACCCAGGTAAGTTACAATTGCATTGGTTTGGTCACTACATAATAGATTTTGTTACTGATGGAGGTGTGGTGCATTTGAAAAGTCTAGATGGCGTATTTTTTCCAAAATTAGTAAACGGGAATCGGTTGAAACCCTATCGCCATGATTGGGTGCATAGTGGTTGAGAAGCGCAGGTTCAGAAAAAAAACCAATGATGACAAAAAGTGGGAAGCATGGCCAGCCAGGTCGCTTGCCGATGCTTCGCATGGTTTAGCACGCGAGAGTTAAATGCGAGTATGATTACTGCGAATCGACATCACCAGAAGACAGTGGATGATTATGATGACAGATATGACTAAGTTGTGGATAATATTTCGTAAATGATGGCAGAGGAGTATGATGATTAAGTGTCCAGAAGCAAGCATAAATACTAGAGTAAGGATGGAAAAATGCAAGTAGAAGTAGAGAGAGTACAAAGAGGAGGATTAGTGGGTTGCATGATGTGAGTCAATAAGATAAATGCAGAGAGTTAGGAAGTTGGGTGAACAAGCCCAAGGAACCTGTGGAAAAGGGAAGTGAGATAGTTGCAATGGTGCACTTCATTTCGAGCAAAAGCACTCCAGGTGCACTGAGCACAAGAATGACGACCATGCATGAACAACCAGGGGAGGAAGCAGCGTAGACTCTTGGGAGGAATAGAGATGAGGTCTCACCCGATATCTCTAAGATTGCAGTAGTAGTTAGAAGGGTCGGGGTTCCCCCAACCCCTAGAACACCAGGGGAGGAGGTCCGCTGGCTCTAGCAGTGGACTGTGAAAGGTGCGAAACAGATGTGCCAGAGCAGCTGGCCTGTTTCACAATTTGGCAACGACGATGAACTTGTCCCCAGGTCGCAGCAAGCTTGAAGTACCTGAGCAAGCCTGAGCAAGCATAGACGAGGTAGATGATCAAGGTTCCCGAATACTGGTGGATGAGTTCGAGAAGTACATGACAACGAGATCCAGACGTCAAGAATAGCTTCAGAAGTTTATCACAATGAAAATAGAGAGCAATACCAGTGGTGTCCAGCTGAGGTGGCTCAAGAGAGAGCCACAAGTTTGTGTTTTTTCATGTCCCAAATTTGGAATTGGGTCACAATGGCCTAATCACATTAGCCATATTCATTAGAGTTTGTAAAATTGATGTTAAGGGTCAAATAATTGCCAAGGAGGAAAATTACTAGTTTCCTAGGTTTGGGGTGGAAGCTTTGGGATTTGGAATAAGGGGGATAATAAATGATGTTTAGACATTAAAAGGGTTCAAGTATTTAATAAATAGAGTGAATAAAGAAATTCAAGAGAAATCCTAAGTGACAAATGGTTTTGGAGACATATGGAGGATGTGGGACCCACACTAGCTTGATTTTTCATAATACATGGTATCTCTCTTTTGCAAATTCGAATTAATGGGAATGTGAACACTCTTGGGTGAGTTGGTAAGTCATAACACATGTCATTGAGCATATTAGGTCGAATTTGGAAGGATTGGTAACCTCCATGGAAGATAAAGAGTCAAAGTGGAAGTTTGTGGACACTTGGGCTAGATTCCCTAGCCCCTATGACACCAATGATGGAGAATCTATGACAACTATGACAAATTGCAGACCTGACCTCTGACATCTGACCACTATGACATTTCAGCCCCAAAAATAAGCTCAAAGAAGGCGAATTTGGGAGTTGGAGAAGCCAAAGAGACTCAAAATCAAATTTGGGAGAAGATGGAAGGTTGGAACTAGGAGACAAGTGGCAAATGTGGAATATTTCCTAAATGAAAATCTATTGAGAGGATTTCGACCCTTAGAAGGATAATGTTGGTTATAAAATGTAGAAATTAAGTATGAGAATAGCTTTTGATCATTTGTAGAATTTGCAATTGCATTTGTGAAGAGGGAGAGCTAGTGGATGACTAGTTTCTTGCCTTAGCCAATTTCGAGGGTGAAAGATTCCCATCCAAGTTGGTAATTGGAAAGGCCATTCAGAACTTTCATTTGGAGATTTAATGGAGTCTTTATTTGCAGGTGTAAGCTACAGGGCAGCTCATGGTTTCTTCTATTGCAGCTCACTCCTTCAACCATTTACAGTTTTGATGGCATATTCTTGATCCTTGAGGGAGGGCGTTTTTGGTGAGCTATTGTACTCTTTGGGGGAGCTTCTAATGCACCATTTCTTTTGTAATATGAATTAAATACTCTTTTCTTCATCTACAGAAAGTTTCAGGTCGAAATTCCAAGTAGAAATGTATAAATCTCATTTTTAATGGAAGAACAATGCCATTTCCCCACTACCTTGTTGTGAACCAATGTATTGATGATGATTTCGAATGAATGGATGATTCTCTGATATATTTGTGATCAATATACTGCCATGGATGTATTCTACAAGTTTCATGTACTGTA
Source organism: Larix kaempferi (assembly GCA_027924585.1). Lineage (NCBI taxonomy): Eukaryota > Viridiplantae > Streptophyta > Pinopsida > Pinales > Pinaceae > Larix > Larix kaempferi. Next base: position 2,499,886 of record BSBM01000435.1, read on the forward strand.
CTTGAGCATTTGAAGCATTTTTACTCAGTTTAGTTGTATTGGGAGGTGAAATAGTGCCATTTCCCCAAGGGTCGAATTGGGTATTTTTGCAGTTGAATGGGAGAGGGTGAGAATAGTTGTAATAAATCATTAATGGTGCATATGAGACCTTAATAACATACTTAACACATTACATACCTCTTTTCATAAATTTGAGTGGGTTTGGAGGCATTTGGGAAGTCATTTTCAGTACTTACCTCAGGGGGATTTGAACCCCAAATTACTAGTAAAATTGCATACTTGGTCCAGAATCTTAAGAGAGTTTGCAGAGGTCTTTTGGTGGCCATATGTTATCCCTGAACATCATATTCAATTCCTAATATCATTCATAAACCTTCCTTGAAGATTTGAAGGCATTTGGAGTCAATTTGAGACCTAGAGACCAATACTAGTCAAAGGGAAATCACTAGTAAAGTTACCTACATTGACCAGAATTGAAAGAGTATTTGCAGAAGTGTTTTAAAGGTATAAAGGCATCCATGAAACACATATTTATGTTCTAATATCATTCATATACCTTCTCAGAAGATTTGGGATCATTTGGGGCAAATTTGGGACCTAGAGATCGAAACTAGTCCAAGGTCGAACCAAAGGAAAAAAGTGGAAAATTGCCATTTTAATAAAATTTTGAAAAATGGTCATTACAGTGGTATCAGAGCATGGTCCTTGCACCTGTGTATTAGGTACATACATTCAAGAATAATTGGCAGCCATGTCTTACTATTATGATGAATCCTATGAGTACAATTCTTATGAGGAATATGCAGATGCTTATGAGCAATATGAAGCAGAATGTGAATGGTATGAGGAAGAGGTGCCATCATGCAACACTTCTTACAATTTCAAGAGAAATGAAGATTATTCTTATGACTTTAAATCTGATGAATATGAGTGTGTCACACCAACCAAGGATAATTCTATGAGTGAGTTCCAAAGATGGAGAGCAAAATATAAAACCTTGCCCCAACAATATCAAAAATATCAAGAATATCTTGCTTTTAGCAAAAATACACAAAATGCAATGTCTTTTGAGTACTATGCTGAACATGTTTTTGAAAATAGGCCCAAAAATGAAGATGTGGAGTTAGTGAAGAAAGGTTTATGCCCTTCTTGTAAAAACCCTTGGAGCGAGTATCATATATGTGTGCATGAAATGATGTCCTCCTTGAGGAGAGCTTTTGAGATTTATTCAAGAAGAGATTCCAAATATATTGATCCTAAGGAAAACAAGGGGCAAAATGCATCAGCTTGGTTTAATGAGCAAAAGGAAGAGACATCACAAGAGAATGAAGAAGATTCTATTGAAAATATGGAAGATCATTTTGAGACACCTTCTAGCTTAGACATGAACCAAAGAGCATCTACTGATGAATGCTTAAACTATGAAGGAGTACCTACTGATGGGTGCTCACACCTCTATGTTGGTGACATAGAGATCACTTTTGAAAGTGTTTCTACAAGTACAAGTTTCATTAAGCATGATAATGAAGACCTTGTAGCGGTTGAAGAAGAACCAAGATCAACTTCCCCATCACCACTTGAGCTTCATGAAGTTGGTCCAAGCAAAATTGAAGAAGATGAGGAGGTTCATTTTCAAGAGCCTCATTTTCTTGAAGGGTCCTTAAAGATGAATGAAAATAATATCCAAGAGTCCCTCAGCATTCTCCATGACACTCAAGCATTGGTGTCAAATTCTTGTTGGAGAGCTACTTCATTGGAGGAAACATCCTTCCTTGAAGACATGGAGAAGATTCAAAGAGCAATGTGCCACATCAAAGGTAATTTCATGTCTTTGCTTTTTGATAGAAACCATTTGTTTGAGATTAATGAATTGTTACATGATGCATACTTGAAGAATAATGAGGATATTCATAAGCTCACAATTCAAAATGAGCAACTTCTTGAAAAGTTGCAAGATACTTGTTTTTCCTCCTATGTTTCAGATTGTCAAATGGTAGATTGTTTGGAGGATTCTCATGACATGGTGGATCATGAGAAATGTGAAAATTTGAATGTTCTTGATGTGTTTGAAGATGAACTTGAAGAGATCCAAACACTTGATGTGGTGGAAGAGGAATTTGAATTACCTCTTGATGAAGGTTATGCAATTTTTAAAGAAGAGCATGATTCCTCTACATTGGAACCAAACTATGACAAAGAGTTCACAATTTTGAAGGAGTAGCATGATACTACCCACATGGATCCTTCCCATGATGAAACTCCTGAACTTTTTGATCATTTGGGTGAGTTAGTACATTCTCCTACATCCTACAATTCCATGTTTTGCAGTATTAGTCTCAATGAAGTATGGGTGAAAGGGTTCTTTTTGATGGTGCCACATGAGGAGTATGGAACTCCTAGATTTAACTTTTATGATGACATGGTTGGAGCACATTCTTATTCACATTTGCAGCAGCATAATTTGTCACTTTATGATGATTCACATCTACATGGATGCACCTATGATATGGATTTGAGTCACTTGAATACTCATGGTTTTTCTTGCTCAACACTGGGTTCATTTGATGTTAGAGGAACTTCATCCAACACTTGGATGAATAGATTTATGATGGGAGAACATTTTTGTTGGCAGCCACATACTTTGTTACATCTTTATGATTCTCACATTCATGGATGCATGGGTGAGACTTCTTTGAGTCATTTGAAGTCTCCTTGTTTTTTCTGCTCATTATTTGGTTCAGATTCTAGTGGAGATTCTTCATTCACTTCTTGGATGAAAGAATACATGGCTGAATCTTTTGATGCATATCACATCCTTTTGGAGCAGCATTATAGGACATGGGATCCTCACCTATGTCATTGGAGCAGATTTGATGGGTCACTTGAAGCTTGTATGCACTTGGAAAATGGTGGTCTACTTGCTTGGAGGTATAAGCACTTTCATGACTCTTTGATGAAGCATATCCTTGATGTACATTTTCATTATGTTGTTATGTACTTTGATGATATATATTTGGTACTCATGATGTTTGGAAGAATGCATACAAGAAAATGGGATCCAGGAATCCTCTTATCTAATGGTGTAGGTTGGAGAGCACTCTTAATTGTTGGGGTGCAATACAAGCAATGGGACCCTGGAATAATTTTTGTCTCATTGGTTTCATTTTTTTGGGGGAATCAAGCAGCATGGGAGATGGATTCCCCACTTAATAAAGTGATTTTAATAAGAGTAGTGCAGCAGCAAGCATGGTGGTTCCTCTCTAAAATATTCATGGAAACTCAAAGACTCAAGGTTTGGCAATTCAATGGCAACTTCAAAGAATTATACAGAAAGCAGGTTCTTCAACACCCATGTTTGAAATTGCTTGAGGACAAGCAATATTGGGAAGGGAGGATTTTTCATGTCCCAAATTTGGAATTGGGTCACAATGGCCTAATCACATTAGCCATATTCATTAGAGTTTGTAAAATTGATGTTAAGGGTCAAATAATTGCCAAGGAGGAAAATTACTAGTTTCCTAGGTTTGGGGTGGAAGCTTTGGGATTTGGAATAAGGGGGATAATAAATGATGTTTAGACATTAAAAGGGTTCAAGTATTTAATAAATAGAGTGAATAAAGAAATTCAAGAGAAATCCTAAGTGACAAATGGTTTTGGAGACATATGGAGGATGTGGGACCCACACTAGCTTGATTTTTCATAATACATGGTATCTCTCTTTTGCAAATTCGAATTAATGGGAATGTGAACACTCTTGGGTGAGTTGGTAAGTCATAACACATGTCATTGAGCATATTAGGTCGAATTTGGAAGGATTGGTAACCTCCATGGAAGATAAAGAGTCAAAGTGGAAGTTTGTGGACACTTGCGCTAGATTCCCTAGCCCCTATGACAACTATGACAAATTGCAGACCTGACCTCTGACATCTGACCACTATGACATGTCAGCCCCAAAAATAGGCTCAAAGAAGGCGAATTTGGGAGTTGGAGAAGCCAAAGAGACTCAAAATCGAATTTGGGAGAAGATGGAAGGTTGGAACTAGGAGACAAGTGGCAAATGTGGAATATTTCCTAAATGAAAATATATTGAGAGGATTTCGACCCTTAGAAGGCTAATGTTGGTTATAAAATGTAGAAATTAAGTATGAGAATAGCTTTTGATCATTTGTAGAATTTGCAATTGCATTTGTGAAGAGGGAGAGCTAGTGGATGACTAGTTTCTTGCCTTAGCCAATTTCGAGGGTGAAAGATTCCCATCCAAGTTGGTAATTGGAAAGGCCATTCAGACCTTTCATTTGGAGCTTTAATGGAGTCTTTATTTGCAGGTGTAATCTACAGGGCAGCTCATGGTTTCTTCTATTGCAGCTCACTCCTTCAACCATTTCCAGTTTTGATGGCATATTCTTGATCCTTGAGGGAGGGCGTTTTTGGTGAGCTATTGTACTCTTTGGGGGAGCTTCTAATGCCCCATTTCTTTTGTAATATGAATTAAATACTCTGTTATTCATCTACAGAAAGTTTCAGGTCGAAATTCCAAGTAGAAATGTATAAATCTCATTTTTAATGGAAGAACAATGCCATTTCCCCACTACCTTGTTGTGAACCAATGTATTGATGATGATTTCGAATGAATGGATGATTCTCTGATATATTTGTGATCAATATACTGCCATGGATGTCTTCTACAAGTTTCATGTACTGTACTTGAGCATTTGAAGCATTTTTACTCAGTTTAGTTGTATTGGGAGGTGAAATAGTGCCATTTCCCCAAGGGTCGAATTGGGGATTTTTGCAGTTGAATGGGAGAGGGTGAGAACAGTTGTAATAAATCATTAATGGTGCATATGAGACCTTAATAACATACTTAACACATTACATACCTCTGTTCATAAATTTGAGTGGGTTTGGAGGCCTTTGGGAAGCCATTTTCAGTACTTACCTCAGGGGGATTTGAACCCCAAATTACTAGTAAAATTGCATACTTGGTCCAGAATCGTAAGAGAGTTTGCAGAGGTATTTTGGTGGCCATATGTTATCCCTGAACATCATATTCAATTCCTAATATCATTCATAAACCTTCCTTGAAGATTTGAAGGCATTTGGAGTCAATTTGAGACCTAGAGACCAATACTAGTCAAAGGGAAATCACTAGTAAAGTTACCTACATTGACCAGAATTGAAAGAGTATTTGCAGAAGTGTTTTAAAGGTATAAAGGCATCCCTGAAACACATATTTATGTTCTAATATCATTCATATACCTTCTCAGAAGATTTGGGATCATTTGGGGCAAATTTGGGACCTAGAGATCGAAACTAGTCCAAGGTCGAACCAAAGGAAAAAAGTGGAAAATTGCCATTTTAATAAAATTTTGAAAAAGGGTCATTACATGGGGGCCTGTTGGCATGGGATTAGTCCGCAGAAAGTGCGGAAGCCGACATCCGTGAAAGGGATATTCTGCGGAAGAAGGGTCATTCGCGGAGAATGCAGAAGCAGGAAAGTAGATAGTTAGTTAGATAAGGGTTATGTGGACCATTTTGTAACCGCTTAGTTTTGTATAAATAGAAGTATGATTGTAAGACTAAGGGCATTTAGCAATCAGATGATGAATAGAGCGATCGAATTTGTGAGTTTTGATTTGTTTTGTATCCGCGATATGATCTATTGACTCTTTCTACAAAGGTTATTCCACAGGTTTTAATGAATTCATTAAGATGTTCGATTATGGTTCTATCTTTGTCTCTATTTATGTTAAATGATGAATGCGAATGTTGATGAGATGTTTAGTGTTCTGTGGGTTTGGTAATCATTGTTATGTTGCTAGATAGCTAGATCATGTTGATGTGAATGTCTGTTATGTGTTGATTATGCAATTGATGAATATGCAAATGATGAAAGACTAGCGTAGTGCGAATGGTATAATCTCTAGTTTCTGTGAGTGCAAGGTGTGTTGATGCATGTCCTCAACTCCACTGCGAAAACTTGGTTCTTGCAGCCCCCTTGTGTATCTCGGGTGAGACTTCACTTGCTCTGCAAGTGTCGCTGGAAGGGTTAACACCTTTCTGGGCCGGTGCGTAAGGGAGTTTGGTTGATGGTTTGTTGACAACAGTGTGCAGTGAACCCCTGTCAACAGTTGCTGTGTCAAAAAACCCTAACTAGATTTTATGTGGAACCTCTCTAGAAAAGTTAAAGAATGTTTATTTAAATAAAAACAAAATGAAAAAAAAGACAAGTTTTCCAAAGGATATTATTCATTATTAACTTTGTCATTCTTAACCACCATCAACTGAAAAAAATAAGACACGGGATCTAAAGACCCAAGAACACAAGAAATGTTTTTGGAAAGTTATGATAGCTTTGGTATTTGTGAGTTGCAGATGACCGGTTTGTTCAAGTGTAGCTTAGTTCATTCATTGATTTAAGCATTGGAAATGTACTGGATGTGTTGAGACATGAGTTTACTATTTGTATACTCAGAAAGCAGGAGTATTGCTGGTATACTTGAAACCATTGAAAGGCTAAGTATTTATTACTTGAATAGTGAAAAAAATATATATAAGTATCAATTATGTATCTTCTTCTTCTTCCACAGTTATGTGCTTTCCTCCACTGATGCAATAGATTAGAGTTACTTCTTAGTTTTTATGGACTTGAAACAAACCCTATGAGTCAACTCTTTGCATCGATATCCAATGAATATCCAAGAAGGTTTCCTTCACTTCAATATTTTAGACAATAGATAAATAGGGGATACTTTTGATATGTTCATAAGACTGTTTTCCATTTCATTGGTGGATATATAATCTTCTACTAGTTCCTCAGACAATTGTTTCTCCTTGGAATGCAAGTTTAAGAAACTCTTTCTTCCTCTTAACCTTGACTCTCCAAGCTTTTCCCTTTGTTGTGTATTTATTGGGATCAAGTGTAAGATCAGGTTATATCATTGAGGGGGGGGGTGAATCAGTGACACAACTTTATACACATTTTTCTTTTAGTAAACATATGAATAGAATTGAACATAATAATTTATCGTGGAACCCAATAAGGTAAACCACCAACACTTTTCTATTATATGTAAAACTTTGTTTTTTACATTTATACAATAGAAGAAGGTGTTTTAGATCAACACTGACTGATCAGGATGCACCCACACCCTTCTTCACCAGCACCAACTGGTAGGAGGCTACGACCCCCTATTTAGTAATCCACAACTGACGAGGAATGACCTACTCCCCTTTGCAGGAACCGACCTGCCCTAGCACCACCCTTCCACCATTGAGATAAATTTCTTCACTAATCTTCTTGGACTGCTGTACTTATTATTTTCTTTCTTCTAATCTACAATGCATTTATGCAGTCGATCTTCATCACATAATTCCTTCATATATATGTACTCCTTCTTTTACACCTCTTCATGAAATAACATGTCTTTTCATATAATGAGCAAAAATAAAGTTAAACTAATTTTTAGTAATAACTATAGTTTACATTTGTTTGTATATATATAAAAAAAATTATCCCTAGACATTTTTTAACTTAGCGCTTTTATAAATAAAGTTTTCATGTCCTCCCTTTTTTATGACACTAGCCCTATAAGGGCTTCAACTCTTTATATTAGCTTTCTTTTAGCCCCCTTTCAACACAACATAGGGCCGTTGATTACACGCTCTAGGATTTAAGAGATTTGGCTCCTCTTGGTTCTTATGCACTGCCACTTCATTATCCACCTTGTTGTCCTTGTCAATGCCACGCCATTTTCCATCTCAGCTTCACGTTCTGCCATGTTCCCAACACATCACTGCCACATCATTATCCTCTTCAACAACTGAGTTTCCACGTGTACCAAAAGGATAGGGGGCCTGATAGGTCATCTCGGGTGCCGAGCTGGTGAGCTTCTCGTGGAGTCCAATCACCTGAATCTTGTGCCTATCCTTTGCACTATGCGTCGAAAGAATTAGGGAGGACCGAAAAATATCAAAACATAAAGACTCATTCACACAACCAATGTGGGATAAAACGCAATGATGTGTTAATCGCTACCGTTGATCTTTCGATCGGATGGTGCCCAATTCTTGCTTATAGCATCTGGCCATTTCTTCTGAACCAAACTTACATCACCCAAATTGCCAAAACTACTCTCCATATTAAGCCATTCTTCCAAGATCTTAAATATTTCCTCTTTCTTCTCTGAGATAGATGTTCTCATATAATCAAATGCCCTTTCAAAAATGCCACGAGTACGAAGGACACATTGTTGTTTATGTTCCTCTTATAATGCATAATTGATCCACAAATAGATATACCGTTTCCAGTAGCGCTTCTCCTCTGCGGGTGGTACATTTGCTATAGCTCTTTCATAAATCTCTCTGAACCTCTCCTTGCTATAGACACTTTCTTCAAGGCATACATAATCAAACCAGGCATCATAATTAAGCGGGTTCTTCTTAACCTCCTCCTTATATTGAAACCTCCTCTTTCCCACACTAACATCTTCAATACTTTCTCTGTCACCATATTGTTTCTCAAACATAACAAATTTTCTAAAAAGATCTTCTGCCTGGCCTTTGGGTATATGGTCGAGCGAATATTTATAGATACACCTTGCTCTTTCCATCTCTTTACAACGCTCCTCGAACTCGGCAAAGGCAACAAAGAGCTCCTCGGTCTTCCCATATTCACAAGGACTTGATTGCATTACTATTCCTATTACAAAAATTTTGTATATTATTTCTGCAAACTCAAAATTACTTTCAACTTCTCTTTTTCTTCTCCACTAAAAATTTCAGCTTTGCACTGCAGCACCATAAGCAACTGTAGTTAGTTTGCAGTTTATTAATTGATGATTCTCATCACGTTTGATTGGCATTAATTCCATTAACGCTACTGGTATGCATATCCTTTTTATTGACCCCTCTGCTTTATCTTCACATCATTTGGAATTCTTTTAAAACATGGACATAAAGCCACATCTATTTGTCATCAAAACAACCTCATCCATGGCTCTATAATCTGTTCTCCCATAACAATTTTCTTTATTTTGCTACTCTGATCACATCATCTAGTTGCCATCAATGACAACCTGAACTACCATATTGCCAACAATCTCCCCCTTTGGCATTGATGGCAACACAATTTCCATTTCTCCCCCTTTGACATCAAGGGAAAAGGGTTGAACAACTCCCTCTAACTTTGATCACAGTCCCCCCCTGAACTGATGCCACCCTGATGCATTACTTTCTTTAGAGTTTAGATTGGAGAGGGTATCATCCCCAATTTTTTCCTAATATATTCAAATATATCTCTGCTTAAAGGTTTTGTAAAAATATCTGCCACATGTTCCTATGTTGCGACATATTCCAGTTTAATGTGCTTGTTTGCAGCCGGTTCTCTGAAATAGTGATACTTTATAGGAATGTGTTTTGATTTTGAGTGCTGAACAAGATTCTTGGACAAACTTATCGCACTTGTATTATCACAGTGGATAGTGATGGGTTCTTCAAACACTATTTTGATGTCTTGTAAAGTTTGTCTCATCCATTCAACTTGGGTACAACATTCTGCTGCTGCAATATATTCAACTTCAGTAGTAGACAGGGAGATTGAGGTCTGTTTTTTACTTATCCAGGCTACCAGTGACTCTCCCAAAAAGAATGCCCCTCCACTTGTGCTTTTATTATCATCTACACACCCTGCCCATTCTGCATCTGAATAGGCTTTTAAAGTGAATGAATTCTTGCTAGGGTACCATAATCCAAGATCTATGGTTCCTTTATAAGTACCTAAAGATTCTTTTCACAGCTTGAACATGACTCTCCTTTGGTGTAGCTTGAAATCTAGCCACCATTATGACTGCTTTCTTGACATCAGGTCTGGAGGCTGTTACATATAGTAAACTTCCAATCATTGATCTGTAATTTTTTGGATCGACATATTTGGTCTCATCCTCTTTGATTAATTTGCAACCTACTGTCATAGGTGTACAAACAGGCTTGCAATCCTCTAGTTGGAATCTCTTCAGCATATCTTTAACATACTTGGACTGGTGGATAAAAATTCCCTTTTTGGACTGAACTATTTGAAATCCTAAGAATAATTTTAGTTCACCAAGTGAGGACATTTCAAACTCTTGTTGCATCTTACTAGCAAAGTCCTTACTTAATTTTCATCATCACTCCCAAATATGATATCATCAACATATACTTCCACAATAACCATACTATCACCGGTAAATTTACAATAAATATTACTGTCTGCTGATCCCCTTTTGAAGCCTTGTATTTGTAGATAGGAATCTAGTCTTTCATACCATGCTCTGGGTGCTTGCTTTATCCCATAGAGAGATTTCTTTAGTCTACAAACATAGTCTCCTTTACCAGTTAATTTAAACCCTTATGGTTGCTCAATGGAGATTTCCTCTTCTAAGTTACCATTGAGAAATGTTGATTTGACATCCATTTGGTATACTTTCAATTTTTTATGGATGGAAAAAGCTAAGAACATCCTTATTGCTTCCAATCTAGCCATTGGTGCAAAGGTTTCTTCGAAATCTACTCCTTCAACTTGAGCATACCCTTTACATACTAATCTGGATTTGTTCATAATTACTTGTCCATTTTCATTCATTTTGTTCCTAAATACCCATTTAGTTCCAATGACATTCTTGTTTTTTGGTCTTGAAACCAACTCCCAAGTTTTGTTCTTTTCAATTTGGTCCAATTCTTCATTCATGGCATTGACCTAGCTATCATCTTTACATGATTATTTGATTGAGATAGGCTCAATGTGTGATAAAAGTGCAATTTCTGTCTGATATAATAGTTGTCTTCTTGTCTACACTCCAGTGCTTTTATTTCCAATAATCAGGTCTTCAGGATGGTTTCTTTGAATTATTCTTGAAGGTGTCTTTGTGTCTCTTCTTGCAGATTCTTCCTTTATCTCTTCTTCTCGAACATCTTCCTCTTCTTCTCCAGTATCCATTTCATCTTCTTGTGTCTCTTCCTTTTCTTCTGTATCTGCTTGTGTATAACCTAGCTCACCATCATCTTCATCGTCACTGTCTAGTACAGTCTCTTGATGTTTGATTTTTTTTGTTCTTAAATCATCAACTTTGACATCTACACTCTCAACAATTTTATGTAATCTAAAATTGTAGCATTTGTATGCCTTTTTGGTAGGAGAGTATCCAAGAAATATGCCTTCATCAGATCTAGCATCAAATTTTTCAAGATTCTTATCAACCCTTTTGATGTAACATTTACTTCGAAAGAATTTGAAGTATTTTACTGAAGGAGTTCTTCCATACCACAGCTCAGAAGGAGTTTTATTATTGTTGATCCTGAGCTGACCTCTATTTAAGATATATACAGCTGTGCTTACAGCTTCTCTCCAATATCCATCAGACAATTTTGCTTCATTGAGCATGGTCCTTGCAGCCTCCTGGAATGTTCTATTCTTTCTCTCAACAATCCCATTTTGCTGAGGTGTTATGGTAGTAGAAAATTGTCTCGTAATTCCATGGGTTTCACAAAATAGATTATACTCCTTTGGAGTGAACTCACCACCATTATCTGATCTAAGCCATTTTATTTTTTCCTCTGTTTCATTTTCAACAAAAGTTTTAAAGATTTTTATTTTGGTAAATGCTTCTAATTTTTCTTTGAGGAAAAATACCCAAGCCATTCTAGTAAAATCATCAATGAACAACATAAAGTAGGACTCTCCTTGCAAACTTTTGGTCCTCATAGGTCCACAAAGATTAGTGTGAACTAACTCTAAAGGTTTTGAGGTTGAGTATTCTTTTGTTTTGAATTTTACTCTAGTTTGCTTCCCTAGTTGACAATGTCTACATATGGGATTTGAAGGTTTTGTAATTCTTGGCAAGTTTCTTACTGTCCCCAGATTACTGACTTTTACTAAATTATCAAAATTGATATGCCCCATCCTCCTATTCCATAGCCAACTTTCATCTACTACATTTATATGGCATTCCTCATGCAATTTTCTGTCTAGAATGTATACACTCTCAGGGGTTCTAGAAGCAGTACCAACCAATTTTTCTGAATCCTTTCTCCTAATCTAACATTTATGAGAATCAAATATGCAAATGTGCCCTTGATCACATGTTTGGCTGACACTTAATAGGCTAGGTTTCAGGTTTTCAACAAGCAACACATTTTTGGCTTTGTCTTTTCCCAAATTCACAGTGCCTTTCCCAAGAATGTTACCTGAAGCATTGTCACCAAATGTAACTTTACACTTATGTTGCTTTAAGTTCAAGAACTTGTTCTTGTATCCTGTCATGTGTTTTGAACAACCACTATCAACATAGCAAAGATCCCCTTTATTTTGGGCTTTCAAGGCAATAAGGCATTCCTCTTTTGATGTTTTTTCTTTCCAAAGCTTCTTTTGCTCTTTAATGAACTTCGGTTTTTCTGAGACTTCCATTAATCTGCAATTCATTTCTTTATTTCCATAGTTATGACATTTGAAGCATTCCAAATATATTTCTTGCAGAGGTATAAAGGGGTTATAATTTCTGCTCTTGACTTGATCAACTGTTTGGCTGTTTTTTTAAGTTATAGTTCTTGCTCCTCAAGTTTTTCCTTCCATATGCTCTACAATTAATTGCTTTGTGTCCAAAGTTAAAGCATGCAAAACAATAACCAAAGAAAATGTGAGGATACCACTTATACTATGAAACAAGAACTGTATACTATGAACGAGAACTCTAGACATAAAAAGGATGATTTTTGCAAAAAAAAACAACAAAAACACCTCCAAAATAGAAAAGTGTTGATACCAGTATGCACGTTTTTTTTTTCAAGGTAAAAAATAGAGCCATGGCCTAAACATCCCATACTTTTGTCTACAAAAACTTTAAAATCAACCCCTAAATTGGAAAATGTTTTTTTTCTTCAAGAGATAAATTACAACTTTTTTGAAACTTGCATATTAAACAAACAACCAAAAATTCATAAATAACTTCACCACTCTAACCATATAAAAACAAAGAAATTATGATGCGATTCATAACGAAATAATATATTAGACCATACAAGAACAAATGATTCATATAAATATTCAAAAACTCATTTAGAGTTTCAATTACAAACATCATACTAATAAAAAACATCTAAAATCTACCTCAACCGCTAAACTAATCTATATATTAAAAATTTAGTTTAGGATGATAATGAAATTCATGGCATTGATAAGTCACTACTTCGATTTTTTTTAAACTCCATTCCAGTCTCCAAACTACTTCTCCGCTAGGCTTTGAGTTGACAAAGAAATTTCCACAGTTAAAAAGACTAACACCCCGTGAGAGCAAAGCAAGGTTTTCAACATTAGAATTTAAACTTGGCTTCTTGGTCTTTGAAATGAAATGAGCTTCCTATTGTTAAAGCCATATATTATTACTTAATTTCAATAATATTACCTCGGTCTAATTTTTTTTATAAAACACTATGTTATGAAACTTTATAATAATACTAGGTCTAAATAATAATATTTGAGTTGCCTAATAACAATAAACAATTTTATGACCAAGGTAGGAGAAGATGGATGGAGTCGGTAAGACAGTGATTACGAGGGTTTCATAATTGCGCTTTTCGAGGGCTAGTACAGAGCTGACGGCGGGTTCCAGGGCATCCCTAGCTTGCGGACTGTTTAGGGATATGTGTGAAACAACCGGTGGTGAGGCCATGGCCTCCCCCGGGACCAATGATAAGGGAAAAGGGAATGCTACGGGCCCCATCCCTGACCCCCTAGTTGGATCGGGAGATGCTGGGACCAACGGAACTGCTAATATGGGTCATGCAGCAAGAGAACCCAGAAAACCAGGGCAATGCCTACCAAAATCTACTAAGATCCCTAAACTTCAGATTAACTCTGAAAGAGTTAGGACGAACATCCAATATATGAAAGATCATGCGCTTATTGGGAAATTTGTTGGAATCTGTCCAGCGGAGAAGGCTCTGGTATGGTGGATTAACACCACTTGGAAGTTGCAAGGGAACTATGACTTACAGCTTGGAGAAAAAGGGTTCTTTACGGTCATCTTCTTCAATGAGGAGGATCGCACCTGAATTTTCGACAATGGGTCATATCTTTTCAACTCAGCAGGGCTTTACCTCCGCTCCTGGAAAGAATGTTTCAACCCGGATAGGGAAAACCTAACAATAGCCCTAGTTTGGCTGCGACTCTATTCCTTACCAACTGAGTATTGGAAGGAGGATATTCTTACGGACATTGGCAATACGATGGGGGTGTTCGTCAAATTCTCTGAACAAACCAAGAAAATGAGATACACCTCGTACGCTCACATATGCCTTTACATGGATATATCCCAAGATATGCCAGCGGGGATTGACATAACCTGGGATGATGAAGATTGGTTTCAAGCTATAGATTATGAACAGATTCCATTTTGGTGAAGGCGTTGCCATGAACATAGGCATCTGTTTAGAGATTTCCCATTAAATAAGAAACCAGATGGGGGTATCATTTCGGGGAAAAAAGATCAACAAGGATTCACAAAAATTGCTAATAAGAAAAGGCCAGCCAAGAAAGTCCAGGGACCCGAAATTCTTAAGAAATCCCAAAATCACAACAAATATGAAGTCCTGCAGTCAGTAAAAAAAGAAACCATCGAGGAGAAAGAACAACAAAAGGAATCGGCATATTTTCCCATTGATCTCGGGTTGGGCATAACAACTCAGGGTCCGGAAAAGGTAGGAGGGGAAGAGGACTACTCCATGCTTGAGGAAGCAGGGGAAGAGATGGAACTTGGATATTTAGACTTGGACAGTCTGGAGGAGGCATGCACTGTGGATACCCCGATCTCTATCACCCCGTAGCAGGTCTCTCTTCTAGAGAAATCCATCATAAAGACCAAAAATCTCAAACATCTGGGAGTAGCTTCAGAATCGCTAAAAGAAACAGAAGGATAGAATAAAAATAGAGGGGAAAAACAGGAATGCCACAGTAATATTCAAAGAATTCAAATGGTGGGTAAGAAAATGGAAGCCTCTGGCCTGTATCCAACCATCGACACAGATCTAGCCTCCTCCAACCCCAAATTGTTGTAAAATGCAGATTACATCCTGGAACATCAAAGGCTGCAAGAGTCTCCTTAAAACTCATCTCCTGAGACGAAAGATTGAACTTGAAATACCTTCAATATTTTTTTCTCCAGGAAACTAAGTGCTCTGATGAGGATCTTCAATCCAACGGTAAGAAAATTTGGAAACAGTGCGAAGTTATGGCGACTGATGCCATTGGAGCTGCTGGGGTTATTGGTATTCTATGGAATCCCCAGGAGGTTACTCTAACGGATTGGATGGCCTCAAAGTTTATCTTATCGGCTTCATTTCACGTTTTAGGAACCAGATTCAGAGGTTTTCTGTCCAATGTGTATGGACTGTCAACTGTCAACTTGAAGAACACGTTCTTGGACTCCCTTCTTAGCCTTAAAAGAGAGGTTGGTCAGCGCCCATGGTTTGTAGGGGGTGACTTTAACTTAATTAGGAACTTGGATGCGAAGAGAGAGGGCAATAGGTGCTTGCATCCTAGTAGTGATAACTTCTCGGAGGTGATCGAAACGTTGGAGCTAATTGATGTTAGAACTTCCAATGGTTTGTTCACCTGGAACAACAAAAGAATAGGGGATAGAAGCATCACATCTAGTCTGTACAGGTTCCTTGTGTCAGAGTCCATTATGATGGGAGGGGGGGAGCTGTCGGCTGTTGTGCTCCCCTCGGTAGGATCATACCATTGGCTGATTAGTCTCGATTGGCAAAGAATTGGGGAAAACCTTCGGAGACCATTCAGGTTCAAACAATTCTGGCTTCTACACCCTAATTTTCTGGACCAATTAAGATAGTGGTGGCAGAACTGTCCCCCTGTCAGGGGAACCTTGATGTATCAGTTCCAGCAAAATCTTAAGCACCTCAAAGGTAAAATCAAGAAATGGAATAAGGACATCTTCAGGAACATTTTCCAATGGAAGAAGCTGTTAGATCTTAAAATGAAGGAGGTACAGAATTTCGCCATGGCCTAGGGATACTCTGCGGAGTTGAAGGAACAAGAACAAAATCTCCTCAAAGAACTCAATCTTAAGGAAAAACAAGAAGAATTACTCTGGAAACAAAAATCTAGGAACCGTTGGTTGTAAGAGGGCGAGTGCAATACTAAATTCTTTCACAAAGCCGCCATCCAGCACTGGCATGAGAACAAGGTAGTGAGGCTAAAGAGAGATGATGGTAGTCTTGTGAAAACACAGTCGATGATGGAATAGACCTTGAACGACTTTTTCGCCGACCTGCTAGTGGAACCCAACATCAACAGAAGGGTGGAGAGGGAGGAAGTCCTGCAGCACATTCCGAAGTTGATCACAAAAGACCATAATCAGCTTCTTATGAAAACTATAAGCATGGAAGAAGTTGAAGAAGCCATAAAACAGATGGCAGCTGACAATGCCCCTGGCCCCGATGGCTTCACCACCAATTTCTTTCACACATGTTGGGATTGGATGAAAATGGAAGTTCTGGCTATCATGGAATATTCTCACTGGTCAAGAAGCATTCTCAAAGCTCTGAATGCCACTTTTCTGATGCTCATTCCTAAAGAAACAAGCACGGAAGACCCGGGGAAGTTCCGACCAATCACTCTCTGTAATGTCATTTATAAAATCATAACCAAGGTCATTTCCAATCGGTTGCGCGGGATTCTCCCTCTGCTCATCTCTCCTGAGGAAGCAGTTTTCATGGAAGGTCGTCAAATCCTGGATGGGATTATTCTGGTTCATGAGTCTATCCACTCCATAAAGAAGGACAAAATACCTGGTATTCTTCTTAAACTAGACTTGTCTAAAGCCTATGATAAGCTTAACTGGACTTTCTTAGCTTAGATGCGTAGGGATTTTGGTTTTACTAATTCTTGGATTGAACGGATAATGAGCTTGGTCTCTTCTCCCTTTTTTTCCATCTTGGTCAATGGCATTCCCTCTCAACCCTTTCCGGCATCCCGTGGAATACGACAGGGAGACCCATTATCCCCATTTTTGTTCATCATCATGGTAGAAGGGCTGGGAAGAATGTTGAGAGTGGCTCGACACAGTAATGAAATCAAAGGTCTCCACCTTAGTGATGGTTTGACTCCCCAAACCCACCAACAATTTGTTGATGACATGATGCTTATGGGCCCTTCCTTTGTCTAGGAAGCTAGAGGCTTAAAAAGAGTCCTGGACACCTTTCTCAATGCCTGTGGCTTGGAAATCAACAAGGACAAGGCTCAGGTCTATTTCTTTAACATGCCAAGGATCAATTGGAGAAACATCCTTCGCATTCTTGAATTCTCCGAAGGTTATCTCCTGTCCAAATATCTAGGTTCTCCCTTGTCAGATTCCACTATACATCAGGTCTCTTGGAAGGACCCCCTTGATAAACTAAAATGAAAACTCAACTTGTGGACTTTTAGAGCCCTGAATTTCCCTAGCTGTCTCATCCTGGTTAAGTCAATGCTTCAAGCCATGCCCGTTTATCTTTTCTCGGTGTTGGCCGCCCCTAACACGGTTCTTAAATAAATCCGCAATCTCCAATGGAACTTACTGTGGGGGGGTAGGAGGGAACAAAGCAAATGGGCATTGGTGAAATGGGAAACTCTGTGTACTCCCAGAGGGGCAAGGGGCCTTAGACTTAGGGACCCGCTGTGTGTGAATCATGTGATGGGGGCTAAATTTTGGTGGAGATGGATCACTTATTTGGAGGAACCATGGGCGCTTCTCTGGCACAGGAAATACGCCCCCAACTGGCCCAAACATGACCTTATCAGATTTGGGGAAAACCCACCTGGGTCAAACATTTGGAAATCGGCTCAATTGAATAGGGGTCTAGTTCAGTGGCACAGTTTTTGGGAGATCCATGACGGAACTTCGGCCTCCTTTCTAAAGGATGCGTGGCAACAATTCCCCAAACTTGAAGATAGATAGTATATTCAGGAGTTCATTCATTATAATCAAAGCAGCCCATGGGAAAAGGTCTAGGACTTTTGGGAACTGGCGTAGGAAGGGAAACAGGTTAGGATTTGGAAGCCGAAAATTTGGTGGCAGGCTTTCACATCGGATGAGAACCTGGATAAATTTTACGAGGAAATTCTCAAACACCAGATCCCTCTGGTGGAAGGTCCAGACAAAATCCGTTGGGGGCATTCCAATTCTTGGAAATTCAATATTGCTGAAGTAGACAGCCTTCTGGAGGGGCACGCTAGGATGCCGCGGGAGGATAAGTGGAAAAAAAATGGCTTAATAACCTTTGGCCCAAAATTTCCACTTTTGGATGGCTTCTAGTTCACAAACGTATCCTAACGCGGGAAAACTTATGGAAGAGGGGACTCTCAGGACCCTCGCGATGCTTTATGTGCCTTCATGATAGTGAAACTATTAATCACCTTATGGATGAGTTCCCGTTGGCCTCATCTCTCTGGTGTAAGGGGGAAGAAAGATTCAGAAAATCGGACAGAGTATGAGGTTGCCCTGACCTTTCCTTGGCTACTTGGTAGTCTAAGCTGTTAAAAAATGAACTTCTTAATCACATTTGGGATTTGTTCCCTAGATTTGTCGTTTGGGAGGTATGGAAAGAAAGAAATCGATGAATTTTCGAGGGAAATCAACGAAGCATGGAATCTATATGGTCTACTCTCGAAATTCACCTGCAGGAAACTTTAAAGCTTAAACAATGGCCCCCGGATGCAGGGAATGCTGACTCTACTAAAAGAATAATTCTAAATGTGTGGAGGATTTACAATGTACCTCAGTGTTTTACTACAAAATGTGTCAAGAATGTCCAACCCCTCAGCCCCGACTTCTGGCAGCCTCCTCCACTCAGAACTCTCAAGCTCAATTTTGATGGTGCTTTGAAAGGGAACTCTAGGCCAGCAGGTTTTGGGGGTGCGATCAGAAATAACTATGGCATGGTAATTGGAGTACTCTGGGGAAACTTGGGTGAAAACACAAACAACGTGGCCAAGCTTGAAGGTATAGTGAATGGTATTCGATGGGCTATTAACAAAAAGTGGCTGCCTTTGATAGTGCAGGGTGATTCCAGTGTGTTGATAACTATGGCAGACCGCATCTAGAGAGGGTTGACAGTGTCCAAAGATTCAAAAAATTGGAGATGGGAATGCCGCCTGGACCAGCTTCAGCACTTGTTGCTTACCACCCCGGCGATTCAGTTCAGGCATGTGCGACGTAAAGGGAATAGGTTGGTGGATGAGTTGTCCAACAACGGTGTAGAAACATGTGTCACATTTAAAGCCAGACCGATGGAAACTTCATGCAATCACGTGGCCAGAAGGAGCTACAGTGAAATCACATCCGTTGATTATCCTCCCCAGTACGATCTCACTCATTGTGGAGATGAATAGACAATTGGCAGTGTGGAGGCCAGGATGCTCGTCAGATCCAGATTATTCCAAGTTAAGGATCGATAGGCTTGATACCCCACGTGGTAGATCGGAGTTATTTCTCCTAGTGGTGATGAGGAAGGCCGGCCGGTGCATGTTACTCCCTTGTGTCTCCCGTGCCATCGACCTTACTCCTTCAAATTTCTGCTTTCAGGGTAAGGACGGGAGATGCGATAGCGTCTGTACAAATGGTAGGAATAATCATATTATGAGCTCAGTGGATCATGTTGTTCTGATTGATGATGGAGTGGGGTATGTTTTCATTATATGGACTCGTACTGATAGTAGGTGACCTAGATGGCCCATTACTTCCCAAGCATGCGAGGCCTCAGTAACGAGGAGAATGGTTATTATTCTCGTTAATGGAAATTTAAGGCCTCATACGATGACTAGCTCCAATTGCAGGATCATGGTGTTAACACCAAAACGGAACCCAAGGCTGAAAGAGGGTAATCCTGGGTAACAACTAACCAATCTTTGGTTTACGCTTTTGATCAAATGTAAACAGAGAGGGCTCTCTCTATAAACTCATAGAATACTGGAAATCTTCAAAGGTGTCAATCAGCAAAAACATACACCAGCATTCAACATTAAAGATATTCAATTACGATAATGCACAGAAGATTAGATTTCTATTTATGGAACAAAAAACGATTTAAGAGCTATTTAGTTGAAAACGCATGAATTTCATTTGGGGCGATGGAGTCACATTTAACTGGTTTTGCAAACATTATTCACAAAGATTTAGTGAACGCATTCACAAGGGCAAGGTAGCAAGTAGCTAGTAGTCAAAGAGCTTTAATTTGCGGAACAGAAGAGAGAAGAAACAGTCCATCAATGTAAGGCATCTAACAAGGATGAATCCTACATCAACTTTAGCAGAATATATTTGGTGAAACACTTGGAATAAGCTAAGCAGAGCATAATCTCCATGAATTCTACTTAACTGTCACCTTGATCCAAGCATGAAGGAAATATCACAGAATGGAATAAGAAAATATAGAAACACATTTGCACATGGGAAAAAGAAAGGTACAGACTACCAGACCGATTACACAGGAATCCTTGTAAAAAACCACAGGCATCAAGCTCTGCAAATTCTATTAAACAGCTCCAAAAAAATGTATTACAAACTAATCATCAAAATACAAATAATTTCTCATAAGATTTTTCAACCCTTGTACCTCTAATTACAACTGTATATATAGGTGGCCTTGAGCTCTAGACTCGGATCCTTCTCAACATAAATTAGTTACAACCAATTGACACCTATCTAACAGCCAAAACGGACATCGTTTGTTGTTGCTATCCTTAAACAAATATCTATGGGACAGATTTTAACTGCCATTTATAATTACATAGCCTCTTCTCTACATAGTCCAACTATTTTAAACAAAAGTACAAAAATACAAAAATGTAGCTGCTGCCAGCCGGATTGCTTTCACTATGGTCGAATGAATTTATTGATTATCCTTTGAACTCTTCATGCCAAACAAAAACCTCTAACGCTAGAACTGCTGCTTACCAGGCATGGTTCCTAACTTATACTAGCTCGATGTAGAAATGAAAATTACATATAACAGATCAGACTTGACTGATCATGCCGATGTCATACACCACTAAGCCATACCGCCCTTCAAAATAGGTTATGGACCGTCTTAATCTTCAAAAATTGGAGATACGGAATATACCCACTTAGCCAATAGACAGACTTGCTGGGTGATAGCCAATAGATAGACTGCCACCTTAGTTTTGGGTTTTCACTTGGCCATACCAATCAAGAAAATCACCCACGTCAAAAGAATCTTCTGCTTGGGTTCTTTTCGGTAGAGGAGTAGAGGGTACCCCTTCCGTAGGGAGAATTAGATCCTTGATAATTTCCTCCTCTTGTTTGATTCCCTACTCGTCTTCTTCATAGGTTTCTTCCCTCTTTCTCTGCTGCTGCAACTCCGACCTATCTGTCCTTCCTGGGGCTCTTCTGATTTGCAGATGAAATCGTCTTCCACATGATCGCGAACTATGGGAGGTAAATAAATGTGCTCTTCCTCCATCTCAGACAACACCTGCTCTGGTATAATTACTTCTTCGGCTCCCTGCTCTCTCTCCATGCTCTGATACAAACTGCGAACAATACCAAGATAGAGGAACTCACCACCTTTCAGACGTGAGTTTTGAGCCTAGGAGATCAGGTTTATAACAACTCACAATGACGGCGCTCCCATGCGAATCATTAGGCTATGATTTTCTGACTGGACCTTCCAAATGATTTGGCATGATGACTAAGGTTTGAAATGACATCAGACATATTTGGCCATACTTTTCAGGCCATACAGAAAGGACACCAGACTGTGACGAGGTGGCTCAACCCATGCGGTAATCATTAGTCTTCAGCGAAGATGTCTTTCACCTGTGAGAACTTGAGCTTGGATCAGGACTGTAGGTTGTAGCCTCCATAGATTTCCATTTTATGGACATACTTGTTCCAATCGGTAGCTTGACCCTTCAAAGCATTCCTAGTTGTTGGTCCCATTTTCGCTCCAATCCTAGTCATCGGATGGTGCATCCTTTACCTGTCGTGGCGATTTGAGACAAGGTTAACCTACCGATGAATAAAATCAGCGCAGTTATTTTAGACTGTTGATTCGCCTCCGGTATATCTGCACTATTGATAGTTGCGCGATACATAACTCGACCGCAGTGATTTGAAACATAACATGCTTCACGCTTGTTGGATCAGCGCAGGGACTGTGCGCCGTAGATCTTTCTAGATACCGATCTCAGCCGTCGATTGATTTCCTCACTTGCCCACCGATTACCACCCGCTCATTATGCTATATTGCCTACATCTTCGTTTGCGCAGTGGGCTCGGGACCGTCGATCTTCAAGGTATTCAATCTCAGCTATCATCGCCTACTTTGCTTATTTCTGGTGCGTTTAGCATGTTTGTTTACACTATCACCTCTAAAAACCGTCAGCTCCTCCCTAACTGCTTCATTCCTTAAACTGTTCCCTACCATGCTGACCTCCAACTCCTCGGTCTCAGGGGATGTAGTCCGAGAGCCGATTATCCACTTGAGTTTTGATGTTTCATGAGGTCTTTCCACCCACGCCAAAAGCTGCCATAGCATTCAGCACAATTTGAGTGCTAACAACTGGCTCCAACGGGGATGCTATCCTCCCAGTGAGGTAGCGAAGAATGCCCGTAGACTAAGTGCCTAATCCATTGGGCGGCTCCCAACCCTGACGACCGCAACCTGTAACCTGCTCTTCATCTGAGAATCGGGACTGAAAACTGCTAACTGCCGAAACTAAAAACATACTGAAAATTTCTGAATCATGCTGCAAACTAAAAAAATAACGCTGTACATACTAAAAAATTGCTTGCCAAGCAAACTTATTCCTGCTACCTACCCTACTTCATTGAAATGCTAACTACTGAATCAAATGATACAAAAGTTCCAATGAAGCCAATTTAGTAACTGGATATTTGCCAGAACCTGGCTCACACTTCCTTTGAACAAGTAAAGAAAACAACTGACAAGCTACTCCAAACATCCACAAGTAATGAGATCATGTCTCATAAGTGCAAGAAAATTCATCTTCCCCTTAGACTGTAGTAATTTAGCATAAGGATCTTCAATAATTTGAAACATTACCATGTCCTGATATTTAACAAAAATGCAAGTACCTCTTTCAATTTGACCTGTTAAAATATTTGGTTGTCGATCCCTGAGAATGCATAGGGATTTGTGACCTTCTGCTAATTGAGTGCTGACTATACCTCCCTCAAGCATGAGCAGCTCTGGTTCTTTCTTTGACACACTATTTGTCTCATATTCGTACTCCCTCATATCATATTCTAAAGCATCTTCAAACAACAAACACTCTTCAAGATCGTTAGACATGATAATCCTATCTTCTTGATGAAAGAAAATGGTGTTTAATAGCTGATTTTCTTGTAGAGAATCTTCATCCCAGATGAGCTCCTTCAAAAGATCATTATGACTATCTTCTTTTAAATTCAGATTTACATTTTCAAAAATAGAGGAAATTACACTTACATATCTCGGATTGTGTGAACACTGCAGATCTGATTCAATAGAGGCTGTAACATGACCTTTCAGGAGCTGATCTATCTCATCTTCAGACAGAGGAGAACTTTTGGCAACACTATGAAGGATATGCTCATCTTTCGTGTCTAATGAGAAACTAGCAGCATCATCTGAGACCTGATCTGCTTCTCGTGTTTCAAGACAAACATCAATGTGTTGTCCTTCAAGTGAATCAAACAAGACAAAGTTCTCTAGACCAACAACTTCTGAAATAATATGACATGAAATGGAACTAATTTGATCTTATGTGCATTATCGTAATTGAATATCTTTAATGTTGAATGCTGGTGTATGTTTTCACTGATTGACACCTTTGAAGATTTCCAGTATTCTATGAGTTTATAGAGAGAGCCCTCTCTGTTTATGTTTGATCAGAAGCATAAACCAAAGATTGGTTAGTGGTTACCCGAGATTACCCTCTTTCAGCCTTGGGGGTCAGTTTTGGTGTTAACACATGGATTATAAAGACATGATGAGGGACCGTGGTAGGCCTGTTAATCCGGTTAACTTAGCTTGTCCCTCTTTAGGTAATGGTATGCTCTGTCTGTTACTTTTTCGGAATCAGTGGTTTCAGCTTTTGGGTGGTTTCTCTTTCCCGTCCGACACCATCTTTTTCAGCTTCATGGACCCCCGTATGCATTTCTCTAGCTGGTGTGGCTCCAGGAGGAATATCGGATCTAGTGGAAGGCAGAAGGGGGAAGGATCATCTCAACAAGACAATACCCCGGAGGAATCCCATCCTTTCGACTTCAACTGGGCCCAATTATACCTCGACAAGACCCCTGCGACCACTGAGGTCCTTCTTGCGCATATAGAAATTTCGTTGCAAATGGAGGTGGAGGAGAAGCAGGGGCGTCCGCTCGTGTCCAACCCCTTCTGGGCATGCCGAATTTTGTTAGCTCGGGAAATCCATGCGAGGGAACAAATTGTTGAAGATATGAAAGCCATGGTCGAAGGTATTAAAGAGGCTCAGCTGAATACGATGGACAGTACTAGTACCCTGGAGGTTCTGATGGAAGCGCTCAGCATTCATGACCCTTTGGAGGTCAGGAATCAAGAGACGATGCCCTAGTCTTTAATGCCTACTTTTCTCTCTCCACCTGGTGCTGGTGTTTTTGTGGCTTTTTTTCTTTCTCTGGGATGATCGGTTTCTATTCTTCTCTTTGAACCCGTAGCATCAACTATGATCCAACTGGGTCTATGTCAACTTGGTTATGATGTTCTCGTTTGGCTCTCGTCCGACTATGGGTGTTTGTCGGTTTGTAAGGTTTTGTTGACTCATTTTGGCTTGAGGGTTGTAATTTTTTGTGTACTGCCTTCGGGCATTGCTTATAATCTATTCCGGGGGTGTCTAGTTCTCCCATCTTGGGAGGAGCCTTTGGGTGCTCTGGTATTTTGGATATGCCTCTCTGTGCCATTTTTGTACTTTTATGTACCATCTTAATAGAATTTTGATATGCTTACTTACAAAAAAAGCAATAAACAATTTTATGAAACTTTTTTGACTTGCCTAGGTCTAATGTAATATAGCCACATGCCTTTTAGTGTGCTTCTTTAGCATGTTTTTGTACATTAGTTATTCAATAGTCACCATTCTATATTATGCATAGGTGATCCGATAATCCTTGAATATTCTTGGTATTCATGACACTTCATCATTGTCATATAATCTCAATAGTCCATGATCCCTATTTAAACATTAATATGGAGAATCATTTTCCGTTGTTGGTTAATGACAAAGAGAAGTGTATTGTATTAGATATATTCTTTCTTTCTTAAGTAGTAATACAAATTTTATGTTGCTCCATGGATGTTTCCCTATTTGATGTTTTTACCATGTAAAACTTAGTGTCTTGAGCTTTGATATATATGATTTATTTCTAGGTGGCATTCATTCTTCAATTTCTCATGTGTGATTTCTCTACATTAGACACAAGCATAATCAAAGTTTCATTAACTAATTATAGGGAGAAGTTGACATCAAGTTGAGGATCATCCTAATCATTTAGAGTTGGCCCCTAACCTATATCAATAAACTATGCTTTCACAACTATCAAGTCTCATCCATCATCACCCAATTTAAAGTTTTCTTGATATCATTATTGTAAGTGGAAATACAGTAAAATTAACACTATGTTACATAAGAGGAGGAGGGAAATCATGTATCCTTTCCCTCCACTCCCGAAGAACCCTATCATCACAATTACATGGTTAGCTTGAATATCTATATGCGTTGTGTGAGAAAAGAAAATATGGCTATGGAAGTAAAATGTGTCTCAAACCATGAAAAACAACTTACATTTTCCTTACTATTAAATAAAAGTACTTCATTCTACTTCATTCATATGTAAAGAAAAGATTCAACACAAATCATTTTCCATGAAGAATGAAATTCTAAGCCTAAGGTAATTTGTCTCCTAGAAGAGTCACTCTCTTAGAAATAGACGTGGATAAAGGCCAACTACAAAATTAGTCGACCTAATTCTAAGTAGGATTGGCAATGGGATACAACCAAAAAATGTGTTTTAGTGTTCTAAGCCAACCACATTGTGGGAAAAAAGGCCTATGAACTGCTAAGTGAGTAAGTTTCTTGTGAGCAAGTAGGAATCCCATTACTAAATTTCACATAATAAAAATGCATTTAGGGCTTGACATTGGTTTCCATATGAAATGATGCATGAAAAATCATGTATTTAATTTAGACTCAAGCTTCTAAATTTTATTCAAACAATTATACAATGTTAACTTTGAACAAAACTGTGTACACTAATAAATAGGGTTATATTTGGTAAATCTCTTAATATGATTCCATTTCCAATCCTCCCATTAAAATTGATGCACTAATAAGCCTAGTTGGATCATAAGTGAGTCAAAAATCAAATTTTAAACTTTGGCTTGAATAATCTTATGATATTTATTAATTTAAACTTGATTTTATAAACCTAACACCAACATGGATCTATCTTAAACCTAGAAGGTAAATATGGCCATGGAAGGTAAATGTGTCTCAAACCATAAAAAACATCTTGCATGTTCCTTATTATTAAATAAAACTTCATTCTACTTCATTTACATATGAGAAGAAAGAATTCAACACAAATCATTTTGCATTTTCTAAAAATAAGATAATTTGTCTCCTAAGCAAGTCGCTCTCTAAGAAATAGATGTGGATAAAGCCCAAGTACAAATCATTTTCCATTTTAAAAGCCAAAGGTAATTTGTCTTCCAAGATAACTTGTCTTCTAGGAGTGTCACTCTATAAGAAATAGATGTGGATAAAGCCCAAGTACAAATCATTTTCCATTTTAAAAGCCAAAGGTAATTTGTCTTCCAAGATAACTTGTCTTCTAGGAGTGTCACTCTATAAGAAATAGATGTGGATAAAGGCCAACTACAAAATGACTCAACCTAATTCTAAGTAGAATTGGTAGGAAAACAAAACCAAAGAAGGTGTTTTAGTATTCTAAGCCAACCACATTGTGGGCAAAAAGGTATTTGAACTACTAAGTAAGTTTCTTCTCAATGGGTGGGACTCCCATTATCAAATGTTATACAATAAAAGTGTGTTTAGGGCCCAACATTAGTTTCGATATGAACTGAAGAATGAATAACCATGTTTTTAGTTTAGACTAAGCTTTTAAAGCTTATTCAAACAATTATACAATGTTGACTTTTAACAAAACCATTTATACTGGTAAGTAAGATTACATTTGAAAAATCTCTTAATATTACTATGTTTCCAATCCTCTAATTAAGCTCATTGCAATAATAGGCCTAGTTTGATTATAAGTGAATTAATAATCAAATTTTGAATGTTAGCAACTTGAATAATTTTATGATTTTTCTCAATATGAAATTGATTTTATACACCTAACACCAACATAAATCCATGTTAAATTTGGATCTACCAAGCTCATGGCAGCACAAAGATTTGGAATCGAACTTTTGAAACTCCATTGATGATACAATCAGTGCACCCATGAAACAACATGTTCCAAGTTTTGTTATGACGTAGAGAGCCTATCAATTGAATCTATGTTTTAAAGTTTTCAATACAATATCATTTTCCTTCCTCCTCCTGCCACCCATCCCTTCTTCATCCTCCCCCTCCTCCCTCCTCCCTCCTCCTCTTCCCACATCAAGTGAGCGTAGCTCCGCCACTTGGGTGCCAAAGGGCCTCTCCTCATGTGCGGCCCTTTGGCGCCCAAGTGGTAGAGCTCCGCTCACTTGATGTGGGAAGAGGAGGATGAAGGAGGGAGGGAGGGCTGACAGGAGGAGGGGGAAGGGGAAGGGAGCAGTGGGAGGAGGGGATGAGATGAGTTTATTTTCTAAAGAAGATTCCCATATAATGTTTATAAAAATCTAACTTGTCAAATATATACCGTAATTATATCCTAAATAGCAAATATTTGACCAACGTGTCTCTCCTCTTCTTCCTCCATCAGTCTGGGATTTGCAGAATTTAGCGGATTGGCTGCACCGAACTTGGGTGTGTTTTGGGCTGGATCATGAGCCATAAATTTCTTGAACTACCCATTATGTGCGAATAGTCCCAAAATGATTGATTACCATGACGGGATTCTGTAAATTCTCAGCATGCCAGATCAGTTATACTAAACGGAAGCTCCGATGGGCCATTGGAACCATTGGCAGAAGTACTCCATGACCTAAATTTCTCTTCAAATTCAACAATTAATGGATAACCGGAACTGGAAAGGATTGAGGGCCGCAGAGCGAATGGATCAGCGATTGCTCCGCTCGCTTGGGCACCAAAGGGCTGCCCCTCAGAATCGTGCTGCCCGTGAGGGGCAGCCCTTTGGCGCCCAAGTGAGTGGCGCAATCGTTGATCCATGCGTTGTGCAGCCCTCAGTCCTCGCCAGTTCCGGTTATCCATTAATTGTTGAATTTGAAGAGAAATTTAGGTCGTGGAGTGCTTCTGCCAATGGTTCCAATGGCCTATCGGAGCTTCTATTTAGTAT
The DNA here is from genome assembly GCA_027924585.1 of Larix kaempferi. Classification (NCBI taxonomy): domain Eukaryota; kingdom Viridiplantae; phylum Streptophyta; class Pinopsida; order Pinales; family Pinaceae; genus Larix; species Larix kaempferi. Next base: position 2,528,436 of record BSBM01000435.1, read on the forward strand.
AACTAATCTGGCATGCCGAGAATTTACAGAATCCCATGGTGGTAATGTAGCATTTTTCGGACTATTTGCAGGTAACGTTAATTCAGGAAATTTATGTTTATGTTAATAAATTCTCTTGTCGAAACTAAAAACGAGAATCAGGAACTCGTAAAACTTAAATCATTGATCATTACTCTTTATTTTCATTTACTACAGAGGCAATTTATCCAGTTCAATGCCCCAATACACGTTAGGGTTGTTGGGACATATTACATATCAGTGTTGGGAATTTTATCCAAATTATAATAAAACCAAAATCCTGTGAACACCATTTTCTAGAATATCGAGAGGCATAAAAAAGAAAATTGTTTGAAAGAAAAATACATGATTTTGATGATAGGGTTACCATGGTGGGATAGATTGATTGGTTGAGTGCATTGAACTTCATGGACAGAGCTTGATATTGATTCCGAGGGTTGGTTTCCTTTGTTATGTGCCCCATACAATGTCCTTGTCAAGCCAAGCACTAAAATCAATGCCAATGGTTTTGCATTTTCTACCACATGCACACTATGACCCTATATTGTAATAGCGAATTAGTAAAAAAGCATTCAAATGAAAGACAAATACACTCCTGTGTAGATTCATTTTAACACAAAATATTGTAAACATTCTTACTAAAGATGAATTTAGGACCATGGTATTTTTATTTTTTCCTTATTCAAATATAACAATGAATTTTCTTTCCTTTTATTTTTGCATTGAACCATTAATCTTAACAAGTAGTGGAAAACAGTATAACAATAAATTAAGTTAATTTAAAAAAAAAATCAATTTATTGCATCGAAGAGGTGCTTTCTACAGCCAAGTAAGGGGAGATGTGTAACTCATTGTATGCTCATCCTAGTGCTAACACATGTCCTTTTAAAAACAATAAAATATTAATAAAATAACATGTCACTATTTAAAACATTTACAACGGCATAGCTTTAAAACTACACAGAATATAAATTAAAACTATTCCTCAACATTTGCACTCTAAAAAGGGGTTTACACTTTGAGATATTCGATCCCTCTTGGCCTTTGATAGATCCCCTTTAAGATGGATCTATGTTGGTTATAAAATCTTTATATCATAATCTAAAGATCAAAGTCGACAACATTATAACAATAAATTAAGTTAAAAAAAAAGCAATTTATTGCGTCAAGGAGGTGCATTCTACAACCCATTAAGGGGAGATGTGTAACTCCTTCTGTGCTCATCCTAGAGCTAACACGTGTCCTTTAAAAAAAAAATACTAATAAAATAACATGTCGGCTATTTAAAACATTTACAACGACATATCTTTAAAACTACACAGATTATAAATTAAAATTGTTCCTCAACATTTGCCCTCTAAAAAGGGGTTTACATTTCCAGAGATTTGATCCCTCTTGGCCCTTGATAGATCCCCGTTAAGATGGATCTATGCTGGTTATAAAATCTTTATATCATAATCTAAAGATCAAAGTCAACAACATTATAAAAATAAATTAAGTTAAATTTAAAAAAAAATTAATTTATTGCGTCTAAGAGGCGCATTCTACAGCCTGTAAGGGGAGATGTGTAACTCCTTCTGTGCTCATCCTAGAGCTGACACGTGTCCTTTTAGAAAAAATAAAATATTAATAAAATAACATGTTGGCTATTTAAAACATTTACAGCGACATATCTTTAAAACTACACAGATTATAAATTAAAACTATTTCTCAACATTTGCACTCTAATTTGCACTCTAATTTGCACTCTAAAAAGGGGTTTACACTTGGAGAGATTTGATCCCTCTTGTCCCTTGATAGATCCCCTTTAATATGGATCTATGCTGGTTATAAAATCTTTATACCATAACCTAAAGATCAAAGTCGACAACATTATAACAATAAATTAAGTTAAAAAAAAAAAGAATCATTGAGTCGAAGAGGTGCATTCTATACCCCATTGAGGGGAGATGTGTAACTCCTTCCGTGCTCATCCTAGAGCTGACAGGTGTTCCTTTAAAAAATAATAAAATATTAATTATGGATTAAGGATGCATCATCCAACGACCGAGAGTTAGGGTAGAGTCACAGGTTAACCCAAAGTCTTTCGCTAAGTTAAGTTTAGTTAAGTTACGGTTTTTTTGCTAATGAGACTCTGTTGCACCGGGGCGGGTGGGGAAGAGAAATTGATCAGACGCGCACATTCAATCTGGTAATTCAAACGGTGCAGACCTAGCAGATCGCAGAACATTCCATCCAGTATTGCATCAGCCTCAGTTCATGATCACGAGCAGATCGCAAAACATCACGATCAATATTACATTGTCTGCAGAATCGATATTACAGAATCGAACCAGAATGAGGCAATGGAACCCGAACGAGGAAAAAACATCACGATCGATATTACAGAATCGAACCAGAATGAGGCAATGGAACCCGAACGAGGAAAAAACATCACGATCGATATTAAGCTCGATATTACAGATCAATTGCCTGAATTGTTGCGTGGGTCATTGTCCTGCACTGTTGTGTGCGCTTCGGTTGGTTTTCTTTGACTTTATTCGATTTTAGAGTGAGTTAGAATTAGAAGCAAACTCAAAAGATTGACGATTGACTGTGCTACTCGGTGTTTTCGATGACCCGAATCTACAGTCGGGTTACATATGCTTATCGGGTCAAGCGTTACAGCTCGATGTTTGAACGCAGAGTCGTCGTGACTGAAGGTTGCGAGTGAATTACATTGCTACGATGGGCGAATGTCAATATTATAACACTTCCTTGAAGTCCATGTTCTTCGCACGAGGGAGCGCAAATTTGACGACCCACAAATTCGATTAACTGTAATTAGTGTCAACCTTCTCAATCCTCCTCAAACTCAAACAATCAAATAAATTAACGAACGAACATAAAAGGCAGAGTAAGTATTGGATCTAAGTAATTACACCGAGTACGTGATGAATATAAGGAATCGGTCAAGTCTAACCAAACTAATTGGAACGAAAGTTTCGAGGCTCTTGCGCGGTTTGATTTCTCGGCAGCCGTTGGTCTGGTCAGCTATTCGACTTGAATATGCTTATTCACCTCCTTGTATCTCTCTTTGCCCAGCCCTGCCGTTGTCTATATAAATACATAGCCCCGCCCATTGTATTATATCTGCCTCCTAGTTTCATTCAACTTCAACTGATAGAGTTGAGGATCATTTCTGATCTGTAATAGTCAGTTTTAAGGGAATTACTTTTGTTCGTTTGTTGCATTGCTGTTTCGATTTGGAGCTTTCTTGTTCTGTCTTGAATAGGTATTACTATCGAAGAGGGGCCATGAAGACAGGGAGCTTGTTTCTGTTCTTCTTGATTTGGGTAGCAGCAATAGTATTGAAGGAAGGTGCAGTCGATGCAGGTAGAGACCTGAAACAGATGAATATTGTAACAGCCCAAGCTGATACAATTCCATGTGTTCATCACAATCTTGTTAATGGAGTTTATGAAATGGGAGATGTATTGAAGAATAAACTTCCATCTGGTCCAAGTCCAGGAGTAGGTCACAATTACATCAATTCTGTGGGTTCTGAAAATATGAAGACTACCAATACATTGAAGATGAACAAACTTCCATCTGGTCCAAGTGGAGGAGTCGGCAACAATAACATCAATGCCGTTGGGAAGGCATCAGCAGAGAGATTAATTACTACGACGCCGTTCAACAAACTTCCATCTGGTCCAAGCCCGGGAGTAGGCCACAATTACATCAATTCCGTGGGTTCTGAAAAGATGGAGGCAAGTAATGCAGGCAATACATTGAAGATGAACAAACTCCCTTCTGGTCCAAGTGGAGGAGTCGGCCACAAATATATCAATGGCGGTGGGAAGGCATCATCAGAGAGATTAATTACTACGACGCCGTTGAACAAACTTCCATCAGGTCCAAGCGGGGGAGTAGGGCACAGCTATAACGATTGATCAGCACGTTCAGAACAAATCCATAACCCGTCAATGTCAACTCAAACGGTGATGAAAACATGTGTTATTGTTGTCGATTATGGATCAATGTCTGTATCGAACAGTAAATGTAAAGATTAGTCAGAAAGATGGAATAATTAGATTTCTTGTAGAAAATAGAAGGTCGACTTTTTTTCATTTTTGAACCCATGAAGGGGAAGAATTAATAGATACGGAATTTCAATCATTAATTGAAGCATTCTTTTCTAGTCCTACGATTCAAACAGTAGCTAGCCTTTAACAGCAGATTGCTGCAGATTTATTGAAGTATTTAGCCGGAAATGAAATCTGGTCGCTTCAAAAAATTGATTCTCAGATTTTTAACGGTTAACGGAGATCATTTTACATTAATTATTGTAGATTATTTAAACAATATGCTCATGTCTTCCGCGTCGTAGGACGAATTTATATTTATAATTTTCTTTTTCTTTTTAATTGTTTACGGAGACTATTTTACATTAATCATTGTAAAGATTATGTACATAATATGCTTATGTCTTCCGCATCGTACCGCGAATTAATATGTAATATATAATAAAATTTTACTTTTCACTCTCTTTACAATGTTGATAAAATATATATAATTTTTTTTATTATGTTTATTAATATTTCAGTTTTGATGTACTTTTATCTTAAGAATGTTTCCATTTCAATGTAGTTATTTTTTTTAAATTGTGTTTTAAAACATCTCTATCATAGTTTCATATATTTTGTTTGACAAGTTTAGAAAGATATACAAAATGTTCAAATCTCATGTTTATCCTAACTTGGAAAAGTAAATGTTATACGTATACATTTTAAAACAATAATATTTTTTATATAATAGTTAATACAAAATATAGAAAGCATTATGTTTGAATCTTCTACATTATTTCAAATTTATCCACAAACAATAAGCCTATGTGTCTCATCAATACTCTCAATGTTTACAACAATGATGAATGAATGCCTCAATGAATTGGCACTCCATGTCAAATTGAACATTATACTCTTTCTCCACATTAGTATCATTATAATCTAGAATACAATTGCATATGATCATTGGTTTATAGTGTTTGGTTGTAGGTAACTTAACTATGCATAAGGTAGGTCCCACATAATGCAAAAGAAAGGAAATCATTGGTATATAAGGAAAGATGTAGCGAGTTAAAATAATGCATATCCATCTTAAACTCAAATCTATTAAGCATGGAGAGGGATCCAATTTTTTGAGGTGTAATTTTTTTTTATCTTAATTTTTTTACACATTAAGAAAATGTTTACAAGTCAAGAAATTGGATCCCTCTAGGTGCTTAATAGATATGAGTTTAAGATGGATCTATGTTGGTTTTAATTTTTTTATTTATGAGCCAACATGAACTTTTTTAATTACATTTTATTTTTGATAAGTTATGAGCCGACATGGGAACGTTACGTTACGTAACATGACAAATGTGACAACATCTCCCCCATACTAGGTTGTAATCACCTTGTTACTCTCAGTGCAATTACTAAACCAAATAATTAAATTGAGAATATAGAAAACACCAAATTGGATGTATACAAGAACAATTATAAAATAGCCAATTCTCCTCATCACTATCATTATAATCAATAATAAAAATGTATACGATCATTGGTTTACAGTGTGTGGTTGTAGGTAACTTAGCTATGCATACGGATTGGGTATTTAACTGGTTATATATCTAATATTGGTTATTGGTAGATAGTCTACTGATAAGTGTCGGTGGATGTGTGGGGAGATAATATGGAAAACATAATATGTTTTCGCTATTATCTTCCCCCGCCCCCACCATATGAGGGTGGGTGTTGGGGGAGTTACAAACAAATTTAGGGATATATCAAAAGTATCACAAAATAAAAAAGAAAGGAAATCATTATAGTGATGAGGCAATCGAAGGAACAATGTAGCGTGTTAAAACAATGCAATGGTTGAGGGAAAGTAGGATCGGACCAATCAATGTGGTGTGCTAAAAGAATGCATCGATTGAGGGAAAGTAGTCTTGGACTAATCAAAGGGAATTACTGCATGAGTATGATTACTCAACCAATTAATTAAATTAGGAATATAGAAAACACCAAATTCGTTGTATAACATAATTAAATTGAGAACATAGAAAAAAAATTGGTTGTCTAATATGATGTACATAGTACGATCCACGCCAATGACTTAGAAAAATAGAAATTAGGATTAGATGTTGACTAAGGACTTGATTAAATGAGAAATCAATCTGTGGGCAATATATATGTTACAATAGAAAGAATTCGATTATCCTAGGAGAATTTGAATCCTTGTCAGTCTAGCATATGAATTGTCACCATTAGAGTGCTCCGGAAGTCCCAAACTCAACTCAACTCAACCCAAACTCAGTTAACTGAAGCTACTTTTAGTTAACTAACCAAGGAGGGTGCATTAGTGAGTTATGCATGCAAAGTAGGTGAAAAAGGGCGCATTAGATCACAATCAGTGGTGATCAGATTTAAAACCCATAGTAGAGTTCAAGAACTTAGGTGGGCTCAACTAGAACACATAATTAGCTCCTAAAATGTAGGGAACTGACTTTGGTGGGTGTAAAATCATGCAGACATGGCACATTAGGTGGATAATGGGTCCTAGATGACATCTTCACACCACTATGGGGGAAATAACATTACCAACTACTAGGAAAAGGTACATAATGCTAAGTAGGACAAGGATGGACTATTAATTATCCTAACACCCCCCCTCAATCCAAACATGGAAATCCTGGGCCATGGTTATTTAGACCTAAGGTCACCCATATAATAAAATAAATGATAAAAAAATAATTGTTCATGAAAAACTAAGGAAATGGGGAAAACCTCATGGGAAAAATACCCCCCCCTCAAAAACAATTAGTAGGGAACTCAAGAAGCTTTCACACCAAGCAAAGAAGGAAAAGGACTTTGTTAAAATGTAGGCAATCTGCTGCTATGTAGGATAGTAATGAAGGTGTTGGATCTAGATATGGATTTGGATCTACTCCTCTGATGTACCTCCCACTGTTTTGAAGCTGCATTTTCCAAAATAAGTCTTTCAGAATCCATTCTTGCTACTAGAGCGAATGACTCATTGTAGTCCAAACCATGAACCTTTGAGTACCCTTTTTCAACCAACCGAGCTTTGTGCTTGGTTGTAGATCCATTATCACAAGTCTCTTTGAAGGATCGTGGATCAGACCCCACCATCATGTAGAACGTCTCCAAAAATAACTTTCTTCGGTGAACCTACATGTGTCATCTGATAAACAGATAACACATTTGTTGTCAAAGAAGGCACATACAAAACATTTTTGAACTTTCAATGCTTAAGTTGTACTGTTCCCTTCCCTCCAGCTGATATTTGAGAATCATCTCCCATGTGTATACTAGGACCATCATTGAGATCTATAGAAGAAAATGATTCTTTGGAGGCAACCATGTGGTTGGAGGCTCCAAAATCTATGAGGAAGGCTTGTGATTGTGAGAATCCAGTGTCTAGTGCATGGCATCTCTCATGATCATCTGTCTCACTTCCAGAATCAGTCTCCCTTCTGCCTTTTGGGAGGAAAATGTTGTGTTATTCAAGAAGTTTGGTCATTTGATCTATCTTCTTCTGCATGCAAGATCTCTCTGGATGGTTTCCTTTCATGCAATAGGAACACTTGGTATTCTCAAACCCTTTTTTCTTATCCTTCTTGGAGTTGGAGGCTCCTTCCAATGGATTAGATTTCTCCTTTTGCTTGGATTCAAATTGCTTCTTTTATTTCCCTTTTTGCTTCCCTTTATCATTCACACTTTTTGATTCTCTAGCCATAAGAGCTTATTTTTGAAGGACTTCAAGGCGCCCATCCAAATCAATTTGTCTTGTTCTTGGATGAAATATTCAGTGAATGCATCTAAAGAAGGCATTTTCCAGTTGGGGATTGACAATATCCCTAAATGGAAGGTAGAAACAAATATAGAAAATTCCGGACCAAGATTTCTTAGGATGGATAACACCAATTGCTCATCCTTCTTCTCAATGCCACACTATTTGCACTACATAACCAAGGATTTGAATTTCTAAAAGAACTACTGTATGGTTTCGAAAGTGTTGGGTTGAAGAGAAATTAATTCATTCTCTAGAATATGGCCTCTCAGCTCATCTTGCTTGCCGAAGAGAGTCTCAAGCTTCAACCAAACCTCTCTTGGATTCTTCAATCCTTCAAGGTGGAAGAACAAATATCTGGAAATATGAATACAAATGAAAGAAGGCCCTTGACTCATACTCCTTCAAACCAACAAGGTGGAAGAGGTATGTAGATGAGATTAATGTGAAATGGATAGAGATTCAGAGAAATGATCAATAATTTATTCAAACACCTCAATTGTTAGTTAGATGGCATTTAATTCACCATGGAGGTAGAGAAGAATAAAATCATCCCATTCCATGATGTTCTAGTTAATAAGAGACAAGATGGAACTCTTGTACATCATTTTTTAGAAAGAAAACCCACAATGGCATCTACCCCCACACCAACTCTCACCACTACCATGCATAGAATATTAGGGTCATCAATATGCTGCAAATGAGGGTAGTGAGAATTTATGACATTACGAATCTTAAACAATAGTCAAATCACCTTACCAGATTCTTTAAGATCATAGGCTACGAAACATTGAAGTTGAAAAAACCATTAAAAGGGATGAAAGAACTGATATCATGGATGAAATCAAGACTACCTTCCCTACATACAAGGTACCATGGATATAATTTCCAAGGCTCTTAAAATAAAGGAAATCTTAAGTTCATTCCAATCCCATGAAACCCTAAGGCATAAGATGAGATCTATAAAAGATACGATTTATAACCATCCACAAAAGGGAGTTTATAAAGTTACTTTCTCTCGTGACAATAACTATATTGGGAAACCAATCACTCTTTCCATGTGTGGATCATAGAACATGGTACAAATATTCGTAATCAACATATGCACACCTCAATCTTGTTAGAACATTTAGATGAGGCCAAACATCCTATGTACATGGAGGAAACTACAATTCTTGCAAAGGATAACCGTTACTACAAGTGACATTTTATAATATTTATTTTAAGAGAGGTTTCCTTAACCGTGACTACGCGCAGGGATTGTATCCCTTGTCTTTGGAATAGCATGAATTGTCGTTCTCCTTATCAATAGTTCGTTTGTAAATAAACTAATTTCCTTGTCGTTACACGAAACAAAGACCAACCGGAAGAGACTCATGTTCTATGGGAGAGTCAAACCTTAACCGCTTTACCTTATTGTTATTATGTAATTTGTTTATTATTCTTACCTTGGGGAAGGAGGGACAAACCAAATGTGAGCCGAAGTACGTTTCAATAATTGTAGTTAATCTTTATCTCTGTGGACAATAGGCTGAGTCGTAATAATATCTATTGACTATAGAAGAATTGAAACTATCGGCGGTTAGTTGAAATTGTAGAAGCTCCAATTTATTTTTGTAGCATCTAAGTCAACGTATCGATTTTCCTAAATAAGCAGTCCAAACATGGGAAGGCTATAGGATATGCTGTATACTTCTTGGAAGTGACTGTAAATGAATACAAATAGTGGCCAAGATTTAAGGTTGTCGATGTCTACATATATATAGAAATTCTGTCGTGACGAAAGGAGGATCCTTCCATAGGGTCATTATGTAGAAGATTGAAAATTGTAACCTAATTGCAGTCACTTGGAGTAAAATAGATTGACCTCAGCAAAAGGGTCGACCCATCTCGGTAGTTGTCTTTTAAAGGAAAGAACAAATGTATTATAAGGATTGATCTATGTATCTTTGCTTCTCATATAAGATTTATTTAATTAATGTTAAGGAATCAAGTATGAGAGAACTAATCCTAAGTTTTAGTGAAGGAAGTTGAGTTGTGTTAATTGAGCTTCTTATTGAGAGCTAAACTTTTTAATTATCGGGTAATCCAGGTAATGGTCGAGGGTTTAGCAATCTTGGAAAGAATTTTTTTGTTAGTACTTAACTTTAGTAGATTTGTTGTCCACCTGGGGTGACCTTCTGGCGGTTAAACATATATGTTTGATAGAGAATGAGATGGAAGTGAGATGGTTGGATAGAACCTTGCAGCCAAGTCCTCAGTCATCCAACATAGAAAATTAGATAAATACTTTTCAATTGTTATTTATACTTAAACATATAGATATTTCTAATTTTTTTAAAAAAATTGCATAAAATTTTATCTAAGTTAAGAACTTCAAGTATGAATAAAAGAATTGAATATTTATGTGATTGTGTAAGCATTCAATTTCATTTTCATTCATATGGCATTGTTAATGAAGACATAGTTACTACTTTCTAAATGAAATATGATAGGTATTATGCAATTAATTGCTTCTTCCGTTCTTGCAAGAAAATAATATATTAAATGGTACTTAGTTTGCAACAGGTAATCTTGAGGTAATCTTGATTATGGGAGGGAGAGACATAAATATTTTATCATAGTGATAAAATCTAAATTTAAATCATGTAAATAGTAAAACTATATTTATGTTAAAATATGTAAATGGAAGAGAATATTATATTAGAAATTATTATGGAATGCTTTATAGGTTCCATAAATTAGATTTGATTGTATTGTCCTTATATTTTCAAAGAAATTCATCATATTCTTACTAGTTACTAGTTTGCAATTGAAAATTATTATGATATAAGAAAGATGTTGGCATCAACTAAGATGTTTCTTAGTAGTTAACTAAATATAAATGCTAAGAACTTGTACTCTCATAAATGGTAAAACTACCTTTATTATGGATAGAATTATCTTACTTGATTGAAAGAGTTACTTAAAAGGGATTTAGTATCTGGTATGAGAATAGTTGAAAGATGTTAAACTACTTATGCTAAGAAGGACAAGCAAGGATGTAAGACAAAAACCTTATGATGTTGACCTTGATAAATGATCGTTAAACTATAAAATGAGCTAAACAAGGTTCAAATGTTATGATCCAATGCATGGATTGAATTAAATATGAACCTTAACGTCATTATATGATGGAAGGTTTGAAGAATCGATTCATGTAGCTTCTTATATGTAATATTATAGGAATACATGCTATGATTATAATGTCATGTGAACGATGAAACTAACATATTTGGTTATCGAATGATGTTTAGGGAAAAATTTTATACCCCTTTCCAAAAATAGTAACGAGCGAATTAGGTACGTACAGTGACTATCTTGATTAGGGTGTTTTGTGGCCATTCGAATGTTTTGGTAAGAAGATTAAACCATAGAAAATGAATCACCTGACCTATATACCTAGTCTTCAACTCAAAATTCAAAGAAACTAACATGAATCCCCAATCCTATCCAAAATAAAACAGTTGCAAAGGGACCAAGTGCAAATTTATGGGGATCTTTCCAAAAAACACTATTGTGAAAGGCTTAGGAGATTCATCCATGGCAAATGAAACTATATATATATATGTGAGGATTCTAAATAAGATATTACTGAAAGAAGAGAGAAAGTACCCATCAAATATGAGTGCTCAAACATTCCAATTCCAACACTTTCGAAATAGAGCTAAGACCATGCATTCATTAGGTTAAGATGAGGGAACTTGAGCACTTGAAATATTGAAGACATAAAACCCTTAAATTATTTGCACTTTATTAATATCAAAATCTTTAAGGTAGGGAAAAACTTTACAATCCATTCTTCTATGGAAAGAATCCACTCTTGTTCACTTGCTTTTTTGAGGGGTAACCCCTTATGAGCTAAGTATTAAATTCAATATTCTTCTACACACCTTCGTAAGGAATAATCCATCCTTATTTAAAGATTACAAGAGAACTCTAACCATAACAACCTCCTAACTACCTAGTGTACCTTGTTTAATGAAACCCCATTATATTTATTCAATAATGTCTACCATAGTGGGCCTTCTTTAATAATAACAAACACAGTGGACCTAATCCTCCACTTTACATTGAATGGTCTCCACTGTTATTACACTAATGAACCATTTTCCCCATTACATTTTATTGGAGGGTCATAACACTCCAACCCCCTTAAAAAAAATTTTCCCACTTAATATACAACCATAAACCAAATCCTTGTAAATTTTAAAACTATGAAATAAAACAATACATACATATTCTTAAGAAAAACAAAGATAAAATAATGACTCGCACTTCACCATACACATAGATTTATCATGAAAACCTTTAACTAAAAAAATAATATAAAACCTCCATTGATATCATTGTCTTTCTTTTAATGAACCAACTTATTCACGCTTCAGTTGGATTATTCATACTTTATTCGATGGTAGAGTCGGTCATATAGAGGGTTAGCAGCAAAGTCAAAAGATGGACGATTGACTTTGACCCGAATCTACAGCCGGGTTAGAGATGCCTGTCGGGTCACGCATTACAGCTCGATGTTTGTAGGCAGAGTCGTCGTGACTGAATGTTGTGATTCAATTACTTTGCGACGACATTATCGCTTTGGGTGAATGTCAAAAGTTATGTATTAATATTATGAATATCAAAAAGTTCGGACATGTGTTATTGTTGTTGATTATTCCCCAAGTCTACCGAACAGTAAATGTAAAGATTAGTCAAATAGATGTCCAGAATTAGATTTCCTGTAGAAAATAGAAGGTCGACGTCTTTTATTTTTCAACCCATGACGGGGAAGAATTAATAGATACGGAATTTCAATTAATAATTGAAGCATTCGTAATTTCTACTCATACGATTCAAACACTGGCCATTAACAATAAGTAGTATCAACAGTAATTAGAGGGAACAAAATAATCATTCTAAAAGATTATGTAAACAATATGCTTATGTCTTTGGCATCTCGCATCTAAGAATGAATATGCTTAATTGTCTTTGGCATCTAGCATTTCAGAATGAATGAATTATTAAATTAATATATATGTTTGTTTGTTTATATATATATAAAAAGTTTAGGGATGCAGCAATTTTAGAGAATCATGAAAAATTATGGAGCAAATTGAAAAGCTTTTTATAACATATTTTAAAGGTAATAAATTTTACTTATTCTCTTCATAAGATTGAGAACATGGTTTAATGACTATGTAACTAATGTACAAGAACAAGATAAACACATAGGATAATGACTATGTAACTAATGTACAAGAACAAGATAAACACATAGGATATAAGAGATTTCCTAAGATTGCTTCATACTCTAGTCAAAACCACTTACAACTTAAACAAGGTTGGCACAAATATGCCAAGTCTTGTAGGCTAAATCATTGGAGAGTTGCGGAATTTAGGTAGCTCTTCATAACAGTGATAATATTAAAAGTATTATTGCACCGAAGAGGCACATTCTACAGCCCATTAGGGGGTGGATGTGTAACTCCTTCCGTGCTCATCCTAGAACTGACATGTGTTCTTTTTAAAAAATAATAAAATATCATAAAAAATAAAATGTCTACTCAAATTAGATTTAAATAATTTAGGACAGCATATATATAAAATAAAACCATATACATCTATTACTAGAATGCAAATGTTAAGGAAGAGTTTGCAGCTCAAAGAGATTTGATCTCTCTCTGTCCTTGGTAGATCCACTTTAAGATGGATCTATGCTGGTTATAGTTAAATTTAAGGAGATGATGTGGTGCTAAAAAAAACTCAACATTGTTAAAATAAGAACAAAGCAAACTATAGTAATTTTTCATCTTGCTAACACAAAGGGGGATAAAGATGAAAATCACTTTCTCATAAAATACCCTTCATACACCCACATTAAAACACACTTTCAAAATATTTGTTGCATATTACTTACCTTCCTAACCTTTTAACTCAACATAACAATGGAGATTTAGGATTCCTTCTCTTAAAGCTTTTGAGCATAGAAATAAATTTAAAAAAACAAGTAACTCCTTACCTTTTTTAAATTTGATATAACAAAATTAATTTTAGTAGATGTTATCATAATCATCATATATATAAATATAAATTTTCACACTTTACAATTATATAATAGAATATACATTAATGTATTTATATGTGTTTATATATATATATATATATATATTCATATATATATATATATATATTCATAGAGTATGCTTTATTTATGTTTATTACAAACTTATTTTTTATATTTATAATTTTGATGTTCTTTCCTTAATATAGTTACATTTTTTTTATTATTATCTTAAATTCGTAAAGTAAATGTTTTTATATATAAATTCCAAAACAATAATATAATATTTTTCACAAAATATGAAATTTTCTACTAAATTCAAAAATTATCTCATGCATTTTAGAATTAAAACATAATTTTCAAATTATTACTCTCTTAGTATTAAATTTAAATCCTTTTGTTTTCTTCTTGTTGTTCACCAAAAAGAACGAAGGAATGGCTAGGCTTGCTTATGGAGGCTAAGGCCAATACCACCAACAAAGGTAACAATCTCTTAAAGGTGCATAAGGCTAGCCAAACAATGTACCCTATTGTAACGAAATATTAAGAATAGAACTTCATTAAGATGTTATCCATCATTTAACAAACATTATTCATTTATGTTCTACAAATGTGGATGACTAGAAGTTTACAATCTTCAACTAAACATTTAACTTGTTTGCCAATTCTATGTGTAATGTCCCTAAAACTGTAAAAATTTAAAATTTTTCCCATATGTCTTATCACTGCCTATTTAAGTAGATGTTTAGTAAATTAACTTCAACACTACGAAAATAACTAGAAGAATTATTGTATAATAAAAAAAATGCATAGTTATACTTCTACTCATGGTTTAGTGTCTGATTTATTTATTGTGGTTGGTTTTACGTTATGATCTTGTGGAAGCGATGTAGTGAAAAGATGAACCTTATTAACTTAATAAATGATAAGTCGATTGGATTGATCAGCTTAGTACCTGTTGGATGCTTAAGGGTCTTTATGTCTATCTCATGAGTACAAGTCGTTCTTTAAATGTTACCACTATGTATACTCTTTAAACTAAATGGATTTGCTTTGATATTTATATTTTACTGTAAGTTATAACTTCTTTTAATGCCTAAGGGGATGGACCTGGTAGCATTGGCCAGGCTTACTTAACATTCATGCTAAAGCCTACTTCATCATTTGTTTTGTAGGTAATTTTAAAGGCCACTTAAGATCTACTTCCCTAGGTTTTAATATCTATGTAAGATCTTATTAACATGGTTATTTTTGGTCCGTAATTAAAATGTAAAACTTGCAACTGTTTGAATGTAGCTTCAACTATACTAAGTGGGTAAAAATTCAAATGTTAGTGGGATTGACAACGCATTTAATGGTTAGCCATTCGATATGGGGGCCAAGTGTATGGCATTAAGGAACCAAACCCTAAGGGTTTGCTTGACTCACTGCAATATCACATTACTTTGTTGGAGGGGAAGGAAGAGCAAATCTCTTTTGGTTTTGGTGGCGCCTATGGTAGGACTCGACTTGCTAAGACTCTCAACCAGTTAGCTGGGCTTTCATCAGGTAACTTCGATACTATTGAACTCGTTTCAGTGATTTACCACTGTATTGTTTCATTTGTAGATTGTAACATAATGCGTTTTGGGTTAACATTGGCAGGGTCTTCGGTGGTGATAGCTCGAGCTGGGTGTGATGAAAATCGCAACTATGGTGACTATGGGTAAGTCTAGCCCTGATGGCCATTTCTTCCTCTCAAGAAAATGGTTTGTTGTGAAGTTTATTTGCTCAGTATGTGGGAATTTTGGGAGTGTTTTTACCCAATCGAAAAGCTGGGGAAGTTTGAATCTAAGTGAGGTGAAGGAAGTCGTGGCCTATACTATGAGGCACACTCTGTAATGTGTAAACATATTCTGATCTATGTTTTGGTAGCCCGCGTGGTGTTTTGATTTGGAGAAGCCCTAACTTGGATCCTGTACATATTGGTTCAGGTTTTGGCACTTTGGAAGAATCGTTTTGTTTAAATTATAGAAACTATCCTCAACTGACCTCTGTCATGGTCGTATACAAAAATGGTATATGTTTTAATATTTTAAAATTTGGACTCTGTATCCTTTTTATTGCTAAATCTGGAAGCGTTTGGGGTTTCCAGAAATTTCTTCCTGTCAGTGTAAAATGCTTGTTTTCAACTACATTTCCACACTATGGTGAGATATGTTGAGTCAATTTACATTTAACCCAGGTTTAAAAATTCAATGGTATGAAAACTGGGCGTGAAACCCTATTTATATGTTTTATGGTGTTCTTGGTTTTTACTTTCGTCAATTTATGTTTAAGCTTTTGACCAAGAAGATGAAGCTAACTGTAAATTAGATTTTGAAGTGTTTATTTAAATAAAAGGCAAGGTCTAGACTACATGCGTAGACGTCTTGCATGTGGTAAATTTATTTATGGAAAGAGATGTTTTAAAAGATCTGGATTGACTCTATCGCATTGCTGGGTGAAGAAAGATACAGCCTCTGTAAAAATTTACGCCTTGCGTTTGACTGACTAAGTTAAAAGGCTTAAGTAATTGCGTAGGATCAATTTCTTGTTTTTAACTTCTATTATGTAGATTTCTTAAGGCAGTGCCTAGCGTTAGAATCGCATTCATTTTCATATGTATTTAGTTTTTATGTGGGATGGCAATGATCCACGTTGTAGCGTGATCCATGTATGTAAATCATATCCCTGTCTCTCTTTAGGGTAAGGGAAGGGGATTCGATCCTGAGCTTGAATTTTATTAATAGTTTTTAATTCTGGCATATGCCCTAAATGATTTAGCCTGTGTAAGGCACTTTTAATTTAAGTGATAAATGTCCCATATGCCCGAGTTTATGCTTGGTAGAAAAAAATGCTTTCTATGCTGCATTCGATTTATATATACAAGTCTTTGAGGTTTGAGGACCTAGGAAAACTCTGTTCGAGCTTTGATTGAGTTAATATTTTTAATTTAAGCTTTTGACACATCATGGGTTTGAATAGTGTTAAAACAAACGTCTCTGTGCTATTACTTGGTAGAGAGTTTGGTTATAAATTTTTTTATTTCAACCTACAACATAAATTCGATTATTATTAGGATATAGATTGAAGATTTTAAGCTCGAGTTTAAGTCAAGTGAATTGATCTCCTACAAGAGATGATTCCACTGTATTTAATGTATAAAAAAATGTTTATGAACACTTATTTAAACTAACTAGGGTTTAAAAATCTTCAAACAGAAATTTAACTTTTGAATTAAAAGATTTACCCAAGAGAGAGACAATCCCATAATCCCTTGCTCTCAAATAATTAAATACTACCAGGTTACTATGAAGAAGAATCTTGACATAATTAAATTTCTAGATTTGACAGCCTAAAACAAATTGAAAAGAACATAAGAATAACTCATACCTGGATAGTTGCAGCTTGATCCTACTGTTGGTACATACCTACACACTTTCAAACAATAATTACTGAAAACAAGTATGTATTGATCTGGTTGACCTGTAGAATAATTGACCCGAATGACATTGGGTCTACCATGTTCCTCCCAACCTTGACCTTGAACCGTTCCTGGTTCACTAATGGATCCCCCCGAGATGGTTCCAACATGCAATAGGAAAATAGAGGACCTAGCGAAGACTGCTTATGATAATCAGATCTTGGAATAATAAGATTCATTAGTTTTGTGGGAAAATTTTCTTCTCTTACCATAAGATAATGATAGAAGAAAAGATGATCCCTCACTTTGGGAATTGTCCTTCTTTATATAACTGAACTTTTGGAATATAGTTGTTGAGTTAATAATATTATTTATAATATTAAATCCAGTTTTATTTTAAATTTTGAATTATAATATATGTAAAGAATATTTTAATTAATTCTCACTCCTAGTTTATCCAGGACTTTTAACTTGTTCCTCAATGATTTCTTTTAAATGAATATTTATATTTTATTTACTTTGTTTACAACTATGTGTTCCTATTAATTTAGACCATAACCTTTTCTTTATATACAATATAAATAAATATCTTATGCATACTTTTTATACATAATTTATATATATATATATAATATATAAATAATATCTTATGCATATATTTCATGCATACTATTTATACATAAGTGAGACTTCTTTTATAAATAATCAACCTGATTATTTAATTAATGAAATGGTATAATAATTCTTTGGTAATCATTTAATATAGGGTCCAACCTTTGGACAAGGTCTTTTTGGTAGGTTTGGATAGTCGACTAGGCTAGGTAACTCTAGCTCCCTCTTGCATGTTGGATTCCCTCGTTTAACATGGTATTTACCTTAGTCCTTGATGAGAGATATAAATGATTCATTTAACCAATTAAATAATTATGATGGATAGTAGTGCTATTCAGAGTCTTCTCGACTCAACACTTCTAAGATAAAGCAACCCTGAGTGCTATTCAGAGCTTTGGCTCAACACTCTCACATGTGCGTTATGCTAGTGCAATTCCAGAGCATCCCGCTCAACGCTAGTACTAGAATGTGTTTGTGAAGCACATATAGAAATACAAATGGCCTCGGATCCGGTATTTATTATCAAGCTTGAAGTGCTCCAGGGCTTATTCCCAACACTCTATGTACATCGACAGTTACACCCAGTTCATAATAAAATCCTCTATGTACATCGGGGCTTATGCCCAGTACATAGGTCATCCATGTGCTCCAAATTCCACGCTCAACACATATCAAAGTCAATCATGCATATCATAACTCTGCATAGTATGTAACAAAGATAATCTCAGTATATTACGGTTTTGCACCCAATCTCATAATAAAACATCAATCAAATACATTGGGGCTTTTTGCTCAGTATATAACAATAACCTGCATCAGTCAGGGTCCATGTCCAAATATGTCTATCTATAAAAAAATGAATGATGTGCATTGGGGCTTACGTCCAGTATACCAAAAATAAATCATATGTGTTGGGGCTTAAGCCCAATATATAACATCAATATAGTCTACAAAATTCGGGATATTACACTATGTCAAATTGAACATTATAGTGTTTCCTTGCTTATTCACAAGATATATGAGTGTATATGTGTTCAAGCACAATTATTGCACCGAGAGGCGCTCTACAACCCAGTATGAGGGAGATCTCGTAACATGTGTCGAGTTTATCAAGTAACAAAATAATACAAAGTAAACAAAAAGGAATAATACAAAGTAAAATGTAATAAATATTATGTCGGCCATAAACAAAAAAGAATAATACAAAGTAAAAAGTAAATATGAGACTTAAACTAGAGACTTTAGAGCTTAGGATTAGGTGGTAAATATTATGTCGGCCATAAACAAAAAAGAATAATACAAAGTAAAAAGTAAATATGAGACTTAAACTAGAGACTTTAGAGCTTAGGATTAGGTGGCCCAGGTATTGCACTCAAGGAGCTATTCAAAGAGAGGCTTTCACCTTGGGAGATTTGATCCCTCTTGACGCTTGATAGAGACTAGGATTTGGATCTAGGCTGGTAAAACAATGAGTTCACCACTACAATTATAATGTAGAATATAGATGTATATGAACATTGGTTTTAATATTGTGTGGTTGTAGATAACTTAGCTATGCATAAATCTTGGGCATTTAAATGGCTATATATCTAATGTTGGTTGCAGGTAGATAGTCTAATGTTGAGTTTAAGGACATAGAAGGAAAGTTAGGGCAATATCAAAGCTACCACACAATGCAAAAGCACGAAAATCATTATAGTGATCAAGCAATCGAAGCAATGGTATAGTGAATTAAAAGAATGCATTGGTTGAGGGTGAATAGGCTTGGACCAATCAAAGGGAAGTAACATAGGAGTATAATTATTCAACCAATTAATTAAATTGAGAATATAGAAAATACCAAATCGATTGTATAACATGATGTAAATACTAAAATAGTAGGATTCATGCCAATGATTGAGAAAACTAACAATTAGGATTAGATGTTGGCCAAGAACTCGATTAAATGAGAAATGTCGTTGTGGTTGTAACCACCAGTTTATAGCACATATGGAAATTATTATTCTAATTAATGATTAATTATCCCAACAAAAAGGAAAAAATGAGAGATTGGGTTGTGAATGCCAACATGATACAATTAGAGGTTCGATGCCACAATGTGTTGTAGAATGTATTTTACATGACAAGAAATCATACCAAATTGAAGAAATTAAACAATGATGTAGTTTCAGACTACAAGGAAGAACACCAAATTGAAGCAATTACATAATGAAACTCATGCACACATCAATAAACATAGAAAAAATAGATTACCATAGAAAACCAAATGGGGAAATAAACAAGGATAGGTTCTATTTTGTGTTCGAGAATTTATAATTGGATCTAATATATACTCTCAACAAATATTCATGTACATTGACAATAGTTTTGCAAATTGCTTTCTCTTAGAGACAATCTTTATTCACCATGGACATGCTCAAAATTTCTTTGTTCTCTTATCTTCAAACTTTCCCATCTCTCTTGGTTATCTTTGCATAAAAAAAGCATTGTTAATTATAATTTTTCCTTAAAATGCCAACTATTAAGGAATTTGGTTCATCTTCTCATGGCCTTTGAACTTTATTACTCAAGGACCATCAAATTCAAACTTTGAGAATAATTCTTTTTACAAAGTTTCAAGTTATTTCAATCCATTCTAGGTCACACCTCCCCATTCATAGTTTGATGCTACCCAAAACCTTCAACTGAAATATTTATCTTCTTCTTCTTCAACACTTGTGTGCATGCCTCCTTTGATGCCATATATTAGAGTTTCTTTTTTGTTTTCATGGAGTTTAAAGAATGCCTTTGAGTCAATTCTTTGCATCAATATCCAATGAATATCCAAAATGGATTCCTTCACTCCAATATTGAAGATAATATCTAAATAGGAGCTACTTTTGATATGAGCACACGCATGTTATCCATTTCATTCGAACAGATCATGGAATATTCTACTGACAAAGGTCCCTAGACAATTATTTCTCCCTGGGTTAAAAGTGTGAGAAAC
The DNA here is from genome assembly GCA_027924585.1 of Larix kaempferi. Taxonomy (NCBI): domain Eukaryota; kingdom Viridiplantae; phylum Streptophyta; class Pinopsida; order Pinales; family Pinaceae; genus Larix; species Larix kaempferi. The sequence continues at coordinate 2,549,436 of BSBM01000435.1, forward strand.
TCTTTCTTCCATAAACGCAACGCAGTGATGAAGCTTCTAAAAATTGTTTAAGCGTTTTCCTAAAGGAAATAATGTAAAAATATGTATCTAGAGGCTTGTGATAGATATCTAAAGACTTCGGAGGATTACAATTTTAATTGATCAAGCTCCATCCAATCGAATTCACAATGGGTGTTTTGTATTTCCTTATAGAAGGATTTGTCGCTGACGCGAATTCAACAACTAGTGGCCATCACAAGACTCCTTCATTGCCTAGTGAAGAATGATTGTTGTGGTTTTGAACGAACTAAAGCCTCGAACGCTCGTCCTGATTTGATCTCCACTTCAAAAAACATTCATTTTCTTGTGTATTACGAATCTATCGCATTGCTTACATGTCGGATTTGTGTTTGGTGGTAATGCATGCATATTAGCAACTCCAATTACAACATTTTCTAAATATCATTTGAACAGTGAAAGTGCAGTGGATGATCTGTTGGCAAGCTGAAAATTGTTTCTCTGGTAATATCTCTTTCCAATTGTGTCAATTGATTCTTTTGGCTTCTTTAGTGGCCACTTGTTCAAGCTCGGTTCTTTATCTGTTGAATTTATTCCACATATCGCATTTACAAAGCTAAAGAATTGTCTGTTCATTAAGTCTGTAAAATCCTATTAAAGAACTATTAAAAATCCTCAAAGGAAACAAACGGAGTCCAAGTTCTCTGCTGTAACACACAATTCTAGTTGATGGCCATTCAAAAGCACAGGTCACAAGAATATTGACATTACTCTTAATTCTGTCATCTTCTGCTGCTTGTCACAAACATTGCTGCTTACAGCTCTTGTCTTAAAATGTATCCATTTCCATATATGTTTTTAGGTGTTTTAAAACATCTTTAATAAATTTTCATTTTTATTGTTATTCGCAAAGTAAATGTTTTTTATATATAAATTTTAAAATAATAATATTTATATAATACTTTTTACAAAATATAAAAAAAAATCATGTTTTAATCTTTTACTAAATTCCAAATTTATTTGTCGAACAATGGATGCATTGTAGAAAAAAAAATGTTATTTTTAGTTATTACTCTCTTAATATTGAGTTTAAATCTTCTTGTTTTCTTCTTGATGTTAACCAACAAGGACGAAGGAATGGCTACAGATTAGATTGGCTTGCTCATGGAGGCCAAAGGCCAATACCACCAACAAAGGTAACAATCTCTTACGTGTATGGCCAACCAAACGATGAACCCTATTCTAATGAAATATTAAGAACATAATTTCATTAAAATGCTATCCATCATTTAACAAACATTATTCATTTATGTTCTACAAACAGAAGTTTCCAATCACCCACCATTTAACTTGTTTTCCAATTCTATGTCAAATTCAACATTATACTCTTTCTTTGCTTATTACAAGATATATGTGTGTGTATGTGTTCAAGCACAATTATGAAACAACCATTTCTCCTCATCACTATCATTATAATCTAGAATATAGATATATATGATCATTGGTTTATATATTGTGTGGTTGTAGGTAACTTAGTTATGCATAAGGCTTGGGAATTTAAATGGTTATATATCTAATGTTCGTTGTAGGTAGATAGTATAATGTTGAGTTTAAGGGCATACAAAGAAATTTAGGGCTATATCAAAGGTCCTCCACAATGAAAAAGAAAGGAAATCATTATAATTATCAATCAATCAAAGTAAATGTGTAGTACTAGTGTGTTAAAAGAGTGCATTAGTTGAGGGTGGGTAGGATTGGACCAATCTAAGGGAAGCACTATAGGAGCATGATTACTCAACCAATTAATTAAATCGAGAATATAGAAAACACCAAATTGGTTGTATTACATGATGTAAATAGTATGATTCATGCCAATGATTTAGAAAACTAACACCCTTGAGAACACAATCAATTCAGAACCCGTAATGAGACAAGCACATCATTCCAGCACCATTTAGGGCTTATCGCCCCCATTCCAAGGTTTATACATCGGTAGTGGTTTCCATAATTGGTAGAGCAAAGAACATGGAATAGAAATTAAACCTAATTCTTATCTAACCAATTGATAACAACTCATTTGTTAATGAAGCAAGGCCTGAACTACGTACGATCTACGAAACCCAAGTACGATCGATCTATTAACTATCATTCCTTACTACTCCTGAATAACTATATGGCCAGCAAATCCCGCTCCTCATGGTCAGACATAAAATGATTCCTCTTCTTGCTTGCTTGGAAACTCTACAAACCATGTCGTGCATCGCTTTAAATCCCTTTTGGATCACTTTCTCACCTCTTCAAGATCTCCATTTGGGATCAACAATGACAATATTGAATCTACTTCATTAGAAAATGAATACGAAGAAATGTTGATGTGATGCAAGCCCACCTCATCGAAACAAGGTTCTTGCTTATCATTACACATGACACAACCACAATGCTCACACAAACAACATGTAAAGTAGGATGCCAGAAGTGTCTTATATTACTTCTATCAATTGGTTACAATGCAGAATAACTGTAAATACAAATAAATAACTATATGTCAGCCTCAACCGTTACAATACATAAGTAACTGTGGTGTACTCTGTGTGTGTGTCGACCTCAACCTCTCCTGGTTCGTTGCGGAACTTTGAGCTTGGCTCAATCTCCGCTGTGTTCGAAAGTTGTGTGATTATTCTCTCCTATCTAAAAAAATTCTCCCCAAACTCTGCTATGCAACGGCTTGACTACCAAAAATGCCAAGTCCCTCAGTTGATCCCAACTCCCTCATCTTCTACTCTACTGGTGTTTTTTCTGAGACCACTGTGATCCCCAAGACACGCATTCTCTATCAACCGATCCTTCCATGATCCTGCAGACCTACAACTGTCAGCACCCATGCCGTGTTGCACATCCTCTTCCTGTGACGACATCTGTCATGTCTTCACCCAACTGCAATAAATTCCATTAACTTCCTTAGCAACCACGAACTGCTGCGAAGTACTCACCTTGACTTCTACGCGTCCTCCAACAAGCTAAAGTAAACCATCACGTCGGCCATACTCCCTTCCATTAGCTTCGACTCACCTATCGGCTTCACTCTGTGCTTAGGATTCGCCAATACGCCCCTTCCTCCTCGCTTGGATCATACCGAAACTATCAATGTCGCGGTTCGAAAACCTGTTGATCTTCCTACGAATCTGCAGCAACTTGTTGCCTATCGACATTAACATGTCGACTCTCGAATTCTTCACTCCTGTCAGCTGCTTCGATAGTTCCCTACTCAATTTGTTGACTTCGACAGTCAACCTGCTCATCCGCACCAGTGGTCGTTGGCACTCCCTCTGGTCGGCTCCCTCATGACAATCAAATTCAACTGATCTTCCTAGGTCTCGATGCTCCTGCATTAGACTCCCCAGTTGAAAAAGAACTCGACTGCTCCGTCAGTCTCTTGAACTCCTCTTTGTAAATCCATGTCGCCTCCTGCAACTCATCATTTGTCCATCGCACCAAGTATTCCTTTCTTCACGAACTGCGTGTACACTCGACTTTGCGTTCCTCTATTAATTCTGCGATCTCCTCCTTGTGTCGATCTAGAATATGCGTTGTCCAGTCGATGTTCGAGACTTCTGTGCTTTTGATGCTTAAACCTTCCTTGAACTTGTACAGATCTGAGACATTGAATGTTGGTGAAATGTTCAAGCCATTCGGCGGCTCCAACACATAAGCGTTGTCCGAAATCTTCCTCATAATCTTACATGGTCCAATCTTCTTCAGCTTCAGCTTGTTATATGTTCCTTTCAGAAATCTCTCCTTCCGCAAATGTGCATAGACCAAGTCTCCTTCACTGAATGAATGTAGTCTCTTCTTCCTGTCGGTTCTCAAATTGTATGCTGCGTTGCTCTTTTCTATGCGCTTTCACACATCTTCATGAACTTCCTTCATGTGCTCTGCGAACAATTTTGCATCCGCTCTTTTCCTGATTTCTATCGGCAACTTGAACAAATCCACCACCCCATGTGGGATTCTTCCATGAACAATCTGGAATGGGCTCAAACCCGTCGATCGATTCACAGAATTGTTGTATGTGAACTCTCCTTGCGCCAACACATTCTCCAACTGCTTGCGTCTGTCGGCCGTCAAACATCTCAGAAGGTTTCCCAAACTTCTATTCACCACCTTGGTCTGTCCGTCTATCTGCGGATGATATGCCAAGCTAAACTACAACCTTGTGTCCAGTTTCTTCCATAGGGTTCTCCAGAAATGTACCATAAACTTGGTATCCCGATCCGATGTGATACTCTTCAGCAACCCATGCAATATGACTACTTCCTTGAAGAATAGTACAGCAATGTTTGTGGCATCCCTTGCCTTCTGACACGGAATAAAGTGTGCCATTTTTGAAAATCTGTCGACTACAACAAATATTGAGTCGCTCCCTTGCTGCGTCTTCGGAAATCCTAGCACAAAATCCATGGTCAGGTGCTCCCATGGGGTATTTGGTAATGACAATGGTGTATACAACGCCGTGTTCTGACTTCTTCCTTTTGCCAACTAGCAAAGTCTACAATGTCGCACCCACTTTCCGACATCTGTTGCCATCCCTGGCCAGTAATAATTTTCTTTGACCAATTCCTTAGTTTTGTCGATGCCAAAATGACCCACTAATCCGTCGCTATGCAACTCTTAGATTAGGTTCTCTCACACTAATCCTCTAGGAATACACAACTGCCATCCCTTGAATAGGTAATCTTCTTGGAAAAAATAATCCAAGTATGGATTTTTGTCAAGACTCCATTGCTCACGACAAGCCTCCCATGCTTTTGTAAAATCTTTGTCGGTCGCATACTCTGTCTTCACCGACTCTATTCCTGTTTCCTGAACTGTCGTTGTGTTCAACAATGCAACTCTCCTAATCACCACGTCGGCAACCTTGTTCGACTTTCCCGACCTATGTGTTGATGTATATGTAACTTCAGAATGTATTTCACATATATGTATATTGTACTCCTATAGAGATGGTATTATTCCTCTGTACGGAAGTGTTTGTATTCCTATAGAGATGTTAGTATTCCTCTATACGGAAGTGTCGTCATTTATATTATAAGTGTCGTAACTTATACTTGATGGGTTATTAGCCCACCTTGTTGGGGTCGGCCCTGTATAAGTCATGTGGGTCAAAGGGTTATTAGACCACCCTATTGGGGGTCATCCATGTGGGTCAAAGGGTTATTAGACCACCCTATTGGGTGTCGGCCCAGTTAGCATTGTGTTATGTGGTTAAGTTGAGGCTGACCTAGTAAAGGTTATTAGGAAAATCAAGTCAAGTATAAATAGAGTGTGGGAGGCACTCTATTTCATCATTCTATTCTCACACACACTCTTTGGAGAGTGGTGCACTTGTGGAGAGGGAGAAGCTGCTACTAGGAGATGTCTATCTCTTATGCTTGGTTTGTATCATTGTTATATCTATCTCTGAGGAGGTTATTGGGGTTTTTCACCTTTATGGTTTTCCTCTTGTGTGCTTGCATTATTGTGTCCATGATTGATATCCTGTAGATATGCTATACATGTTGTTCTCTTAGTTAAGATCCTAGATCAGATTGAAGTAAATTCTGAAAAACTAACATGGTATTAGAGCTAACCTGAAAGAAGGCATGGTATGGCATGTATGACACTTGTTGCACTTGCGATGCTAGGGCTTTATATAGCAAAAACCAGTCATCGTAGCACTTGCGCTATAAATCCATTTTGGTGAAGTTTTCAGATCTGAAACTTTTACAGGTCGAAGATCAGATTTTATGGTTGCGAAGAAGGTCAGGCTTGATCAAACCCCAGTTCGGGACTTTGATCGGAAAGATGGAAAATTAGGGCTTCTGCAAAAGTTGGAATTTTGGAAATCTATGACCACGGATGGAAGCTCCTCAGAAAAATAGAAGCTTAGAGATTTGAATCAAACTTTTTGGTTGGGTGAAGCTCCGGGAAACTCAAACTCTAATTCAGGGTCCTCCCTAGTGAATCCGAAAAACTAAAAGGCAATTTTGAGGGGTGAAACTTTGCAGTTTTCAAATTCTGAGTATACGAGCTTGACCAGCTCAGAAAGGCGCATCTTTCTATCCTTTCAGAAGTTTGAAATTCAAAGTTTGATTTTTTAGGGTTTCTTTAACAAACCCTAATCCAGCTCCAGATCTAGTTCCTGCAAATAAAGTGGATTGGGTTAAATCTTAGAAGAAAATGGATTGGTCACATGCATAAGTGAAGAAGTTCCTGTTTCAGAGGTTGATGAGGCTAAGGCCTTTCATAAGAAGATTACAAGCAATCTCGACATGTATGACTTATCCAGGTATGTTTCGAGATTTGTTCATGATTAAGTTTATGATATGTTTGTCTTCATATCATTATAGTTAGTACAATCTTGATTAATTACTAGACTTGTCGTATCACCTTAATAAAATTATGAATACATGATAGAAGATATTCATTGATTAATGTTTTGACACTTACGATTGTACTAATGCATTGTGATGTTGCATGAGGTTTATGTTGTTCGCTAACATGAAAGGTACACCAAGAAAGACAAATCATGTTCTACTTCAAGAACATATGATCATGGTGACATGAAGACAAAGATTCATCCATTGTCATGGATTACATAGAAGATCTACTTATGATGTATGTATAACTTGGTTCTACAATGGTTAACTTATGAGACATGCAGGTTACTAGCACAAGACATTGAAGAGAGCCAGAAGACATCATGCAGGTATGCTAGACATAACTAGCTAACATAGTAATCCAGGTACGTTTTTCCTATATCAAGTTAGAATCTTACCTTGTGTTAGGATCCCTTATATAAGTATACTTGGTATGATTGGTTATGTTTATTCATAAAGTTAGAAATGTAAGTAATCAAGGGTTTATGCATATTATGTCTCTTATCTTAATTGATGATTTGACTAACCAGAAGATTCCTACGATCAAATAAGAATATGCATGAGTAAAAGAAGTCTTCCCTGAAACCTCGAATACTAATGTTTATTATCTGTGTTTGAAATGATCATGACTATACATGTTTAAGATTATTGTGTTTTGATAGTATTAAGATTATACTAATGAATGTGTGATTATGTATGAGACCTCGAGGATAACACAATGATGATACTAATAAGCATGCATAGTGATTAAGGTGGATATAAGTTCAAGTATAGGTAATCCAAGAAACAAAGATCAAGAGGGAGCACACTTCAGTAGTTTCTGCAAGGATGCAGATATTCAGAGAGAGTTGACCACTTCTCACAATCCACATCAGAATGGAGTTACAGAAAGGAAGCAAAGACTGAGAGGGAGTCAACCCAACAAACAAACAAAGATAAGTATTTGAATTATCATTTCTTGCATATTTGATTATTTAAATAATACTGTTTAATAATGTATATACTAATGTTCCTAGAATTAGGTTGTGCATAGTTGCATTGATGAACAATATACTACTAATATACATGGGTAAGTGGCCTATGGCACTGTACAACATTCCATTGCTACTTATCTAGAATGAAACCTCTTTGCTGACATGTTGGGAGTTGTGCACACTCTTAACAATTTTTTGGTAGAGATTGGAAGGCATCTAGAAAGTTACGGGATATGGATAAATGTTGTATTGAAGCATTGGCTAAGATAATTGCATGACTGTATGACATATTTTTTTATGTGTAAGAATTTGTTCTGAAAACTATGAGATGCTTTCTAATCATGCAATTTAACTTGTTTTGTAGGAAAGATTGTATACCATCACCTACAAAAGAAGGACTACAACATTTGTTCAACAACAAAGTTATCTATTGAAGATATTAAAAATATTGAAGTTCTCAGGATTCGGGAAGAATGCCATGATCGAGGAGTACCAGTCGATCATGAAGAATGATGGTTGGGATGCACTCCCAAGACCTGAAGGGAAGTCTGTTGTGACTTCCAAATGGATCTATAAGATCAAGCATGCTGCAGATGGTAGCATAGAGAAATACAAAGTGAGATTTGTAGCTCGTGGCTTATCCCAGAAAGAGGAATTTATTATGAAGAGAATTTTGCTCTTATAGCCAGATACACTTCCATTAGTACTTGCTCTGATTGCAGTGATAAAATGGAATATACACTAGATGGATTTCAAGATAGCTTTCTTGAATGGTGTAGTCGAAGAGGAAGTGTATGTGGAGCAGCCACTTGGGTTTGAGTCATATTTTTGCAGAACTTGGTATGATAGGATAGACAACTTTCTATCCAGTTTGGGCTTTACCAAGAGTAAAGCAGATTCCAACCTTTACTACAAGGTTGAGGAAGGCAATCCAGTGATACTACTTTTGTATGCGGATAACCTGTTTGTTACAGGTGAGGATAGATTGATTGCCGACACGCAGCGGAAGCTTGCTACCGAGTTCGAGATGAAGGACTTGGGGATGATGCACTACTTTCTAGGTATGGAGGTGTGGCAGAGTGCAGATGGAATCTTCCTTAGATAAGGGAAGTATGCAGTAGAGATCTTGAAGAGGTTCGGGATGATGGACTGCAAGGCCATGGCCACACCTATGGCATCAAAACTGAAGCTTTTGTGTGATGCTTCATCTGATCCGATTGATGTCACTATGTATCATCAGATGATTGGGTCCTTGATGTACCTGATGAACACGAGACCAGATATTTGCTTTGCGGTGAACACATTGAGCTAGTTCCTGACGGATCCTAGAGGTGTTCACCTGGTTGCTGTAAAGCATATTCTGAGGTACCTGAAGGGTATGGTTGACTATGGGCTCAAGTATGATGTGAATCAAAAGTTTAACCTACAGGGTTATGTTGATTCAGATTGGGCAGGAAGTGCTTGATCTAGGTCGATATTGGTGGCCACCCACCTTTCCAACTGGCTCAAAACAGTTTTATGGCAACTTTGGTATTGTACTATTTTTAGCAGTTTTTCGGGTCCTGAACTTTCGGGGCCATTTTGAGGCCCTAAATGACCTTTTTTGGCAATTTGGGGGGCCAAATAGTTTCCCTTGACATGCATTTGGCCCCAGTCGAAAGTTGTAAATCTCGGATAGACCTTTTCAATGGGCTACCAAGCGCCCCAAACGGAGATCGTATGCAAAAGTTATGACCCCGGGAAGTTGATGTACTAACTTACCCAAACGGGGCCCACATGACTTTTGGCGCTTCATCTCCTAGGGTTAGGTTTTTGGATGTCTAGAGTTTTTTACATTCCTGTTTATTGTAAAAGGCCTTGAGAGCCTCATTGTAACCATCTTCTTGCGAAATGAGCGCAGCCGTCACATCTCTTCTCAGAGATAAGCCGCCACCATTCCAGCAAGCTTGTTTTTCGCTGCATTTTACAGTTCTAGCTTATTTCCTTATTGAATAGAAAACCAGTTTTATTGTATCTCTGTTATTTTGTGTTAAGCATCTGATAATAATCTGTATTCATTTCATTCTGCTCATAAAATCTGGATCAGTGCTGCAGATAAGAAGAGCACTTTTGGGTGCTGCTTCAGTATGGGATCAGGTGTGATCTCTTGGTTTAGCAGGAAGCAGTCCTGCATAGCACTGAGTACAGCCGACGCAGAGTATGTTGTAGCTTGTTCGGCTAGTTGTGAGGCAGTATGGCTTAGGAAGCTATTGTCTGAGTTATTTGATCCTCCGCTGGAGGCTACTGGTATCTTTTGTGACAACCAGAATTGTGTGAAGGTGTCTGAGAACCCAGTGTTCCATGACAGGTCGAAACACATAGAGATCAAATATCACTATATCAGGGATATGGTGCAGAGAGGAGTAGTGAATCTTTTGTATGTTGTGACAGATGAGCAGATGGAAGATGTGCTGACAAAGCCACTAGCCAGAGTGAAGTTTGAGTACTTCAGAGAGAGGCTTGGTGTTCTTAAGATCGATGACACTTCGAGGAAGAAGTGATGGAGACATTTGTTGAAGCCATTCTAAGCATGTTGGAAGGAGGATCCTTCACATGGCTGTGGATGTAAGCGTTGGATGATGAACATCAGGACGATGCTCCAGTTACTGCTCTATATATGTATATGCATCATGTTGGATGCTTGATATGATCAATTGGATCATTTATGTATGTATGCATCATCTTGGATGCTGGATATGATTAGTTGGATCATTTATGTATGCATGCATCATGTTGGATGCTGGATATGATTAGTTGGATCATGTGTATGTATTTGTATATGTATCAGGTGGATACATTGTATGATCAGGTAGATCATGTATGTTGATATGTATCAGGTATGATCAGGTGGATCATGTATTTCTATATGTATTCAGGTGGATACATTGTATGATCAGGTAGATCATGTATGATGATATGTATCAGGCAGATACTGTGTATGCATTAGGTGGATGCATTGTATGATCAGGATGATCATGGATGATGAGCTTTAGGATCTTGCTCCAGATGACATGCATCAGGACGATGCAGTGATGATGATCAGGATGATCATGTGTACATCAAGATGATGTATGGTGAGTATCAGGTTGATACTCTGTGGCCGTGGATAGGTTGTGCAGATAAGCATATAATAGCACCCTGGGAGGTTTGCAGATTCTCTTGCTAGGTTTTTCCGGTGGCATATAATAGCTCCCAAGGAGATATGGAAAATGCTCTTTCGATATTTTTCTTTGGGAGGACATATAATAGCGCCATGGGAGGTTTGCAGATTCTCTTGCTAGGTTTTTCCGTTGGCATATAATAGCTCCCTAGGAGATCTGGAAAATGCTCTTTCGAGGTTTTGTCCTATGGCATGTAAGTAGACCTGGGAGATCTGGACAGGGTGAAAAAGGCCTCAGATGCTCTTTCGTGGAATTTCCATGACCACATGTAATAAGTCCTGGAGATTTGGACAAGATGAAAAAGGCCTCAGATGCTCTTTAGGGTTCTTGCTTGACAAAACACTCTTTTAAGGTTTTGTGGTGGGGATCACATGTAATAAGTCTTGGAGATCTAGACAGGATGAAAAAGGCCTCAGATGCTCTTTAGGGTTCTTTCTAGTCAAGAGACTCTTTTAAGGTTTTGTGACAATCACATGTAATAGCTCCCTGGGAGATCCGATAGGTTGGGCTGTGTGCCCGTAATCAATCCTGGGATGCTCTTGCAAGGTTTTGTGATGCACGTAATAAGTCCTGAGGATTCCACAGTATGGCCAGTGATGATGAAAACCTGCAGATGGTGGGCCTACATCCAGTATGAAAAAGGACTGGCTCTGTAGAAATTCCTATGACGAGTAGATTCAGAGATTGATTGAGATAGCAGCAGCAGTGACGATGATGATGACTCGATGATGACTATCCAGTGACGATGATCCAAAGAAGAAGACTTGTGCTAGAAGACCTATGTCGAGAAATACCTTCCTAGTTAAGAGGGAGTGTTGATGTATATGTAACTTCGGAATGTATTTCACTTATATGTATATTGTACTCCTATAGAGATGGTATTATTCCTCTATACGGAAGTGTTTGTATTCCTATAGAGATGTTAGTATTCCTCTATACGGAAGTGTCGTCATTTATATTGTAAGTGTCATAACTTATACTTGATGGGTTATTAGAACACCTTATTGGGGTCGGTCTTGTATAAGTCATGTGGGTCAAAGGGTTATTAGACCACCCTATTGGGGGTCGGCCATGTGGGTCAAAGGGTTATTAGACCACCCTATTAGGTGTCGGCCCAGTCAGCATTGTGTTATGTGGTTAAGTTGAGGCCAACCTAGTAAAGGTTATTAGGCAAGTCAAGTCATGTATAAATAGAGTGCAGGAGGCACTCTATTTCATCATTCTATTCTCACACACACTCTTTGGAGAGTGGCGCACTTGTGGAGGAGGAGAAGCTACTGCTAGGAGATGTTTATCTCTTATGCTTGGGTTGTATCATTGCTCTATCTATCTCTGAGGAAGTTATTGGGGTTTTTCACCTTTATGGTTTCCCCCAAGTAAACTCTGTGTCTCTTGTGTGCTTGCATTATTGTGTCCATGATTGATATGCTGTAGATATGCTGTACATGTTGTTCTCTCAGCTAAGATCCTATATCATATTGAAGTAAATTCTGAAAAACTAACACTATGTTGCAACATGAAGGTATATCCCTGTAGGAATTAGACCCATTTCATGTGTCGTTGATTCAACTTCAACTGAGTATTCAAGTACCTCAGTGCTTGGTGATCTTTGTACAACAAAAATTCCTTGGGAAACAAATAATGCCTCCACTTCTTCAATAATTGGACAATAGCATAGAATTCCTGGTCATAGACTGAATATTTCCACTTCACATCATCCAACTTTTCACTGAAGAATGCAATTGGTCGGCCCTCCTGGCTCAACACTGCTCCAATTGCGAATCCACTTGTGTCATAATCGACCTAGAAAACTTTGTCGAAATCTGGGAGCGCCAACACTGGATTCTCAGTGACCTTTTCCTTCAATTTTTTGAAAGCTCGCTGGGCTGCTTCCATCCACTTGAACTCTCCTTTGCGCATGCGCTATGTCAATGGTGCGCAAATCCGACTGAATCCCCTATTGAGCTTCCTGTAGAAAGTGGCAAGTCCATGGAAAATCCTCACTCCATTTGCACTTGTCGGTTCAGGCCAATCCAGTATCGCCTTCACCTTCTCTGGGTCCATCACTAACCCTTTACTCGAGATTACGAACCCCAAGTACACTAGTTTTTCCTTCATGAAGAAACACTTTTGTAGGTTCACCATCAGCTTCTCCTTCTACAATTTCTGCAACACCTGTCGAATGTGCCCCAAGTGTTATGCCCTAGTTCGACTAAAAATCAGACTGTCATCTAGATAGACTATGACAAACTTTCCCAAGAATGGTTTCAGTACTTCATTCATCAATCGCATGAACATACTGGGTGCATTAGTCAATCCAAATGGAATGACTAACTACTCATACAGCCCTTCCTTCATCTTGAATGTTGTTTTCCATTCATCTCCTTCTCTAACCCGAATCTGGTGATAACTGCTCTTGAGGTCTATCTTCGTGAAGTACTTCGCTCCACTCAAACAATCCATCAAGTTGACCATTCTCGGCAATGGAAACCGATACTTGATCGTGATCTTATTGATAGCTCTGGAGTCTGTACACATCCTCCATTCTCCACGTTTCTTCAGTGCTAATACTGCTGGTACTGCGCATGGACTCAGACTCTCTCTGATCAACCCTCTGTCCAACAAATTCTGGACCTGTCAATTGAGTTCGTGACCTTTTTTCGAACTCATCCTATGTGGTTCCTTGTTTGGAAGACTCGACCCTGGAATCCATTTGTTCTGATGGGATATGCTCCTTGTTGGCGGCAATCCCGTTGGTGTCTCATTGACTACTATGCTTTGAAACTCCTCGAGCATCTTTCCAACTTCGATAGGAATTTTATCCTCCATCGTCACACTCTCAAAACATGGTCCTTTCAAAATGATAGCATAACACTCCGACTGCCTTTCCTCCTCCACAAGGAATTCTTTCATTGAACACATCAGCACGCACTTCTCCCAAAAGTTGTTCTCGCCCTGCTTACCGTCAGCTTGCTCCTCCAATTTCGGCTTAAGATTCCTCTTCATGCCATTTTTCCACACATTGATTGTGTTGGCTCGAACATTATAGATCATTTTTCGATCATATTGCCATGGTATTCCTAACAACATATGGCACACGTCTATTGGGATTACATTGCACAGTACGCTATCCTCTAACTTCCCAACCTTGAAGTTAATCAGGCACTGTCTGGTCACCTTCACATGGTGTCCTTTCTGCAACCATGATATCTTGTAACGGTGTGGATGTTCTCGACATTTCAACCTGATATTGTCGATCACCTCTTTTGACACAAGATTCTCAATGCTTCCACCATCAAATATGGTTTTGCAATGCCATTCGCCAATTCGCACCTTCATTCGAAAGATCCCCTTCCATTGTGCTGGCTCTTGCTCATCGCGTTTGTCTTCTTGAACCAATGTTCGGTTGACCGTCAGAGTTTGGTTCCTTCTTTTCTCCTCTCTACTACTATCAGATGTCGATTCTTCCCTCTCGTTGACTTGCTCATCTCTTCGACATCTGGGTTTAGACTCCTTTGCAGCATGTAGGTTCTCTGGGCATTCATATGCCTTGTGTCCCACTCCTTGACACTTGTAACAGATTATGGCTAGTCTATTAGCTCTCCTTCTATCAGATGGGCCACCTCAACCATACGAACCATGATCATGGTTCTCACAACCATCGCATCGGTTCTCTTGCATTTTCTCCCTTGTCGATGTCCCCTTCACATGTAGACTATCTTCGACAGTTTCCTTCCTGTAACCGCTACTTTGGCCTTTCGTGGTAACTGTCCTCGCACCACGACTAGTCATCCTACCTCTAGTCGCTGCAGACTTCCTCGACAGTTTCTCTTCTGCCTTCAGAGCTAACTGGTAGGCTTATCCCACTGCTTTGAATCTCGACAAGCTCAATTCATCCTGAATGGCATATTTCAAGCCATTCACATACCTAGCGACAGGTTCTTCTCCTTCGCCTGTCTGCCCCGACCTTATCGACAATCTATAGAACTCTTCCATGTACTCTTTCACGGTCATCTTCTTTTGTTGAAAGTTCTGCAACTTCCTAAACAACGAAATTACATAGTCATTCGGCAAGAACTTCCCTTTCATCTTATCCACCATCCAGTCCCAAGACTTGATTTTCTCCTTGCCCTTCTTGACTCTATCAACCTATACATTGTCCCACCACAATGAGGCATGACCCTTCAACCTCAGACATGCAGTCTAACCAACTTAGGATCCTCGATTTTCTCTATGTCGAAGTATTTTTCCATCTCTCTGAAACAGTCAATCAAGTCTTTTGGCTCTAAACTTCCTGAGTAGGTGTGAACATCTATCTTTGCCCAGCCTCTCATATCCGTCAGAAGATTGATGAGTTTTTCCTCTGGTTCATCTTTAGCTGCTTCTCGTGTTTCCACTTCTTTGACTTCCTTGTTGCTGTGGTCTAACGCATCAGGAATACAACCATGCCTTTGGATTTCTTTGATCACTGCGACTTCATTTGTCAAAGTTTGCATTGTTCGAACACACTTGTCGAACATCTCACGATCAACTGTGACTGTTATGCCACGCGCTCTTCGTCCTCGGACATTAACGCCTTCGTGAGCCATTTTCAACCTCTGCTGAAACTCTCACTTGTACAATCGCAACCAGACTTCAACAAGCAGTGTTCAACTCTACCCAACTTCAGCTGGAGCTATTCAACATACTTGTAGGCTCAATATCACTGACATTCTTCTGCGCACAGGGATTCACTTCCCACTAGATTCAACCAGACTCACTTCCGGGCTCTGATACCAACTTACGCAAGCCCGCCTCGTCGAAACAAGGTTATTTCTTATCATTACACATGACACAACCACAATGCTCACACAAACAAGATGTAAAGCACGATGGCAGAAGTGGCTTATATTACTTCTATCAATCAGTTACAATGCAGAATAATTGTAAATACAAATAATTAACTATCGATCGGCCTCAGCCCTTACAATACAGAAGTAATTGTGGTGTGCTCTCTGTGTGTGTTGACCTCACCCTCTCCTGGTTCATTGCAGAACTCTAAGCTATGGCTCGATCTCCTTTTCATTTGGAAGCTGTGTGACTGTTCTCTCCAATCTACAGAACTTCTCCCCGAACTCTACTCTGCAATTGCTTGAATCCCCAAAATGCCAAGTCCCTCAACTAATCTCAACTCCCTCATCTTCTACTTTGCTGCTGCTATTCCCGAGACCACTGCGATCCTCGAGACATGCTTTCTCTGTTAACCTGTCCTTCCATGATCCTGCAGAACTGCAACTGTCAGTGCCCCTGTTGTGCTGCACAACCTCTACCCGTGACAACATATGTCATGTCTTTAGCCACCTGCAATAACTACTATTAACTTCCTTAGTAACCCCGAACTGCTGCCAAGTACTCACCTTGACTTCTACGCGTCCTCTGACAAGCTACAGTAAACCATCACGTTGGCCATACTACCTTCCATCATCTTTGGCTCACATGTCGGATTCACTTTGCACTTAGGCTTTGCCAGTCCGCCCCTTCCTCCTCGCTTGGCTCATGCCCAAACTGTCGATGTCGCGGTTTGACAACCTTTCGACCTTCTTACGACTCTGTGGCAACTCGTTCACATGTCGATTCTTGACTTCTTCACTCCTGTTGATTGCTTCGACAGTTCCCTGCTCGACTTGTTGACTTCGACAATCAACCTGCTCATCCGCACCAGTGGTCGTCGGCACTGCCTTTGGTCGGCCCAGATAGTGCCCAGATTTTCCCTAAAAATGTTATACTGAAAGTAGAGAGGTGCTCCAGAGCCCAATATGGGGGAGATGTTTTCATGTTACTAACAATATGGTACCAAAAATAGATAAATCAGCCTAGATCCAAATCCTAGGCTCTATCAAGCATCGAGAGGGATCAAATCTTTCGAGGTGCAAACGAAACGAAACTTGCTTCTATTTTTATTCAGTAAGATCTAGGATGCGATACTGTTAAAGCACTGCCATTAAAACTATTATTTTAAAAAAGTGAGTATATCAAACAAAATTTAGAATTCTATTTTAAAAAAACTAAATTCAAATTTAAAGCACTACAATTAAAACTATTATTTTAAAAAGTGAGTATATTAAACAAAATTTACAATTATTTTTGTAGAAAAACTAAATTCAAATTTGGTATTCTATTTGGAAAAACATATTGAGTATTCTATTTTTATATAGAATCAAATTTCCAAAGTAAACGAAACGAAACTTGCTTCTATTTTTATTCACTTGGATTTAGGTTGGGATACTGTTAAAGCATTGCCATTAAAACCATTATTTTTAAAATGTGAGTATATTAAGAAAAAATTAGAATTCTATTTTTAGAAAAACTAAATTCAAATTTAAAGCATTACAATTGAAACTATTATTTTAAAAAGTGAGTATATTAAATAAAATTTACAATTATTTTTGTACAAAAACTAAATTCAAATTCGGTATTCTATTTGGAAAAACATAATTAGTATTCTATTTTTATATAGAATCAAATTTCCAGAGAAAAGGAAACGAAACAAAACTTGCTTCTATTTTTATTCACTTGGATCTAAGCTGGAAGCACCGCCATTAAAACTATTATTTTGAAAAAGTGAGTATATTAATTTAGAATTTTATTTTTAGAAAAACTAAATTCAAATTTAAAGCACTACAATTAAAACTATTATTTTAAAAAGTAAGTATATTAAACAAAATTTACAATTATTTTTGTAGAAAAACTAAATTTAAATTAGGTATTCTAAACTATTATTTTTAAAAAGTGAGTATATTAAACAAAATTTAGAATTCTATTTAAAAAAAAACTAAATTCAAATTTAAATCACTGCAATTAAAACTATTATTTTAAAAAGTGAGTTATAATTAAACAAAATTTACAATTATTTTTGTATAAAAACTAAATTCAAATTCAGTATTTTATTTGGAAAAACATAATTAATATTTTATTTTTATTAATGGCCGACATAATATTTTATTACTTTTTACTTTGTATTGTTCTTTTTTGTTTATGGCCGGCCGAAACATGTGTTACAACATCTCTCTCATACTCGACAAACTTTACAACATCTCCATCATAATCGGCAATGTTATTTATGGCCGACATGTTAGGAACAAACGTTACAACATCTCACTTATACTCGAAAAATGTTACTCTAAAAACGTTACAAGATCTTCCGCATTCTGGGTTGTAGAGCACCTCTCTCGGCACAATAAAAAAATCTAAAGGTGTAAATTTTTGTGAACGTGTAAAAATTTTGATATTAAAAAAAAACCTCAAGAAAGGACTTTATAGTGAACATTCTGATATATAGATGAAATACAAGAAGAGACCATTTTGGTATATACATGCAGAATATTTAGAGCTCTTGACCATCAAAACACTGAACTTAGAACCACATATCAAACCAACATACCCTTGAAAGGGAAAATGAAACCATTCTGTGTTCATATCGGATAACGGATACAATGTAAAATTCAGTTCAAGTGGCCACGACTCCCTTGAGGAGAAAACGGGAAGATTAACCAGCGATTGTGCCATGCATATATTACATGTCTTAGTGATTGTGCCATGCATATAATTTACATCATGGAAATTAACACCTTAGGGAAAGGCGAGCTTAAGTTCTATCCACCATCCGCTTAGAATATAACAGCTTAAACCTCACAGCCATAAACATGTGTATGGGTTGGGGAACGATTAGGGTCATGTCCACCATATCACATGAATGCAAAACAATTGTAAATTAAGATAGTATCATTAACAATTGAATAAATATTCACGCGATACAATTTGCATATGAAAATAATAGTAAAGTATTCAAGTTGATAATAAAATGGTACAAAACTATTAACCCAAAAGAATGTTATGATATGTTTATCACACGAACTAGAGATGTGTTAGGCCAAAACAATGGGAGAACATTGAAGGCCTATAGCCTGGCCAGTTTAAGGTTATGATATAAACATTATTTCTCTTCACCAAAATTGTATAATATGTAAATAGTTTATAAGTCCCTCATAAGCTATCTAACGTCACTTCGAGTAAAAATGTATTAGAAGACTCAACAGAGTCTTATCTGTCCATCAAACTAGATCAAGGACCGTAAGTGAATTGAAAATGAAATAATGGGAGTAAGATGATCAAAACGTTATAGATTTAAAAGAAACACATAATGTGTGCATTTAATACTAATTACTCCTTGAACCCAATTGCATATACAACATCAAAGGAGAAGAGGACTTTGCTCAATGGTTAGTGATGGTCATGAGAATATGAAATTTTTTAAGGATCCATAATTTTTTCAAGGTGTATAAACATTGACGAATCTTACTAATTCTTAAAGTTGCAACTATAAAATGTTTGGTGAATGTTTTGTAAAAATATTCAAATGTCTAAGGACTTTATATAGTTTTTGGACAATTTTGGCAATTTTTAGAGTAAGACAAAATTATCCCATCAATTTTTGGGCGAATCACTTATGGAAAAAAATGAAGATTGGTGAATATTTTTTTTGGAAAAAAGGTAGAAAAAATAGCCCATGGGCTAAATTTCACCCCTCAAATTTTCCTTGATTGAGAAGTAAGAATACTGGTTACTAAGCCAAACAAGTATTTTATCGAGAATGCCAAACATTATACAAATATTGTCAATAACTAGTATGTTTTGCATTTATGTAAATAAAAACATATATGTTTTATTGAGACAAAATTGCATAAGATGATTGAATGCCAATATAAAAATTATGTCTGTTGTAGTTGAAATTAGAGACGTTACATTGCTCTCCAACACTAACATGAGAATTGACATATTGTGAGAGATCTGAGTGATTTGTATTTCCATCTTCGTAAATTGCTCTTCATATTCTCCACTTAATTCTTCTCTAGATCCTCCATGGCTAGGGTTTGGAAACTTTTTCTTTAATCTACTAACCCTTAGATCCTACAATTTCCCCAAAAGCCCCTTAAAAACTATTTTGATACCAATATGATATGTAACCTACCATGGATATTCCTCTAGAACAATTCGTCACAACAGATCTTAAGATTCATTGTGTTAGCTTAATTCCATATAGTGCTAAAATAAACTGAAACTAAAAGGAAAATCGATAGAGAAAAATAACACATCCACACATTGAGAAAACTAACACAATATATACCCTAAGAAAACCCACTATGTGTAAAATCCCCAACCATAAGTGAGAACTATACCTTGCTCTTTTCTTCTCCAATATGCAATGCAAATACAATGAAAGTGGTACTCTCTATCGAGTTACCTATGCCATTGTTATCTTTATGGCTCCTATAGGATCTCCTACTTTCTTTGTTATGCCCTAATATCCACTCCCTGGCTCTTCCACAACTATGGAACAATATAATAATTCGATAAGATTGGAACACCTTCTTCTTCTAGTGGCCTAGTATTTAACAATGTCCTCATAGCCATTTAGGGTTAGTATTTAGGGTATTTTCCTGCATAAACTCCTGTTAGGGTTAGTGTTTTGGACACTATAGAATGTTCTTGAAATTCCACATGTGTGGTCGTAATGAGAGATGGACGTGGAATCCACTCAATATCATGGTGGTCAACATGATAGGTCAAATTGTGAGAGGTGTCACTTCCTTGTATAAACTTTGAATGAGGTGATCTTTACATTGTTGGAAATCTCTCAAAGTGTAGAACAACATTGAAGGGTTGAACTACTTTTATAAAATTTTGACCCCCAAAACATCATTTGAGCTCTCAAATAGGCCTTGGGAGGTTTTGGACCCCAAATATGAAAAATAAGACCTCCCCTAAAATGGGTCGTACAAACCAATTCATCTAGTCTTTCCACCCAAAAGCACCAAAATAGATGACAAATTATACATTGATCCATTTTGGGTCACTATGCGAAAAGGCGAAGAAGATAGATTGAGATTGACCACTATGTAATCTATTTGTTATTGATTATAAGCATCATCTTTCTTACTATTAACAATTTTCATCATTCAACATTGTTACTTTATTACTATTAAGCTTATTTCTCATGTAACTTTTGAAGTAGCCTTCTTCATAGTTCTCTATATTTTCAACCAAGGAAAGCGAGTAAATTTCAAATGATTAGATTCATCTCAAACACATACATATACAAAATTATGATCATTTACAAATTTGATGTGATTTCCTCCAATTGAAACCAGCCTAGATCTATCTTAACTCTGGATCTACCATGCACCAAGTAGGATAAAATCCCTCAAGATGCAAACTAATTATAATTAATATATATTTTAATTAAATAAATATAATTGAAAATTTACATAAAGATGACCCAAATTACAATGCAACATGAGTTTTATTGGCACATGCAAATGCCATAAACTATTACACAATGCAATATAATTGACATAAAAAGTGATGCAAACATTACACATTAAATGTAGTGTCAATAAGTGTGATGAAAATAATGACATATAATAATGCTATTGTCTCAACATAATAGCTTTGATGCAAACTTGACACAAATGTGTGACATTTCTGTGTTGCATCAAAATGTGTAATGCAAATAATGAGGCAACTAATGACACAAGGTAACACTTTTGATGCAACATGTGATGCAAAAGTGACACATTTCCTAATGACACAAGGTAACACTTTTGATGCAACATGTGATGCAAAAGTGACACATTTCCATGTGTATATTGAAATGTGTGATGCAAATAATGATGTAGGATAATGCTGATGACACACATGAGGATGCAAAGTAGAATTGTTATGCAAAATGTAACCCAAATATGATGCATTTTCATGTTGCATAATATTTGTGTTGCCAATCATCAATGTCCTTATCAAGTCAAGCACTATAATCAATGCCTATGGGTTTGCATTGGGTACCATATGCAAATGCGGGGAAGTGCCCCAAAATTTCCTCATTGAGTATTGTCACATACCCGATTTTTATAAAAAATTAAAATCCTTCCAAAATGTCTAATCACTCATAACTACTACATGAAAATATAAATTATTTGCATCTCAAATTACTAACAAAAATAAAAAACGACATTTGAACATCTCGCAACTATTTATTTGCCTAGATAATTACAAAATAGAAAGTATCGTAGTCCTTAGATTTGCGATCATCAATCGATACATGTCGTAATGACGTGTAATGACGTAACTCTATATTAGATGACGTATCTTTACCTATTTGTGCAACCCCTTTTTCACCTTTTAAACATTATAAAATAATAGAGCAATATCTTAGAATTTAACTATTTTCTTGACGACGTATGTCTACATAACCAAATAATTCATTGACATCATGCGGCATTTTAGCTGAAAAGCATGACTCCGATTTATACTTTCACTAAACCATTTTCCATATTTAGATGTAACTATAGAATATTCGCGAATATTAATCCCATAAAGCAAGTAATGATCCAAAATAAAGGTACATTAGGAGTTATCAATTGCTAAATCATTCACTTGTGTAAAGAAAGTCAACATAGACAGAGTAGATGAAATGCACATGTACATCTTTTATCAGTTAATCGAACCAGGAGAGCATCATAAGTGATAACAAATTTAACATAATCACAAAGTGAACATATTGGCATTATCATAAACATTTAAGAAAGAATTTAACTACTCATATGCATAGACACAATGAGGAACACCATAAGAAAACATAAGAGACCAAGGATAACGTGGTTCACTCATACACGGACTAGTCCACAAAGGTTTGTGCATTATTTATTACTAGAGAAAAAGTAGTAGGATTACAAGAGCGACTTAGGCGCTACAACAAGACTCATGGTTTACAAACAACAATCAAGAAGTTGCATTAACCTCTCTCACCGATAGTATCTTCAAGACATCTTAGAGTTCTATCTTTGAGTATAACATATATATAACAAGTCAACTTTTAATGACCTTAGTACAAGTATTGGATTCTTCATTCTCATAGTCTAAGGGATATACCCTTCCTCTTCAATGTGTACACAAGTGTAGTGTATCAACTAGGGAAGCATCCTTATGCATTCCTTACTCTTATACGAATGATATCTTTTAATCAAACTCTTTACTCAGAGACTTTTATGAAGTGCAACTCAATGATTTGGAGTTCTCCTGCAAAACTAGATGATAATTAACTAGCTCTCGAAACACATTATTAACTATTTCATATGTAAAGTGTAAGGATGATTCAATACTCTTTCTAGAGAGGAATTGCTTGGAAATCAATTAATCATGTTTTATTCGAAATCACATATATGTTGTTCTGTCCAACTACCATCATAGAGATAGTTATTACATGAATTTATATAAACTTTTCTACATTGAAGTAATATAGAAATCGAGTAGATACCTACATAAGTATGTAATGGTCACCAACAAATTCTTATCAAGAGGGGTTGAAATGCGACTCCAGCACATACATAAATTTATATATGTCTAATATCTTATAAGCAGGGCAATAAATAGTAGATTGCAGCTGTTAAAATAAGAACCATAAATTGTTTAAGATAATGACCCAGCTAGGACCGATACCAAGCTTAATACCTCATATGTACATACATATGTGTATATCGGTAGCAAAATACAACTGAGCCAAAGTGCTATTATCACACAAGGGGATGATCGATCCTGTCTATAACTTGCTCAATAGAAAGAATCCATCAAATTTTAGATCCAATCTTGACTCTGTATTATAATTAAATGAGTTTAATCACATTTTTCCATCAGCTATCGAAGATCTTTCTCATAATAAGGATCACATTATAAAAATAGAAAAATAACCACCTTCATTCAAGCACTTTTGTATCTTTTTAAACTACGTCGAGTAGTAAAATATTTTACACCAAAGATTTACATACTAACACCTGGATAAAAAATAGAGTTTCACAATCCCAGCAGAGAGAACGTATTCGACTGATAGAGGACTTTGTTTAACCATCCAGATATTAATATCTTCAAGTACCCTAGTCATTAGAAGACTTGATCTCATGGCTTGTCTGCCATCTCATCTTTTCTTTTGGATGGGTTCGGTCGTTTATCGTTTAGTCGCATTTACATTTCTTAATTTTGTAGTCTTAACTAACACTTATAATCATGACACTAACTCGAGGTTCACTGGTGGGCCCTTGGCCTTGAGCTCCTCACGATGGCCTATTTACATAATTATAATTATTTTACAAAAATAATAATAATAATTAGGGTCAAATTGGAGGGATGTTACACACTCCACCCCTTAAAGATAACATCGTCCTCAGTGTTCATCGGTCTGTCCTTTGCATCCAATCACTGCCTCCTCTTTCCTTTGTTCTCATGCTTTGATCATCTTTACATTTGCAATTTCCCGCAACCTCTTTTCACTTATATCCTGCGCATTACAAAGATCATACAAGATCTTCCAACGTTCTTTAGTACTTCATGAGTATACAAAATTTCAAAACAGTAATTGTTCATCATTCCTCCTGACCTTTTGAGGAAATAATTTCACTTATTCTAGCCTTCATAGCAATTCACACATAAATAATTTTTACAAGACAAATAATTATCATCGTTTAAACCATTCAAACCTTGCGATCATCAAACCTCTTTGTACTTCAGCAATCGTGGAGACTTGCATACAAAACTTTTATGTATTTCCGCAATCATGGAGACTTACCATACAAAAACCTTTATGTATTTCCGCAATCGTGGGGACTTGCCATACATATCCTGCTCATGTACTTCTGCAATCATGTAGACTTGCACACATAACACTCTTTGTATTTCAGCAATCATGGAGACTTGCATACAAAAACACGAGTCCTTTGCCAACACCTAGCAAGAATAGCATCTGCATACAACAGAAATATGATAGTCTTACTTTGTAACTCATAACATAGCTTCCCCTCATTGAATCTCTTAGTCATCACCTAATGCACATGAGGAAATATTTCTACAGAAATATTGTAGAAGAGCTACCTGCTCAATTCGATGGATATAAAGTTTGCCTAGAGGTCTTTTGGGTCAGTATACATTCGACGAGCTTCTTGCTCTATTCAACTTCCATGGGGAACATGACCACAATAAGGGTAAGTTGTCCCATACCAACAAGCTAGTTACTGAGTTCATGATGCTGTCGGCTCTACCTGAGCCCGAAGATAAATTCCCTTCCTCTCAAACCTTCTCGTTTGAGTCCAGGAAACATCTCTTTATGACAACCATTTAGTAATTCCTGTATGCCACAAAATAGCAACCAAAATTAGATTCGCTCATCATATTCTTTGCATTTTGATGATTACACATCATCAATCATAAACCTCATCACTACTCATGATAAAATAAAAAGTAAATCATTACTTACTTTTGAGGGATTTAGCTCAACTTATCTACATAAGTGCTTTTATACTAAACGTTCTTCTTGGTCATTCCATCAGTCGATGTTAAGATCACTTCCTGAAATGTTAGTATAAAGAAAAATTTATTTGCTTCAATTGTTCGACAATTGAGCACATTAGTTCCATAGCATTATATGCATGCTCGTTCACTTAGCTTATGCATTTACTTCACCTTGACGTGAAACTATTCAATATCCTTGAAGTGAGTCCGAGGTCAAATATGTTGAAAACATGTTAGCATCAAAACTTAAACACATATAGATTTATTGAGACTTTCCATCTAAAGATTTTTAAAAGACCCCATGCTCAATCCATCACAACAAGGTCAAAATGATTTTTGTCAAACTATCAACAAGATCTTGATGCTCGTTAGTCTTTGTTAGAAACTGTAACTTACCCCACAGAGGTCTATCATAATGTATTTCTAAAATAAGGCTAGTTTAACCCCTAGGAATATTGCTTGCAAACTCATACAATAACACACCTTTATCCTTGAAACTTTAAACACCATAAGAAGTTTTTTGGAACAGAGTACAATTGATATTAAGTAATGAAAATATTTAATCATTTAACAAAATGACGATTTTCATAAGCAAGAATAATGTTTAATCATCCAAGCACAGTAATTAGTTCACGACTTACACATGACTTGTAACCTAGAACATGTGAGATTCATTCTGATGCAAACTCTTTTGCTAAAACATTAACATGTTAGTTTCATAATTTAAAACGGCTAATTGTACATAGATTCATTTCAAATTGAAGACTTCTCTCAATAAATTTAGATGTTAAAGGATTTCATGCTCAATCATTTACAAAAAGATTAGGATTCTCCTTTCCTTAAAATCAAACTCCTACTATTTACAAGATCCATTAACTTGGTGCACAATAACCTTTATTCGAAAATATAACAACTCTTACAATCATTTGCATAATAAAGTTATTTAAGCTTCTAGAAAACACTGTTTACAATACATTTTAAGGCCTTCCCTTAATAAATAAATTTTGAAATGAAATAAAATCTTTGTTAAGCAATAACATTCGAATCTTTAACAAGATGACAATACTTATCAACAGTGTATTCAAGTAACCTCTAAACTTCACTTTCTAATTCCCCATATTCTTTTTTAACATGTTTAGTCCTAACCATTACACATTTGATTGAAAACACATTATGATCTATAGGAGTATAAACTGTCCTAAAGGATGACCATATTATGCATTCTACGGTGATGAATGCCTTTATTTACAATATCTCAACATTTATAATCTAGCCTATATTTTGCGATATCCTATCACTTCATATGGATATAAAAATAAATTCACATTGATATAAGAGTAACTTCACATATACATAAATGTAACTTCACATATATAAGGATATATATATACCGCACTTTTAGTTAGGGTCAAAGTATTATCATTAACATCCAACATCAAAACAATTCTCATTAACAAGGGTCAGCCAAATCTTATCAAATTGAAGATACACAATAGTCACATATCAAATTAGATTTGCACATCAACTACTTTGCTTTAATAATTGAATTACTTATCGTTACTCCTTTTTGAGAACTTGCGGTTGCATGTTTAAATGACTTAAATCCTCATCCATTCAAATCCCATGCATCCAAAATAAAACCAAACAATTTGATTAGTCAACTTTAACACCCACTTATTTCATGTTGAGCCCATCAAGCCCACGTGTTGTAACCTATAGCTCTGATACCACATGTCACATACCCGATTTTTATAAAAAATTAAAATCCTTCTAAAGGTCTATTCACTCATAACTACTACACGAAAGTATAAATGATTTGCATTTCAAATTAATAACAAAAATAAAAACGACATTTGAACATCTCGCAATTATTTATTTGCCTAGATAATTACAAAATAGAAATTAGCGTAGTCCTCAGATTTGTGATCATCAATCCATACATGTCGTAATGACGTGTAATGACGTAACTCTATATTGGATGATGTATCTTTACCTATTTGTGCAACCCCTTTTTCACCTTTTAAACATTATAAAATAATAGAGCAACATCTTAAAATTTAACTATTTTCTTCACGACGTATGTCTACATAACCAAACAATTCATTGACATCATGCAACATTTTAGTTGAAAAGCATGACTCCAATTTATACTTTCACTAAACCATTTTCCGTATTTAGATGTAACTATAGAATATTCGCGAATATCAATCCCATAAAGCAACTAATGAGGGTGAAAACGTGAAGGTGGGTAACACTTTCGTGAGAAATCAGTGCAAAATCGTCTTAGCGGAAGTTATTCGGCCGAATAAAAATATTATTCGGCCGAATAAAAATAATTGTTCGGCCGAATAATTTACATTATTCGGCCGAATAATTTTAAGGTTATTCGGCCGAATAACCACAAACAGTTCTCCGTCCCGTTTAACGGAGACTCTTGAAATTTGTGCAAACGGTTGCCGGACGGAAAAAAATTTCGGGCAATAGTTTATTCGGCCGAATAATTATTCGGCCGAGTAATTGTTCGGCCGAACAAGTTTTCGGCCGAACAATTATTCGGCCGAATAATTATTCGGCCGAACAATGATTCGGCCGAACAAATTTTCTGCATAAAAAGACAGCATCGGCTGCCATTTGGCATTCCCCGTTGGATTTCTTTGGACCCCGCATGGGCCCGCAGTAGACATCTGCCACCCTGCCGACGCCCCGCCCCGCTGCTCGCCACCCCGCTGCTCGCCACCTCGCTGCTCTCCGCGCTGCTTGCGTTCCACTGCTCGCTCTTTCTCGGCGACTCGCGTCTGCTCTATTTCCGCTGTCGCTCGTCGGCTCTTACGATTCGTTGGGGTGTGATTTGCGCTTGCTCTGTTTGTTCTAAGCAGCGTATTCGTTGGGTTGTTGTTAGTTCTGCTGTTGATCGTGGGCTTTAACGTTTCGTCGGGGTGTGATTTGCGCCAGCTGCTGCTCGTTGGAGGTACCGTGTCTGTTGGTCTGTTGTCGTTGGCAGGTGTGTACTGGTGGGTTGCTGCTTTGACGGTGCTGCAGTTTTAGCTGAACGGTTGAAGGTGCGTTTTCGTTTTGCTTATGACGTAATGATTTTTCGTTTTGCTTATGACGTAATGATTCAGTTTGTGTATGTTATATGGCTTATCTGATTACGTTAGTTGTTGTTTGTGAAGGAAATAGGTGTTGTTTTGAGCGTTGCTGGGGTGAATAGAGGCGGCGTTGGGATCGACGATTCTTCACTGCATTTTTATATACAGGTATGTATCGTTACGTTAACTTTGTTTTTATGTTGTTGGCAGTCTTAAAATTAAAAAAATCTGTAATGGGTCTTAAATGGAAGGTTAAATGTTTTAAATGCAATTTTTATTTTAGAGAATCAGTTTTATGTTCATGAACTCTGTTCATAAACAGTTCATGAACAGAGTTCTGTTCGTGAACTCTGTTCGTGAACTCTGTTCATGAACAGAGTTCTGTTCGTGAACTCTGTTCATGAACAGAGTTCTGTTTGTGAACTCTATTCATGAACAGAGTTTTGTTCGTGAACTCTGTTCATGAACAGAACTCTGTTCATGAACAGAACTCTGTTCGTGAACTCTGTTCATGAACAGAACTCTGTTCGTGAACAGAATACCATTATTTATAGGTTAGATGTGAACTGTTATAGTGATTGCAGTCTAATCATAAGATGCAGAGAAAATATAAGGATAGCTTTACAATTATTAAAGCTTGGTTAGCTTTACTAAGAATACTATAATGCTTTGATTAGGCTTTATATGTGATTTCAGATAAGGGTATTAGAACTACATGATTATTCATGCTTATGAGTGCTTGCACTTCACCTTTAGGATTACATTATGTCTTCAACCCTCATCTTTTGGTTTTTTTTATGGGGCAGTTCTAAGAATATGATTAATATAATAGTACTAGCTATGATTAGGTAATGATCTTTAGCTGTAATAATGTTGTTATCATTGTGAAAGGGTATTGGGTCTCTGATTGATGTAAGCTTTTAGATAATTGAGATGAAC
The DNA here is from genome assembly GCA_027924585.1 of Larix kaempferi. Lineage (NCBI taxonomy): Eukaryota > Viridiplantae > Streptophyta > Pinopsida > Pinales > Pinaceae > Larix > Larix kaempferi. Next base: position 2,578,421 of record BSBM01000435.1, read on the forward strand.
TAACCCCATTAAAGTAGGCAGTCCTTTCGATTCAATCTAATCACATGCATTCAACAATGAATCTCAACCTCCTACTTGGAATTGGGTATCTGTATAATATCATGAAAACTATGAACTTACTACTACTCCATCAACCATGAATGTTCATTTGCTATCATAGAAGTTCTGTTCATGAACAGAGTTCTGTTCATGAACAGAGTTCTGTTCATGAACAGAGTTCTGTTCATGAACAGAGTTCTGTTCATGATATGCTATGATATGCATGAAATTAAACAACTTTATAAATGATCAACATGTGGTGTGACGATGTTAAGTCAGGTATAAGAATGTCAATTGAGTTCATGAACTCTGTTCATGAACTTTGTTCATGAGCAGAGTTAACTTAGAAAGTCACTTAAAAATTCAATATTGTAAGTTATTAAGTATTTTTTTTATAAAAATTAAGGAATGTTTGTTTATTGAGATATAGAATGAAAACATAAGTGATAGTTTAAAAATTAGGAAGGTGATTGAACTATTACAATATGGGATGATTATTGATGTCATGTTTATGCTGCAATATTGTTCTTAGAGTTAGGAGAGTAACTTACAAAAGAAAGTAAGTTATAATATTTTAGGTAGCTCTACATTTTTTACGCAGATCTTAGGAGATATGTTTTTAATTTTGTAGAATGAACATGTACAACATCAATGTTTGTAAATTGTTTTATCAAAGATCTTAACTAGAAGTTTCTTAATAAGGGTATATTTATGTTCTACTATTTGAGGAAGCTCTGCATTTTGTATGCAGATTTTTAATAGATATGTTTTGAGTTTGTAGAGTTAACATGTACAACTTCAATGTGTGTAAATTGTATTATCATAAATATAAGTTAGAATTCTTTTAATAAGAATACATATATATGTTTAGTGAGATGTTTGTTTGTTGACATATATAATTCAAACATATTTGTTGGATTAAAAGTTTTTAAGGTTATTATACTATTTCAATTAATTGTGTTTTATAATGAAATGATTACTAGATATGTTCTTTATGTTGCAATATTAGGTAGGGTAAGGAATTTTAGTTAATTAATTAGAGTTAGGAGGGGGACTTAAATTTTGTTGGAGTTTTTAATCAAATATTGGCTTGATGCTTGTAGTGGTAGTTATGTACATTTTCAATATGTTAATGTTTGTGTAAATTTAGAAGTTATATCAAATGGAAAGAGAGTCTGCGAAGGGAAAGCGTAGGAGGTCATCACAATCTTCAGGAATTGGTGTTCCAATTGGTAGTCGAAGGTTGTCGAATTCACCGCAGGGTTCAGGTTTATTGCATGGGTCCCAGTCGTTTGATCACCAACAAGTTCGAGGGGGTACAAATGATTCTCCTTTATCTTCTGTGGGAGAGCGTCGATCCCAACGTTCTGTTGGTATGAACATTAATGTTTAATAATGTATAATTTGTATTTTTTGTGTGTTGAATTTATGGAAAAAGTTAATTTTTGACTACGGCTATATTTGAAGCAGAGCGATGTTCAGAAGATGTGCGTAATTCGATGGAGCGAGGGGAAGATCAAGATAGGAATATAGATGATGGAATAGGTGTGGGTGGAGAGCAGGGTCCTGAAGTTCCTCCTAGAGCTAGGACAACATATGTTCCACTAGCTGAGGGGTGTACACCCATATCAACGTATCCGTCTGATTTACCTGATGAGCTTCCATGGCGAGGTGTTGTGCAACAAACTATTCTTGAAAGTTGTAAATCCCACTATGACAGGTTGAACAATGATCTTTGTTCTTTGGATCTCCCTCCAGAGAGTCGACAAAGTCTAGAGGTTGTTTTGGCATCTTTGCAAAAATTCATTGATGCATACGATGAACTTGGACCAACTACAAATAGTTTTGTTCATTTGATGCGGATGCGAAAGGAGCAAGTTATGGGTCCAGATAAGTGGGAGGTTGTGAAGGAGAGAGTCAGTAGAGAACAAGCCAATTCAATGTTCAATTTCAAAGAAGGCCTTAAGCGAAAAATGTTGAAAGTGCAATATTTCAAGCATCCTCAAATTGCACATTTCATATATGATCGATTTCTTGCAGCTTATGGTCGATTGCCTTGGAACGATGAGGTTCCTAATTATTTTGCTAGATTTTTTTATGCGGAGTTTTTTCTAGGTATGAAGCCTAACTATACTGATGTTCCCTCTGACTTTTATGGAGCTGGAAAGGGTAGAATATATAATCGAAAAGGTGCTCTTAGAGACCCTGCCACTATACAACCTCCACCTGAGATACCTCGTCCACCAAGGGTTGTGGCTTTAAGATCAGAGATGGAGACAACATCTCAACTAGGGACAATTGGAAGGGAATCAGTAGGTGATGGTTTAGCTTCAGCTCTTGCAGGAGTAGAAGTTGGTTTGGGGCGAGAGAAGGCTCGCGCTATTCTTCGTCAGAGTTTTGTCTACAAGACGAATGACGAGGTAGATGCATTGAGCATTGATGATCTCAGGGCTTATGCTAAGTCTTGTCGAGATATAGCTTCAGATGTGTTATCTAATGACACATCGAGCATGGGAGAGGTTTGTTGATTATGCTATGATAATCTATTTGATTTTTTATTAATCATTTTGAATTGAATATTTTGCTACATGGGAATAAGTATATTAAGCAAATGTATTTTGTTTGTAGTTTACGAGAATGTTAAATGCAAATAATTTTCGAGTCTCCAGTAGTCAAAATCAAGAGCATCCTAGTCAAAATGAAGAGCGCTCAGGAGAGGTATTTTAATTATAATATTTATGATTGAACATGATATTTTTTTTGATTACTTGAATTTTAATAAATATCAATGTATCTTATTGTTAATTTGACTTATCTATGCAGGTTTCATTAGATTCCAACTTTTTAGATGGTTTACCATCTCTTGTGAGCTAATGATTTTAATTTTTTTGTTTTGGTTTTAAGTTAATTTGCTTAATTTATTATTTGTATCTACTATGTTTTATTTACTAACAAAATTTAAATTTTAGGAAAGAGACCACTTGGAAATTGGGGGCGAAGATGTGGGGTCTTTAATGAATGCCGATATTGGCACTGAGGTAATTTTGTCGAACTAGAAATGAATTTTGACATAAGTTTAATGTTTAAATATATTTTTTTGATTTATTTGAAAATTGTTTTTGTACATGTTGCAGCTTGGCTCTTTTAGATCTTTTGGAGCCAAAGGAAAGTCTCTAGGGGAAAAAAGTGGTGGATATGCATCCAAAGAATTTGATGTACGATTTTTTTAATAATTGAATTGTTTTGTAGATGAGTTTAATATCTTAATATTTTGAATTTAGTTTAAAATTGTTTAAATAATTTATGATCTAAATTTATAATTTGTTTTTTTGTGTGTTGTAGGTGGAGTTGAGTCCCAGGGAAGGTCCTAGTGGAAAATAGTGGAAAGATATTGGTCGAGATGGATAGTGGTTCAGACTTTATAGTTTTTGTTGATATCTATATATTGGTGTTGTTTTGAACATGGAGGGTATTTATTTTTTGATTATATATATATGGACATTGAATTCACAAGTTCATCAACTCTTTTTTGGATTATATACATGAGTACATGTCCATTATTTCTCATTTGGTAAATGTTTAGAATATGTTTTGCATGAGTTTTGATAATATTTATAATATGTTTTGCATGAATGTTTGAAATGTTATGAAGTTAGAAAATGGGAAGTGTTTGAAATGATGACAATGAATGTTATGAAGTTAGAAAATGGGAAGTGTTAGGAATGTTTGAAATGTTATTTCAAGTTGGGAAATGTTGAATGTTGAGAATGAATGTGATGGTAAGAATCAATGTTGGAAAAAAATGAATGGGAGGTGTTAGAGAAAAAGAAATGTTGGGAAAGAATGAATGGGAGGTGTTATGGAAGAATGAATGTTTTCAATTTGTTATGTTGAGAATAAGTGTTATTATAATATGTTTTGCATGAATGTTTAAAATGTCTTGATAGGTGCAACCCAAGGGTAGGAATGAATTGGAGGTGTTGGAAATGTTTTTAAAATGATAATCTAAGTTAGGAAATATTCAATGTTGAAAATGAATGTTATGGTAAGAATTAATGTTGGGAAAAATTAATGGATTTTTAATTAATTTAATTTTTATTTTCAATGTTCAGGTACATTTGATGAAGGCTGAAATCATGGCAAATGGGGGTAACGGTTTTTTGTTTTTTAATCATAAGCGAAGATTCCAGGATTGTGAAGTTTGTGCTAAATTAGAGCAATGATTTTAAACAACAATTTGATGAATTTTCATTGATTTGTTGTAAATAATCATTTCTCTAATTTAGCATAAGCTTCACAATCCTGGAATCCTTGCTTGTGATTAAAAATCAAATGATCGTTATCTCCATTTGCCATGATTTCAGTTATGTGAATTTGCACAAGCGATATTTTAAATTAAAGATTTGGGACGGAGAACTTGGTTACAATTTTAAGACATCTATTTAAGATCATATTTATGGTGAAGTATGTATTAAAGAAACATGTTCGATGGATTAATATACTACAAAATTTAATAGGTCTTTTTGTATTTTTTCGTTAGTATTAATCAACCAAAAGTAAAAATTCGGGGCGGAGTGGGCATAGCCACATCCGTTATCTCATCCCTTAGTGGTCTAATAGACATATGGGGACCCGAATAAAGTACTTTTGAATTTTTAAATTATATTTGAATTCATTTTTAAGCATGTTAAAGTACAACCATTTAAGCTTAGTTGTCATTCAAGAAAATATTCATAAAATCTCAATGAAAAAATATATTGGGCACAACAATTTTGATAATTGGACAAAAAATATATTGCACACAACAATTGACATGGACAAAAATATAGATCAATTTATTTTTGATATATAGTTAAAAACATCGTAATGGAATACCATCTTCAACTATCCGTTCATGGTCACATATGGATAGTTTCCATTTTTTGGTTTTCAATTGTTTTTTTGATGGAACTTGTATCAATTTTATTCGAGATGCACATACTAAATGACTATATTGACAACATATAACATCAGGCTCATAATCCTGAAAGTATACATAATTTTTAGTCATATGCGTCTGCTGAAAAAAGTAGCCTTTTAAAATGATGGATCCTCTTTCGTATGTAAATCCGTTGTCGTTGTAGTCCTCCAATAATTTCATTTTTCCTTCGGTGCATCGCATCAAATAATATTTGACATTTTCGTTGTTGTCTATAGGTGCAATCACAGCGAAAACATCTCCTGTGCAAGTTATGATTGGTGTTAGCGTATTTAAATGAATTGAATTGACCACTTATGGCGAAGGATTAGAATGAACAATTGATTAAAAAGTCAAAAACAAGTTTATTACCTTCTCTTACGAGATCTGAAATTCTATCGCCATCAGACGATATTGCTATTTCTTCTGATTCTAATTCTTCAACACTTGCCAGTGGCATTTTTCCTTTTGGATTAATCTCTGTGTGTCTCCAAGCTTTTACGTAGTTGTTTGTTATGTTTTCACAAACTTCTGTAGATTCGACATTTTCAATGCAAATATGACAAAAGCATGATTGCTTTCTACTGTCAAATGCAAACACGTTGTGAAATGATTTTGTTTGAATAGAGTGAAGATCTCTAGTTCCATGTATGGTGCTAGCGTCATATGGTATTGATCTATTTATATCTTGGACCCCAACAAGCCAAAAAAACCTACACAATAAATAGTGTACATGTGTACTTAAATGTTAGTATATACATTTTTTTTAATTTTAAGAAATAATATAAATTAAAAAAATAGTGGACATACCTGCGCACGTCTTTTGATTGTTGATTATAATCATGGCTTAGATTTAATTGACACCATTGGACAACCTCTGCAGCTGAATGAAACCGTGCTGAAGAATAGTTCATTTGCCATCTTCGAAGTGCTCTTTTCACGCATGCTCCTGCACCATCATGCTCACCTTTTCCATGCCCAGTTTCAAAGAAATTCCAGCGATGTTTGATGTTCAGCGCTTTATGAAGTCGACATAACCAAAAAAATGATCGTGAAGATTTAAATTGACCCGCACATCCATCAGACCATATCCAATGCTCTTTGAATTTGACTTCGCGTTTTTTCAGTGAGTCATAGAAAATATTTTCTATACAATGTTGGACAAAATGTGTGTCGTGTGTACGATCATCGCTGATATAGAAGTGATATTCTTTAATCACATCTCGATTGTCACATGTGCTTTCAATGCCATCGATATCCTGTTGAGAATGTCTATATACAACATGGACAAATATCGAAACTTGGTCAGAGTGATAGTATTCACTCTGTATTTCGTTTTGTGCAGCAAATGTATAGTTTTCAGCAAAATCAACCACCGACAAAATTGTTCCGGGTGGAAAAATTTCACGAGACTGTTTGAATTGAAGATCTTGCCATCGTGCTCTATGTGAATGTTGGGTGTATTTATAAATTTCGTTTTCAAATTTTTTGAGAAAATCTGTGACGCATATCTTGTCTTCTAGCAAATCAATTCTTTTGGAACGTGAATCACTAGAACTTGTAGTATAGTTGATGTATTCGTATCTCTTCCAATCAACATTTACATTTGACAACGATTGATCATTATCGATAGGGTATTTATTGTGGAATAACACCAAATTTCCACAATGATGACAATGTTTTCCATTGACACATTTCTTTGAATAAAATACTTCATCGTGATTTCTCTCACATAAAATTTGAGATATGAATTCACGTATCGTCGGCGGAGGTGGTGAATTTGTCCAAAACATTTTACCAAATTCAAGAAACGTGTCATAATATAACTGAAATTGCACATGATAACGGCAACAACATGTATCACGTATAGTTATAGGTCGAACATACCATGGTTTTTGTTGCACAAATGTAGTGATTGATATATTAATTCCACGATGATCTTCCTTGAATTTATTGAACAATTGTACTTGTGTCATGTCCATTATATGTTTTGGTTGGCTTTCATATACATTTCGTGATATTCTTTTGCGTATCACATCTCTTGCATTTGGTGAAACTCGAGCATGTTCCAACCAATATTCTCGTACAATATCTTTAACCCCTGCTCCTAATCTATCTTTGTAAGGTTGTCTACAAATAATTGCCCAACAAGCAAGTTCATTATTTTCATCTATTTGCATTCTGAATTTGCTATGTTTGTATAATGTTTTTCTTGATGTTCCAACTGCTTTTGCTAGTTCTGTTGTCAAACGCTTTTGTTTAGTACTAGCTGAAAGAATTGCTGTATGAATTGCTTTACGTGCAGCACTGATATCTTTCTTCCTGGATTTTCCAAATTTTTTTATTGCATCGCCTATATTTTCCATCACATTTTGTTTCAATTTCGACTCTTTTGTTACTTTGTGAATACCCAATAACGATGTAGCACCTTCTAATTTCTTGGACACTAATAAACATCTCAAAATTTGTGCTTGTCCTGCTATTGAGTAATCTTTGAGAACTTCATCATAAAATTTTGTAGCACGATATCGTGCAACATGTACTGGTAGTTTTTCTCCATATTTGTCGCAATCAATGTCTTCTAACATTTCATCATCAATAGTAAAAGTACCTATACATCAAATTAAATTAAATTTAACATATATCAAAAAATAAAATTCATTATAAAAAAATGAATTTGGAAAATATATGATATATACATACCAGGTTCAATTTCTGGATTTTGAACTTGATCTTCAATATTGATTTCATCGACATTAGCATGTAAATCACTATTTACATCTTCTACAATGTTCTTTTCAACTTCAATTTGTTCTTCTTGTACTCTATTTTCAATTTCCATTTCTTCAACATTGTCATGTAAATCTGTATTTATATCTTCAATAGTTCTCTCTTCCGTTTCAGCAACCCTTTGTTTTTTGGCAATATATCTGAGTTTTTGTTTCTCTCTATTATCATCATCATCACGTTTACGATCAGCTTTTCTTTTACGATTTCTCTTATTGCCCATGGTTGTTTAATCTATAGACGATAAATTAAAGAATCATGTTACTTTATAGTAAAAACAAATAAATTAAGATTTAAAAACATTTACGGAATTTATAAAAACATGAACTGAAAACAACTATTTGAAAAAAACCTCTTTCAATTAAATAAAAAGTGCAAAGCTACTTTGAAAAAAAAACATCCTTGCAAACATGTCTAAGAAAAGAAATATTTTGAAAAAACTCCTTGCAAATATCCCTTAAAAAAAACACTTTCAATGTGTTTTGGAAAAAAGAAGAAGAAACATACTTTGTAAAAATCTTTTTTTCAAAAAAATGTTTTCTTTGCAAATATACAACAAGAAAATAAATATTTGGAAAAAACTTCTTGCATTTATATGCCTTAGAAAAAAAATTTCTTCAATGTGCCTTTGGAAAAAAGAAGAAACATACCTTGTAAAAACCTCCGTTTGCAAAAAATGTCTTCTTTGTAAAAATGCAATAAAAAAGAGATATGTTGGAAAAACTCCTTCAATGTGCCTTTTGTAAAAAAGAAGAAGACATAGTTTGTAAAAACCTTCTTTTGCAAAAAATGTCTTCTTTGTAAAAATGCAATAAGAAAAAAGATAGTTTGGAAAAACTCCTTGCAAATATGCCTTGGAAAAAAAAACTCCTTCAATGTGCCTTTTGTAAAGAAGAAGAAGAAACATAGCTTGTAAAAACCTCATTTTGCAAAAAATGTCTTCTTTGTAAAAATGCAACAAGAAAAGAGATAGTTTGGAAAAACTTCTTGTAAATATGCCTTAGAAAAAAAAACTCCTTCAATGTGCCTTTTGTAGAGAAGAAGAAGAAACATACCTTGTAAAAACCTCCTTTTGCAAAAATTATATCCTCCTTCCGAAATTAGTTTGACAAAAAAATGCGAAGTTCAAACATGCGAAAATAATGAATTAACTTTATGTTTATTTATATGAGTATAAATTTTTATTTTTATTTTTTTTCCGGCCGACGAAAATTTTTTTCCGTTTAGTTATTCGGCCGAATAACCTTCGCTATAAGTTACGGCGCCGTTACGGAAAACAGTTATTCGGCCGAATAATTATTCGGCCGAATAATTATTCGGCCGAATAATTAATTCGGCCGAATAATCTCTGAAACATGACCGATTCAGATCTCTGCAAAATTTTCAGGTTTCTCCATTTTCGGAAGGAGAAAACCACCTCTTACACAACAAAACGAATGTCGGACTTCATACCAGTAGATTCATTATTGAATCTACTTTACGAGGGTATAAATTTTGTTGTATATGGATAAGAACTGATATTTTTTAAGTTTTATATTTGTAACATGTGTCGAGTTATGATTCAGCTCTTTAAAAAAACAGCGAAAAGAAAAATACATAACTTTGTAAATACAACACCAAAAAAATCGAAGAAAATGTGGGTCGATTCATTGACGTGTCTACTTCAAAAGGGTGGTCTTAGATTTTTTGATTTTATAGCGGGTTGAGAGAAAAGTGGTGCAACAAAAAGGTTGTTGAAAATCGACTGAGTTTCCCCATGGATCGACTTTAAAAAAATATAATAATTAGTATAGAGGTCCATTGGATGCAAACTTATAGTCACGCGTTAGTACATTGTGTGTAGATTGTCGTAGCATTTTCAGTTTTTGCAAAACACAAGTCTAACAACGATTTTAGTGGTGCAACAAATCATAACTCTTTTGTAGTCTTTTCATTTTATAAGAACACACTGTCAAACATTTGCGAGATCGACATATCAAATCTTAATAAAAAAAATTGAAAAAATTATGAGTAGAAAGCTAACATAATTCTACAAAAGTTTTCTTTTTACGGCAAAGTGAAATTTTAAATAAAAATATCACTTTTGTTCGCCCGAAGTTGGAAGACATGAAAAAAACAGAATTATTTTCTCACGAGACCCCCCAAAATAGACACCCATCTTCATTTTTTCACCCATGACGCAAAATAAAGGTACATTAGGAGTTATCAATTGCTAAATCATTCACTTGCATAAAGAAAGTCAACATAGACAGAGTAGATGAAATGCACATGTACATCTTTTATCAGTTAATTGAACCAGGAGAACATCATAAGTGATAACAACATTAACATAATCACAAAGTGAACATATTGGCATTATCATAAACATTTAAGAAATAATTTAAGTACTCATATGCATAGACACAATGAGGAACACCATAAGAAAACATAAGAGACCAAGGATAACGCGGTTCACCCGTACACTGGCTAGTCCACAAAGGTGTGTGCATTATTCATTATTAGAGAAAAAGTAGTAGGATTACAAGAGTGACTTAGGCACTACAACAAGACCCATGGTTTACAAACAACAACCAAGAAGTTGCATTAACCTCTCTCATCAAGAGTATCTTGAAGACATCTTAGAGTTCTGTCTCTGAGTATAACATATATATAACAAGTCAACTTTTAATGACCTTAGTACAAGTATTGGATTCTTCATTCTCATAGTCTAAGGGCTATACCCTTCCTCTTCTATGAGTACACAAGTGTAGTGTATCATCTAGGGAAGCATCCTTATGCATTCCTTACTCTTATACGAATGATAAATTTTAATCAAACCCTTTACTCAGAGACTTTTATGAAGTGCAGCTCAATGATTTGGACTTCTCCCGCAAAACTAAATGATAATTAACTACCTCTCGAAACACATTATTAACCATTTCATATGTAAAGTGTAATGATGATTCAATACTCTCCCTAGAGAGGAATTACTTGGAAATCAATTAATCATGTTTTATTCAAAAGCACATATATGCTGTTATGTCCAACTACTAGCATAGAGATAGTTATTACACGAATTTAAATAAACTCTTCTACATTGAAGTAATATAGCAATTGAGTAGATACCTACATAAGTATGTAATGGTCACCAACGAATTCTTATCAAGAGGGGTTGAAATGCAACTCCAGCACATACATAAATTTATATATGTCTAACATCTTATAAGCAGGGCAATAAATAGTAGATTGCAGCTGTTAAAATAAGAACCATAAAATGTTTAAGATAATGACCTAGCTAGGACCAATACTGAGCTTAATACCTCATATGTACATACATATGTGTATATCGGCAGCAAAATATAACTGAGCCATAATGTATTATCACACAAGGGAATGATCGATCTGGTCTATAACTTGATCAATAGAAATAATCCATCAAAGTTTAGATCCAAGCTTGACTTTGTATTATAATTAAATGAGTTTACTCACATTTTTCCATCAGCTATCGAAGATCTTTTTCATAATAAGGATCACATTATAAAAATAGAAAAATAACCACCTTCATTCAAGCACTTTTGTATCTTTTTAAACTACGTCGAGCGGTAAACTCTTTTACACCAAAGATTTACATACTAACACCTAGATAAAAACTAGAGTTTCACAATCCCAACAGAGAGAACACATTCGACTGACAGAGGACTCTTCCTAACCATCCAGATATTAATATCTTCAAGTACCCTAGTCATTAGAAGACTTGATCTCATAGCTTGTTTTCCATCTCATCTTTTCTTTTGGATGGGTTCATTCGTTTATCGTTTAGTCGCATTTACTTTTCTTAATTTTGTAGTCTTAACTAAGACTTATAATCATGACACTGACTCAAGGTCCACTGGTGGGGCCTTGGCCTTGAGCTTCTCACCATGGCCTATTTACATAATTATAATTATTTTAAAAAAATAATAATAATAATTAGGGTCAAATTGAAGGGATGTTACAAGTATTCCTTGGAAAAGAATTTGATGCTATGACCTTATATTGTTGTAATTAATTAGTAAGTTTTTTTTTCAAATGAAAGAAAAATACATGATTTTGATGATAGGGTTACCATGGTGGGCTAGATTGATTGGTTGAGTGCATAGAACTTCATCGATAGAGCTTGATATTGAATCCGAGGGTTGGTTTCCTTTGTTATGTGCCCCATACAATGTCCTTGTCAAGCCAAGCACTAAAATCAATGCCAATGGTTTTGCATTTTCTACCACATGCACACTATGACCCTATATTGTAATAGCGAATTAGTAAAAAAGCATTCAAATGAAAGAGAAATACCATCCTGTGTAGATTCATTTTAACACAAAATATTGTAAACATTCTTACTAAAGATGAATTTAGGACCATGGTATTTTTTTTTTCCTTATTCAAATATAACAATGAATTTTCTTTCCTTTTATTTTTGCACTAAACCATTAATCTTAACAAGTAGTGGAAAACAGTATAACAATAAATTAAGTTAATTTAAAAAAAATCAATTTATTGCATCGAAGAGGCGCTTTCTACAGCCGAGGAAGGGGAGATGTGTAACTCATTCTATGCTCATCCTAGTGCTAACATGTGTCCTTTTAAAAACAATAAAATATTAATAAAATAACATGTCGACTATTTAAAACATTTACAATGACATATCTTTAAAACTACACAGAATATAAATTAAAACTATTCCTCAACATTTGCACTCTAAAAAGGGGTTTACACTTCGAGATATTTGATCCCTCTTGGCCCTTGATAGATCCCCTTTAAGATGGATCTATGTTGGTTATAAAATCTTTATATCATAATCTAAAGATCAAAGTCGACAACATTATAACAATAAATTAAGTTAAAAAAAAAATCAATTTATTGCGTCAAAGAGGTGCATTCTACAACCCAGTAAGGGGAGATGTGTAACTCCTTCTGTGCTCATCCTAGAGCTAACACATGTCTTTTAAAAAAAAATACTAATAAAATAACATGTCGGCTATTTAAAACATTTACAACGACATATCTTTAAAACTACACAGATTATAAATTAAAATTGTTCCTCAACATTTTCCCTCTAAAAAGGGGTTTACATTTCGAGAGATTTGATCCCTCTTGGCTCTTGATAGATCCCTGTTAAGATGGATCTATGCTGGTTATAAAATCTTTATATCATAATCTAAAGATCAAAGTCAACAACATTATAACAATAAATTAAGTTAAATTTAAAAAAAAAAAAAAATTGCGTCGAAGAGGCGCATTCTACAGTCCAGTAAGGGGAGATGTGTAACTCCTTCCGTGCTCATCCTAGAGCTGACATGTCTCCTTTTAGAAAAAATAAAATATTAATAAAATAACATGTTGGCTATTTAAAACATTTACAACGACATATCTTTAAAACTACACAGATTATAAATTAAAACTATTTCTCAACATTTGCACTCTAAAAAGGGGTTTACACTTGGAGAGATTTGATCCCTCTTGTCCCTTGATAGATCCCCTTTAAGATGGATCTATGCTGGTTATAAAATCTTTATACCATAACCTAAAGATCAAAGTCGACAGCATTATAACAATAAATTAAGTTAAAAAAAAAGAATCATTGAGTCGAAGAGGTGCATTCTATACCCCATTGATGGGAGATGTGTAACTCCTTCCGTGCTCATCCTAGAGCTGACAGGTGTTCCTTTAAAAAATAATAAAATATTAATTATGGATTAAGGATGCATCATCCAACTACCGAGTGTTAGGGTAGAGTCACAGGTTAACCCAAAGTCTTTCGCTAAGTTTAATTAAGTTACGGTTTTTTTGCTAATGAGACTCTGCTGCACCGGGTTGCCACGCGGGTGGGGAAGAGAAATTGATCAGACGCGCACATTCAATCTGGTAATTAAAACGGTGCAGGCCTAGCAGATCGCAGAACATTCCATCCAGTATTGCATCGGCCTCAGTTCATGATCACGAGCAGATCGCAGAACATCACATCAATATTACATTGTCTGCAGAATTGATATTACAGAATCGAACCAGAATGAGGCAATGGAACCAGAACGAAGAAAAAACATCAGGATCGATATTAAGCTAGATATTACAGATCAATTGCCTGAATTGTTGCGTGGGTCATTGTCCTGCACTGTTGTGTGCGCTTCTGTTGGTTTTCTTTGACTTTATTCGATTTTAGAGTGAGTTAGAATTAGAAGCAAACTCAAAAGATTGACGATTGACTGTGCTACTCGGTGTTTTCGATGACCCGAATCTACAGTCGGGTTACATATGCATATCGGGTCACGCGTTACAGCTCGATGTTTGAACGCAGAGTCGTCGTGACTGAAGGTTGCGAGTGAATTACTTTGCTACGATGGGCGAATGTCAATATTATAACACTTCAAGGCTTGAAGTCCATGTTCTTCGCACGAGGGAGCGCAAATTTGACGACCCACAAATTCGATTAACTGTAATTAGTGTCAACCTTCTCAATCCTCCTCAAACTCAAACAATCAAATAAATTAACGAACATAAAAGGCAGAGTAAGTATTGGATCTAAGGAATTACACCGAGTACGTGATGAATATAAGGAATCGGTCAAGTCTAACCAAACTAATTGGAACGAAAGTTTCGAGGCTCTTGCGCGGTTTGATTTCTCGGCAGCCGTTGGTCTGGTCAGCTATTCGACCTGAATATGCTTATTCACCTCCTTATATCTCTCTTTGCCCAGCCCTGCCGTTGTCTATATAAATACATAGCCCCGCCCATTGTATTATATCTGCCTCCTAGTTTCATTCAACTTCAACTGATAGAGTTGAGGATCATTTCTGATCTGTAATAGCCAGTTTTAAGGGAATTACTTTTGTTCGTTTGTTGCATTGCTGTTTCGATTTGGAGCTTTCTTGTTCTGTCTTGAATAGGTATTACTATCGAAGAGGGGCCATGAAGACAGGGAGCTTGTTTCTGTTCTTCTTGATTTGGGTAGCGGCAATAGTATTGAAGGAAGGTGCAGTCGATGCAGGTAGAGACCTGAAACAGATGAATATTCTAACAGCCCAAGCTGATACAATTCCATGTGTTCATCACAATCTTGTTAATGGAGTTTATGAAATGGGAGATGTATTGAAGAATAAACTTCCATCTGGTCCAAGTCCAGGAGTAGGTCACAATTACATCAATTCTGTGGGTACCAATACATTGAAGATGAACAAACTTCCATCTGGTCCAAGTGGAGGAGTCGGCAACAATAACATCAATGCCGTTGGGAAGGCATCAGCAGAGAGATTAATTACTACGACGCCGTTCAACAAACTTCCATCTGGTCCAAGCCCGGGAGTAGGCCACAATTACATCAATTCCGTGGGTTCTGAAAAGATGGAGGCAAGTAATGCAGGCAATACATTGAAGATGAACAAACTCCCTTCTGGTCCAAGTGGAGGAGTCGGCCACAAATACATCAATGGCGGTGGGAAGGCATCATCAGAGAGATTAATTAGTACGACACCGTTGAACAAACTTCCATCAGGTCCAAGCGGGGGAGTAGGGCACAGCTATAACGATTGATCAGCACGTTCAGAACAAACCCATAACCAGTCAATGTCAACTCAAACGGTGATGAAAACATGTGTTATTGTTGTCGATTATGGATCAATGTCTGTATCGAACAGTAAATGTAAAGATTAGTAAGAAAGATGGAATAATTAGATTTCTTGTAGAAAATAGGTGGTCGACTTTTTTCATTTTTGAACCCATGAAGGGGAAGAATTAACAGATACGGAATTTCAATCATTAATTGAAGCATTCTTTTCTAGTCATACGATTCAAACAGTAGCTAGCCATTAACAATAAGTAGCATCAACAGCAGATTGCTGCAGATTTATTGAAGTATTTAGCCGGAAATGAAATCTGGTCGCTTCAAAAATTGATTCTCAGATTTTTAACGGTTAACGGAGACCATTTTACATTAATTATTGTAGATTATTTAAACAATATGCTCATGTCTTCCGCATCGTAGGACGAATTTATATTTATAATTTTCTTTTTCTTTTTAATTGTTTACGGAGACTATTTTACATTAATCATTATAAAGATCATGTACACAATATGCTTATGTCTTCCGCATCGTACCGCGAATTAATATGTAATATATAATAAAATTTTACTTTTCACTCTCTTTACAATGTTGATAAAATATATATAATATTTTTTTATTATGTTTATTAATATTTCAGTTTTGATGTACTTTTATCTTAAGAATGTTTCCATTTCAATGTAGTTATTTTTTTAAAATGTTTTCATATATTTTGTTTAACAAGTTTAGAAAGATATACAAAATGTTCAAATCTCATCTTTATCCTAACTTGGAAAAGTAAATGTTATACGTATACATTTTAAAACAATAATATTTTTTATATAATAGTTGATCCAAAATATAGAAAGCATTATGTTTGAATCTTCTACATTATTTCACATTTATCCACAAACAATAAGCCTATGTGTCTCATCAATACTCTCAATGTTTACAACAATGATGAATGAATGCCTCAATGAATTGTTACTCCATGTCAAATTGAACATTATACTCTTTCTCATCATTAGTATCATTATAATCTAGAATACAATTGTATATGATCATTGGTTTATAGTGTTTGGTTGTAGGTAACTTAACTATGCATAAGGTAGGTTCCACATAATGCAAAAGTAAGGAAATCATTGGTATATAAGGAAAGATGTAGCGAGTTAAAATAATGCATATCCATCTTAAACCCAAATCTATTAAGCATGGAGAGGGATCCAATTTTTTGAGGTGTAATTTTTTTTTATCTTAATTTTTTTACACATTAAGAAAATGTTTACAACTCAAGAAATTGGATCCCTCTAGGTGCTTAATAGATATGAGTTTAAGATGGATCTATGTTGGTTTTAATATTTTTATTTATGGGCCAACATGAATTTTTTAATTACATTTTATTTTTGATAAGTTATGAGCCGACATGGGAATGTTACGTTACGTAACGTGACAAACGTGACAAACGTGACAAATGTGACAAATGTGACAACATCTCCCCCATACTAGGTTGTAATCACCTTGTTACTCTCGGTGCAATTACTAAACCAAATAATTAAATTGAGAATATAGAAAACACCAAATTGGATGTATACAAGAACAATTATAAAACCGCCAATTCTCCTCATCACTATCATTATAATCTATAGTAAAAATGTATACGATCATTGGTTTACAGTGTGTGGTTGTAGGTAACTTAGCTATGTATAAGGATTGGGTATTTAACTGGTTATATATCTAATATTGGTTATTGGTAGATAGTCTACTGATGAGTGTTGGTGGAGGTGTGGGGAGATAATATGGAAAACATAATATGTTTTCGCTATTATCTTCCCCCACCCCCACCATATGAGGGTGGGTGTTGGGGGAGTTACAAACAAATTTAGGGATATATCAAAGGTCTCACAGAATGAAAAAGAAAGGAAATCATTATAGTGATGAGGCAATCGAAGGAACAATGTAGCGTGTTAAAACAATGCAATGGTTGAGGGAAAGTAGGATTGGACCAATCAATGTGGTGTGCTAAAAGGATGCATCAATTGAGGGAAAGTAGGCTTGGACTAATCAAAGGGAATCACTGCAGGAGTATGATTACTCAACCAATTAATTAAATTAGGAATATAGAAGACACCAAATTCGTTGTATAACATAGTTAAATTGAGAATATAGAAAAAAAATTGGTTGTCTAATATGATGTACATAGTAGGATCCACGCCAATGACTTAGAAAAATAGAAATTAGGGTTAGATGTTGACTAAGGACTTGATTAAATGAGAAATCTATTTGTGGGAAATATATATGTTACAATAGAGAGAATTCGATTATCCTAAGAGAATTTGAATCCTTGTCAGTCTAGCATATGAATTGTCACCACTAGAGTGCTCCGGAAGTCCCAAACTCAACTCAACTCAACCCAAACTCAGTTAACTGAAGCTACTTTCAGTTAACTGACCAAGGAGGGCGCATTAGTGAGTTATGCATGCAAAGTAGGTGAAAAAGGGCACCTTAGATCACAATTAGTAGTGATCAGATTTAAAACCCATAGTAGAGTTCAAGAACTTAGGTGGGCTCAACTAGAACACATAATTAGCTCCTAAAATGTAGGGAACTGACTTTGGTGGGTGTAAAATCATGCATGCATGGCGCATTAGGTGGATAATGGGTCCTAGATGACATCTTCACACCACTACGGGGGAAATAACATTACCAACTACTAGGAAAAGGTAAATAATGCTAAGTAGGTCAAGGATGGACTATTAATTATCCTAACACCCCCCCTTAATCCAAACATGGAAATCCTGGGCCATGGTTATTTAGACCAAAGGTCACCCATATAATAAAATAAATGATAAAAAAATAATTGTTCATGAAAAACTAAGGAAATGGGGAAAACCTCATGGGAAAAATACCCCCCCTCAAAAACAAACAACAGGGAACTCAAGAAGCTTTCACACCAAGCAAAGAAGGAAAAGGACTTTGTTAAAATGTAGGCAATCTGCTGCTATGTAGGACAGTAATGCAGGTGTTGGATCTAGATATGGATTTGGATCCGCTCCTCTGATGTACCTCCCACTGTTTTGAAGCTGCATTTTCAAAAACAAGTCTTTCAGAATCCATTCTTGCTACTAGAGCGAATGACTCATTGTAGTCCAAACCATGAACCTTTGAGTACCCTTTTTCAACCAACCGAGCTTTGTGCTTGGTTGTAGATCCATTATCGCAAGTCTCTTTGAAGGATCGTGGATCAGACCCCACCATCATGTAGAACCTCTCCAAAAATAACTTTCTTCGGTGAACCTACGTGTGTCATCTAATAAACAGATAACACGTTTGTTGTCAAAGAAGGCACATACAAAACATTTTTGAACTTTCCATGCTTAAGTTGTATTGTTCCCTTCCTTTCAACTGATATTTGAGAATCATCTCCCATGTGTATACTAGGACCATCATTGAGATCTATAGAAGAAAATGATTCTTTGGAGGCAACCATGTGTTTGGAGGCTCCAAAATCTATGAGGAAGGCTTGTGATTGTGAGAATCTAGTGTCTAGTGCATGGCATCTCTCATGATCATCTGTCTCACTTCCAGAATCAGTCTCCCTTCTGCTTTCCGGGAGGGAAATGTTGTGCTATTCAAGAAGTTTGGTCATTTGATCTATCTTCTTCTGCATACAAGATCTCTCTGGATGGTTTCCTTTCATGCAATAGGAACACTTGGTCTTCTCAAATGCTTTTTTCTTATCCTTCTTGGAGTTGCAGGCTCCTTCCAATTGATTAGACTTCTCCTTCTGCTTGGATTCAAATTGCTTCTTTTATTTCCCTTTCTACTTCCCTTTATCATTCACACTTTTTGACTCTCTGACCATAAGAGCTTATTTTCAAAGGCCTTCAAGGAGGAGGCATGCACTATGGATACCCCGATCTCTATCACCCCGTAGCAGGTCTCTCTTCTAGAGAAAGCCATCATAAAGACCAAATATCTCAAACATCTGGGATTAGCTTCAGAATCGCTAAAAGAAACAGAAGGAAAGAAGAAAAATAGAGGGAAAAAATGGGAATGCCGCAGTAATATTCAAAGAATTCAAATGGTGGGTAAGAAACTGGTAGCCTCTGGCCTGTATCCAACCATCGATGTAGCTCTAGCCTCCTCCAACCCCAAATTGTTGTAAAATGTAGATTACATCCTGAAACATCAAAGGCTGCAAGAGTCTCCTTAAAACCCGTCTCCTGAGACGGAAGATTGAACTTGAAATACCTTCAATAGTTTTTCTCCAGGAAACTAAGTGCTCCGATGAGGATCTTCAATCCAACGGTAAGAAAATTTGGAAACAGTGCGAAGTTATGGTGACTGATGCCATTGGAGCTGTTGGGGGTATTGGTATTCTATGGAATCCCTAGGAGGTTACTCTAATGGATTGGATGGCCTGAAAGTTTATCTTATCGGCTTCATTTCACTTTTCAGGAACCAAATTCAGAGTTTTTCTGTCCAATTTGTATGGACTGTCAACTGTCAACTTGAAGGACACGTTCTTGGACTCCCTTCTTAGCCTTAAAAGAGAGGTTGGTCAGTGCCTGTGGGTTGTAGGGGGCGAATTTAACTTAATTAGGAACTTGGATGAGAAGAGAGGGGGCAATAGGTGCTTGCATCCTAGTAGTGATAACTTCTCAGAGGTGATTGAAACGTTGGAGCTAATTGATGTTAGAACTTCCAATGGTTTGTTGACTTGGAACAACAAAAGAACAGGGGACAGAAGCATCACGTCTAGGCTGTATAGGTTCCTTGTGTCGGAGTCCATTATGATGGGAGGGGGGGAGCTGTCGGCTATCATGCTCCCCTCGGTAGGATCATACCATTGGCCGATTAGTCTCGATTGGCAAAGAATTGGGGAAAACCTTCGGAGACCGTTTAGGTTCAAACAATTCTGGCTTCTACACCCTACTTTTCTGGACCAATTAAGATTGTGGTGGCAGAACTGTCCCCCTATCAGGGGAACCTTGATGTATCAGTTCCAGCAAAATATTAAGCACCTCAAAGGTAAAATCAAGAAATGGAATAAGGACATCTTCAGGAACATTTTCCAATGCAAGAAGCTGTTAGATCTTAAAATGAAGGAGGTACAGAATGTCGCCATGGCCTAGGGATACTCTGTGGAGTTGAAGGAACAAGAAAAAAATCTCCTCAAAGAGCTCAATCTTAAGGAAAAACAAGAAGAATTACTCTGGAAACAAAAATCTAGGAACCATTGGTTGTAAGAGGGCGAGTGCAATACTAAATTCTTTCACAAAGCCGCCATCCAACACTGGCATGAGAACAGGGTGGTGAGGCTAAAGAGATATGATGGTAGTCTTGTGGAAACATAGTCGGTGATGGAACAGACCTTGAACGACTTTTTCGCTGACCTGCTACAGGAACCCAACATCAACAGAAGGGCGGAGAGGGAGGAAGTCCTGCAGCACATTCCGAAGTTGATCACAGAAGACCATAATCAGCTTCTTATGAAAACTATAAGCATGGAAGAAGTTGAAGAAGCCATAAAATAGATGGCAGCTAACAAAGCCATGGGCCCCGATGTCTTCACCACCAATTTCTTTCACACATGTTGGGATTGGCTGAAAACGGAAGTTATGGCTATCGTGGAAGATTCTCACTGGTCAAGAAGCATTCTCAAAGCTCTGAATGCCACTTTTCTAACGCTCATTCCTAAAGAAACGAGCACGGAAGACCCAGGGAAGTTCTGACCAATCACTCTCTGTAATGTCATTTATAAAATCATAACCAAGGTCATTTCCAATCGGTTGCGCAGGATTCTCCCTTTGCTCATCTCTCCTGAGCAAGCGAGTTTCATGGAAGGTCGTCAAATCCTGGATGGGATTATTCTAGTTCATGAGTCTATCCACTCCATAAAGAAGGACAAAATAACTAGTATGCTTCTTAAACTGGACTTGTCTAAAGCCTATGATAAGCTTAAATGGACTTTCTTAGCTCAGATGCGTAGGGATTTTGGTTTTACTAATTCTTGGATTGAACGGATAATGAGCTTGGTCTCTTCTCCCTTTTTTTCCATCTTGGTCAATGGCATTCCCTCTCAACCCTTTCTGACATCTCGTGGAATACGACAGGGAGACCCATTATCCTCATTTTTGTTCATCATCATGGCAGAAGGGCTGGGAAGAATGTTGAGAGCGGCCCGACACAGTAATGAAATCACAGGTCTCCACCTTAGTGATGGTTTGGCTCCCCAAACCCACCAACAATTTGTTGATGACATGATGCTTATGGGCCCTTCCTTTGTTCAGGAAGCTAGAGGCTTAAAAAGAGTCCTGGACACCTTTCTCAATGCCCGTGGCTTGGAAATCAACAAGGACAAGGCACAGGTCTATTTCTTTAACATGCCAAGGATCAATTGGAGAAACATCCTTCGCATTCTTGAATTCTCTGAAGGTTATCTCCCGTATCTAGGTTCTCCCTTGTCGGATTCCACTATACGTCAGGTCTCTTGGAAGGACCTCCATGATAAACTAAAAAGCAAACTCGACTTGTGGAATTTTAGAGCCCTGAATTTCCCTAGCCATCTCATCCTGGTTAAGTCAGTGCTTCAATCCATGCCCATTTATCTTTTCTCGATGTTGGCCACCCCTAACACGGTTCTTAAACAAATCCGCAATCTCCAATGAAACTTCCTGTGGGGGGGTAGGAGAGAACAAAGCAAATGGGCATTGGTGAAATGGGAAACTCTGTGTACTCCCAAAGGGGAAGGGGGCCTTAGACTTAGGGACCCGTTGTGTGTGAATCATGTGATGGGGGCTAAAATTTGGTGGAGATGGATCACTCATTCGGAGGAACCATGGGCGCTTCTCTGGCACAGGAAATACGCCCCCAACTGGCCCAAACAGGACCTTATTATATTTGGGGAAAACCCACCTAGGTCACACATTTGGAAATCGGCTCAATTGAACAGGGGTCTAGTTCAGCGGCACAGTTTTTGGGAGATCCATGACGGAACTTTGGCCTCCTTTCTAAAGGATGCGTGGCAACAATTCCCCAGACTTGAAGATATACAGTATATTCAGGATTTAATTCATTATAATCAAAGTAGCCCATGGGAAAAGGTCCAGGACTTTTGCGAACTGACGCGGGAAGGGCAACAGGTCAGGATTTGGAAGCCGAAAATTTGGTGGCAGGCTTTCACACTGGATGAGAACCTAGATAAATTTTACGAGGAAATTCTTAAACACCAGATCCCTCTGGAGGAAGGTCCGGATAAAATCCGTTGGGGGCATTTGAATTCTTTGAAATTCAATATTGCTGAAGTAGACAGCCTTCTGGAGGGGCATGCTAGGATGCCGTTTGAGGATAAGTGGAAAAAAATATGGCTTAATAACCTTTGGCCCAAAATTTCCACTTTTGCATGCCTGCTAGTTCACAGACGTATCCTAACCTGGGAAAACTTATGGAAGAGGGGCCTCTTAGGACCCTCGCGATGCTTTATGTGCCTTCATGATAGTGAAACTATTAATCACCTTCTAGATGAGTTCCCGTTGGCCTCATCTCTCCGGTTTAAGGGGGAAGAAAGATTCAGAAAATTGGCCAGGGTACGAGGTCGCCCTGACCTTTCCTGGCTACTTGGTAGTCTAAGCCGTTAAAAAATGAACTTCTTAATCACATTTGGGATTTGTTCCCTAGATTGGTCGTTTAGGAGGTATGGAAAGAAAGAAACCGACGAATTTTCGAGGGAAAGCAGGGAAGCATGGAATCTATATGGTCTACTCTCGAAATTCACCTGCAGGAAACTTTAAAGCTTAAACAATGGCCCTTGGATGCAGGGAATGCTGACCCTGCTGGAAGAATAATTCTAAATGCATGGGGGATTTACAACATACCTCAGTGTTTTACTGCAAAATGTGTCAAGAATGTCCAACCCCTCAGCCCCGACCTCTGGCAGCCTCCTCCGCTTGGAACTCTCAAGCTCAATTTTGATGGCGCTTTGAAAGGGAACCCTGGGCCAACAGGTTTTGGGGGTGTGATCAGAAATAACTATGGCATGGTAATTGGAGTACTCTGGGGAAAACTGGGTGAAACCACAAACAACGTGGCTGAGCTTGAAGGTATAGTGAACGGTATTCGATGGGCTATTAACAAAAAGTGGCTGCCTTTGATAGTGTAGGGTGATTCTAGTGTGTTGATAACTATGGTGGACCGCATCTAGAGAGGGTCGACAGTGTCCAAAGTCTCAAAAAATTGGAGATGGGAATGCCGCCTGGACCAGCTTCAACACCTATTGCTTGCCACCCCGACGATTTAGTTCAGGCATGTGCGACGTAAAGGCAACAGGTTGGAGGATGAGTTGGCCAACAATGGTGTAGAAACATGTGTCTCATTTAAAGCCAGACCGATGGAAACTTCATGCGATCACGTGGCCAGAAGGAGCTGCAGTGAAATCGCTTCCGTTGATTATCCTCCCCGGTACGATCTCACTCATCGTGGAGATGAATAGACAATTGGTGGTGTGGAGGCCAGGATGCTCGTCAGATCTAGATTATTCCAAGTTAAGGATCGATAGGCTTGAGACCCCATGTGGCAGATTGGAGTTATTTGTCCTAGTGGTGATGAGGAAGGCCGGTCGGTGCATGTTACTCCCTCGTGTCTCCTGTGCCATCGACCTTACTCCTTCTAATTTTTGCTTTCAAGGTAAGGACGGGAGCTGCAATAGCATCTATACGAATGGTAGGAATAATCATATTATGAGCTCAGCGGATCGTGTTGTTCTGATTGATGATGGGGTGGGGTATGTTTTCATTATATGGACTCGTACTGATAGCATGCGAACTAGACAGCCCATTACTTCCCAAGCATGCAAGGCCTCAGTAACGAGGAGAATGGCTATTATTCCCGTTAATGGAAATTTAAGGCCTTGTACGATGACTAGCTCCAATTGCGGGATCATGGTGTTAACACCAAAACGGACCCCCAAGGCTGAAAGAGGGTAATCTCGGGTAACCACTAACCAATCTTTGGTTTACGCTTCTGATCAAACGTAAATAGAGAGGGCTCTCTCTATAAACTCATAGAATACAGGAAATCTTCAAAGGTGTCAATCAGCGAAAACATACACTAGCATTCAACATTAAAGATATTCAATTACGATAATGCACAGAAGATCAGATTTCTATTTATGGAACAAAAAATGATTTAAGATCTCTTTGGTTGAAAACGCATGAATTTCATTTGGGGCGATGGAGTCACATTTAACTGGTTTTGCAAAGATTATTCACAAAGATTTAAAGAACGCATTCACAAGGGCAAGGTAGCAAGCAGCTAGTAGTCAAAGAGCTTTAATTTGCGGAATAGAAGAGAGAAGAAACAGTCCATCAATGTAAGGCATCTAACAAGGATGAATCCTACATCAACTTTAGCAGAATATATTTGGTGAAACACTTGGAATAAGCTAAGCAAAGCATAATCTCCATGAATTCTAGTTAACTATCACCCTGATCCAAGCATGAAGGAAATATCACAAAATGGAATGACAAAAGATAGAAACACATTTGCACATGGGAAAAAGAAAGCTACAGACTACCAGACCGATTACACAGGAATCCTTGTCAAAAATCGCAGGCATCAAGCTCTGCAAATTCTCACGAGGGGTTCACTCAGTGAACTTGTTACATAGCACGATCGTTCGCATGATATTAAACAATATCCCTAATTTCAATAAATATTGGAAAATTCCTCCTAAATTTTTATTGTTGAACCCCCCTCCCAATATGCATTGCAATTAATAAAACCCCTAGTTTCACCAAATATTGTATGTATCCATTTTTATCAACCCATTTTTAATACCCCCTTTATATCATATTATGAAGTTGTAACAAATAGGATCCCTAACACATAGAAGTATAAGCAAACATTATGCTAATAAAATAACAGTATAATGCTAATAATGATACCACCATAATTGCAGGGGTGATTGATCAATTTGTAGCTTTAGATAGTGGAAGACCCAACGAAATAGTACTGGTGAAGGAAAACTGCATAAAAGGAAACCCGGTCAAGATATCAACATAACAACGAATTTAAAAGGATGATAGTCCAATTGTTAGTGCAATGCTCAGAAAATATGAGAATTGCAAATGTTTCACACCACAGCCTGCCAATCTACCAATTTTATATCATGTAAATATAAGTATAGCCATAGAGAGCTCATGTTTTCTATAAGCTTAATAAATTAAACTCTATAAAATTGAAAAATTGAAACCCTTTCGTGGATGGACTCCCATACCTTCCTATCAAAACAAACATCATTGATGTTTGAACCCAAATAAACATAGACAAATTTATCTTACTTTCCAATAACACCATATTATCATGTGCATATCCTGGATTTTGATCATTCACAAGATGCAATGAATTTCCTCCACTTTAACAACATTT
This sequence comes from Larix kaempferi, assembly GCA_027924585.1. Taxonomy (NCBI): domain Eukaryota; kingdom Viridiplantae; phylum Streptophyta; class Pinopsida; order Pinales; family Pinaceae; genus Larix; species Larix kaempferi. Next base: position 2,604,181 of record BSBM01000435.1, read on the forward strand.
AGTTACCTTTTCTTGGGTTATATCTATTTTTTTTTATTTTTATAGGAGAGGGGAAAATATCCATTGTTAGGTTTCAAGCATGCAATAGTTATAAAGATACATAGATGGTGAAACTTATACGATACCATTTCATGTCAATTCCAACACAATACTAAGATGATTCCTTGAATATAAGAATTGAAATTACAATTATGAATGTGCCAAATATAACTCAATCTAACAACCATTTCTAACTGGCAATGTGAAAATGTTAAAGAAGAATACAAAAGTTGAAAGAAATATTTAGTCAAGAAAGATTGATCTAACTTTTCTTGTTTCCAATGAGCCAAGAAATATTGATCTCGCTTTTCTTGGCTGTCATGGATAAAGGTTTGATTGAATCTCAATACCAACCTAAACCCCAACCTAAAAAATGAAGAGTTAGATATTTTTCTTGAATGCCTATAAAAAATACAATACAATTGTTCAACTCCATAAATCTCAATTACGTACATATCTTAACTTATAGATGAAAACCAATATAGCATGAATTCAAACCAAGCCTAAATAAGCTATTAAATGAGGATTTCTCAAGGCCAGTAATCCAAATAGACTTCCATTGATATTATCATTGGTACACTATTATCAAATTTATGCAAAACTCAGGATCATAAGCAATATCAAAAAAAAATGGAGGGTCCTTATGTTTTAGGTGGGTATGAATTGAGCCCATGATTTAGAGGTATGAATCCATCCCACGATTTGGAGGTTATTCCTAAACCCACCCGAATAAAATAACCCTCAATATTTATATCACTATGTCAAATTTAAAACCCCCCCTTGACCCGTTAATATGAGACAATATATTTTTGATATTTTTAAGAGAATTCAAACCCCCAATATGAATGGACGTGATATGATATTGCCTCGCTAGTGAACCCCCCGTGCAAATTCTATTAAACAGCTCCAAAAAAATTTATTACAAACTGATCATCAAAATACAAATACTTTCTCATAAGATATTTCAACCCTTGTGTCTCTAATTACAACTGTATATATAGGTGGCCTTGAGCTCTAGCCTCGACTCCTTCTCAACATAAATTAGTTACAACCAATTGACACCTATCTAACAGCCAAAACGGACATCATTTGTTGTTGCTATCCTTAAACAAATATCTATGGGACAGATTTTAACTACCATTTATAATTACATAGCCTCTTCTCTACATAGTCCAACTATTTTAAAAAAAAGTACAAAAATACAAAAATGTAGCTGCTGCCAGCTGGATTTCTTTCACTATGGTCGAATGACTTCATTGATTATCCTTTGAACTCTTCATGCCAAACAAAAACCTCTAAGGCTAGAACTGCTTCTTACCAGGCACGGTTCCTAACTTATACTAGCTCGATGTAGAAATGAAAATTACATATAACAGATCAGACTCGACTGATCCTGCCGATGTCATACACCACTAAGCCATACTTCCCTTCAAAATAGGTTATGGACCGTCTTAATCTTCAAAAGTTGGAGATACGGAATATACCCACTTAGCCAATAGACAGACTTGCCGGGTGATAGCCAATAGACATACTTGTCGGGTGATAGCCAATAGACAAACTGCCACCTTAGTTTTGGGTTTTCACTTGACCATACCAATCAAGAAAATCACCCACATCAAAAGAATCTTCTGCTTGGGTTCTTTTCAGTAGAGGAGTAGAGGGTACCCCTTCCGTAGGGAGAATTAGATCCTTGATAATTTCCTCCTCCTGGATGATTCCCTGCTCATCTTCTTCATAGGTTTCTTCCCTCTTTCTCTGCTATTGCAAACTCTGATCTGTCTGTCCTTCCTGGGGATCTTCTGATTTGTAGACGAAAGCGTCTTCCACATGATCGCAAACTATGGGAGGTAAATAAACGTGCTCTTCCTCCATCTCGGACAACACCTGCTCTGGTATAATTACTACTTCGGCTCCTTGCTCTCTCTCCATGCTCTGATACAAACCGCGAACAATACCAAGATAGAGGAACTCGCCACCTTTCAGATGTGAGTTGTGAGCCTAGGAGATCAGGCTTATAACAACTCACAATGATGTCGCTCCCATGCGAATCATTAGGCTATGATTTTTTGACTGGACCTTCCAAATGATTTGGCATGATGACTGAGGTTTGAAATGACATTGGACATATTTGGTCATACTTTTCGGGCCATACAAAAAGGACACCAGACTATGCTGAGGTGGCTCAGCCCACACGGTAATCATTGGTCTTCAGTGAAGATGTATTTCACCTGTTAGAACTCGAGCTTGGATCAGGACCGTAGGTTGTAGCCTCCATAGTTTTCCATTTTATGGACATACTTGTTCCAATCGGTAGCTTGACCCTTCAAAGCATTCCTAGTTGTTGGTCCCGTCTTCGCTCCAATCTTGGTCGTCGGATGATGCATCCTTTACCTGTCATGGCGATTTGAGACAAGGTTAACCTACCCATGAATAAAATCAGCGCAGTTATTTTAGACTGTTGATTCGCCTCCGGTAGATCTGCACCATTGATAGTTGCGTGATACATAACTCGACCGCGTCGATTTGAAACATAACATGCTTCGCGCTTGTTGGATCAGCGCAGGGACTGTGCACCATAGATCTTTCTATACGTCGATCTCCACCGTCGATTGATTTCCTCACTTGCCCACCGATTACCACCTGCTCATTATGCTATATTGCGTACATCTTCATTTGCGCAGTGGGATTGGGACCGTTGATCTTCAAGGTATTCAATCTCAGCTGTCATCACCTACTTTGATTATTTCTAGTGCGTTTAGCATGTTTGTTTACACTATCACCTCTAAAAACTGCTAGCTCCTCCTTGACTACTTCATTCCTTGAACTATTCCCTACCATGCTGACCTCCGAATCCTCAGTATCAGGGGATGTAGTCCGAGAGCCAATTATCCACCCGGGTTTTGATGTTTCATGAGGTCTTTCCACCCACACCAAAAGCTGCCATAGCATTCAGAAAAATTTGAGTGCTAACAACTGGCTCCAATGGGGATGCTATCCTCCCAGCGAGGTAGCGAAGAACACCCGTAGACTAAATGCCTGATCCATTGGGAAGCTCCCAACCCTGACGACCACAACCTGTAACCTGCTCTTCATATGAGAACCGGGACTGAAAACTGCTAACTGCCGAAACTAAAAACATACTGAAATTTTATGAATCATGCTGCAAACTAAAAAAATAACGCTGTTACTAAAAAACTGCTTGCCAAGCAAACTTGTTCCTGCTACCTACCCTACTTCATTGAAATGCTAACTACTGAATCAAATGATACAAAAGTGCCAATGAAGCCAATCTAGTAACTGGATATTTGCCGGAACCTGGCTCACACTTCCTTTAAACAAGTAAAGAAAACAGCTAACAAGCCACTCCAAACATCCACAGGTAATGAGCTCATGTCTCATAAGTGCAAGAAAATTCATCTTCCCCTTAGACTGTAGTAATTTAGCATAAGGATCTTCAATAATTTGAAACATTACCACGTCCTGAGATTTAACAAAAATGCAAGTACCTCTTTCAATTTGACCTGTTAGAATATTTGGTTGTCGATCCATGAGAATGCATAGGGATTTGTGACCTTCTGCTAATTGAGTGCTGACTATACCTCCCTCAAGCATGAGCAGCTCTGGTTCTTTCTTTGGCACACTATTTGTCTCATATTCCTACTCCCTCATATCATATTCTAAAGCATCTTCAAACAACAAACACTCTTCAAGATCATTAGACATGATAGTCCTATCTTCTTGATGAAAGAAAATGGTGTTTAATAGCTGATTTTCTTGTAGAGAATCTTCATCCCAGATGAGCTCCTTCAAAAGATCATTATGACTGTCTTCTTTTAAATTCAGATTTACATTTTCAAAAATAGAGGAAATTACACTTACATATCTCGGATTGTGTGAACACTGCAAATCTGATTCAAGTGAGGCTATAACATGACCTTTCAGGAGCTGATCTATCTCATCTTCAGACAAAGGAGAACTTTTGGCAACACTATGAAGGAAATGCTCATCTTTCTTGTCTAATGAAAAACCAGCAACATCATCTAAGACCTGATCTGCTTCTTGTGTTTCAAGACAAACATCAATGTGTTGTCCTTCAAGTGAATCAAACAAGACAAAGTTCTCTAGACCAACAGCTTCTGAAATAATATGACATGAAACAGAACTAATTTGATCTTCTGTGCATTATCGTAATTGAATATCTTTAATGTTGAATGCTGGTGTATGTTTTCGCCGATTGACACCTTTGAAGATTTCCAGTATTCTATGAGTTTATAGAGAGAGCCCTCTCTGTTTACGTTTGATCAAAAGCATAAACCAAAGATTGGTTAGTGGTTACCTAAGATTACCCTCTTTCAGCCTTGGGGGTCAGTTTTGGTGTTAACACATGGCTTATAAAGACATGATGAGGGACCGTGGCAGGCCTGTTAATCTGGTTAACTTAGCTTGTCCCTCTCTGGGTAATGGTATGCTCTGTCTGTTACTTTTTCGGAATCAGTGGTTTTAGCTTGTGGGTGGTTTCTCTTTCCCGTCTGACACCATCTTTTTCATCTTCATGGACCCTCGTATGCATCTCTCTAGCTAGTGTGGCTCCAGGAGGAATATCAGATCTAGTGGAAGGCAGAGGGGCGAAGGCTCATCTCAACAAGACAATACCCCGGAGGAATCCCATCCTTTGGACTTCAACTGGGCCCAATTATACCTCGACAAGACCCCTGCGACCACTGAGGCCCTTCTTGCGCATATGGAAATTTCGTTGCAAACGGAGGTGGAGGAGAAGCAGGGGCGTCTGCTCGCGGCCAACCCCTTCTGGGCATGCCGAATTTTGTTAGCTTGGGAAATCCAGGTGAGGGAGCAAATTGTTGAAGATATGAAAGCCATGGTCGAAGGTATTAAAGAGGCTCAGCTGAATGCGATGGATAGTACTAGTACCCTGGAGGTTCTGATGGAAGCGCTTAGCATTCGTGACCCTTTGGAGGTCAGGAATCAGGAGACGATGCCCTAGTCTGTAATGCCGACTTTTCTCTCTCCACCTGGTGCTGGTGTTTTTGATGCTTTTTTTCTTTCTCTGGGATGATCGGTTGCTATTCTTCTCTTTGAACCCGTAGCGTCAACTATGATCCAACTGGGTCTATGTCAACTTGGTTATGATGTTCTTGTTTGGCTCTCGTCCGACTATGGGTGTTTGTCGGTTTTTAAGGTTTTGTTGACTCATTTTGGCTTGAGGGTTGTAATTTTTTGTGTACTGCCTTCGGGTGTTGCTTGTAATCTGTTCTAGGGGTGTCTGGTTCTCCCATCTCGGGAGGAGCCTTTGGGTGCTCTAGTATTTTGGATATGCTTCTCTGTACCATTTTGTACTTTTATGTACCATCTTAATAGAATTTTGATATGCTTACTTACAAAAAAAAACAATAAACAATTTTATGAAACTTTTTTGAGTTGCCTAGGTCTAATGTAATATAGCCACATGTCTTTTAGTGTGCTTCTTTAGCATGTTTTTGTACATTAGTTATTCAATAGTCACCATTATATATTATGCATAGGTGATCCGATAATCCTTGAATATTCTTGGTATTCATGACACTTCATCATTGTCATATAATCTCAATAGTCCATGATCCCTATTTAAACATTAATATGGAGAATCATTTTCCGTTGTTGGTTAATGACAAAGAGAAGTGTATTGTATTAGATATATTCTTTCTTTCTTAAGTAGTAATACAAATTTTATGATGCTCCATGGATGTTTCCCTATTTGATGTTTTTACCATGTAAAACTTAGTGTCTTGAGCTTTGATATATATGATTTATTTCTAGGTGGAATTCATTCTTCAATTTGTCATGTGTGATTTCTCTACATTAGACACAAGCATAATCAAAGTTTCATTAACTAATTATAGGGAGAATTTGACATCAAGTGGAGGATCATCCTAATCATTTAGAGTTGCCCCCTAACCTATATCAATAAACTATGCTTTCACAACTATCAAGTCTCATCCATCATCACCCAATTTAAAGTTTTCTTGATATCATTATTGTAAGTGGAAATACAATAAAATTAACGCTATGTTACATAAGAGGAGGAGGGAAATCATGTATCCTTTCCCTCCACTCCCTAATAACCCTACCATCACAATTACATGGTTAGATTGAATATCTATATGCGTTGTGTGAGAAAAGAAAATATGGCTATGGAAGTAAAATGTGTCTCAAACCATGAAAAACAACTTACATGTTCCTTACTATGAAATAAAAGTACTTCATTCTAATTCATTCATATGTAAAGAAAAGATTCAACACAAATCATTTTCCATGAAGAATGAAATTCTAAGCCTAAGGTAATTTGTCTCCTAGAAGAGTCACTCTCTTAGAAATAGACGTGGATAAAGGCCAACTACAAAATTAGTCGACCTAATTCTAAGTAGGATTGGCAATGGGATGCAACCAAAAAATGTGTTTTAGTGTTCTAAGCCAACAACATTGTGGGAAAAAAGGCCTATGAACTGCTAAGTGAGTAAGTTTCTTGTGAGCAAGTAGGAATCCCATTACTAAATTTCACATAATAAAAATGCATTTAGGGCCTGGCATTGGTTTCCATATGAAATGACGCATGAAAAATCATGTATTTAATTTAGACTCAAGCTTCTAAATTTTATTCAAACAATTATACAATGTTAACTTTGAACAAAACTGTGTACACTAATAAATAGGGTTATATTTGGTAAATCTCTTAATATGATTCCATTTCCAATCCTCCCATTAAAATTGATGCACTAATAAGCCTAGTTGGATCATAAGTGAGTCAAAAATCAAATTTTAAACTTTGGGTTGAATAATCTTATGATATTTATTAATTTAAACTTGATTTTATAAACCTAACACCAACATGGATCTATCTTAAACCTAGAAGGTAAATGTGGCCATGGAAGGTAAATGTGTCTCAAACCATAAAAAACATCTTGCATGTTCCTTATTATTAAATAAAACTTCATTCTACTTCATTTACATATGAGAAGAAAGAATTCAACACAAATCATTTTTCATTTTCTAAAAATAATATAATTTGTCTCATAAGCAAGTCCCTCTCTAAGAAATAGATGTGGATAAAGCCCAAGTACAAATCATTTTCCATTTTAAAAGCCGAAGGTAATTTGTCTTCCAAGATAACTTGTCTTCTAGGAGTGTCACTCTATAAGAAATAGATGTGGATAAATCCCAAGTACAAATCATTTTCCATTTTAAAAGGCGAAGGTAATTTGTCTTCCAAGATAACTTGTCTTCTAGGAGTGTCACTCTATAAGAAATAGATGTGGATAAAGGCCAACTACAAAATGACTCAACCTAATTCTAAGTAGAATTGGTAGGAAAACAAAACCAAAGAAGGTGTTTTAGTATTATAAGCCAACCACATTGTGGGAAAAAAGGTATTTGAACTACTAAGTAAGTTTCTTCTCAATGGGTGGGACTCCCATTATCAAATGTTATACAATAAAAGTGTGTTTAGGGCCCAACATTAGTTTCCATATGAACTGAAGAATGAATAACCATGTTTTTAGTTTAGACTTAAGCTTTTAAAGCTTATTCAAACAATTATACAATGTTGACTTTTAACAAAACCATTTATACTAGTAAGTAAGATTACATTTGAAAAATCTCTTAATATTACTATGTTTCCAATCCTCTAATTAAGCTCATTGCAATAATAGGCCTAGTTTGATTATAAGTGAATTAATAATCAAATTTTGAATGTTAGCAACTTGAATAATTTTATGATTTTTCTCAATATGAAATTGATTTTATACACTTAACACCAACATAAATCCATGTTAAATTTGGATCTACCAAGCCCATGGCAGCACAAAGATTTGGGATCAAACTTTTGAAACTCCATTGATGATACAATCAGTGCACTAGTGAAACAACACATTTCGAGTTTTGTTATGACGTAGATAGCCTATCAATCGAATCTATGTTTTAAAGTTGTCAATAAAATATCATTTTCCTTCCTTCTCCTGCCACCCATCCCTTCTCCGTCCTCCCCCTCCTCCCTCCTCCCTCCTCCTCTTCCCACATCAAGTGAGCGTCCCCTCATGAGCGGTCCTTTGGTGCCCAAGTGGTAGAGCTCCGCTTACTTGATGTGGGAAGAGGACGACGAAGGAGGGAGGGAGGGCTAATAGGAGGAGGGGGAAGGGGAAGGGAGTAGTGGGAGGAGGGGATGAGATGAGTTTATTTTCTAAAGAATATTCCCATATAATGTTTATAAAAATCTAACTTGTCAAATATATAGTGTAATTATATCCAAAATAGAAAATATTTGACCAACGTGTCTCTCCTCTTTTTCCTCCATCAATCTGGGATCTGCAGAATTTAGTGGATTGGCTGCACCGAACTTGGGTGTGTTTTGGGCCAGATCATGAGCCATAAATTTCTTAAACTACCCATTATGTGCAAATAGTCCCAAAATGATTCATTACCATGACGGGATTCTGTAAATTCATTACTAAACGGAAGCTCCGATGGGCCATTGGAACCATTGGTAGAAGCACTCCATGACCTAAATTTCTCTTCAAATTCAACAATTAATGGATAATTGGAACTGGCAAGGATTGAGGGCCGCAGAGCGAATGGATCAGCAATTTCTCCACTCACTTGGGCACCAAAGGGCTGCCCCTCAGCATTGTGCCGCCCATGAGGGGCAGCCCTTTGGCGCCCAAGTGAGTGGAGCAATCGTTGATCCATGCATTGTGCAGCCCTCAGTCCTTGCCAGTTCCGGTTATCCATTAATTGCTGAATTTGAAGAGAAATTTAGGTCGTGGAGTGCTTTGCCTATGGTTCCAATGGCCTATCGGAGCTTCTGTTTAGTATAACTAATCTGGCATGCCGAGAATTTACAGAATCCCGTGGTGGTAATGTAGCAGTTTTTGGACTATTTGCAGGTAACGTTAGTTCAGGAAATTTATGTTTATGTTAATAAATTCTCTTGTCGACACTAAAAACGAGAATCAGGAACTCGTAAAACTTAAATCATTGATCATTACTCTTTATTTTCACTTACTATAGAGGCAATTTCTCCAGTTCAACGCCCCAATACACGTTAGGGTTGTTGGGACATATTACATATCAGTGTTGGGAATTTTATCCAAATTATAATAAAACCAAAATCCTGTGAACACCATTTTCTAGAATATCGAGAGGCATAAAAAAGAAAATTGTTTGAATATATTTCTATTCTGTCTAAACACAGAACCATATTTCCATCCGGAAATGGAAGAGAAAGTGAAAGCATGTCAACTAATTATTCAGTCCACGAGATCGTGGAAGCCGACATATTAAGACAGTTCGTAGTGGGTTCGTCCAAATTCTAAATTCCAAAATTATATCTTTCCCTGAAAATTCCATAGCGCGAATGGTTATGTAGCTTTAGAACCTAATTCTCTGGATTACTCCATGCAAACTTTGGAAGAATTTGGTCAGTCATGGAAGAATTTTTTCTCAAATGATTTTGGGTGATAGAATTTAAGTTTTTATTAAGGATTTGTAAACCATTACAAGGTGCGAATATATGAAAGTTTAATTCGTGACAACTAAGAAATTACAATACTAACAAAAATCCAAATGTTTAAAAGCTTTAACCACTCGAGACTTCCAATAAAGCACTCAATCACACACACTCTCATGGCTTCTTTGGAATGAATCCTTTTGTGTCCTTTCAAATGAGGTAAATCAAGGAGATCAATTATTTTTTTCATCAAGTAGAAGGATTTATATATGTAACAAAGGTGGTTTGTTAGTTAGGGTTGTTGGGACATATTTTAATACCTTTTATTTAGGCATTTTCTTTTGTCAAAATATTACTGAACTATGTCCTTTCCAGAAGTTTCACTAGTGGCAGGGTAACAATATATAGCCGGAGAAATAAGTTCTCCATTGGTTCATAATACATTCTTGGTTACATATGAGCATATTGATTTAGCTATGTAGCCACCATAGGAGGGTCTCCAATCAATAGCTATACCACATATATAGTTTAACTTGTTCCTTTTAATAAGTAGTTTAATCTTACTAATTAGATGTAGTGCAACTGGGAATAATCAGTAGGTGATGATCCACACATATATCAATATTGAAATACATGTCAAAATATTCAGAGGTCGCAATAGATCATCCCATCTCATATCGGAATCCAATCATCTCATACCATTAAATATCATATCTATTAAGTAATGATAAAACTAAACCAAGTCAAGGTTTATATCACATTATCTAAAGGTGTATTTTTCAATCAACTCATCATTCTTATCACAAAAATGACTTTAGATAATAAAAAAAAAACACATTAGTTAATAAACTAAAATTAGAAGAGGGAACTACACCTTTCAACATTTCATTTATCTCAATTATTCTTTACAACCCTCAAGTTTATTCCTTCAACATACATCTATGAAGTTTGTCCCTTGAACATTGCCAATTAGAGGGATCATAAAATTAAGAAAATCCACAAATGCTTCATATCTTATATTTTCTAAATTGTATGTAAAGCTAGTTACCTCATTCAATTAATTGAAGCTTAATGTACTTTAGTGGGGTCAAAAAATATTATTAGGCATTTGCATTTGAAAATAAATTGGTAAAAGTTATCAATGGTAGTCTCTATGGTAGTGCTTCTAGCATGAGTATTACTAATGAAAGTATTAAAAGAGATTTAGTTATATATTATGGTAATGCTTCTAGTATGAGTAGTACTAATGAAAGTATTAAAAGAGATTTATTTATATATTCTCATATACAGGTTAACTATTATAGCATAAAGGTCATCTCTTCATTGGAATAGGAAACATTAAGGAGGAAATAGATAGGTGTAATATATGTATGTAGTTCTCAACCAAGTGGGAGGAAAAACAATATTTAAGTAGAATGCATAATTATAACCAAGTGAACTATTATTAGCTTTCAATACATTGTCTGTATTGGTGGTGGTTTAGGCTTTAGGGAATAAATATAGAGAAGATAATCAAATTAACAATATGGTGATCTTTAATTTTACATATATGAAGCTTAAGGAGAATACAAATAAGAGGAAATTGAAGTACTATATGGATTTTATAAGTCATATCAAAGGAACAAGCAATTGTGGCAAGGAAAAAGGTATAGGCCTAATGAGGGGTGTTTAGAAAGGAGCACTTTCGGCATCTTGTAGACATAGAAGACCCAATGGAAGAGGGCATTGATGTCCCTGAAGAGAGCCAAGCTCTAGAAAATTCCAATATCGATGAAGAATGTGAACTACATGATATTGTTGATTAGTTTCATGTCTTGACGAAAATGTTAAATTTGACAATTTTTTGATTAGATATATTAGTAAAGTTTTGACTTTCATACTTTATTTTAGAAATAATTTTTTTGTATATAATGTTTGAAATATGTTGTTTACAAATAATTTGTATAGTTTTTCTTGAATTTATGTGAATCGACACTTTTTGGAAAATAATATGAAATAGTATCATTTTTATACAAAAAATCTCTGAAAATTGATTGAAAATGGTTTTAAATGTCTTTATTTTTTGGAATTTTACAATTTTGTGAATAAAAGTGTCTTATTTTGTCCATAAAAATGTCTTATTTTATAGAAAACAATTGAAAAATGTATATGTTTTTCATTATAAATTGCTTCAAAATGTATGTTATTTAGTTAAATTTCTAAAAACACACTTGAAAATAGAAATTAAAAATATTTTACAATAAAGATAATTCAAAGGCCCCAAAAAATGCCTCAAAATGAAAATGTGTGATACTGGCATCACCCCTTTTTGAAACGGAGCTAAAAATAGCTACTAAAATTGGGAGAGAGAAAAACGAGAACTGTGTCGAGTTCTCATTTCATAGTATAAGTGGTTGGTCACCTGTTTCGATAAAATTTCTGTGATGTTGTCTTGTATTCCTTCTTTATGGGTGAAGATAATTTTTTGGAGAACTTCTGATTATTGTTTGCCTTTTCTTCATCTTTCTTCTTGACTAGACTGAGGAGAGCAGCTGCATAATATTTTGAGTTACCTTGGTTTTCTTCTGGTGAATAACCTATTCCATTTTTGTTACTTGGATCCCTTTGTGTGGTTATAATCTCATCCAAGATCTTAGAGCTATTTTCATATTTTATTTGAACATGTTTTGTATCTAGTTCTTTTCTTAGGAGAGCTAATTCTGCTTCAAATATTTCATAGGTCATTTGTTTTTCTTTAAGATATTTTTCCAAACTTCTATCTTGCTTGCTTCTAGAATTTTATCCTTCAGGTTGCTTATGGTTTTCTCCATCTCTTTATTCTTTTGTTCATGTTTTTCTTTTTGTTCAACTACAAAACTTTTCAGCTGCCTATATTTGTGTTTGTATTTTCTTAGTTCATCCAAGGCACTAAGAAGTTAATCTTTCATATTAACCTCTGCTTTATCCCCTGACTCTTCCTCATGCTCAATTTCTTCAATGCCTAAAAAAAGGACTTCTTCATCACCATCACTAAACTCAGATGAACTGTTGTTCTCTTCTTTTGAGTAGAAATTCCTTTTTTTTGTAATTCTTTTTATAGTGGGATTTTCCCTTTTTCCAGTATTGTTTATTTTTGTCATATTCATCTTCAGAATCTTTCTTGGGATAAGGACACTTAGCTGCAAAGTTCCCAACTTCGCCACAATGAAAATATTTGAAAGGAAGTTTTCCTTTGTACTTCCCTGATCCTTTCTCAAGCTTCTTAATAAAATTGGCTTCTTCTACATCATATTCTTTGTGATGGTTGTCCTGAGATGTTTGCTTTTGATTTTTTTTTTCTTGATCACTTTGAAGGCTGCTTCTTCTTTTGAATATTTATCAATACCTAGTCTTAGCTTGTAGGATGTGAGAATTCCATATAATTCCTCCATGGTAAGTTCTTCTAGCTTCTCTCGGTCTTCAAGAGTGGATACTTTAGGATTATATGCCATAGGGAGTGTTCTTAGTACCTTTTCAAATAGCTCACTATCTGGTATCTCTGCTCCCAAACCTTTGGTTGTATTAACAATACTTTCAATTCTTTCGAAGTACTCTGATATAGTTTTTTCATCCTTCATTTTTAGACTCTCATATTGTACTTTAAAGGATTGAAGTTTTGCCTTCTTTACTTTGGAATCTCCTGCATATAGGGTTTCCAAATTGTCCCAAAGTTGTTTTGCACTTGTACATGTTAGTACTTTTGCAAGGATCTTTTTACTCACTCCAACTTGTAATGCCTTTTAGATATTTTGCATGTTCCCAATACTTCTTCCTTTCTTCTATTTCTATGGGAGTGACCTTAGGAACATCATATCCTTCTTCAACTAATGCCCAAACTTCCATTCCAATGGACATCAAATATTTTTTCATTCTAATCTTCCAGAAAACAAAGTCTTCACCATCAAATATGGGAACTTTCATTGACACCTTCATCTACTGATCCATAGTGTTTTAATAGGATCTTCCTTCCACTGATTAAACTGTAGTGAAGGATCCTGCTCTGATACCAATTGTAGGATTAGGTTTTGTCACTAAGAGGGGGGGGGGTGAATCAGTGACACAACTTTATACACAATTTTCTTTTAGTAAACATAAGAACAAAATTGAACACAATAATTTATTGTGGAACCCAATAAGGTAAACCACCAACACTTTTGTTTTTTACATTTATACAATAGAAGAAGATGTTTTAGATCAACACTGACTGATCCGAATGCACCCACACCCTTCTTCACCAGCACCAACTGGTAGGAGGCTACGACCCCCTTTTTAGTTAGCCACGACTGACAAGGAAGCACCTACTCCCCTTTGTAGGCACCGACCTTCCCTAGCACCACCCTTCCATCCTTGAGATAAATTTCTTCACTAATCTTCTTGGACTGCTATACTTATTATTTTCTTTCTTCTGATCTACAATCCATTTTATGCAGTTACACTTCACATAATACCTTCATATATATATACTCCTTCTTTTACACCTCTTCATGAAATAACATGTCTTTTCATATAATGAGCAAAAATAAAGTTAAACTAATTTTTAGTAATAACTATATTTTACATTTGTTTATATATATATATATATATATATATAATTATCCCTAGACTTTTTTTAACTTAGCGCTTTTATAAATAAAGTTTTCATGTCATCCCTTTTTTATGACACTAGCCCTATAAGGGATTCAACTCTTTGTATTAGCTTTCTTTTAGCCCCCTTTCATCACAACATAGGACTGTCGATTACATGCTCTAGGATTTAAGAGCTTCATCTCCTCTTGGCTCTTATGCACTGCCACTTCATTATCCACCTTGTCATCCTTGTCAATGCCATGCCATTTTCCATCTCAACTTCACGTTCTTCCATGTTCGCAATACATCACAGCCACGTCATTATCCATGTCAACAACTGAGTTTCCATGTGTACCAAAAGGATGTGGGGTCTGATAGGTCGTCCCGGGCGTCAAGTTGGTGAGCTTCTCGTGGAGTCCAAACACCCAGCACCCCCGCCTATCCTTTGCACTACGCGTCGAAATAATTAGGGAGGACCGGCATATATCAACACATAAAGACTCATCCACACAACAAATGTGGGATAAATCATAATGACGTGTTAATCGCTACCATTGATCTTTCGATCAGACGGTGCTTGAGTCTCACTTATAGCATTTGGCCATTTCTTTTGAACCAAACTTACATCACCCAAACTGCCAAAACTACTCTCCATATTAAGCCATTCGTCCAAGAGCATAAATATTTCTTCTTTATGCTCTAAGATAGATGTTCTCATATAATAAAATGCCCTTTAAAAAATGCCACAAGTATGAAGGACACATTGTTGATTCTGTTTGTCTTATAACACATAATTTATCCACAAATAGATATACCATTTCCAGTAGCGCTTCTCCTCTGCGGGTAGTACATTTTCTATAGCTTTCTCATAAATCTCTTTGACCCTCTCCTTGTTGCAGACACTTTCTTCAAGGGGTACATAATCAAACCAGGCATCATAATTAAGTGGGTTCTTCTTAACCTCCTCCTCATACTGAAACCTCCTCTTTCCCACAATAACATCTTCAATACCTTCTCTATCACCATATTGTTTCTCGAACATAACAAATTTTCTAAAAATATCTTCTGTCTGGCCTTTGGGTATATGGTTGAGAGCATATTGATAGATACACCTTTCTCTTTCCATCTCTTTGCAACGCTCCTCAAACTCAGCAAAGGAAACAAAGATCTCCTTAGTTTGCCCATATTCACAAGGACTTAATTGCATTGCTATTCCTATTACAGAACTTTTGTATATTATTTCTGCAAACTCAAAATTACTTTCAAGTTCTATTTTCCTTCTCCACTAAAAATTTCAGCTTTGCACTGCAGCACCATAAGCAACTGTAGTTAGTTTGTAGTTGATTAATTGATGATTCTCATCACATTTGATTGGCATTAATGCCATTAACGCTACTGTATGCATATCATTTTTATCGACCCCTCTGCTTTGTCTTCGCATAATTTGGAAGTCTTTTTAAACATGGACATAAAGCCACATCTGTTTGTCATCAAAACAACCTCATCCATGGCTCTGTAATTTGTTCTCCCATAAAAATATGCTATGTTTTGCTGCTCTAATCACATCATCTAGTTGTCATCAATGACAACCTGAACTGCCATATTGCCAACATCAAGTTTCGGATGAAGCTTCCAGCACTTAGCCTCCTAACACTACTACAAAATAGACCTTCAGAGGATATCATTTTCCGCCTCCAAAAGTGGAATTGGAAACGGTTTTAGCATTAGTGATATTTTTTCAAAACCCCCCCATAAAGGCATCACTACTAAAATTCAATCCTTTTAGCGACGGTTTTTGAAGAAATATAAACCACCCGAAAAAGTGAATTTTAGGGGCAGTCCCGAACCACCCCCAAAAAAAGACTTTTGTTGGCGGTTTGGAACTGCCCCTAAAAATCACTTTTTGGGGGCGGTTTTGAACCACCCCTAAAAGTCACTTTTGGGGGGTGTTTTATATCTCTTCAAAATCCGTTGCTAAAAGGATTGAATTTTAGCAGCACTGCCTTTTTGGGGGGTTTGGAACCCCCCTCGAAAAGTGACTTTTAGGGGCGTTTTAGAACCCCCAACGTAGAAACCTATAGGGGTGGTTTATATCTCTTCAAAATCCATTGCTAAAAAGCTTGAATTTTAACAGCGGTGCTTTTGGGGATGATTTGGAACCACCCTCGAAAAGTGACTTTTGGGGGCAATTTAGAACCCCCCTTGTAGTAACCAATGAGGGAGGTTTAGAACTCTCCTTGTAGTACCTTTTGGGGCCAGGTAGAAAACCCCCTCGTAGAATCTTATGAGGCTGATTTAGAACCCCCCTCATAGAAACTAATGAGGGCAGTGTAGAACCCCCCTCATAGAATCCTATGAGGGTGATTTAGAACCCCCATCATAGAAACTTACGAGGTAAGTTTCAAATTAACACCCTTCATAGGAACATACAGGGTAAGTTTTAAACCCCCTTTGTAGCAACATATGACACCAATTTAGAACCCCCCTCATAGGAACTTATAAGGGTGGTTTAGAACCCACCTCATAACAACATACAAAGATGGTTTGAAACCCCCCTTGTATATAAATCATCATAAAAAAATATAGAAATATATTACAATATTAGTAGGGCGTGGAGGAATCAAACCACCAACCTCCTGCTTGTAAAGCATGAACTCTTCCATTGAGCTAGAACCCTTTAAGATTTGGGAAGAGGAGATTACACCCAGAATGATCTCTAAAAACCCTAGAGTGAAAACTCTATATAGATACGTGGGTATTCATCTTTCAAAACTGTGGAAGAAGGTAGTTATTTTAACAACTTAAGCTAGAAATCAACTATTTCATTTAAAGTGGTAGCCACTGGGCCATCTTATGATCTCATCAACTCTAAGATGGTGTTTATGTTTATGAATTGCCACTGCTTACATTATAATTTTAAATTAAATTATTTTTGTTTACCTAACAGGCCTCAAATCAGTTACCAACTGATTGAAATACATGTCCAACTGCCAAAGCTATGCTAACCCAACTCAAGTATAGAACGAAAAAATAAATGAATGAACTATTAATGTTTAAAAATTTTATAGTATTTGCACTAAATTTTATAACATGAATTACATTGGGTGATCATTTCAACTAGAGACATGAAGTTCTTGTTGAAATTTTGGAAGAGTTTATTCCATGTATTGGGCACAAAACTGAATTTTATCACAAACTATCACCCTCCGATGCATAGAGAAACAAAAAGATTAAATGAAGTCATTGAGGACAATTTACACATGTATGTGTCGGCAAAGTTAACCATGTGGGAAGAAAAAATACATTTCATGGAGTTCGCATATAATAATAGACATCATGCATCAATATTCACGATGATTCTATTTTAAGCAACATGCTAGAAAAGGTGCAACACTAATGAATTGGGATAATCTAGTAGACAATGTTATAGTTGGGCTTGAATTGCTCAAGAAAATGGAAACATAGATTGCAAGAATTTGGGAGAATATGAGAATATATTAAGATACATAAAAAGGTTCTACAAACAAAAAAAATTCAAAAAGACATTGGTGTTAGGGATCATGTATTTTGAAAGGTGAAGCCAAGGAAAAGCTCTTTGAAGCTAGGAAGTTGTGCCATGCTAGCACCTAGAAACGTATTGATAAGAATTACTAACCTTGAAAACAAAATATATTATGGGAAAATCATTTGTATGAACTAATAATAGACTATGTTCTTAAATAACATCAATATTAGTTCATTGATTTATAATTATTATGTATTGGTGTTAAGAACATGTGTGACCTCTTAGAGGTCACATGTTCGAACCTAGAGGGGGAGTAGGGTATGCATACCTTTGTAGAATAAGTAGTGAATTCATTGTACAGAGATAATCCCTTGTCCCACAAATGGATCTCATTTGTATTGGTTTTCCCTCCCATAAACCATAACAGTCTCAGGAATTGTAAGTTGTTTTTTGAAGCAATTATTGCAAAACGTTTTATTATGCATGAGTATCATTTGAAATTGTATTTTTCCTAAGTTTAACATAGGTTCTAGAATTATTATGTTTGTTTTTGAAGGAAGGGATTTGTCTCCCTAATCACCTTGAAAATTTCTATTTCTAGTATATAGTTAGAGGAGTTAGATAATTTAGGGACAATTAGAATTTATGAAGATTTTTTGTGAATCTAGAGGATACAAACCATATGTTCAATATTGAAGTTAACCTCCCTCACTCTGTGTATTTAAACACAACAATATCTCTATAATGGGGATTTTGGAGTAGCATGAATGTAAATGAAAGAATTTTATGTCAAATTGTGTGTTGGTCGCTATCCTGTTTCAAAAATATATCTATTAGTAATTATTGAGGGATTCTATGGTTGGTATTCATTTTATCTTTTGTTTAAGGAATATTTTACGTGATTGTTGAATTTTGGTATATGGTTACCCTCAATCCATGGTGGTTTATTAGGAATGAATTGTAATTGATACATTGTGGTCGCTAGAAGAAGAACTATATCCCTATAGGTATCCTCAACAGGTGGAATTGAGACATAAATTAATTGGTCATGAGTTTCAATAGAACGTGAGCGCGCATAGAGGTTGGTCCCTCAAGCATTTTGGATTTGTTGCTTATGTTTTAGTTTCAGAAAAAGAGACCCATACTAAATGCAGGCATTAATGTATGTTGGATAGAGTTATCAACATAATGATTGTAGAATTTTTCGTGATGCAACCACTAACAAGGTAAAACCTACCGACTATTCTAAGTGTTGGATTAATGATGTTGCACCCACATCATCCCCCACACTACTACCACGCTGTGTGGGCACACTAAAGGTCACTCCATGATGTCTGCCTAAAACACACTATTTCTATAACACTCTACCTAGGTAAACTTGTATAACAAGATGATAAATAATGTAGATTGCGATAACAATATTACTTGAATGAGTAGCGATTGAGTCAAGCTCATCAAAGAAAAGGACACAAGGTATTGATTTTCGAGTCTCACTTTCTTCTAACCACATTGTGAGGAGATCTAACCCTTTCATACTAATGAAGTTGGCCTGGAAGTTATTGGAAAAAGGTCTTAGCAAGTAGCTTCTTACCACAACTAGGAGGTCCATGGAAGAGGACACCTTTTGAGGGAGCCATACCAAGCTTCTCAAATTTCTCTAGATGTTCCATAGGATATTGAACAGTTTGCAAATAGTAATATGTCAATGGGTATAAACACCTATAATCAATCAGAATTCAAAGCAAAACACGGTCCCAAGGGTTGGTTTAATAATTTGAACCATCCACACAAGGCATATTTGTGATAGAGAGGTAGTAGTTCACGGGTTAGGGAGAATCATCCACCTATAGGTTAGGAAAAATCCTCCACCTAAATATATATTTAGGTCCTCGAAAAAGAAAGTAGGTAGATATTAATCAATAGAAGAATATACATTAATTTCAATACCTCCTGAATCTCTTGCTTAACAATTTTCAAAACCACAATATCCTCCCAAGAAACATTTGACACCTTCACAACCAAATAAACTAAATGTTTAACTTCAGTGGAGATATATATCATGTTTAATATAAAAGTAATGAAAGGAAAACAACAAATCTAACTCAGGTTCTCTCTCTCTCTCTCTCTCTCTCTATATATATATATATATATATATTCAAAAAAGTTTATAACGACTCATAGTCTCACAAAGGGATAAGGTGTTGCTAGTGCCCAAAGGAGTCCTCAAGTACTGATTTGAAATGGTCATATAAATTATAATTTCAACATCAATTGTTTCATTATCCAAATAAATTACATCAATTTTTTCTTTGATACACTATAGTGTAGCCTCAATGTAAAGAGATGAAAGGTCTTCCCCTACATGTCCATCTGTATTCTTGGCAATATGCTCAAGATCAACCTATAGCTTGGAAATAACAATGATTTTATGCTATGTGGATGAAGAGAGTATGAGAGAAACTAACATGATAGGGTTCATGAGCTTACTTCGCAACAAAATTCATATTCGTTGTGTGAATACGAAAAACCTCCAATCAACCAACCTTGTATGGAACCCCAAATTGAATTTCACGATAAAACCTACCAAATATTCTCAGTGTTGGATCAATGATGTTGGGACTTATTCGTTGCTCCCATCACAATCATGTGAGATCGAGCTTTGAGGTCATTCATCAATGTCGAGAGTTGAGATACAAAGCATCTCCCTACTTCACTATGTGTTTTCTCCCTCTTTGGAACTATGGAGTCAATCTCATCAATGAAAACGATGAAGGGAGAATTGTTCTCTGCTTATTGAAAAGACTTTCTAACATTCAAGTTTGAATCCTCAAAATATTTAAGTTTGAATCCATGTCCATCTTCAATGGGAATCCAAATACTATAGAATATGCAATCCAGTCAGTGTTGCAATGTTTTATCTCTCCCATTTATTTTTACTTTCATAGGTTTTGAAGTGTTTTAGGGTTTGAATTTTAAGGCTTCTAGGGTTGTTGGAGTTTAAGGAATTTAATGGATTTGGATTTTTAGGCTACTGGCATTTGAGGATTTTAAGGATTTTGGTAAATATATGAATTGAGGTTATTTATGGGTTATTTTTGTTTTTTTTTGTTGTATCTAAATGCACAAGGATATGCGGAAAACTTTATCAATACCTTAAAGAACTACTCAACAAGCCCTATTTGAATGTATCAAATATCATGTCTAAGAACATGGATATGTTGGAAAGTTAGATCATATTTTTGTTTTTTAAGCTAATTATCAATCTATGCAACTGAAAGAAATTGTTAAATTTTAAAGGTTAGAGAAGAGGAGTATTTTGCCATCATTGATGTAATTGTTCCATCTACTTCCATGATGGCTACATGACTTTAAAACACATGTTATTCTAGTTTTATAATTATATGGAATTGTTCATCGAATTCTCCATGGCTTGATCAACCATGGTTATTGTTTAGGACGATGTTTCCAAAACATAGCTAAGGGAATTGTTTACAGTTTTAAATGATACTTGTTATGAATGCAATTAGTATTTGATATGTTAGGATTCTCTTATCTTGATAGATAGATATTATTGTAGAGTTTTGTTAATCAAGATATTTTGTCAACCTCTAAACATGAGAAAAACATGAGAAATGAATTAGGATGAGGCTCTCTTATATAGCCTTGGAAAATCTCAAAGGGTGCCACTCTTCAAGAAAGATATGGTCCAAGAGGGACGGCGCTCCAACAAGGACATGTCCATAATATAGTTAAAAGTGGAAATAAACTAGAAGTCTTCTCCAAAAGATTGACCATTTCAACTACAATAAACTTCATTAACTACATGTTGTCCACACAATAGCCAATCAAACCCTAAGAGCATACCATACAATCCTTAAAGTGGACAAGTCCAAGGAATAAGTCCACGAATAAGGTAGGAGTGGAAAAAACCCTAAAACATCCTACATAAAACATGTATGAAGTGCAACAACCCGTCAATGGATAACGTGCAAAGTCCCCCTCAAAATGTGGATCTCTTCAACTAGATCAATGTGAAAACTACCTCCTCATGGAAACACATGGCCTTGATCTCCTTAAATGATATGAAACAAATCACACCAAAATAAATTGTGTATTAAATAAACAACAATAACCCTAGGTCTAAGGTTTGACTCCCCAAAACTCCTTTAAAGTGAAATGACCTGCATAACATGTGCAAAAAACAAATACTAAGTGAGTAGATCCATTAATAAGGGACATAAAATCATCCTAATTTGAATGCTCCCTCATACTAGCAAGTAAAAGGATGCAAGAAATCCCCTCAAAGGTTGGATGGGCATCATAATAATAGATGTGGGGGAATATTGATGATTAAAATGCAGGGAGTTTCCTTCCAAAGGCATTAAGCTCTAGCCAAAAATCTCCAAATGGTTGAATACTACCTTCTTATTAAACTTGGAATAAAAGCTCTTGAAGTAGAATGTCTCAGTTGGTCACAAAATAGAACTTGAATTTGACCATGTGAATCAAATCTAGGTGTTGGTTTGACAATTTCAAATGGCTCTATTTATTATCTTCGACAGTCCTCATCTCATCTCAGGGCATGATTTTAAAGTGTATTTTCTTTGTTTTAGAGAACTTCCCACTAATTAAAATAAACCATTCTTGAAAGGTAGTAGGTATTCGATTCTAATGATTCCAATTGCAAACATTTGTGCCTGTCAAATCCGTTGGAAATGTGCTTTCAGATCTGGACTAGTGCAAACCGTTGGTTTCTAGACACTACCTCCAACATAATGGATGAAATAGTATTTTTTTTCTTCCAATAAAAGAACCATGTCAATGGGTTGCCTCAACATTTAGCTTGATTTTCTATAGGATGAATAAGGTTGTTGATGTAGATAGTCCCAAGGGGTGTACAACTCCAAATGCCTCCTTACTTCATGTTAAATATGTGGCGTTCTGAAATCCAGAAAGGGCGTTCTGAAATCCTTCATGAAATGTGCCCAACAAGAACTTCTAAACTGCTACATGATCCACTAGGAAAACCTGGAATTTTGGAAGTGGAAACTGCTCCCTTAAATGCTAATCGTTCCATTTCTCGTTTCTCGTTTCTAGTAACATAGGCTTAAACATGGTCACTCAAATTATTTAGTTGTCTTGTTTCTCGTACTAATCTGGTTTGTGGAAATATTTGGCCATGTTCATGGTGCCCTTTTATAGTTTTCATAGGTATATTCTTTACCATCTAGAACCCTTTACTTTTGAGTTTCCTTTTCTGACAACAAGATCTCCTTTTCGATTTATCCTCGTATAAGTCAGGAGATCACCTACTTGTCAAGACTAGAGGCATGCTTTGGACACTAATGTTCTGCTAGATTAGAATCCTTTCCTTTATCTATTCTAAGGCCAGAAAAAAACCCCTTTTACTGTATTTGGAAAACCATCAAAATAGAGCTCCCTTGCTCTAAAATAGATCACTAAAAAGTACTTAGGAAACCGAGAATAGCCCCGAATTTCTATTCAATACTTATTTAGAAAACAAGCACAAAAAGATGACTTGAAATGCCTGTTTAGGGTTTCAAATTTTACACTTGTGATATTTTTCTATGATGCTACTATATGAAAAATGGACTGTTGGAATGACTTAGATTTTCCCTAAAAAGGCTATATCGAGAGTAGCGAGGTGCTCGAGAGCCCAATATGGAGGAGATGTTGTCATGTTACTAACATTATGATGCCAAAAATAAAAATAAAAAAATTTATGAATGTGTCGCTAATGCTACTATATGAAAAATGGAATGTTGGAATGATTATGTATTGGTTTTTTGATAGATAGTGCCCAGATTTTCCCTAAAAATGTTATACTGAAAGTAGCGAGGTGCTCCAGAGCCCAATATGGGGGAGATCTTTTCATGTTAATAACAATATGGTACCAAAAATAGATAAATCAGCCTAGATCCTAATCCTAGGCTCTATCAAGCGCCGAGAGGGATCAAATCTTCCGAGGTGCAAACGAAACGAAACTTGCTTCTATTTTTATTCACTAAGATCTAGGATGCGATACTGTTAAAGAACTGCCATTAAAACTATTATTTTAAAAAAGTGAGTATATTAATCAAATTTACAATTATTTTTGTAGAAAAACTAAATTCAAATTCGGTATTCTATCTGGAAAAACATAATGAGTATTCTATTTTTATATAGAATCAAATTTCCAAACTAAACGAAACAAAACTTGCTTTTATTTTTATTCACTTGGATCTAAGCTGGAAGCACTGCCATTAAAACTATTATTTTTAAAAATTGAGTATATTAATTTAGAATTCTATTTTTAGAAAAACTAAATTCAAATTTAAAGCACTACAATTAAAACTATTATTTTAAAAAGTGAGTATAATAAACAAAATTTACAATTATTTTTGTAGAAAAACTAAATTCAAATTTGGTATTCTATTTTGAAAAACATAATTAGTATTCTATTTTTATATAGAATCAAATCCAGAGAAAACGAAACAAAACTTGCTTCTATTTTTATTCAGCTGGATCTAGGCTGGGATATGTTAAAGAACTGCCATTAAAACTATTATTTTTAAAAAGTGAGTATATTAAACAAAATTTAGAATTCTATTTAAAAAAAAAACTAAATTCAAATTTAAATCACTGCAATTAAAACTATTATTTTAAAAAGTGAGTATATTAAACAAAATTTACAATTATTTTTGTAGAAAAACTAAATTCAAATTCAGTATTTTATTTGGAAAAATATAATTAGTATTTTATTTTTATTAATGGCCGACATAATATTTTATTACTTTTTACTTTGTATTATTCTTTTTTGTTTATGGCCGAAACATGTGTTAGAACATCTCTCTCATACTTGACAAACTTTACAACATCTCCATCATAATCGGCAATGTTATTTATGGCCGACATGTTAGGAACAAACATTAGAACATCTCCCTTATACTCGAAAAACGTTACAAGATCTCCCTCATTCTGGGTTGTAGAGCACCTCTCTCAGCACAATAAAAAAATCTAAAAGTGTAAATTTTTGTGAACGTGTAAAAATTTTGATATTAAAAAAAAACCACAAGAAAAGACTTTATAGTGAACATTCTGATATATAGATAAAATACAAGAAGAGACCATTTTGGTATATACATGCAGAATATTTAGAGCTCTTGACCATCAAAACACTGAACTTAGAACCACATATCAAACCAACATACCCTTGAAAGGGAAAATGAAACCATTCTGTGTTCATATCGGATAACGGATACAATGTAAAATTCAGTTCAAGTGGCCACGACTCCCTTGAGGAGAAAACGGGAAGATTAACCAGTGATTGTGCCATGCATATAATTTACATCATGGAAATTAACACCTTAGGGAAAGGCGAGCTTAAGTTCTATCCACCATCCGCTTAGAATATAATAGCTTAAACCTCACAGACATAAACATGTGTATGGGTTGGGGAACGATTAGGGTCATGTCCACCATATCACATGAATGCAAAACAATTGTAAATTAAGATAGTATCATTAACAATTGAATAAATATTTACTCGATACAATTTGCATATGAAAATAATAGTAAAGTATTCAAGTTGATAATAAAATGGTACAAAACTATTAACCCAAAACAATGTTATGATATGTTTATCACATGAACTAGAGATGTGTCAGGCCAAAACAATGGGAGAACATTGAAGGCCTATAGCCTGGCCAGTTTAAGGTTATGATATAAACATTATTTCTCTTCACCAAAATTGTGTAATATGTAAATAGTTTATAAGTCCCTCATAAGCTATCTAATGTCACTTCGAGTAAAAATGTATTAGAAGACTCAACAGAGTCTTATTTGTCCATCAAACTAGATCAAGGACCGTAAGTGAATTGAAAATGAAATAATGGGAGTAAGATGAGCAAAACGTTATAGATTTAAAAGAAACACATAATGTGTGCATTTAATACTAATTACTCCTTGAACCCAATTGCATATACAACATCAAAGGAGAAGAGGACTTTGCTCAATGGTTAGTGATGGTCATGAGAATATGAAATTTTTTAAGGATCCATAATTTTTTCAAAGTGTATAAACATTGACGAATCTTACTAATTCTTAAAGTTGCAACTATAAAATGTTTGGTGAATGTTTTGTAAAAATATTCAAATGTCTAAGGACTTTATATAGTTTTTGCACAATTTTGGCAATTTTTAGAGTAAAACAAAATTATCCCATCAATTTTTGGGCGAATCACTTATGGAAAAAAATGAAAATTGGTGAATATTTTTTTTTGGAAAAAAGGTCGAAAAAACAGCCCATGGGCTAAATTTCGCCCCTAAAATTTTCCTTGACTGAGAAGTAAGAATACTGGTTACTAAGCCAAACAAGTATTTTATCGAGAATGCCAAACATTATACAAATATTGTCAATAACTAGTATGTTTTGCACTTATGTAAATAAAAACATATATGTTTTATTGAGACAAAATTGCGTAAGATGATTGAATGCCAATATAAAAATTGTGTGTGTTGTAGTTGAAATTAGAGACGTTACATTGCTCTCCAACACTAACATGAGAATTGACATATTGTGAGAGATCAGAGTGACTTGTATTTCCATCTTCGTAAATTGCTCTTCATATTCTCCACTTAATTCTTCTATGGATTGATCCTCCATGGCTAGGGTTTGGAAAATTTTTCTTTAATCTACTAACCCTTAGATCCTACAATTTCCCCAAAAGCCCCTTAAAAACTACTTTGATACCAATACGATCTGTAACCTACCATGGATATTCCTCTAGAACAATTCGTCACAACAGATCTTAAGATTCATTGTGTTAGCTTAATTCCATATAATGCTAAAATAAACTGAAACTAAAAGGAAAATTGATAGAGAAAAATAACACATCCACACATTGAGAAAACTAACACAATATATAGCTTAAGAAAACCCACTATGTGTAAAATCTCCATCCATAAGTGAGAACTATACCTTGCTCTTTTCTTCTCCAATATGCAATGCAAATACAATGAAAGTGGTACTCTCTATCGAGTTACCTATGCCATTGTTATCTTTATGGATCCTATAGGATCTCCTACTTCCTTTGTTATGCCCTAATATCCACTCCCTGGCTCTTCCACAACTATGGAACAATATAATAATTCGATAAGATTGGAACACCTTCTTCTTCTAGTGGCCTAGTATTTAACAATGTCCTCATAGCCATTTAGGGTTAGTATTTAGGGTATTTTCCTGCATAAACTCTTGTTAGGGTTAGTGTTTTGGACACTATAGAATGTTCTTGAAAGTCCACATGTGTGGTCGTAATGAGAGATGGACGTGGAATCCACTCAATATCATGGTGGTCAACATGATAGGTCAAATTGTGAGAGGTGTCACTTCCTCGTATAAACTTTGAATGAGGTGATCTTTACATTGTTGGAAATATCTCAAAGTGTAGAACAACATCAAAGGGTTGAACTACTTTTATAAAATTTTGACCCCCAAAACATCATTTGAGCTCTCAAATAGGCCTCGGGAGGTTTTGGACCCCAAATATGAAAAATAAGACCTCCCCTAAAATGGGCCGTACAAACCAATTCATCTAGTCTTTCCACCCAAAAGCACCAAAATAGATGACAAATTATACATTGATCCATTTTGGGTCATTATGCGAAAAGGCGAAGAAGATAGATTGAGATTGACCACTATGTAATATATTTGTTATTGATTATAAGCATCATCTTTCTTACTATTAACAATTTTCATCGTTCAACATTGTTACTTTATTACTATTAAGCTTATTTCTAGTGTAACTTTTGAAGTAGCCTTCTTCATAGTTCTCTATATTTTCAACGAAGGAAAGCAAGTAAATTCAAATGATTAGATTCATCTCAAACACATACATATACAAAATTATGATCATTTACAAATTTGGTGTGATTTCCTCCAATTGAAACCAACCTAGATCTATCTTAACTCTGGATCTACCATGCACCAAGTAGGATAAAATCCCTCAAGATGCAAACTAATTATAATTAATATATATTTTAATTAAATAAATATAATTGAAAATTTACATAAAGATGACCCAAATTACAATGCAACATGAGTTTTATTTGCACATGCCAATGCCATAAACTATTACACAATGCAATATAATTGACATAAAAAGTGATGCAAACATGACACATTAAATGTAGTGTCAATAAGTGTGATGCAAATAATGACATATAATAATGCTATTGTCTCAACATAATAGCTTTGATGCAAACTTGACACAAATGTGTGACATTTCTGTGTTGCATCAAAATGTGTAATGCAAATAATGAGCCAACTAATGACACAAGGTAACACTTTTGATGCAACATGTGATGCAAAAGTGACACATTTCCTAATGACACAAGGTAACACTTTTGATGCAACATGTGATGCAAAAGTGACACATTTCCATGTGTCTATTGAAATGTGTGATGCAAATAATGATGTAGGACAATGCTGATGACACACATGAGGATGCAAAGTAGAATTGTTATGCAAAATGTAACCCAAATATGATGCATTTTCATGTTGCATAATATTTGTGTTGCCAATCATCAATGTTCTTATCAAGTCAAGCACTATAATCAATGCTTATGGGTTTGCATTGGGTACCATATGCAAATGTGGGGAAGTGCCCCAAAATTTCCTCATTGAGTATTGTCACATACCCGATTTTTATAAAAAATTAAAATCCTTCCAAAAGGTCTAATCACTCATAACTACTACATGAAAGTATAAATTATTTGCATTTCAAATTACTAACAAAAATAAAAACGACATTTGAACATCTCACAAGTATTTATTTGTCTAGATAATTACAAAATATGAAGTATCGTAGTCCTTAGATTTGCGATCATCAATCCATACATGTCGTAATGACGTGTAATGATGTAACTCTATATTGGATGATGTATCTTTACCTATTTGTGCAACCCCTTTTTCACCTTTTAAACATTATAAAATAATAGAGCAACATCTTAGAATTTAACTATTTTCTTGACGACGTACGTCTACATAACCAAACAATTCATTGACATCATGCGACATTTTAGCTTAAAAGCATGACTCCGATTTATACTTTCACTAAACCATTTTCCGTATTTAGATGTAACTATAGAATATTCGTGAATATCAATCCCATAAAGCAACTAATGACGCAAAATAAATGTACAGTAGGAGTTATCAATTTCTAAATCATTCGCTTGCGTAAAGAAAGTCAACATAGACAGAGTAGATGAAATGCACATGTACATATTTTATCAGTTAATCGAACCAGGAGAACATCATAAGTGATAACAACATTAACATAATCACAAAGTGAACATATTGGCATTATCATAAACATTTAAGAAACAATTTAAGTACTCATACGCATAGACACAATGAGGACCACCATAAGAAAACATAAGAGACCAAGGATAACGTGGTTCACTCATACATGGGCTAGTCCACAAAGGTGTGTGCATTATTTATTATTAGAGAAAAAGTAGTAGGATTACAAGAGCAACTTAGGCGCTACAACAAGACTCATGGTTTACAAAAAGCAACCAAGAAGTTGCATTAACCTCTCTCACCGAGAGTATCTTCAAGACATCTTAGAGTTCTATCTATGAGTATAACATATATATAACAAGTCAACTTTTAATGACCTTAGTACAAGTATTGGATTCTTCATTCTCATAGTCTAAGGGCTATACCCTTCCTCTTCAATGTGTACACAAGTGTAGTGTATCAGCTAGGGAAGCATCCTTATCCATTCCTTACTCTTATACGAATGATATCTTTTAATCAAACTCTTTACTCAAAGACTTTTATGAAGTGCAACTCAATGATTTGGAGTTCTCCCGCAAAACTAGATGATAATTAACTAGCTGTCGAAACACATTATTAATCGTTTCATATGTAAAGTGTAATGACGATTCAACACTCTCCCTAGAGAGGAATTACTTGGAAATCAATTAATCATGTTTTATTCGAAAGCACATATATGCTGTTCTATCCAACTACCAACATAGAGATAGTTATTACACGAATTTATATAAACTTTTCTACATTGAAGTAATATAGCAATCGAGTAGATACCTACATAAGTATTTAATGGTCACCAACAAATTCTTATAAAGAGGGGTTGAAATGCGACTCCAGCACATACATAAATATATATATGTCTAATATCTTATAAGTAGGGCAATAAATAGTAGATTGCAGCTGTTAAAATAA
The DNA here is from genome assembly GCA_027924585.1 of Larix kaempferi. NCBI lineage: Eukaryota > Viridiplantae > Streptophyta > Pinopsida > Pinales > Pinaceae > Larix > Larix kaempferi. The sequence goes on from BSBM01000435.1 coordinate 2,634,054, forward strand.
GAACCATAAAATGTATAAGATAATGACCCAGATAGGACCAATACTGAGCTTAATACCTCATATGTACATACATATGTGTATATCAGCAACAAAATACAACTGAGCCACAGTGTATTATCACACAAGGGAATGATCAATCCGGTCTATAACTTGATCAATAGAAAGAATCCGTCAAAGTTTAGATCCAAGCTTGACTTTGTATTATAATTGAATGAGTTTACTCGCATTTTTCCATCAGCTATCAAAGATCTTTCTCATAATAAGGATCACATTATAAAAATAGAAAAATAACCACCTTCATTCAAGCACTTTTGTATCTTTTTAAACTACGTCGAGCGGTAAACTCTTTTACACCAAAGATTTACATACTAACACCCGGATAAAAACAAGAGTTTCACAATCCCAGCAGAGAGAACGTATTCGACTGACAGAGGACTCTGCTTAACCATCCAGATATTAATATCTTCAAGTACCCTAGTCATTAGAAGACTTGATCTCATGGCTTGTTTTCCATCTCATCTTTTCTTTTGGATGGGTTCGGTCGTTTATCGTTTAGTCACATTTACTTTTCTTAATTTTGTAGTCTTAACTAAGACTTATAATCATGACACTAACTCGAGGTCCACTGGTGGGGCCTTGGCCTTGAGCTCCTCACCATGGCATATTTACATAATTATAATTATTTTACAAAAATAATAATAATAATTAGGGTCAAATTGGAGGGATGTTACACACTCCAACCCTTAAAGATAACACCATCCTCGGTGTTCATCGGTCTGTCCTTTGCATCCAATCACCGCCTCCTCTTTCCTTTGTTCTCATGCTTTGATCATCTTTACATTTGCAATTTCCCACAACCTCTTTTCATTTATATCCTGTGCATTACAGAGATCATACAAGATCTTCCAACGTTCTTTAGTACTACATGAGTATACAAAATTTCAAAACAGTAATTGTTCATCATTCCTCCTGACCTTTTGAGGAAATAATTTCGCTTATTCTAGCCTTCATAGCAATTCACGCATAGATAATTTTTACAAGACAAATCATTATCATCGTTTAAACCATTCAAACCTTGCGATCATCAAACCTCTTTGTACTTCAACAATCGTGGAGACTTGCATACAAAAATTTTATGTATTTCCGCAATAGTGGAGACTTGGCATACAAAAACCTTTATGTATTTCCGCAATCGTGGGGACTTTCCATACATATCCTGCTCATGTACTTCTGCAATCATGTAGACTTGCATACATAGCACTCTTTGTATTTCAGCAATCATGGAGACTTGCATACAAAAACACGAGTCCTTTGCCAACACCTGGCAAGAATACCATCTGCATACAGCAGAAATATGACAGTCTTACTCTGCAACTCATAGCATAGCTTCCCCTCATCGAATCTCTCAATCATCACCTAATGCACATGAGGAAATATTTCTAAAGAAATATTGTAGAAGAGCTACCTGGTCAATTCGATGGATATAAAGTTTTCCTAGAGGTCTTTTGGGTCAGTATACAGTCAAAGAGCTTCCTGCTCTGTTCCACTTCCATGGGGAACATGACCACAATAACGGTAATTTGTCCCATACCAACAAGCTAGTTACTGAGTTCATGATGATGTCGGCTCTACCTGAGCCCAGTGATAATTTCCCTTCCTCTCAAACCTTCTCGTTTGAGTCCAAGAAACATCTCTTTATGACAACCATTTAGTAATTCCTGTATGCCACAAAATAGCAACCAAAATTCGATTGACTCATCATATTCTTTGCATTTTGATGATTACACATCATCAATCATAAACCTCATCACTACTCATGATAAAATAAAAAGTAAATCATTACTTACTTTCGAGCAATTTAGCTCAACTTATCTACATAAGTGCTTTTATACTAAACATTCTTCTAGGTCATGCCGTCAGTCGAAGTTAAGATCACTTCTTGAAATGTTAGTATAGAGAAAATTTTCTTTGCTTCAATTGTTTGACAATTGAGCACATTAGTTCCATAGCATTATACGCATGCTCGTTCACTTAGCTTATGCATTTACTTCACCTTGATGTGAAACTCTTCAATATCCTTGAAGTGAGTCTGAGGTCAAATATGCTGAAAAAATGTTAGCATCAAAACTTAAACACATATAGATTTATTGAGACTTGCCATCTAAATATTTTTAAAAGACCCCATGCTCAATCAATCACAACAAGGTCAAAATTATTTTTGTCAAACTATCAACAAGATCTTGATGCTCGTTAGTCTTTGTTAGAAACTGTAACTTACCCCACAGAGGTCTATCATAATGTATTTATAAAATAAGGCTAGTTTAACCCCTAGGAATATTGCTTGCAAATTCATACAATAACACACCTTTATCCTTGAAACTTTAAACACCATAAGAAGTTTTTTGGAAGAGTACAATTGATATTAAGTAATGAAAATCTTTAATCATTTAACAAAATGACGATTTTCATAAGCAAGAATAATGTTTAATCATCCAAGCACGGTAATTAGTTCACGACTTACAAATGACTTGTAACCTAGAACATGTGAGATTCATTCTAATGCAAACTCTTTTGCTAACACATAAACATGTTAGTTTCACAATTTAAAACAGCTAATTGTCAATAGATTCATTTCAAATTGAGGACTTCTCTCAATAAATTTAGATGTTTAAGGGATCTCATGCTCAATCATTTACAAAAATATTAGGATTCTCCTTTCCTTAAAATCAAACTCCTACTATTTACAAGATCCAGTAACTTGGTGCACAATAACCTTTATTCGAAAATATAACTACTCTTACAATCATTTGCTTAATAAAGTTATTTAAGCTTCTAGAAAACACTGTTTACAATAGATTTTAAGGCTTCCCTTAATAAATAAATTTTGAAATGAAATAAAATCTTTGTTAAGCAATAACATTCGAATCTTTAACAAGATGACAATACTTATCAACAGTGTATTCAAGTAACCGCTAAACTTCACTTTCTAATTCCCCATATTCTTTTTTAACATGTTTAGTCCTAAACATTACACATTTTATTGAAGACACATTATGATCTATAGGAGTATAAACCGTCCTAAAGGATGACCATATTATGCATTCTACGGTGATGAATGCCTTTATTTACAATATCTCAACATTTATAATCTAGCCTATATTTTGGGATATCCTATCATTTCATATGGATATAAAAATAACTTCACATTGATATAAGAGTAACTTCACATATACATAAATGTAACTTCATATATATAAGGATATATATATACTGCACTTTTAGTTAGGGTCAAAGTATTATCATTAACATCCAACATCAAAACAATTCTCATTAACAAGGGTCAGCCAAATCTTATCAAATTGAAGATACACAATAGTCACATATCAAATTAGATTTGCACATCAACTGCTTTGCTTTAATAACTGAAATACTTCTCTTTACTCCTTTTTGAGAACTTGTGGTTGCATGTTTAAATGACTTAACTCTGCATCCATTCAAATCCCATGCATCAAAAATAAAACCAAACAATTTGATTAGTCAACTTTAACACCCACTTATTTCATGTTGAGCCCATCAAGCCCGAGTGCTGTAACCTACAGCTCTGATACCACATGTCACATACCCGATTTTTATAAAAAAAAAAAATCCTTCCAAAAGGTCTATTCACTCATAACTACTACATGAAAGTATAAATTATTTGCATTTCAAATTACTAACAAAAATAAAAACAACATTTGAACATCTCACAATTATTTATTTGCCTATATAATTACAAAATAGAAAGTATCGTAGTCCTTAGATTTGCGATCATCAATCCATACATGTCATAATGACATGTAATGATGTAACTCTATATTGGATGATGTATCTTTACCTATTTGTGCAACCCCTTTTTCACCTTTTAAACATTATAAAATAATAGAGCAACATCTTAGAATTTAACTATTTTCTTGATGACGTATGTCTACATAACCAAACAATTCATTGACATCATGCGACATTTTAGCTGAAAAGCATGGCTCCGATTTATACTTTCACTAAACCATTTTCCGTATTTAGATGTAACTATAGAATATTCGCGAATATCAATCCCATAAAGCAACTAATGATGCAAAATAAAGGTACATTAGGAGTTATCAATTGCTAAATCATTTGCTTGTGTAAAAAAAGTCAACATAGACAGAGTAGATGAAGTGCACATGTACATCTTTTATCAGTTAATTGAACCAGGAGAACATCATAAGTGATAACAACATTAACATAATCACAAAGTGAACATATTGGCATTATCATAAACATTTAAGAAATAATTTAAGTACTCATACGCATAGACACATTGAGGAACACCATAAGAAAACATAAGAGACCAAGGATAACATGGTTCACCCGTACACGGGCTAGTCTACAAAGGTGTGTGCATTATTTATTATTAGAGAAAAAGTAGTAGGATTACAAGAGCGACTTAGGCGCTACAACAAGACTCATGGTTTACAAACAACAACCAAGAAGTTGAATTAACTTCTCTCATCGAGAGTATCTTCAAGACATCTTAGAGTTCTATCTCTGAGTATAACATATATATAACAAGTCAACTTTTAATGACCTTAGTACAAGTATTGGATTCTTCATTCTCATAGTCTAAGGGCTATACCCTTCCTCTTTAATGTGTACACAAGTGTAGTGTATCAGCTATGGAAGCATCCTTATGCATTCCTTACTCTTATACGAATGATATCTTTTAATCAAACTCTTTACTAAGAGACTTTTATGAAGTGCAACTTAATGATTTGGAGTTCTCCCGCAAAACTAGATGATAATTAACTAGCTCTCGAAACACATTATTAACCATTTCATATGTAAAGTGTAATGATGATTCAATACTCTCCCTAGAGAGGAATTACTTGGAAATCAATTAATCATGTTTTATTCAAAAGCACATATATGTTGTTCTGTCCAACTACCAACATAGAGATAGTTATTACACGAATTTAAATAAAATTTTCTACATTGAAGTAATATAGCAATCGAGTAGGTACCTACATAAGTATGTAATGGTGACCAACGAATTCTTATAAAGAGGGGTTGAAATGCGACTCCAGCACATACATAAATATATATATGTCTAATATCTTATAAGTAGGGCAATAAATAGTAGATTGCAGCTGTTAAAATAAGAACCATAAAATGTATAAGATAATGACCCAGCTAGGACCAATACTAAGCTTAATACCTCATATGTACATACATATGTGTATATCGGCAGCAAAATACAACTGAGCCACAGTGTATTATCACACAAGGGAATGATCAATCCGGTCTATAACTTGATCAATAGAAAGAATCCATTAAATTTTAGATCCAAGCTTGACTTTGTATTGTAATTAAATGAGTTTACTCGCATTTTTCCATCAGCTATCTAAGATCTTTCTCATAATAAGGATCACATTATAAAAATAGAAAAATAACCACCTTCATTCAAGCACTTTTGTATCTTTTTAAACTACGCCGAGCAGTAAACTCTTTTACCCCAAATATTTACATACTAACACCCGGATAAAAACTAGAGTTTCACAATCCCGACGGAGAGAACGTATTCGACTGATAGAGGACTATGCCTAGCCATCCAGATATTAATATCTTCAAGTACCCTAGTCATTAGAAGACTTGATCTCATGGCTTGTTTTCCATCTCATCTTTTCTTTTGGATGGGTTCAGTTGTTTATCGTTTAGTCGCATTTACTTTTCTTAATTTTGTAGTCTTAAGTAAGACTTATAATCATGACACTAACTCGAGGTCCACTGGTGGGGCCTTGGCCTTGAGCTCCTCACCATGGCCTATTTACATAATTATAATTATTTTACAATAATAATAATAAAAATTAGGGTCATATTGAAGGGATGTTACAATTATTCCTTGGAAAAGAATTTGATGCTATGACCCTATATTGTCGTAATGAATTAGTAAGTTTTTTTTTCAAATGAAAGAAAAATACCTGATTTTGATGATAAGGTTACCATGGTGGGCTAGATTGATTGGTTGAGTGCATTGAACTTCATGGACAGAGCTTGATATTGATTCTGAGGGTTGGTTTCCTTTGTTATGTGCCCCATACAATGTCCTTGTCAAGTCAAGCACTAAAATCAATGCCAATGGTTTTGCATTTTCTACCACATGCACACTATGACCCTATATTGTAATAGCGAATTAGTACAAAAACATTGAAATGAAAGACAAATACATTCCTGTGTACATTCATTTTAACACAAAATATTGTAAACATTCTCACTAAAGATGAATTTAGGACCATGGTATTTTTTATTTTTTCCTTATTCAAATATAACAATGAATTTTCTTTCCTTTTAGTTTTGCACTAAACCATTAATATTAACAAGTAGTGGAAAACAGTATAACAATAAATTAAGTTAATTTAAAAAAAAATCAATTTATTGCATTGAAGAGGTGCTTTCTACAACCGAGTAAGGGGAGATGTGTAACTCATTGTATTCTCATCCTAGTGCTAACACGTGTCCTTTTAAAAAAAATAAAATATTAATAAAATAACATGTCGGCTATTTAAAACATTTACAATGGCATATCTTTAAAACTACACATAATATAAATTAAAACTATTCCTCAACATTTGCACTCTAAAAAGGGGTTTACACTTCGAGATATTTGACCCCTCTTGGCCCTTGATAGATCCCCTTTAAGATGGATCTATGTTGGTTATAAAATATTTATATCATAATCTAAAGATCAAAGTCGACAACATTATAACAATAAATTAAGTTAAAAAAAAAATCAATTTATTGCATCAAAGAGGTGCATTCTACAACCCAGTAAGGGGAGATGTGTAACTCCTTTTGTGCTCATCCTAGAGCTAACGCGTGTCCTTTAAAAAAAAATACTAATAAAATAACATGTCGGCTATTTAAAACATTTACAACGACATATCTTTAAAACTACACAGATTATAAATTAAAATTGTTCCTCAACATTTGCCCTCTAAAAAGGGGTTTACATTTCGAGAGATTTGATCCCTCTTGGCCCTTGATAGATCCCCGTTAACATGGATCTATGCTGGTTATAAAATATTTATATCATAATCTAAAGATCAAAGTCGACAACATTATAACAATAAATTAAGTTAAATTTAAAAAAAAATATTAATTTATTGCGTCGAAGAGGCGTATTCTACAGCCCAGTAAGGGGAGATGTGTAACTCCTTCCATGCTCATCCTAGAGCTAACATGTGTCCTTTTAGAAAAAATAAAATATTAATAAAATAACATGTCGGCTATTTAAAACATTTACAATGACATATCTTTAAAACTACACAGATTATAAATTAAAACTATTTCTCAACATTTGCACTCTAATTTGCACTCTAAAAAGGGGTTTGCACTTGGAGAGATTTGATCCCTCTTGTCCCTTGATATATCCCCTTTAAGATGGATCTATGTTGGTTATAAAATCTTTATACCATAACCTAAAGATCAAAGTCGACAACATTATAACAATAAATTAAGTTTAAAAAAAAAAAGAATTATTGAGTTGAAGAGGTGCATTCTATACCCCATTGAGGGGAGATGTGTAACCCCTTCCGTGCTCATCCTAGAGCTGACAGGTGCTCCTTTAAAAAATAATAAAATATTAATTACGGATTAAGGATGGGTGGCTCTCATTAAGTATCACAACATATTCTTTCGTCGAGCACATCATCGAACGACCGAGATTTAGGGTAGAGTCACAGGTTAACCCAAAGTCTTTTGCTAAGTTTAATTAAGTTACAGTTTTTTTTCTAATGAGACTCTGTTACACTGGGTTGCCACGCGGGTGGGGAAGAGAAATTGATCAGACGCGCACTTTCAATCTGGTAATTGAAACGGTGCAGGCCTAGCAGATCGCAGAACACTCCATCGAGTATTGCATCGGCCTCAGTTCATGATCACGAGCATATCGCAGAATATCACGATCAATATTACATTGTCTGCAGAATCGATATTACAGAATCGAACTAGAATAAGGCAATGGAACTAGAACGAGGAAAAAACATCACGATCGATATTAAGCTCGATATTACAGATCAATTGCCTGAATTGTTGCGTGGGTCATTGTCCTGCACTGTTGTGTGGGTCATTGTCTAGATCATCAGATCAATTAGCTCTCTTTGCAGTAGATCATCATCGCGCCACATCCCCTTTTAACATTGCTCAGTCACCCAGCTTCAATGTACAGGACCTAAGAATGGCGGTGCAAGTCCCTCCGTGCACTAATTATTATGGTGTGAGCAGTTTACAAGCATAGGCACAGAAACAGGTACATCAATTGATGAATTTTTACTTTCAAAAACTTTTTCCGAGTTGAAGGTCAAGTAAGTTCGTCAAATAAACAATCTCCACTATATTATTCTGCAAATTTTTATTAATATCCCTATCAGTGTTTCCATCTGCATCTTTTGCAGATGTGCTAGTAAAATAACATATCGGCTATTTAAAACATTTACAAGAGTGTATCTTTAAAACTACAAGATTCTAAATTAAAACTATTCCTCAACATTTGCACCCTAAAAAGGAGTTTACACTTCCATAAATTTGATCCCTCTCAACCCTTAGCCCTTAATAGATCCCTTTAAGATAACTCTATGGTGATAAATCTTTATATCATAATATAAAGTTCAAAGTAATTAGACTTGGACCAAGTCGAAAGCATCTCATCTCATTGTCTTTCTTTTAATTAATCAAGTTATTCAAGGCGCTTCTGTTGGTTTTCTCTGACTTTATTCGATTTTAGAGTGAGTTAGAATTAGAAGCAAACTCAAAAGATTGACGATTGACTGTGCTACTCGGTGTTTTCGATGACCCGAATCTACAGTCGGGTTACATATGCTTATCGGGTCACGCGTTACAGCTCGATGTTTGAACGCAGAGTCGTCGTGACTGAAGGTTGCGAGTGAATTACATTGCTACGATGGGCGAATGTCAATATTATAACACTTCCTTGAAGTCCATGTTCTTCGCACGAGGGAGCGCAAATTTGACGACCCACAAATTCGATTAACTGTAATTAGTGTCAACCTTCTCAATCCTCCTCAAACTCAAACAATCAAATAAATTAACGAACGAACATAAAAGGCAGAGTAAGTATTGGATCTAAGTAATTACACCGAGTACGTGATGAATATAAGGAATCGGTCAAGTCTAACCAAACTAATTGGAACGAAAGTTTCGAGGCTCTTGCGCGGTTTGATTTCTCGGCAGCCGTTGGTCTGGTCAGCTATTCGACTTGAATATGCTTATTCACCTCCTTGTATCTCTCTTTGCCCAGCCCTGCCGTTGTCTATATAAATACATAGCCCCGCCCATTGTATTATATCTGCCTCCTAGTTTCATTCAACTTCAACTGATAGAGTTGAGGATCATTTCTGATCTGTAATAGTCAGTTTTAAGGGAATTACTTTTGTTCGTTTGTTGCATTGCTGTTTCGATTTGGAGCTTTCTTGTTCTGTCTTGAATAGGTATTACTATCGAAGAGGGGCCATGAAGACAGGGAGCTTGTTTCTGTTCTTCTTGATTTGGGTAGCAGCAATAGTATTGAAGGAAGGTGCAGTCGATGCAGGTAGAGACCTGAAACAGATGAATATTGTAACAGCCCAAGCTGATACAATTCCATGTGTTCATCACAATCTTGTTAATGGAGTTTATGAAATGGGAGATGTATTGAAGAATAAACTTCCATCTGGTCCAAGTCCAGGAGTAGGTCACAATTACATCAATTCTGTGGGTTCTGAAAATATGAAGACTACCAATACATCGAAGATGAACAAACTTCCATCTGGTCCAAGTGGAGGAGTCGGCAACAATAACATCAATGCCGTTGGGAAGGCATCAGCAGAGAGATTAATTACTACGACGCCGTTCAACAAACTTCCATCTGGTCCAAGCCCGGGAGTAGGCCACAATTACATCAATTCCGTGGGTTCTGAAAAGATGGAGGCAAGTAATGCAGGCAATACATTGAAGATGAACAAACTCCCTTCTGGTCCAAGTGGAGGAGTCGGCCACAAATACATCAATGGCGGTGGGAAGGCATCATCAGAGAGATTAATTACTACGACGCCGTTGAACAAACTTCCATCAGGTCCAAGCGGGGGAGTAGGGCACAGCTATAACGATTGATCAGCACGTTCAGAACAAACCCATAACCCGTCAATGTCAACTCAAACGGTGATGAAAACATGTGTTATTGTTGTCGATTATGGATCAATGTCTGTATCGAACAGTAAATGTAAAGATTAGTCAGAAAGATGGAATAATTAGATTTCTTGTAGAAAATAGAAGGTCGACTTTTTTTCATTTTTGAACCCATGAAGGGGAAGAATTAATAGATACGGAATTTCAATCATTAATTGAAGCATTCTTTTCTAGTCCTACGATTCAAACAGTAGCTAGCCTTTAACAGCAGATTGCTGCAGATTTATTGAAGTATTTAGCCGGAAATGAAATCTGGTCGCTTCAAAAAATTGATTCTCAGATTTTTAACGGTTAACGGAGATCATTTTACATTAATTATTGTAGATTATTTAAACAATATGCTCATGCCTTCCGCGTCGTAGGACGAATTTATATTTATAATTTTCTTTTTCTTTTTAATTGTTTACGGAGACTATTTTACATTAATCATTGTAAAGATTATGTACACAATATGCTTATGTCTTCCGCATCGTACCGCGAATTAATATGTAATATATAATAAAATTTTACTTTTCACTCTCTTTACAATGTTGATAAAATATATATAATTTTTTTTATTATGTTTATTAATATTTCAGTTTTGATGTACTTTTATCTTAAGAATGTTTCCATTTCAATGTAGTTATTTTTTTTAAATTGTGTTTTAAAACATCTCTATCATAGTTTCATATATTTTGTTTGACAAGTTTAGAAAGATATACAAAATGTTCAAATCTCATGTTGATCCTAACTTGGAAAAGTAAATGTTATGCGTATACATTTTAAAACAATAATATTTTTTATATAATAGTTGATGCAAAATATAGAAAGCATTATGTTTGAATCTTCTACATTATTTCAAATTTATCCACAAACAATAAGCCTATGTGTCTCATCAATACTCTCAATGTTTACAACAATGATGAATGAATGCTTCAATGAATTGGCACTCCATGTCAAATTGAACATTAAACTCTTTCTCCTCATTAGTATCATTATAATCTAGAATACGATTGTATATTATCATTGGTTTATAGTGTTTGGTGGTAGGAAACTTAACTATGCATAAGGTAGGTTCCACATTATGGAAAAGCAAGGAAATCATTGGTATATAAGGAAAGATGTAGCGAGTTAAAATAATGCATATCCATCTTAAACCCAAATTTATTAAGCACGGAGAGGGATCCAATTTTTTGAGGTGTAAATTTTTTTATCTTAATTTTTTTACATATTAAGAAAATGTTTACAACTCAAGAAATTGGATCCCTCTAGGTGCTTAATAGATATGAGTTTAAGATGGATCTATGTTGGTTTTAATTTTTTTATTTATGAGCCAACATGAATTTTTTAATTACATTTTATTTTTGATAAGTTATAAGCCGACATGGGAACGTTACGTTACGTAACGTGACAAACGTGACAAATATGACAGCATCTCCCCCATACTAGGTTGTAATCACCTTGTTACTCTCGGTGCAATTACTAAACCAAATAATTAAATTGAGAATATAGAAAACACCAAATTGGATGTATACAAGAACAATTATAAAACAACCAAGTCTCCTCATCACTATCATTATAATCTATAATAAAAATGTATACGATCATTGGTTTACAGTGTGTGGTTGTAGGTAACTTAGCTATGCATAAGGATTAGGTATTTAACTGGCTGTCTCTAATATTGGTTATTGGTAGATAGTCTATTGATGAGTGTCGGTGGAGGTGTGGGGAGATAATATGGAAAACATAATATGTTTTCGCTATTATTTTCCCCCACCCCCACCATATGAGGGTGGGTGTTGGGGGAGTTACAAACAAATTTAGGGATATATCAAAGGTCTGACGGAATGAAAAAGAAAGGAAATCATTATAGTGATGAGGCAATTGAAGGAACAATGTAGCGTGTTAAAACAATGCAATGGTTGAGGGAAAGTAGGATTGGACCAATCAATGTGGTGTGCTAAAAGAATGCATCGATTGAGGGAAAGTAGGCTTGGAATAATCAAAGGGAATCACTGCAGGAGTATGAGTACTCAACCAATTAATTAAATTAGGAATATAGAAAACACCAAATTCGTTGTATAACATAATTAAATCGAGAATATAGAAAAAAAATTGGTTGTCTAATATGATGTACATAGTAGGATCCACGCCAATGACTTAGAGAAATAGAAATTAGGCTCGCTTTTATTTCAGCCATGACATCGCAAAGAACAATGCGACAAAATTATAAGGCTTTGAGGACAAAGCCTTTCTAAGAGAGTGGCAATGCTATGAATATTATATGTAAGTTAATTAAAGTTATTAATTATTAAGAGAAAGGGTGTAACCCTTCACTATACACGCTCAAGCTTATAAAAGCGAGCCTGATTGTAAATTATTAAATCATCAGCTTATCCATTATCTATTATATATTATTATTTTATCAAATGGAGTTATTTTCCATTGGAGGATTATCCGCTTGAATAATCACTGAGTATATCCGGACACGGATATAGCAGATTAGATGTTGACTAAGGACTTGATTAAATGAGAAATCTATCTGTGGGCAATATATATGTTACAATAGAGAGAATTCGATTATCCTAGGAGAATTTGAATCCTTGTCAGTCTAGCATATGAATTGTCACCACTAGAGTGCTTCAGAAGTCCCAAACTCAACTCAACTCAACCCAAACTCAGTTAACTGAAGCTACTTTCAGTTAACTGGCCAAGGAGGGAACATTAGTGAGTTATGCATGCAAAGTAGGTGAAAAAGGGTGCATTAGATCACAATCAATGGTGATCAGATTTAAAACCCATAGTAGAGTTCAAGAACTTAGGTGGGCTCAACTAGAACACATAATTAGCTCCTAAAATGTAGGGAACTGACTTTGGTGGGTGTAAAATCATGCATGCATGGCACAATAGGTGGATAATGGGTCGTAGATGACATCTTCACATGACTATGGGGGAAATAACATTACCAACTACTAGGAAAAGGTAAATAATGCTAAGTAGGACAAGGATGGACTATTAATTATCCTAACACCCCCCCTTAATCCAAACATGGAAATCCTGGGCCATGGTTATTTAGACCAAAGGTCACCCATATAATAAAATAAATGATAAAAAAAAATTGTTCATGAAAAACTATGGAAATGGGGAAAACCTCGTGGGAAAAATAACCCCCCCCTCAAAAACAAACAACAGGGAACTCAAGAAGCTTTCACGCCAAGCAAAGAAGGAAAAGGACTTTGTTAAAATGTAGGCAATCTGCTGCTATGCAAGATAGTAATGCGGGTGTTGGATCTAGATATGGATTTGGATCTGCTCCTCTAATGTACCTCCCACTGTTTTGAAGCTGCATTTTCCAAAACAAGTCTTTCAGAATCCATTCTTGCTACTGGAGTGAATGACTCATTGTAGTCCAAACCATGAACCTTTGAGTACACTTTTTCAACCAACTGAGCTTTGTGCTTGGTTGTAGATCCATTTTCGCAAGTCTCTTTGAAGGATCGTGGATCAAACCCCACCATCATGTAGCACCTCTCCAAAAATAACTTTCTTCGGTGCACCTACGTGTGTCATCTGATAAACAGATAACACGTCTGTTGTCAAAGAAGGCACATACAAAACATTTTTGAACTTTCCATGCTTAAGTTGTATTGTTCCCTTCCCTTCAGCTGATATTTGAGAATCATCTCCCATGTGTATACTAGGACCACCATTGAGATCTATAGAAGAAAATGATTCTTTGAAGGCAACCGTGTGGTTGGAGGCTCCAAAATCTATGAGGAAGGCTTGTGATTGTGAGAATCCAGTGTCTAGTGCATGGCATCTCTCATGATCATCTGTCTCACTTCCAGAATCAGTCTCCCTTCTGCCTTCTGGGAGCGAAATGTTGTGCTATTCAAGAAGTTTGGTCATTTGATCTATCTTCTTCTGCATGCAAGATCTCTCTGGATGGTTTCCTTTCATGCAATAGGAACACTTGGTCTTCTCAAACCCTTTTTTCTTATCCTGCTTGGAGTTGGAGGCTCCTTCCAATGGATTAGACTTCCCCTTCTGCTTGGATTCAAATTGCTTCTTTTATTTCCCTTTCTGCTTCCCTTTATCATTCACACTTTTTGACTCTCTGGCCATAAGAGCTTATTTTCGAAGGCCTTCAAGGCGCCCATCCGAATCAATTTGTCTTTTTCTTGGATGAAATATTCAGTGAATGCATCTAAAGAAGGCATTTTCCAGTTGGGGATTGACAATATCCCTGAATGGAAGGTAGAAACAAATATAGAAAATTCCAGACCAAGATTTCTCAATGCCACATTATTTGCACTACATAACCAAGGATTTGAATTTCTAAAAGAACTACTGTATGGTTTCGAAAGTGTTGGGTTGAAAAGAAATTAATTCATTCTCTAGAATATGGCCTCTCAGCTCATCTTGCTTGCCGAAGAGAGTCTCAAGCTTCAACCAAACCTCTCTTGGAGTCTTCAATCCTTCAAGGTGGAAGAACAAATCTATGGAAATATGAATACAAATGAAAGAAGGTGCTGGACTCATACTCCTTCAAACCAACAAGGTGGAGGAGGTTTGTAGATGAGATTAATGTGAAATGGGTAGAGATTCAGAGAAATGATCAATAAGTTATTCAAACACCTCAATTGTTAGATAGATGGCATTTAATTGACCATGGAGGTAGAGAAGAATAAAATCATCCCATTCCATGATGTTATAGTTAATAAGAGACAAGATGGAACTCTTGTACATCAATTTTTAGAAAGAAAACCCACATTGGCATCTACCCCCACACCAACTCTCACAACTACCATGCATAGAATATTAGGGTCATCAATATGCTGCAAATGAGTGTAGTGAGAATTTATGACATTATGAATCTTAAACAATAGTCAGATCACCTTACCAGATTCTTTAAGATCATAGGCTACGAAACATTGAAGTTGAAAAAACCATTAAAAGGGATGAAAGAACTGATATCATGGATGAAATCAAGACTACCTTCCCTACATACAAGGTACCATGGATATAATTTCCAAGGCTCTTAAAATAAAGGAAATCTTAAGTTCATTCCAATCCCATGAAACCCTAAGGCATAAGATGAGATCTATAAAAGATACGATTTATAACCATCCACAAAAGGGAGTTTATAAAGTTACTTTCTCTCGTGACAATAACTATATTGGGAAACCAATCACTCTTTCCATGTGTGGATCATAGAACATGGTACAAATATTCGTAATCAACATATGCACACCTCAGTCTTGTTAGAACATTTAGATGAGGCCAAACATCCTATGTACATGGAGGAAACTACAATTCTTGCAAAGGAGAACCGTTACTACAAGTGACACTTTATAATATTTATTTTAAGAGAGGTTTCCTTAACCGTGACTACGCGCAGGGATTGTATCCCTTGTCTTTGGAATAGCATGAATTGTCGTTCTCCTTACTTATCAATAGTTCGTTTGTAAAGAAACTAATTTCCTTGTCGTTACACGAAACAAAGACCAACCAGAAGAGACTCATGTTCTATGGGAGAGTCCAACCTTAACCGCTTTACCTTATTGTTGTTATGTAATTTGTTTATTATTCTTACCTTGGGGAAGGAGGGACAAACCAAATGTGACCGAAGTAAGTTTCAATAATTGTAGTTAATCTTTATCTCTGTGGACAATAGACTGAGTCGTAATAATATCTATTGACTATAGAAGAATCGAAACTAATCGGCGGTTAGTTGAAATTGTGGAAGCTCCAATTTGTTTTTGTAACATCTAAGTCAACGTATCGATTTTCCTAAATAAGCAGTCCAAACATGGGAAGGCTATAGGATATGCTGTGTACTTCTTGGAAGTGACTGTAAATGAATACAAATAGTGGCCAAGATTTAAGGTTGTCGATGTCTACATATATATAGAAATTCTGTCGTGACGAAAGGAGGATCCTTCAATAGGGTCATTATGTAGAAGATTGAAAATTGTAACCTAATTGCAGTCACTTGTAGTAAAATAGATTGACCTCAGCAAAAGGGTCGACCCATCTCGCTAGTTGTCTTTTAAAGAAAAGAACAAATGTATTATAAGGATTGATCTATGTATCTCTGCTTTTCATATAAGATTTATTTAATTAATGTTTAAGGAATCAAGTATGAGAGAACTAATCCTAAGTTTTAGTGAAGGAAGTTGAGTTGTGTTAATTGAGCTTCTTATTGAGAGCTAAACTTTTTAATTATCGGGTAATCCAGGTAATGGTCGAGGGTTTAGCAATCTTGGAAAGAATTTTTTGTTAGTACTTAACTTTGGTAGATTTGTTGTCCAGCTCGGGGTGACCTTTTGGCGGTTAAACATATATGTTTGATAGAGAATGAGATGGGAGTGAGATGGTTGGATAGAACGTTGCAGCCAAGTCCTCAGTGGTCCAATTATTATTTATACTTGAACATATAGATAAATACTTTTCAAGTATTATTTATACTTGAACATATAGATATTTCTAATTTAAAAAAAAAAATTGCATAATGTTTTATCTAAGTTAAGAACTTCAAGTATGAATAAAAGAATTGAATATTTATGTGATTATGTAAGCATTCAATTTCATTTTCATTCATATGGTATTGTTAATGCTGACATAGTTACTACTTTCCAAATGAAATATGATAGGTATTATGCAATTAATTGGTTGTTCCGTTCTTGCAAGAAAATAATATATTAAATGGTACTTAGTTTGCAGCAGGTAATCTTGATTATGGGAGGGAGAGACATAAATATTTTATCCTAGTGATAAAATCTAAATTTAAATAATGTAAATAGTAAAACTATATTTATGTTAAAATATGTAAATGGAAGAGAATATTATATTAGAAATTATTATGGAATGCTTCATAGGTTCCATAAATTAGATTTGATTATATTGTCTTTATATTTTCAAAGAAATTGATCATATCCTTAATAGTTACTAGTTTGCAATTGAAAATTATTATGATATAAGAAAGATGTTGGCATCAACTAAGATGTTTCTTAGTAGTTAACTAAATATAAATGTTAAGAAGTTGTACTCTCATAAATGGTAAAACTACCTCTATTATGGATAGAATTATCTTACTTGATTGAAAGAGTTACTTAAAAGGGATTTAGTATCTGGTATGAGAATAGTTGAAAGATGTTAAACTACTTATGCTAAGAAGGACAAGCAAGGATGTAAGACAAAAACCTTATGATGTTGACCTTGATAAATGATTGTTAAACTGTAAAATGAGCTAAACAAGGTTCAAATGTTATGATCCAATGCATGGATTGAATTAAATATGAACCTTAACGTCATTATATGATGGGAGGTTTGAAGAATCGATTCATGTAGCTTCTTATATGTAATATTATAGGAATACATGCTATGATTATAATGTCATGTGAACGATGAAACTAACATATTTGGTTATCGAATGATGTTTAAGGAAAAAATTTATACCCCTTTCCAAAAATAGTAACGAGGGAATTAGGTACATACAGTGACTATCTTGATTAGGGTGTTTTGTGGCCATTCGAATGTTTTGGTAAGAATATTAAACCATAGAAAATGAATCACCTGGCCTATATACCTAGTCTTCAACTCAAAATTCAAAGAAACTAACATGAATCCCCAGTCCTATCAAAAATAAAACAGTTGCAAAGGGACCAAGTGCAAAGTTATGGGGATCTTTCCAAAAAACACTATTGTGAAAGGCTTAGGAGATTCATCCACGACAAATGAAACTATATATATATATGTGAGGAGTCTAAATAAGATATTACTGAACGAAGAGAAAAAGTACCCATCAAATATGAGTGCTCAAACATTCCAATTCCAACACTTTCAAAATAGAGTTAATACCATGCATTCATTAGGTTAAGATGAGGGAACTTGAGCACTTGAAATATTGAAGACATAAAACCCTTAATTTCCTACATTAAACTTTAGCCTAATTGGACATTATAATCTAAAGGAGTATCCAGTACTTCCACTTCTACTTCTATCATGTTGCCACCCAACTTAATTAAGAAAGATGGAATCATGTCATGTGATTTAAAAGATGATTATTGATGCTTTTAACAAAGTAAAAAGGGAGTGAGTTGTTATGTTTCTTATATATGAATATGCAATCACAAAAGTGATACCAAAAATTATTTGCACTTTATTAATATCAAAATCTTTAAGGTAGGGAAAAACTTTACAATCCATTCTTCTATGGAAAGAATCCACTCTTGTTCACTTGCTTTTTTGAGGGGGAAACCCCCTATGAGCTAAGTTTTAAATTCAATATTCTTCTACACACCTTCATAAGGAATAATCCATCCTTATTTAAAGATTACAAGAGAACTCTAACCATAACAACCTCCTAACTACCTAGTGTACCTTGTTTAATGAAACCCCATTATATTTATTCAATAATATCTACCATAGTGGGCCTTGTTTGATAATAAAAAACACAGTGGACCTAATCCTCCACTTTACATTGAATGTTCTCCAGTGTCATTACACTAATGAACCATTTTCCTCATTACATTTTATTGGAGGGTCATAACACTCCAACCCCCTTAAAAATTTCTTTCCCACTTAATATACAACCATAAACTAAATCCTTGTAAATTTTAAAACTATGAAATAAAACAATACATATTCTTAAAAAAAACAAAGAATACATATTCTTAAGAAAAACAAAGATAAAATAATGACTCGCACTTCACCATACACATAGATTTATCATGAAAACCTTTAACTAAAAAAATAATATAAAACCTCCATTGATATCATTGATATCATTGTCTTTCTTTTAATGAATCAACTTATTCACGCTTCAGTTGGATTATTCATACTTTATTCGATGGTAGAGTCGGTCATATAGAGGGTTAGCAGCAAAGTCAAAAGATGGACGATTGACTTTGCTACTCGGTCTTTCGATGACCCGAATCTACAGTCGGGTTAACGATGCCTGTCGGGTCACGCATTACAGCTCGATGTTTGTAGGCAGAGTCGTCGTGACCGAATGTTGTGAGTCAATTACTTTGCAACGACATTATCGCTTTGGGTGAATGTCAATTAATATTATGAATATCAAAAAGTTCCGACATGTGTTATTCTTGTTGATTATTCCCCAAGTCTACCGAACAGTAAATGTAAAGATTAGTCAAATAGAAGGTCGACGTCTTTTATTTTTCAACCCATGACGGGGAAGAATTACTAGATACGGAATTTCAATTAATAATTGAAGCATTCGTAATTTCTACTCATACGATTCAAACACTGGCCATTAACAATAAGTAGCATCAACAGTAATTATAGGGAAATAAATTCTGGTAGCCTATAAAGATTGAATCTCAGTGTTTTTTTAAAACTTATTGTTTACGGAGGCTATTTTACAAAATAATCATTCTAAAAGATTACGTAAACAATATGCTTATGTCTTTGGCATCTCGCATCTAAGAATGAATATGCTTAATTGTCTTTGGCATTTCAGAATGAATGAATTAGTAAATTAATATATATGTTTGTTTGTTTATATATATATATAAAGTTTAGGGATGCAGCAATTTTAGAGAATCATGAAAAAACATGGAGCAAATTGAAAAGCTCTTTATAACATATTTTAAAGGTAATAAATTTTACATATTCTCTTTATAAGATTGATAAGATTGAGAGCATGGTTTAATGACTATGTAACTAATGTACAAGAACAAGATAAACACATAGGATATAAGAGATTTCCTAAGATTGCTTCATATTCTAGTCAAAACCACTTACAACTTAAACAAGGTTGCCACAAATATGCCAAGTCTTGTAGGCTAAATCATTGGAGAGTTGCAGAATTTACGTAGCTCTTCATAACAATGATAATATTAAAAGTATTATTGCGTCGAAGAGGCACATTCTATAGCCCAGTAGGGGGTGGATGTGTAACTCCTTCCGTGCTCATCCTAGAACTGACATGTGTCCTTTTTAAAAAATTATAAAATATTATAAAAAATAAAATGTCTACTCAAATTAGATTTAAATAATTTAGGACAGCATATATATAAAATAAAACCATATACATCTATTACTAGAATGCAAATGTTAAGGAAGAGTTTGCAGCTCAAAGAGATTTGATCCCTCTCCACCCTTGGTAGATCCACTTTAAGATGGATCTATGCTAGTTATAGTTAAATTTAAGGAGATGATGTGGTGCTAAAAAAACTCAACATTGTTAAAATAAGAACAAAGCAAACTATAATAATTTTTCATCTTCCTAACACAAAGGGGGATAAAGATGAAAATCACTTTCTCATAAAATGCCCTTCATACACCCACATTAAAACACACTTTCAAAATATTTGTTTCATATTACTTACCTTCCTAACCTTTTAACTCAACATAACAATGAAGATTTAGGATTCCTTCTCTTAAAGCTTTTGAGCATAAAAATAAATTTAAAAAAACAAGTAACTCCTTACCTTTTTAAAATTTGATATAACAAAATTAATTTTAGTAGATGTTATCATCATCATATATATATAAATATAAATTTTCACTCTTTACAATTATATAATAGAATATACATTAATATGTTTATATGTATTTGTATATATATATATAAATAATGCTTTATTTATGTTTATTACAAACTTATTTTTCATATTTATAATTTTGATGTTCTTTTCTTTAAGATGTACCCATTTCAATATATATTTTTGAGGTGTTTTAAAACATCCTTAATATAGTTACATTTTTTTATTATTAGTTTAAATTCGTAAAATAAATGTTTTTATATATAAATTCCAAAACAATAATATAATATTTTTCACAAAATATAAATTTTTCTACTAAATTCAAAAATTATCTCATGCATTTTAGAATTAAAACATAATTTTCAAATTATTACTCTCTTAATATTGAATTTAAATTCTTTTGTTTTCTTCTTGTTGTTCACCAAAAAGAACGAAGGAATGGCTAGGCTTGCTTATGGAGGCCAAGGCCAATACCACCAACAAAGGTAAAAATTTCTTAAAGGTGCATAAGGCTAGCCAAACAATGTACCCTATTGTAACGAAATATTAAGAATAGAACTTCATTAAGATGTTATCCATCATTTAACAAACATTATTCGTTTATGTTGTACGGATGACTAGAAGTTTACAATCTTTAACTAAACACTTAACTTGTTTGCCAATTCTATGTGTAATGTCTCTAAAACTGTAAAAATTTAAAATTTTTCCTATGTCTTATTACTGCCTATTTAAGTAGATGTTTAATAAATTAACTTCAACAGTAGGAAAATAGCTAGAAGATTTATTGTATAGTAAAAAAATGTATAGTTATACTTCTACTCATGGTTCAGTGTCGGATTTATTTATTGTGGTTGGTTTTACGTTATGATCTTGCGGAAGCGATGTAGTGAAAAGATGAACCTTATTAACTTAATAAATGATAAGTCGGTTGGATTGATCAGCGTAGTACCTGTTGGATGCTTAAGGGTCTTTATGTCTGCCTCATGAGTACAAGTCATTCTTTAAATGTTACCACTATGTATACTCTTTAAACTAAATGGATTTGCTTTGATATTTATATTTTACTGCAAGTTATAACTTCTTTTAATGCCTGAGGGGATGGACCTGGTAGCATTGGCCAACCTTACTTAGCATTCATGTTAAAGCCTACTTCATCATTTGTTTTGTAGGTAATTTTAAAGGCCACTTAAGATCTACTTCCCTAGGTTTTAATATCTATGTAAGAGCTTATTAACATGGTTATTTTTGGTCCATAATTAAAATGTAAAACTTGCAACTTTTTGAATGGAGCTTCAACTATACAAAGTGGGTAACAATTCAAATGTTAGTGGGATTGATAGCGCATTTAATTGATAGCCATTCGATATGGGGGCCAACTATATGGCATTAAGGAACTAAACCCTAAGGGTTTGCTTGACTCACTACAATATCACATTACTTTGTTGGAGGGGAAGGAAGAGCAAATCTCTTCTAGTTTTGGTGGCGCCTATGGCAGGACTCGACCTGCTAAGGCTCTCAACCGGTTAGCTGGGCTTTCATCAAGTAACTTCGATACTATTGAACTCGTTTCAGTGATTTACCACTGTATTGTTTCATTTGTAGATTGTAACATAATGCGTTTTGGGTTGATGTTGGCAGGGTATTTGGTGGTGATAGCTTGAGCTGGGTGTGATGAAAATCGCAGCTATGGAGACTATGGGTAAGTATGGCCCTTGTGGCTATTTCTTCCTCTCAAGCAAATGGTTTGTTGTGAAGTTTATTTGCTCAGTATGTGGGAATTTTTGGAGTGTTTTTACCCAATCGAAAAGCTGGGGAAGTTTGAATCTGAGTGAGGTGAAGGAAGTCATGGCCTGTATTATGAGCCACACTCTGTAATGTGTAAACATATTCTGATCTATGTTTTGGTAGCCCGCGTGGTGTTTTGATTTGGAGAAGCCCTAACTTGGATCCTGTACATATTGGTTGAGGTTTTGGCAGTTTGGAAGAATCATTTTGTTTAAATTATAGAAACTATCCTCAGCTGACCTCTGTCATGGTCATATACAAAAATGGTATATGTTTTAATATTTTAAAATTTGGACTCTGTATCCTTTTTATTGGTAAATCTGGAAGCGTTTGGGGTTTCCAAAAATTTCTTCCTGTCAGTGTAAAATGCTTGTTTTCAACTACGTTTCCACAATATGGTGAGATATGTTAAGTCAATTTACATTTAACCTAGGTTTAAAAATTCATTGGAATGAAAACTGGGCGTGAAACCCTATCTATATGTTTTATGGTGTTCTTGGTTTTTACTTTCGTTAGTTTATGTTTAAGCTTTTGACCAAGAAGATGAAGCTCACTGTAGATTAGATTTTGAAGTGTTTATTTAAATAAAAGGCAGGGTCTAGACTGCATGCGTAGACGTCTTGCATGTGGTAAATTTATTTATGGAAAGAGATGTTTTAAAAGATCTGCATTGACTCTATCGCATTGCTGGGTGAAGAAAGATATGACCTCTGTAAAAATTTATGCCCTACGTTTGACTGACTAAGTTAAAAAGATTAAGTAATTGCGTAGGATCAATTTCTTGTTTTTAACTTCTATTATGTAGATTTCTTAAGGCAATGCCTAGCGTTAGAATCACATTCGTTTCCATATGTCTTTAGTTATGGATTTAGTTTTTATGTGAGATGGCAATGATCCACGCTGTAGCGTGATCCATGTATGTAAATCCTAGCCCTGTCTCTCTTTAGGGTAAGGGAAGGGGATTCGATCCCGAGCTTGAATTTTATTAATAGTTTTTAATTCTGGAATACGCCCTAAATGATTTAGCTTGTGTAAGGAATTTTTAATTTAAGTGATAAATGTCCTCTATGCCCAAGTTTATGCTTGGTAGAAAAAAAATGCTTTCTATGCTGCATTCGATTTATATATACAAGTCTTTGAGGTTTGAAGACCTAGGAAAACTTTGTCTGAGCTTTGATTGAGTTAATATTTTTAATTTACGTTTTTGACACATCATGGGTTTGAATAGTGTTAAAACAAACGTCTCTATGCTACTACTTGGTAGAGAGTTTGCTTATAAATTTTTTTATTTCAACCTACAACATAAATTCGATTATTATTAGGATATAGATTGAAGATTTTAAGCTCGAGTTTAACTCAAGTGAATTGATCTCCTACAAGAGATGATTCCACTGTATTTAATGCATAAAAAAAATGTTTATGAACACTTATTTCAGCTAACTAGGGTTTAAAAATCTTCAAATAGAAATTTAACTTTTGAATTAAAAGATTTACCCAAGAGCGACAATGCCATAATCCCTTGCTCTCAAATAATTAAATACTACCGGGTTACTATGAAGAAGAATCTTGACATAATTAAATTTCTAGATTTGACAACCTAAAACAAATTGAAAAGAACATAAGAATAACTCATACCTGGATAGTTGCAGCTTGATCCTGCTGCTGGTACATACCTACACACTCTCAAACACTAATTACTGAAAACAAGTATGTATTGATCTGGTTGACCTGTAGAATAATTGAACCGAATGACTTTGGGTCTACCATGTTCCTCCCAACATTGACCTTGAACCATTCCTGGTTCACTAATGGATCCCCTCGAGATGGTTCCAACATGCAATAGGAAAATAGAGGACCTAGCGAAGACTGCTTATGATAATCAGATCTTAGAATAATAAGATTCTTCAGTTCTGTGGGAAAATTTTCTTCTCTTACCATAAGATAATGATAGAAGAAAAGATGATCCCTCACTTTGGGAATTGTCCTTCTTTATATAGGTGAACTTTTGGAATATAGTTGTTGAGTTAATAATATTATTTATAATATTAACTCCAGTTTTATTTTAAATTTTGAATTATAATATATGTATATAATATTTTAATTAATTCTCACTCCTAGTTTATCCAAGACATTTAACTTGTTCCTCAATGATTTGTTTTAAAGGAATATTTATATTTTATTTACTTTGTTTACAACTATGTGTTTCTATTAATTTAGACCATAATCTTTTCTTTATAGACAATATAAATAAATATCTTATGCATATATGTTATGCATACTTTTTATACATAATTTATATATATATATATATAATATATAAATAATATCTTATGCATATATTTCATGCATACTATTTATACATAAGTGAGACTTCTTTTATAAATAATCAACCTGATTATTTAATTAATGAAATAGTATAATAATTCTTTGGTAATCATTTAATATAGGGTCCAACCTTTGGACAAGGTCTTTTTGGTAGGTTTGGATAGTCGACTAGGCTAGGTAACTCTAGCTCCCTCTTGCATGTTGGATTCCCTCGTTTAACATGGTAGTTACCTTAGTTCTTGATGAGAGATAGAAATGATTCATTTAACCAATTCAATAATTATGATGGATAGTAGTGCTATTAAGAGTCTTCTCGACTCAACACTTCTAAGATCAAGTAACCCTGAGTGCTCTTCAGAGCTTTGGCTCAACACTCTCACATGGGCGTTACACTAGTGCAATTCCAGAGCATCCCACTCAACACTAGTGCTAGAATGTGTTTGTGAAGCACATATAGAAATACAAATGGCCTCGGAACCGGTATTTATTATCAAGCTTGAATTTCTCCAGGGCTTATTCCCAACACTCTATGTACATCAGTGCTTACACCTAGTACATAATAAAATCCTCTATGTACATCGGGGCTTATGCCGAGTACATAATAAAATCCTCTATATACATCGGGGCTTATGCCTAGTACATAGGTCATCCATGTGCTCCAGATTCCACGCTCAACACATATCAAAGTCAATCATGCATATCATAACTCTGCACAGTATGTAACAAAGATAATCTCAGTATATTACGGTTTTGCACCCAATCTCATAATAAAACATCAATCAAATACATCGGGGATTTCTGCTCAGTATATAACAATAACCTGCATCAGTGAGGGTCCATGTCCAAATATGTCTATCTATAAAAAAATGAATCATGTGCATTGGGGATTACGCCCAGTATACCAAAAATAAATCATATGTGTTGGGGCTTAATCCCAATATATAACATCAATATAGTCTGCAAAATTCGGGATATTACACTATGTCAAATTGAAGATTATACTATTTCCTTGCTTATTCACAAGATATATGAGTGTATATGTGTTCAAGCACAATTATTGCACCGAGAGGCGCTCTACAACCCAGTATGAGGGAGATCTTGTAATATGTGTCGAGTTTGTCGAGTAACAAAATAATACAAAGTAAAGAAAAAGGAATAATACAAAGTAAAAAGTAATAAATATTATGTCGGCCATAAACAAAAAAGAATAATACAAAGTAAAAAGTAAATATGAGACTTAAACTAGAGACTTTAGAGCTTAGGATTAGGTGGCCCAGGTATTGCACTCAAGGAGCTATTCAAGGAGAGGCTTGCACCTCGGGAGATTTGATCCCTCTCAACGCTTGATAGAGCCTAGGATTTGGATCTAGGATGGTAAAACAACGAGTTCACCACTACAATTATAATGTAGAATATAGATGTATATGAACATTGGTTTTAATATTGTGTGGTTGTAGATAACTTAGCTATGCATAAAGCTTGGGCATTTAAATGGCTATATATCTAATGTTGGTTGCAGGTAGATAGTCTAATGTTGAGTTTAAGGACATAGAAGGAAAGTTAGGGCTATATCAAAGCTACCACACAATGCAAAAGCATGAAAATCATTCTAGTGATCAAGTAATCGAAGCAATGGTATAGTGAATTAAAAGAATGCATTGGTTGAGGGTGAATAGGCTTGGACCAATCAAAGGGAAGTAACATAGGAGTATAATTATTCAACCAATTAATTAAATTGAGAATATAGAAAATACCAAATCGATTGTATAACATGATGTAAATACTAAAATAGTAGGATTCATGCCAATGATTGAGAAAACTAACAATTAGGATTAGATGTTGGCCAAGAACTCGATTAAATGAGAAATGTCTTTGTGGTTGTAACCACCAGTTTATAGCATGTATGGAAATTATTACTCTAACTAATGATTAATTATCCCAACAAAAAGGAAAAATTAGAGATTGGGTTGTGAATGCCAACATGATACAATTAGAGGTTCGGTGCCACAATGTGTTGTAGAATGTATTTTTACACCACAAGAAATCATACCAAATTGAAGAAATTAAACAATGATGTAGTTTCAGACTACAAGGAATAACACCAAATTGAAGCAATTACATAATGAAACTCATGCACACATCAATAAACATAGAAAAAATAGATTACCATAGAAACCCAAATGGGGAAATAAACAAGGATAGGTTCTATTTTGTGTTTGAGAATTTATAATTGGATCTAATATATACTCTCAACAAATATTCATGTACATTGACAATAGTTTTGCAAATTGCTTTCTCTTAGAGACAATCTTTATTCACCATGGACATGATCAAAATCTCTTTGTTCTCTTATCTTCAAACTTTCCCATCTCTCTTGGTTATCTTTGCATCATACAAGCATTGTTAATTATAATTTTTCCTTAAAATGCCAACTATTAAGAAATTTGGTTCATCTTCTCATGGCCTTTGACCTTTAGTACTCAAGGACCATCAAATTCAAACTTTGAGAATAATTCTTTTTACAAAGTTTCAAGTTATTTCAATCCATTCTAGGTCACACCTCCCCATTCATAGTTTGATGGTACCCAAAACTTTCAACTGAAATCTTTATCTTCTTCTTCTTCAATACTTGTGTGCATGCCTCCTTTGATGCCATATATCATAGATTCTTTTTTGTTTTCATGGAGTTTAAAGAACTCCTTTGAGTCAATTCTTTGCATCAATATCCAACGAATATCCAAGATGGGTTCCTTCACTCCAATATTGAAGATAAGATCTAAATAGGAGCTACTTTTGATATGAGCATATGCATGTTATCCATTTCATTGGAAGAGATCATGGAATATTCTACTGACAAAGGTCCCTAGACAATTATTTCTCCTTGGGTTAAAAGTGTGAGAAATTCTTTCTTCCATAAACACAACGCAGTGATGAAGCTTCTAAAAATTGTTTAAGCGTTTTCCTAAAGGAAATAATGTAAAAATATGTATGTAGAGGCTTGTGATGGATATCTAGAGACTTCGGAGGATTACAATTTTAATCGATCAAGCTCCATCCAACCGAATTCGCAATGGGTGTTTTGTATTTCTTTATAGAAGGATTTGTCGCTAACGTGAATTCAACAACCAGTGGCCATCACAAGACTCCTTCATCGCCTAGTGAAGAATGATCGTCATGGTTTTGAACAAGCTAAAGCCTTGAATGCTCATCCTGATTTGACATCCACTTCAAAAAAATTCATTTTCTTGTGTATTACAAATCTATCGCATTGCCTACATGTCAGATTTGTGTTTGGTAGTAATGCATGCATATTAGCAACTCTAATTACAACATTTTCTAAATATCATTTGAACAGCGGAAGTGCAGTGGCTGATCTATTGGCAAGCTGAAAATCGTTTCTCTGGTAATATCTCTTTCCAATTGTGTAAATTGATTCTTTCGGCTTCTTCAATGGCCACTTGTTCAAGCCCGGTTCTTTAGCCATTGAATCTATTCCGCATAACGCATTTACAAGTATAATGCATTTACAACGCTAAAGAATTGTCTGTTCATGAAGTCTGTAAAATCCTATTAAAAATCCTCAAAAGCAACAAACTGATTCCAAGTTCTCTATTGTAACACACAATTCTAGTTGATGGCCATTCAAAATCATAGGTCACAAGAATATTGACATTACTCTTAATTCTGTCATCTTCTACTGCTTGTCACAGACATTGCTGCTTACAGCTCTTGTCTTAAAATGTATCCATTTCCATATATGTTTTTAGGTGTTTTAAAACATCTTTAATAAATTTTCATTTTTATTGTTATTCACAAAGTAAATGTTTTTTATATATAAATCTTAAAATAATAATATTTATATAATACTTTTTACAAAATATATAAAAAAAATCATGTTTTAATCTTTTACTAAATTCCAAATTTATCTGTCGAACAATGGATGCATTGTAGAAAAAAAAATGTAATTTTCAGTTCTTACTCTCTTAATATTGAGTTTAAAGCTTCTTGTTTTCTTCTTGATGTTAACCACCAAGGACGAAGGAATGGCTATGGATTAGATTGGCTTGCTCATGGAGGCCAAAGGCCAATACCACCAACAAAGGTAACAATATGTTAGGTGTATAGAGAACCAAACGATGAACCCTATTCTAATGAAATATTAATAATATAATTTCATTAAAATGCTATCCATCATTTAACAAACATTATTCATTTATGTTCTACAAACAGAAGTTTCCAATCACCCACCATTTAACTTGTTTTCCAATTCTATGTCAAATTCAACATTATACTCTTTCTTTGCTTATTACAAGATATATGTGTGTGTATGTGTTCAAGCACAATTATCAAACAACCATTTCTCCTCATCACTATCATTATAATCTAGAATATAGATATATATGATCATTGGTTTATATATTGTGTGGTTGTAGGTAACTTAGTTATGCATAAGGCTTGGGAATTTAAATGGTTATATATCTAATGTTCGTTGTAGGTAGATAGAATAATGTTGAGTTTAAGGGCATACAAAGAAATTTAGGGCTATATCAAAGGTCCTCTATGATGAAAAAGAAAGGAAATCATTATAATTATCAATCAATCAAAGTAAATGTGTAGTACTAGTGTGTTAAAAGAGTGCATTAGTTGAGGGTGGGTAGGAGTGGACCAATCTAAGGGAAGCACTATAGGAGCATGATTACTCAACCAATTAATTAAATCGAGAATATAGAAAACACCAAATTGGTTGTATTACATGATGTAAATAGTATGATTCATGCCAATGATTTAGAAAACTAACACCCTTGAGAACACAATCAATTCAGAACTCGTAATGAGACAAGCCCATCATTCCAGCACCATTTAGGGCTTATCGCCCCCATTCCAAGGTTTATACATCGATAGTGGTTTCCATAATTGGTAGAGCAAAGAACATGGAATAGAAATTAAACCTAATTCTTATCTAACCAATTGATAACAACTCATTTGTTAATGAAGCAAGGCCCGAACTACGTACAATCTACGAAACCGAACTACGATCGATCTATTAACTACCATTCCTTACTGCTCCTGACTAACTATATAGCCAAGGATCCCGCTCCTCATGGTCAGACATAAAATGATTCCTCTTCTTGCTTGCTTGGAAACTCTATGAACCATGTCGTGCATCACTTTAAATCCCTTTTGGATCACTTTCTCACCTCTTCAAGACCTCCATTTCGGATCAACAACAACAATATTGAATCTGCTTCATTAGAAAATGAATACGAATAAATGTTGATGTGACGCAAGCCTGCCTCGTCGAAACAAGGTTCTTGCTTATCATTACACATGACACAACCACAATGCTCACACAAACAAGATGTAAAGTAGGATGCCAGAAGTGTCTTATATTACCTCTATCAATCAGTTACAATGTAGAATAACTGTAAATACAAATAAATAACTATATGTCAGCCTCAGCCGTTACAATACATAAGTAACTATGGTGTACTCCGTGTGTGTGTCAACTTCAACCTCTCCTGGTTTGCTGCGGAACTTTGAGCCATGGCTCAATCTCCTCTATGTTTGAAATTTGTGTGACTATTCTCTCCAATCTACAAAACTTCTCCCCGAACTCTACTCTGTAACTGCTTGACTACCAAAAATGCCAAGTCCCTCAGCTAATCCCAAATCCCTCATCTTCTACTTTGATGTTGTTGTTCCCGAGACCACTGCGATCCCCGAGACATGCATTCTCTGTCAACTGATCCTTCCATGATCCTGTAGACCTATAACTGTCAGTGCCCCTGCTGTGCTGCACAACCTCTTCCTGTGATGACATCTGTCATGTCTTCACTCAACTGCAATAAATTCCATTAACTTCCTTAGCAACCACGAACTGCTGCCAAGTACTCACCTTGACTTCTACGCATCCTCTAACAAGCTACAGTAAACCATCACGTCAGTCATAGTACCTTCCGTCAACTTCGAATCACCTATCAGCTTCACTCTGCACTTAGGCTTCGCCAATACGCCCCTTCCTCCTCGCTTGGATCATGTCAAAACTATCGATGTTGCGGTTCGAAAACCTATCGATCTTCCTACGAATCTGTGGCAACTCATTGCTTATCGACATTCACATGTCGACTCTCAACTTCTTCACTCCTGTCGACTACTTCAAAAGTTCCCTACTCGATTTGTTGACTTCGACAGTCAACCTGCTCATCCACACCAGTGGTCGTCAGCACTCCCTCTGGTCGGCTCCCTCATGATGATCAAATTCAACTGATTTTACTAGGTCCCGATGCTCCTTCATTAGACTCGTCAGGTGAAAAAGAACTCGACTACTCCATCAATCTCTTGAACTCCCCTTTGTAAATCCATGTCGCCTCCTGCAACTCATCATCTGTCCATCGCACCAAGTATTCCTTTCTTCACTAACTACGTGTACACCCAACTTTGCATTCCTCTATTAATTCTACGATCTCCTCCTTGTGTCGATCTGGAATAGGCGTTGTCCAATTGATGTTCGACACTTCCACGCTTCTGCTGCTTGAACCTTCCTCGAACTTGTACATATCTGAGACATTGAACATTGGTGAAATGTTCAAGCCATTCGGCAGCTCCAACACATAAGCATTGTCCAAAATCTTCCTCAAAATCTTACATGGTCCAATCTTCTTAAGCTTCAACTTGTTATATGTTCCTTTCGGAAATCTCTCCTTCCACAAATGTGCATAGACCAAGTCTCCTTCGCTGAATGAATGTAGTCTCTTCTTCCTGTCGGCTCTCAAATTGTATGCTGCGTTGCTCTTTTCTATGCGCTTTCTCACATCTTCATGAACTTCCTTCATGTGCTCTGCGAACAATTCTGCATCCATGCTTTTCTTGATTTCTGTCGGCAACTCAACC
This sequence comes from Larix kaempferi, assembly GCA_027924585.1. Taxonomy (NCBI): domain Eukaryota; kingdom Viridiplantae; phylum Streptophyta; class Pinopsida; order Pinales; family Pinaceae; genus Larix; species Larix kaempferi. Next base: position 2,665,802 of record BSBM01000435.1, read on the forward strand.
AAATCCACCACTCCATGTGGGATTCTTCCCTAAACAATCTGGAATGGGCTCAAACCTGTTGATCGATTCATAGAATTGTTGTATGCGAACTCTCCTTGTGCCAACACGTTCTCCCACTGCTTGGGTCTGTCAGCCATCAAACATCTCAGAAGGTTTCCCAAACTTTTGTTCACCACCTCAGTCTATCCGTCTGTCTGTGGATGAAATGAGAAGCTAAACTGCAACCTTGTGTCCAGTTTCTTCCATAGGGTTCTCCAGAAATGTCCCATATACTTGGTATCTTGATCCGATGTGATACTCTTCAGCAACCCATGCAATCTGACTACTTCCTTGAAGAATAGTACAGTAATGCCTGTGGCGTCACTTGTCTTCCAACATGGAATAAAGTGTGCCATTTTTTAAAATTTGTCGACTACAACAAATATTGAGTCACTCCCTTTCTGCATCTTTGGAAATCCTAGCACAAAATCCATGCTCAGGTGCTCCCATGTCGTATTTGGTACCGACAATGGTGTATACAACCCTGTGTTCTGACTTCTTCCTTTTTCCAACTAGCAAAGTCTACAATGTCGCACCCACTTTCTGACATCTGTCGCCATCCCTAGCTAGTAATACTTTTCTTCGACCAATTCCTTAGTTTTGTCGATGCCAAAATGACCCACTAATCCACCGCTATGCAACTCTCGGATTAGGTTCTCCCGCACTGATCCTCTGGGAATACACAACTGTCATCCCTTGAATAGGTAATCTTCTTGGACAAAATAATCCAAGTATGGATTTTTGTCGACACTCCATGGCTCATGACAAGCCTCCTATGCTTTTGTAAAATATTCGTCGGTCGCATACTTTGTCTTCACCGACTCTATTCCTGTTTCCTGAACTGTCGTTGTGTTCCGCAATGCAACTCTCCTAATCAACACGTCGGCAACCTTATTCGACTTTCCCAACCTATGTGTTGATGTATATGTAACTTCGAAATGTATTTCACATATATGTATATTGTACTCCTATAGAGATGGTATTATTCCTCTATACGGAAGTGTTTGTATTCCTATAGAGATGTTAGTATTCCTCTATATGGAAGTGTCGTCATTTATATTGTAAGTGTCGTAACTTATACTTGATGGGTTATTAGACCACCTTGTTGGGGTCGGCCCTATATAAGTCATGTGGGTCAAAGGGTTATTGGACCACCCTATTGGGGGTCGGCCATGTGGGTTAAAGGGTTATTAGACCACCCTATTGGGTGTCGGCCCAGTCAGCATTGTGTTATGTGGTTAAGTTGAGGCCGACCTAGTAAAGGTTATTAGGAAAATCAAGTCAAGTATAAATAGAGTGTGGGAGGCACTCTATTTCATCATTCTATTCTCACACACACTCTTTGGAGAGTGGCGCACTTGTGGAGGAGGAGAAGCTGCTGCTAGGAGATGTCTATCTCTTATGCTTGGGTTGTATCATTGCTCTATCTATCTCTGAGGAAATTATTGGGGTTTTTCACCTTTATGGTTTTCCCCAAGTAAACTTTGTGTCTCTTGTGTGCTTGCATTATTGTGTCCATGATTGATATGATGTAGATATGCTATACATGTTGTTCTCTCAGTTAAGGTCCTAGATCAGATTGAAGTAAATTCTGAAAAACTAACATGGTATTAGAGCTAGCCTGAAAGAAGGCATGGTATGGCATGTATGACACTTGTTGCACTTGCGATGCTAGGGCTTGATATAGCAAAAACAAGTCATCGTAGCACTTTCGCTATAAATCCATTTTGGCGACGTTTTCATATTTTAAACTTTTACACGTCGAATATCATATTTTTTGGTTGGGAAGAAGTTCGGACTTGATCAAACCCCAGTTCGAGACTTTGATCGGAAAGATGAAAAATTAGGGCTTCTGCAAAAGTTGGAATTTTGAAAATCTGTGACCACAGCTGGAAGCTACTCAAAACAATAGAAGCTTAGAGCTTTGAATCAAACATTTTGGTTTGGTGAAGCTCTGGGAAACTCAAACCCTAATTCAGGGTCCTCCCTAGTGAATCCAGAAAACTAAAAGGCAATTTTGAGGGGTGAAACTTTGCAGTTTTCAAATTCTAAGTATACCGGCTTGACCAGCTCAGAAAGGCGCATCTTTCTATACTTTCATAAGTTTGAAATTCAAAGTTTGATTTTTTAGGGTTTCTCTGACAAACCCTAATCCAGCTCCAGATCCAGTTCCTACAAATCAAGTGGATTGGGTTAAATCATAGAAGAGAATGGATTGGTCACCTGCATAAGTGAAGAAGTTCCTGTTTCAGAGGGAGATGAGGCTAAGGCCTTCCATAAGAAGATTACAAGCAATCTCGACTTGTATGACTTATCGAGGTATGTTTCGAGATTTTTTCATGATTAAGTTTATGATATGTTTGTCTTCATATCATTACGGTTAGTACAATCTTGATTAATTACTAGACTTGTCGTATCACCTTAATAAAATTATGAATACATGATAGAAGATATTCATTGATTAAAGTTTTGACACTTATGATTGTACTAATGCATTGTGATGTTGTATGAGGTTTATGTTGTTCACTAACATGAAAAGTACACCAAGAAAGACATATCATGTTCTACTTCAAGAACATGTGATCATGGTGACATGAAGACAAAGATTCAGCCATTGTCATGGATCACATAGAAGATCTACTTACGAGGTATGTATAACTTGGTTCTACAATGGTTAACTTATGAGACATGCAGGTTACTGGCACAAGTCATTGAAGAGAACCAGACGATATCATGCGGGTATGTTAGACATAACTAGCTAACATAGTAATCCAGGTATGTTTTTCCTATATCAAGTTAGAATCTTACCTTGTGTTAGGATCCCTTATATAAGTATACTTGGTATGATTGGTTATGTTTATTCATAAATTTAGAAATGTAAGTAATCAAGGGTTTATGCATATTATGTCTCTTATCTTGATTGATGATTTGACTAACCAGAAGATTCCTATGATCAAATAAGAATATGCATGAGTAAAAGAAGTCTTCCCTGAAACCTTGAATACTAATGTTTATTATCTGTGTTTGAAATGATCATAACTATACATGTTTAAGATTATTGTGTTTTGATAGTATTAAGATTATACTAATGAATGTGTGATTATGTATGAGACCTTGAGGATAACACAATGATGATACTAATAAGCATGCATAGTGATTAAGGATGGATATAAGTTCAAGGACAGGTAATCCAGGAAGCAAAGATCAAGAGGGAGCACACTTCAGTAGTTTCTACAAGGATGTAGATATTTAGAGGGAGTTGACCACTTCTCACAATCCACATCAGAATGGAGTTATAGAAAGGAAGCAAAGACTGAGAGGGAGCCAACCCAACAAACAAACAAAGACAAGTATTTGAATTATCATTTCTTGCATATTTGATTATTTAAATAATATTGTTCAATAATGTATATACTGATGTTCATAGAATTAGGTTGTGCATAATTGCATTGATGAATAGTATACTACTAATATACATGGGTAAGTGGCCTATGGCACTGTACAACATTCCATTGCTACTTATCTAGAATGAAACCTCTTTGCTGACATGTTGGGAGTTGTGCACACTCTTAACAATGTTCTGGTAGAGATTGGAAGGCATCTAGAAAGTTACGGGATATGGATAAATGTTGTATTGAAGCATTGGCTAAGATAATTCCATGAATGTATGAAATATTTATTTATGTGTAAGAATTTGTTCTGAAAACTATGAGATGTTTTCTAATCATGCAATTTAACTTGTTTTGTAGGAAAGATCGTATACCATCACCTACAAAAGAAGGACTACAACATTTGTTCAAGAACAAAGTTATCTATTGAAGATATTAAAAATATTGAAGTTCTGAGGATTCGGGAAGAATGCCATGATCGAGGAGTACCAGTCGATCATGAAGAATGATAGTTGGGATGCAGTCCCAAGACCTGAAGGGAAGTCTGCTGTGACTTCCAAATGGATCTATAAGATCAAGCATGCTGCAGATGGTAGCATAGAGAAATACAAAGTGAGATTTCTAGCTTGTGGCTTCTCCCAGAAAGAGGAATTGATTATGAAGAGACTTTTGCTCCTATAGCCAGTTACACTTCCATTAGTACTTGCTCTGACTGCAGTGATAAAATGGAATATACACCAGATGGATTTCAAGATAGCTTTCTTGAATGGTGTAGTCGAAGAGGAAGTGTATGTGAAGCAGCCACTCAGGTTTGAGTCATATATGTGCAGAACTTGGTATGATAGGATAGACAGCTTTCTATCCAGTTTGGGATTTACCAAGAGTAAAGCAGATTCCAACCTTTACTACAAGGTTGAGGAAGGCAATCCAGTGATACTACTTTTGTATGCGGATAACCTGTTTGTTATAGGTGAGGATAGATTGATTGCTGACATGCAGAGGAAGCTTGCTGTTGAGTTCGAGATGAAGGACTTGGGGATGATGCACTACTTTCTAGGTATGGAGGTGTGGCAGAGTGCAAATGGAACCTTCCTTGGACAAGGGAAGTATGCAGTAGAGATCCTGAAGAGATTCGGGATGATGGACTGCAAGGCCATGGCCACACCTATGGCATTGAACCTGAAGCTTCTGTGTGATGCTTCATCTGATCCGATTGATGTCACTATGTATCATCAGATGATTGGGTCCTTGATGTACCTGACGAACACGAGACCAAATATTTGCTTTGCGGTGAACACATTAAGCCATTTCCTGATGGATCCCAGAGGTGTTCACTTGGTTGCTGTAAAGCATAGTCTGAGGTACCTGAAGGGTACGGTTGACTATGGGCTCAAGTATGATGCGAATCAAAAGTTTAACCTATAGGGTTATGTTGATTCAGATTAGGCAGGAAGTGATGTAGATAGGAAGAGCACTTCTGGGTGTTGCTTCAGTATGGGATCAGGTGTGATCTCTTGGTTTAGCACGAAGTAGTCCTGCATAGCACTGAGTACAACCAAGGTAGAGTATGTTGTAGTTTATTCGGCTAGTTGTGAGGTAGTATGGCTTAGGAAGCTACTGTATCAGTTATTTGATCCCCCACTGGAGGCCACTGGTATCTTTTGTGACAACCAGAGTTGTGTGAAGCTGTTTGAGAACCCAGTGTTCCACGACAGGTCGAAACACATAGAGATCAAATATCACTATATCAGGGATATGGTGCAGAGAGGAGAAGTGAAGCTTCTATATGTTGCGACAGATGAGCAGATTGCAGATGTGCTGACGAAGCCACTAGCCAGAGTGAAGTTTGAGTACTTTAAAGAGAGGCTTGGTGTTCTTCATATCGATGACACTTTGAGGAAGAAGTGATGGAGACATTTGATAAAGCCATTCCAAGCATGTTGGAAGGAGGATCCTTCCCATGGCTGTGGATGTAAGCGCTGGATGATGAGCATCAGGATGATGCTCCAGTTACTGATCTGTATATGTATATGCATCATGTTGGATGCTTGATATGATCAATTGGATCATTTATGTATGCATGCATCATGTTGGATGCTGGATATGATCAGTTGGATCATTTATGTATGTATGCATCATGTTGGATGTTGGATATGATCAGTTGGATCATGTGTATGTCTTTGTATATGTATCAGGTGGATACATTATATGATCAGGTAGATCATGTATGTTGATATGTATCAGGTATGATCAAGTGGATCATGTATTTGTATATGTATCAAGTGGATACATTGTATGATCAGGTAGATCATGTATGATGATATGTATCAGGAAGATACTGTGTATGCATCAGGTGGATGCATTGTATGATCAGGATGATCATGGATGATGAGCTTCAGGATGTTGCTCCAGATGACATGCATCAGGACGATGCAGTGATAATGATCAGGATGATCATGTGTACATCAGGATGATGTATGGTGAGTATCAGGATGATACTTTATGGCCGTGGACAGGTTGTGTAAATAAGCATATAATAACGCCCTGGGAGGTTTGCAGATTCTCTTGCTAGGTTTTTCCGCTGGCATATAATAGCTCCCTGGGAGATCTGGAAAATGCTATTTCAAGGTTATTCTTTGGGAGGACATGTAATAGTTCCCTGGGAGGTTTGTCGATTCTCTTGCTAGGTTTTGCCGTTGGCAAATAATAGCTCCCTAGGAGATCTGGCAAACGCTCTTTCAAGGTTTTGTCCTATGGCATGTAAGTAGAACTGGGAGATTTGGACAAGATGAAAAAGGCCTTAGATGCTCTTTCGAGGCATTTCCATGACCACATGTAATAAGTCCTGGAGATCTGGACAGGATGAAAAAGGCCTCAGATGCTCTTTAGGGTTGTTGCTTGACAAGACACTCTTTTAAGGTTTTGTGGTGGGGGTCACATGTAATAAGTCCTAGAGATCTGGACAAGATGAAAAAGGCCTGAGATGCTCTTTAGGGTTCTTGCTAGTCAAGAGACTCTTTTAAGGTTTTGTGACAGTCACATGTAATAGCTCCTTGGGAGATCCAATAGGTTGGGTTGTCTGCTCGTAATCAGTCCTGGGATGCTCTTGCGAGGTTTTGTGACGCACGTAATAAGTCTTGAGGATTCCACAGTATGGCCAGTGATGATGAAGACCTGCAGATGGTGGGTCTACATCCAGTATGAAAAAGCACTGGCTCTGTAGAACTTCCTATGATGAGTAGATTCATAGATTGATTGAGATAGCAGCAGCAGTGACGATGACGATGACTTGATGACAATTATCCAGTGACGATGATCGAGAGAAGAAGACTTGTTCTAGAAGACCTGTGTCGAGAAATACCTTCCTAGTTAAGAGGGAGTGTTGATATATATGTAACTTCGGAATGTATTTCACATATATGTATATTGTACTCCTATAGAGATGGTATTTTTCCTCTATACAGAAGTGTTTGTATTCCTATAGGGATGTTAGTATTCCTCTACACGGAAGTGTCGTCATTTATATTGTAAGTGTCATAACTTATACTTGATGGGTTATTAGATCACCTTGTTGGGGTCGGTCCTGTATAAGTCATGTGGGTCAAAGGGTTATTATACCACCCTATTGGGGGTCGGCCATGTGGGTCAAAGGGTTATTAGACCACCCTATTGGGTGTCGGCCCAGTCAGCATTGTGTTATGTGGTTAAGTTGAGGCTGACCTAGTAAAGGTTATTAGGCAAGTCAAGTCAAGTATAAATAGAGTGTGGGAGGCACTCTATTTCATCATTATATTCTCACACACACTCTTTGGAGAGTAGTGCACTTGTGGAGGAGGAGAAGCTGCTGCTAGGAGATGTCTATCTCTTATGCTTGGGTTGTATCATTGATCTATCTATCTCTGAGGAAGTTATTGGGGTTTTTCACCTTTATGGTTTTCCCCAAGTAAACTCTATGTCTCTTGTGTGCTTGCATTATTGTGCCCATGATTGATATGCTATAGATATGTTGTACATGTTGTTCTCTTAGTTAAGATCCTAGATCAGATTGAAGTAAATTCTGAAAAACTAACACTATGTCGCAACATGAAGGTATATCCCTGTAGAAATTTGACCCATTTCATGTGTTATTGATTCAACTTCGACTGAGTATTCAAATACCTCAGTGCTTGGTGATCTGTATACAACAAAAATTCCTTGGGAAACAAATAATGCCTCCACTTCTTGAATAATTGGACAATAGCATAGAAGTCCTGGTCATAGACTGAATATTTCCACTTCACATCATCCAACTTTTCGCTAAAGAATGCAATTGATCGGCCCTCCTAGCTCAACACTGCTCCAATTGTGAATCCACTTGCGTCGCAATCAACCTGGAAAACTTTGTCAAAATTTGGGAGTGCCAACACTGGGCTCTCAGTGACCTTTTCCTTCAACTTGTCGAAAGCTCGCTGGGATGCTTCTGTCCACTTGAACTCTCTTTTGCGCATGCACTATGTCAATGGTGCACAAATCCGACTAAATACCCTAATGAACTTCCTATAGAAAGTGGAAAGTCCATGGAAAATCCCCACTCCAGTCGCACTTGTTGGTTCAGGCCAATCTAGTATCGCCTTCACCTTCTCTGTGTCTAGGTCCATCACTAACCCTTTACCCAAGATTCTGAACCCCAAGTACACTAGTTTTTCCTTCATGAAGAAACACTTTTGCAGGTTCACCATCAGCTTCTCCTTCTGCAATTTCTGCAATACCTGTTGATTGTGCCCCAAGTGTTATGCCCTGGTTCGACTAAATATCAGACTGTTGTCTAGATAGACTACGACAAAATTTCCCAAGAATGGTTTCAGTACTTCATTCATCAATCGCATGAATGTGTTGGGTGCATTAGTCAATCCAAATGGAATAAATAACCACTCATACAGCCCTTCCTTCATCTTGAATGTTGTTTTCCATTCATCTCCTTCTCTAACCCGAATCTAGTGATAACCGATCTTGAGGTCTATCTTCGTGAAGTACTTCACTCCACTCAAACAATCCATCAAGTCGTTCATTCTCGGCAATGGAAATCGATACTTGATCGTGATCTTGTTGATAGCTCTCGAGTCTGTACACATCCTCCATTCTCCACCTTTCTTCGATGCTAATAATGTTGGTACTGCGCACGAACTCAACTCCCTTTGATCAACCCTCTGTCCAACAAATCCTGGACCTGTCAATTGAGGTCCTGACCTTCTATTGGACTCATCCTATGTGGTGCCTTGTTTGGAAGACTCGACCCTAGAATCCAGTTGATTTGATGGGATATGCTCCTTGTCGATGGCAATCCCGTCGGTGTCTCATCAACTACTATGCTTCAAAACTTCTTGAGCATCTTTCCAACTTCGACAGGAATTTTCTCCTCCATTGTCGCACTCTCGACACATGGTCCTTTCAGAATGATAGCATAACACTCTGATTGCTTTTCCTCCCCCACAAGGAATTCTTTCATTGAACACATCAACACGCATTTCTCCCAAAAGTTGCTCTCGCCCTGCTTACCATTGGCATGCTCCAATTTCGGCTTAAGATTCCTCTTCACGCCATTTTTCCACACAGTGAATGTGTTGGCTCAAACATCATAGATCATTTTCCAATCATATTGCCATGGTATTCCTAACAACAGATGGCACACATCTATTGGTATTACGTTGCACAGTACACTATCCTCTAAGTTCCCAACCTTGAAGTTAATCAGGCACTGTCTGGTCACCTTCACATGGTGTCCTTTCTGCAACCATGATATCTTGTAACGGTGTGGATGTTCTCTACATTTCAATCCGATCTTGTCAATCACCTCTTTCGACACAAGATTATTAGTGCTTCCACCATCAAATATGGTTTTGCAATGCCATTCACCGATTCACACCTTCGTTCAAAAGATCGCCTTCCATTGTGCCAGCTCTTGCTCATCGCATTTGTCTTCTTGAACCAATGTTCCGCTGACTGTCAGACTTTGGTTCCTTCTTTTCTCCTCTCTACTGCTATCGGATGTTGATTCTTCCATCTCGTTGACTTGCTCATCTCTTCGATGTTTGGGTTTCGACTCCTCTGCAGCATGTAGGTTTTCTAGGCATTCATATGCCTTGTGTCCCACTCGTCGACACTTGTAACAGATTATGGCTAGTCTATTAGCTCTCCTTCTGTCGGATGGGCCACCTCAACCATACGAACCACGACTGCGGTTCTCATGACCATCGCATCAGTTCTCTTGCGTTTTCTCGCTTGTCAATGTCCCCTCCGCATGTAGACTATCTTTGACAGTTTCCTTCCTGTAACCACTACTTTGGCCTTTTGAGGTAATAGTCCTCGCACGCCGACCAGTCATCCTACCTCTAGTCACTGCAGACTTCCTCGACAGTTTCTCTTCTTCCTTCAAAGCTAACTGGTGGGCTTCGCCCACTGCTCTGAATCTCGACATGCTCAATTCATCCTGAATGGCATATTTCAAGCCATTCACATACCTAGCGACAGTTTCTTCTCCTTCGCTGGTCTACCCCGACCTTATTGACAATCTATAGAACTCTTCCGTGTACTCTTTCATGGTCATCTTTTTTTGTCGAAAGTTTTGCAACTTCCTGAACAAGGAAATTACATAGTCGTTCGGCAAGAACTTCCCTTTCAGCTAGGCGACCATCCAGTCCCAAGACTTGATTTTCTCCTTGCCCTTCTTGACTCTATCAGCCTGTACATTGTCCCACCACAATGAGGCATGACCCTTCAACCTCATACATGCAGTCTTAACCCACTTAGGATCCTTGATTTTCTCTATGTCGAAGTATTTTTCCATCTCTCTGAACCAGTTAATCAAGTCTTCTGGATCTAAACTTCCTGAGTAGGTACGAACATCTATCTTTTCCCGACCTCTCATATCCGTTAGAAGCTTGATGAGTTTTTCCTCTGGTTCATCTTCAACTGCTTCTAGTGGTTCCACTTCTTTGACTTCCTTGTCGCTGTGGTCTAACGCATCAGGAATAAAACCACGCCTTTGGCTTTCTTTGATCACTGCAACTTCATTTGTCAAAGTTCTCATTGTTTGGACACACTTGTCGAACATCTCATGATCAACTGTGACTACTACTCCACACGCTCTTCGTCCTCGGACATTAACGCCTCTGTGAGCCATTTTCAACCTTTGCTAAAACTCTCACTTGTCCAATTGCAACCGGACTTCAACAAGAAGTGTACAACTCTACCCAACCTCAGCTGGAGCTATTCAATGTACTTGTAGGCTCAATATCACTGACATTCTTCTGTGCACATGGATTCACTTCCTGCTAGATTCAACGGGACTCACTTCCGGGCTCTGATACCAACTGACGCAAACCCACCTCGTCGAAACAAGGTTCTTTGTTATCATTACAAACGACACAACCACAATGCTCACACAAACAAGATGTAAAGCATGATGCCAGAAGTGGCTTATATTACTTCTATCAATTGGTTACAATGCAGAATAATTGTAAATACAAATAATTAATTATCGGTCGGCCTCAGCCGTTACAATACAGAAGTAACTATGGTGTGCTCTCTCTGTGTGTCGACCTCACCCTCTCCTTGTTTGTTGCGGAACTCTGAGCTATGGCTTGATCTCCTTTGCGTTTGGAAGCTGTGTGATTGTTCTCTCCAATCTACAGAACTTCTCCCCGAACTCTGCTCTGCAACTGCTTGAATCCCCAAAATGCCAAGTCCCTCAACTGATCCCAACTCCCTCATCTTCTACTCTACTGTTGTTGTTCCCGAGACCACTACGATCCCCGAGACACGCTTTCTCTGTCATCCTGTCCTTCCATGATCCTGCAGAACTGCAACTATTAGCGCCTTTGCTATGCTACACAACCTCTTCCCGTGACAACATATGTCATGTCTTCACCCACCTGCAATAATTGCTATAAACTTCCTTAGCAACCCCGAACTGCTTCCAAGTGCTCACCTTGACTTCTACGCGTCCTCTGACAAGCTACAGTAAACCATCACGTCGGCCATACTGCTTTCCATCAGCTTTGACTCACCTGTTGGCTTCACTCTACACTTAGGCTTCGCCAGTCTGCTCCTTCCTCCTCGCTTGGCTCATGCCCAAACTATCGATGTCGTGGTTTGACAACCTATCGACCTTCCTACGACTCTGTGGCAACTCGTTCACATGTTGATTCTTGACTTCTTCACTCCTGTCGACTGCTTCAATAGTTCCCTACTCGACTTGTTGACTTCGACAATCAACCTGCTCATCCGCACCAGTGGTCGTTGGCACTCCCTCTGGTCGGCTCCCTCATGTCGATCAACTTCGAATGATTTGCCTAGGCCCCGATGCTTCTGCATCATGATGGACATGAGTACTAAAACTAACCTTGACCATTTAAATTTCTAGTTTTTATTTATAGCCTTATAGTATGTTTTGTTACTAGACCAATATGTGAGGCAATACACCTTTGTATAGAATGTTAGTTATTTTCAATGAATTACATGTATTCGAAAACCCTTAGTCATGCTTCACATACCTACCCACCATTTTGTAAACCTTCATTACACAATTTAACAACAACTTTTTTCATATACAAATCTATATCTTTTACTCAAAAAATTGATAATAATAATGATATAATAAATATATATCATTAATTAATTAATAGTTATTAAATAAATAATAATAATTAATAACAATGGAAGATAATGCTAATGACATGGCCTAAAAGTTCTAATAGAAAGCTTGATAGGAGGGAAAGGATCTTTCATGTTGCTCCAAAATGTGTGACGCAAATAATGATACAAGTTAACATTTCTAACACAAATTGCAACTTAACATTTTTAACACAAATTGCAAGGCAAAGTAAAACTTCTACTATTAAATGTGACATAAAGGCAACACATTTCTATGTGTTACATAAAGCCAACACATTTTTATGTGTGATCCAAATAATAACTTAGGATATTGTGATGCAAAGTAGAACCTTCGATGCAAAATGTCATGCAAATACTCTGCATATTGGTGTTGCGTAGATGTATGGGATCCAAATCATGACATACGAATATATTAACATGATGCAAAATGCAATGTTCATAAATTCATAAAAATTAAAAAAATTATTTAACACATTGTTGATTTCAATGTTATGGTTAGTTTGATGAACTACCTCTAAAAGTTGAATTTATTGAGCTTCATGAAGAAATCCTTGACATTGATAAATCTATATTAATGGTACTTACATTTCCATAATTTTCAAATAAATAAGTTATCTTTATAAAAATATTTATTCTTATTTCCCTTATTTATCATTGATTTTAATAAACAATATTATAAATAAATTAACACAATTCCATTTTCATTTTAACCTTTTCGCAAAATAAACCATTGATAATTCTTCTTTCAATTAATTAATTTTCAATAAAAATGGATACATTCTGTGTTTTATTTGGCATAATTGTGATATCTATGCCAATGTTCCTAATATCTTATTATCAAACTCAAATTTGGAAAAAAAAATGAAGTCAAGTCCAACAATCGTTTCACGCTCCCATTCATGCTTCCATCTCGCCACAGATTGCAACTGAATGTTGGAAAGCTTTGTGATGTCAAAATATTGACTACAACTTTTAAATGTTTGTGAGTCGATTACTTTAATACGACATTGTTTTCTAAATATTGACTACAACTTTTCAATGTTTGTGAGTCGATTACTTTAATACGACATTGTTTTCTAGAAGATTGGAAGATTGTCAGCATATGAAAACATTGTATTTGGTTGGTTGTGGATGTCAAAGTTAGTGAGTATGACGATTTGTTTTGGGGAAACGTTATGATTGATGTGCATATCAACAACATAGATCTATCTGAAACCTGTATCTATTAAGCACCAAGAGGGATCCAATTTCTTGAGGTGTATTTCTTTTTTTAAATTTAAACTCAAGAAATTTGATCTCTCTTGATTCATAGATCCGGGTTTAAGTTTTAAGTTTTTATTTTATAAACGAACATCTATTTTTTAATTACTTTTCATAATATTTTATTTTATGAACCAACATGGATTTTTTTAAATACTTTCCATAATTTTTTATTTTATGAGTCGACATGAATTTTTTTAATTAAAAAAATTACTTTTTACATTTTATTAGATGTGACGCTACATACATGTTACAAGATCTCCCCCATACTGGGCTCTAGAGCACCTCGTTTCACTCGTGCAATAACATTCTTGATACTTATCCAAGGGCATGTAGCAAAGTCAAATAGTTGATTTTAGTTGATACTTATCATTGGATGGGAAGTTGACTTCTCAGTATGTCCCTGTCCCTTTGACTTTGTTGTAACCAACATAGATCCATCTTAAACCCGTATCTATCAAGCACCAAGAGGGATCCAATTTCTTGAGGTGTATTTCTTTTTTTAAATTTAAACTCAAGAAATTTGATCTCTCTTGATTTATAGATCCGGGTTTAAGTTTTAAGTTTTTATTTTATAAACGAACATCTATTTTTTAATTACTTTTCATAATATTTTATTTTATGAACCAACATGGATTTTTTTTAAATACTTTCCATAAATTTTTATTTTATGAGCCGACATGAATTTTTTTAATTAAAAAAATTACTTTTTACGTTTTATTAGATGTAACGCTACATACACATTACACCATCTCCCCCATACTGGTTTCACTAGGTGCAATAAGTATCCAATAACACAACTCTACACCCACCATATTCTAGACGAGCAATACACCCGATCATAACATTTTTTATGCCTGGCGAGGTCAAAATTTATATATAGTTCAAACAATCAAATAAACTAACAGAGTCACTGAACTTGTGGTCAGTGAACACTGATAGGTCACAAGTTAAGTGTCATGGACAAGTTATTCATTACTTGTTCTCCATGCTTAGTTGTAATCATTTGTTTATGCCTTAGTCACATGTTAGCTTCTTTCGTTAAATGGGTTGTTCGTCCCTACATGTTATCCATGCAGTTATCCATACATCAACTACTACATTTTTATTTTTATTTTTTATAATTGTTTATTTCTAATTTTGAAGGGCGATCATAAAATCAATATGGACAACACACTTATGTCATCATCCTTAAATCTAGAAATAGTATAAATAGTAGTTCATCCAAAATTCTAAGATATATACACCTATGGATATAATTAATATGAAAGAACACAAAAGGTAGAGTGGATAATTACTTTAAGAAACTAAAATGAGTAAGCGATGAATTTAATGAATCGGTGAAGACTAAGGAAACTTGGGAATAAAGTTTCCATGGTTCTACGGGGTTTGATTTCTCATCTGTTGGTTTGGTATTCAACCTGAATATGCGTATCCAGCAATTGTCATTGTGTATATCAATAAGTCGCCTGACCCATTGTATTATTTATGCCTCGTCATTTTAGTCAACCTCAATTGATGAGGTTGAGGATTACTCTTGATCAGCAATAACCAGTTTTGAGCAAATTAATAGAGAGTTTTAAAAAAAGTAATTCTAGCCAATTTTAAGGGAATTACTTCGGTCGTTTCTTGTATTTGTGGTGAGATTTGGAGCTTTCTTGTTCTGTCTTGAATGGTAGATGGGAGACTAAACTAATGACTTTCTTCTTTCTTCTCTATGTTATAGTTCTATTCTAAATAGCAATTGCAATCAAGTGAGTAGCTCTTCATGTATGAACATTTTTTTTTAGATTTTATTATGATAACGTTGGGTTTATTGATGTTAATGACTTTAGTAGAACTCCTAGAGAACTTTGATATGCTTATAAAAATTGAGTTAATAATTAAAAAAATACAATACATATATTTTTATTATATATATATGAGATGAGAGAAGGATTCTAATGAGTCCTACCATATTAAAGTCGATGCAAACCCTTCTACTATTATTATTATTGTTTTTTTTCGTTTTTAAATTACAAACCTCAACTTTTAAGTTACAAACCTCAACTTTACTTATATTTTAATTTATTAACATTATATTATGTAATATTATAATTGGTAATGTATAGATTATAAATCATTTTTTTAAATGTATTAAATTACTTAAGTATTAAGGAATAAAAAGTCTATTTATGTGTAAATGTTAAAAATAATTAAAATTAATATATTTATGATGTTTGTGTGTGAACGCTATTTTTCATTAAATGCTTTATAGAATATCCTTTTTTCCCAAAATATTCACATGGAATAAAGTTCAACGACCATCTACCATGCTTAAATATTTAAACAACGACCATATACAATAATATCTAATAACCATATAAAAGGACTTGCTTAATCACGTAAAGAGCTTGCTTAAATATTTGAACAACCACCATATACAATAATATCTAATAACCATATAAAAGGATTTTCTTAATCACAATTGAAGTGTGACCTAAAATCTCAATTGAGCTAGCTTTAAAATAATCTTTCTACACTAACCCTAAACTACCATAATCAGCCCTGATCACGCAACACAATTTCTATATAACTTGCTTCCCCAACGTATACTTGAAGTTTGAAAAAACTATAAACTTATTTACGTTTATAAACGTAAATGCATCCATTTGAATTGGGCAATGCACATATCGGCTTCGAAAACAAAGGGCTGATATGTGTCATTTGTTTTTTGTCGGCTCCAAAAATAAATCGGTGAAATGTCTCATGTCTTTCACATATCCATTCCAAAAATAAATAAATAAGATATGTTAAGTATGTCACATGTCAAAAATAATATGTAAAATATAAAATAGTATGTAAAATATATTTAGTATAAATATTTGAATTTGAATTTCAAATTTTAATTGAATACTTAAGCAATTTCAGAATACTACAAATATCTAAACCAACAATTTCATATTCCAAGGCGAATTCTATGAGCAATTTCAGATTCTAGGGCGAATTCTAAAGATAGGCGAAATCAATTTAGTCTTTTTTCGATCAAACAATGTTTCGATGTTTAGATTTGTTATCTTCTATTCCAATAGTTGTGAATTCAATGTTAAATGAGAAACCAAACATCAGAGGACAGGCTATAGTAGAAAGTTTACATTTGAAAGGATACATGTTAAATGCTATCAAATGTTCTAGGTATCAACGGTCGTAGGGTTGAACCTCTCAAATTTGCAAGACTGAGCTCTTTAATAAAGCAGTTATTCTTTGCAACAAGCTGAGCCGTTGTAACCTAAATCTTTCGAGCTTCCCGTAAAAATTTGAACACATGAAGAAAACCAAATCGAGATTGGAAATTAGTTGGCCACTCATAACTCTCACACATTTCAGTAATATGGTCCCAAAACTTTTCGAGCTCTCACCTATGCAAACTAGCATTCTTGAAAGAGTCATAATGTCCGTCACTTTCTCATGACAAATCATTTTATACCACTCAAACTCGAACATATTAACTTCTGGGAGACCTAGTAAAATTTATCTGTCTTTTAGTTGGGAAAAATCAATATATACAAAGTTTACCTCACCAATTCAAGCACAGATTTCAAACACCACGTAGCAATATTCCTAAATGAAACAAATAAAATAGAGAAGAGAAGATAAAAGTACTACAATACACTGATACAGTCAACAATAAGAAACTAGCATACAAAGTATACACGAACTTATAAACTCAAAAGACAAATAATAAGATTCTATTCAGTTTTTTACCTTCGAGTCTTAAGAAATTTTCTCCTCTATCTCCATGGTGGAATGGATATTCTCCTTGACCTCCCCTGTGGAAGAAATAATGTACTGCTCGATAGTGAAATTGCAACAGCATTTACGTAACTTTGGAGATATAAATGCCAATTCATTTGTGTGCTTTAAATGTCACACATTTGCACAGCTTTTTAGATTAGGAAATGTGGAGTAAATGACCACATTAAAAAAAACTACACCCATATATTCGTTGGCTGAGGTAAAGATTAAAAAAATTATTAATGAAAAAGAATTAAATAACCTATTACATTTGATAGAACGTGAACCTCTACCATAGTTGGGAAGGATTAAGTAGTGTTGCTCCAGCACTGCGGGTTCGAGATAATCAAACGTTTAATGGGTTTGAGTTTTTTTCACCTGCTAGCACTCAGGTTAAGAGGTCAAATCACTTTGATTTGAGAATATATTTATAAGGATTTATAAATTTATGTGTTACATTATGTTTTGGAAAATAAAATATTATTTTAAATTTTGGAAATGAGAAATTTATTTATAGTTAGATGCTCCCTCTGCTATCTAAATGTGAAAAATCCAGTTATAGTTATAGTCAGTTTCCACCTAAAACCAATAGTCAACCTCATATAGCAGTGGGACTAAAGAATGAGTAAGCATATCTAAACAAATGAACGATGAATAAGTCATGCCTAAAAAAGAAAAAGGATGGAGTAGTAAGTAGCATCACAAAAATTGAAGAGTGAATAAGTTTCATTGCAAAATAAACAAATCACATGTAAAATAGTTAGATATCACATCAAATTATATAGGTAAGAAGATGAATGAAAATGCAAAATTTTTAAAATAGAAATATATATATTTTTTAAATGATGTTATTATTTTAATATGTTTAATATTTAATTATATTATATAGTAATGTATAGTTATTCATGAATTTGATTTCGAGATCTTTTGTTCATAATTTATAATAATCAACCATTTAAACTAACCTACCAAGTTTTTACACATATATATAAGTGAAATATATAAATCTTTACAATGATTTATATATCTTATATTGACATATTATTAATAAAATCAATAATATATAAAATATTGTTCTCAAACCAAGTAGGAACAATAACAATATTCATAAAAGTATTTGGTAATTTTTAAATGCCTTATTAATTATTGAAAGTAATGGATGCTTCTTGCAATTGTATTTATTTTTCTCTTCGAAATCAAGTCTTTTATGAAATAAACTTCTCAAAAGTAATTCATGTTGAAGTCTTTTATGAAATAAACTTCTCAAAAGTAATTCATGTTTATAGAATGATCCATGAATACAATTTGTAATTAATCAATATGTATATTATTTTATTATTTTAATTTAATAAGAGAGTGAACATTTTAATATATGTTATTGAATATGGAATTTTGTAAATAAAAAGTTTACCAGTATTCCTTTGGATTAATATGTAATTCATGTTAGGTATTTGTAAGTGTATAATATGTATATATTAATTAATATTATATATACAAATTAAAAAATATACATATAATTTTATGTTTTTTCTAAATGAATAAAACTAATAATAATTATATATATATATATAGTTTTATTGATTTAGAAAAACATAAAATTATATGTATATTTTTTAATTTGCTATGTCATGTTAATATGTTATTATGTTTTGCTTGTAATTGTCTTTTAAAGGCCCTAAACTTAAGGAAATAGATTTTAAAATTTTAAACAACTTTTTTTATAAGCTAATGTTACTATGCAAATGATGTTATTATGCAAATGAGCTTTAGTCTCAATTCTATTGATGGAATGCATTCATTATAAAATGAATTATGGATGCTTTATCGTTCTATCTATAATGTCTTTTCTCATTACATTAATAGGTGTTTATATCTTAGAATTTGGGGTGGACTAATATCTATGCATTTTCTAGATTTAAGGATGATATGACAAATGACAATTGGACTGTCCAGATTGATTTTATGGGCATTGTTCAAAATTATATATTAAAAAAAGAAATTAAAAAGGAAAAAGAAAACAGGCAGCTAATGCATGGATAATAGATAGTGAAAGACAACCCATTTAACTAAATAGGTAGTTGAGGCATAAACAACAATACCTAATTATAACTAAAATGAAGAACAAGTAACCCATGACTTGTTCATGGCACTTAACTTGTGACCTATTAAATAACTATAATAATGTTATATTTTATTTCATTTATTATGATTCTTAAATACATAAAAAAACTCATTTAAAAGTTTTTAGGTTTCTACCAACCATATTCAATTCTTGAAGTTTGAAAAACAATTAACCTATAAACGTAAATAAATATATCCCATTTGAGCTGGGCATTTAGTTATTACGTATGGCATATCTGCATTTAAATTTTATTTGTTGAATTTAGAAATTTAAATTACTCAATATCGACATAAAAACTTAAAGTATATCATGCTTTTATCAAACTCAAATCTGAAGAAAATGTCAAAACTAACTGATGCATTCGTTTGTTTGGGCGCAACTCTTGGCTTGACAGAATGTCAAAGTATTGACCACTGCAATTCAATGTTTGCAACTCAATTAATTTGCCACGACATTGTGGCTGTGGGTAAGTAGTGGCTATCCTTGAAAGTATTGTCGATGTGTTTGAATGTCGCGTTGATGTATTACTATCGCGTTGATGTATTACAGTTCATGTTCTTTGCACGAGCTATCGCAAAGTTGACAACCAACACAAATTTGATCAATGGAACCATTTTCAACCTCAGAAATCCTTCTCAAGCTCAAAAAATTAAAGACATTAATGAAAGAACACAAAAAGTCGAGGAAGTAGTGTATTTAAGGAATTTAATGAAAGAACACAAAAGGTCAAGTAAGTAGTGAATTTAAGGAATTAGGGTAACTGATGATTTGAAGGAATCGGTTAAGTCTAACTAAACTTGGGAAGTGCCGTTTGATTTATCAGCAGCCGTTGGAATGCCTAGCTATTCAACCTGAATATGCTCATTTACCAAGTTTTTGTAAACGTGAACACTTTAATGATTTCCATAAACGATGTGGGTTTTGTAAAAACCCATTACACTTACAAGCTCCATCAACTTCGTGTGCTCACCCTACAATACATCCCTAGTGATCATAATAATAGCGATGCAAAGTAAATGTGTCTTACAATAAATAAATAAATAATGCAAATTCATTTTCATTTTAAATCTTTCCTACCACAAACCAGTAATATCTTTGTCTTTCTTTTAATGTATCAATAATTAATCACAGTTAACATATGCCGTTGTTTTCGTTTCGTTGGGGTGTCCGAGACTCCGAAAGTCGAGTCTGTATCCACGTAAAAACTCAAACTATATAACGTGATGGTCAAAGTCAAATTGGATCAAATTGTTAAAGTCAAGCGCAACATTTGTTCCGCGTTGCCATTCATATATGGTGATACTAGGGCTTCCGTCGGGTCAGGGCTAGAACGCATTACCGTCGTGAGTGAATGTCAATGCACGGCTTTTGTGTTTTAATGTTTGTAAGTCAATCACTTTACTACGACATTGTTTCTGTGGGAGATTGTCAATATTTGAAAGCAGGGGAGAATACGAAGTTGATGTATTTATATTAAAATACTTGGATCGATTCAAAGCAGTTCATGACCTTCTAACGAGGGAGAGCAAATTTCACAGCGCACAACATCAGGCTCAAACAATCAAATATATTAATGAAGGAACACAAGAGGCTGAGTAAACGATAAATTTAAGGAATCAGTCAAGTCTCACGAAACTTGGGAATAAAGTTTCGAGTGTCTTGCGGGGTTTGATCTCTCAGCAGCTACTGGCCTGGTCAACTATTCAACCTGAATATGCTTACCTACCTCCTTCTGCCCTTGCCATTGTGTATATAAATGCATCGCCTCCTGGTTTCGTTCAACTTCAACTGATATCGTTGGGGATTACTTCTCATCGATAAAATTCAGTTTGAAAATAATTATTTTTGTTCGTTTCTTGTATTCCTGGTGCCATTTCGAGCTTTCTTGGTCTGTCTGTAGTAGCAGATTAAGATACTAGAATTTTCATTCCATTCCATTTCATTGATTGATTGACGTGAGAGGCAATTGCACTAACGTTATCGTCGAAGAGGGGCCATGAAGACAGGCAGCTTGTTTTTCTTCTTCTTCTTAATTTCAGTAGCAGCAATACTATCGAATGAAGGTGCAGTGGATGCAGGTAGAATCATGAAAAAGGGAAATATTGTAACAGCCCAAGCTGATACAATTCCATGCGATCATTACAATATCGGCCTTAATGGAGTTTATGAGGTGGCAGATATATTGAAGAATAAACTGCCATCTGGTCCAAGTCCAGGAGTAGGTCACAATTACATCAATTCCGTGGGTTCTGCAAATATGAAGACTAGCAATACCTTGAAGATGAACAAACTTCCATCTGGGCCAAGCGGAGGAGTCGGCCACAATAATATCAATGGCGATGGGAAGGCATCAGCAGAGAGATTAATTTCTAGAACGCCGTTGAACAAACTTTCATCAGGTCCGAGTGGGGGAGTAGGGCACAGCCTTAACGATTGATGGCCACGAGTAAAATAAAGCCCTGACAACTCAACTCAAACGGTGATAATATGCTTTCTTATTTTGAATGATTCTGTTTCTATGTTGTTCTTCAAATTTAAATAAGAAATAGAATTGATGTCTAAGTATTTATACGATTTGGGTACTTCTTTATGTTGAATGGATGCTTTTTATTAATCTAATTATCATAATTTTGGTTCTATAGACATTAATTGTATTTTTATAATTTATGTATAAGTGTTTGATAATATTGTGTTATTTGTAAATAATTTAGTTGTGTTAATAACAGGAAGAATATTTTTTCAGTAGAAAAAATGCATACTATTGATATTTAATGATGAATCAAATAGTATATGATTAGAGTCTCATCTAGACTGATCAAGGATTTACATAAAAAATAAAAACTTGTTCAAAAAGAGCAAAAAATTATCCAGCATATAAAAGTCAGAAAACACTGAGACAAACTATATCTCATAGATATTTACAAAGCAATGGACAACTCTGTAACCCTTATGTAATTCTTCCCACAAAATGAAACCTTCATCAACAACCAAAAACAATTTAAATAAAATATCAACCTGAAGTTATGCTGACGATCAACTAACTAGATTACAGAATTTTTTTGTTTTATAATATTAATATTGTCACCATAAAATTTTCATTTTAAATTTAAATCTATAAAGTACATAAAATTTAAAAAAATTTACATACAAAGTTTGCCTAACGCTAACCAAAAAATACCAAAACCAAAAACTGATTATGTAACATAGACAATACATTACTTGAATTAAAAGTTCCCTACTCCATTGCACCATCATTACTCTAATAATCCTATCAATTGAATATTGAATATTCACATGGTTATGTAACATACCTTACATTAATTTGAAAGTTAGCATTACATTATTTCTATTGATATTCAAATCAGTCTCACTTTACATTTATTTGAAAGTTAAAATTGTATTATTTTTTATTGATATTCGAAGGAGTCCCTTGTATTGTTCTTCCTACCATGTAAGTTGTATGTAACTTTAGTTGTGGTGGGTAGGTTGTGTTCTTCCTACCATATAAGTGGTATGTAACTTTAATTGTGGTGGGTAGGCTTTTTTGGCTCCAAACCGTTAGCATCTTAAAAGTTTTATAAAGTAATTAAATATTTAAGTGTATGTTAAATATTTAAGTGTATGTTGAAAATATTTATTTTACAAAGAAAACTAAATTCATAACCTATTATTTATATTTTAAAATTTATAACAATACAATGTTATTGAAAAGTGTTCAAATGCATTATCAATATGATAAACTATCTTTTTCATTTGAATTTATGCTCAAACTGAGAATATAATTGTCACAAAAGAATACTACACAATTTTAAATATAAAGCATATTATTTCAATAGAAAAATGTAACATAATCAATAATCAATTGAAATAATAAAAATAAATAAGGATTTTCACTTGGATGGAAATTTTCCAAGTAAATTGCTAAGAAGAAATTGAAGACCAAGACAATATGCATACAATTTACATGACCAAATTGATTAACAAATAATGATAATCATCACACAACTTTTTTAATAAGTTTCTTTACTTACAAAGATCAAACTTGACACTTTTTTTACCAATGAGAGACTTGTGTAGGTCCTAATTTGGTGTTGGATTGTGACAAATATGAAACTCATAAACCACCAAATATAACTTGAAAAATGAACTCCATACTCGAGGAAAGACGAGAAGATATATATGCAAATGAACAATATGAAATTTTGTTATTATAATTACAAGCTAACAAATCTTCTCATATGGTAGAAAAAAGAACTAGTAAAAACCCTTATTTTAATATTTCTTACTAATCAATTAACTTTGGTTCTATTAGTATAGATCCATATTAACTCTAATCATCTACCAAATAAAAAGAGAAATTAAATTTCTTAAAACACAAACATTTTATTAAATTTTCCATTTTAAAAAATGTTTACATCTCAATTGTTTTAAGATGTGAAACAAAAACCTCACTCTTAGTCTCTTTGATTACAAGTGGATATATCATTGTGCTCATTCTCTCATACAACCAAGGTGCAGTAAAACATATATGTCCATAAAATATAGGTTGATGTTAACAATGGATCTAATAAATCGCGAGAGGGATCACAAGAGGAAAGGGAAGGCGTGGGGACACTATTATATAATAAAAAATTATTCTTTGAATGGTGAGGCAAATTACAATAATTCAGCGTAACCAAAACACTAATTATGGAAGAAGATATACAATATGCACAAATTGTGTTTAACTTTTCAACATAATTAAAACACAAATTTAAGAATATAAGAATAAGATATACAATATCCATAAAATTTGTTAATATTAAGCAAAGTGTTAAAACGCAAAGTTAAGAAACTAGATATACAATATGCATAAAATGTGTTTAACATTAAACAAAGTGTTCGCATGACTAAAAAGGTTGAAGATATTAATTTTGCATAAAAAGTTCTTTTAAGTTAGTTATGAATTTGTTTTAAGGAATAAAAATTAGTGAATTTGGATGATATAATTTTTAAAGTGAATCGTGTCTTTATTATTGGTAATAAATTAGTATAGATCCAAATCCTAGGTTCTATCAAGTGGATCAAATCTCTCTTATATTTACTTTTTATTTTGTATTATTCTTTTTTGTTTACTTTGTATTATTTTGTTACTAGACAAACATTTGACAAACTCAACAAACACTCCACAAATGTTACAAGATCTCCCTCATATTTACATTTTACTTTGTATTATTCTTTTAGGTTTATGGCTGACACAATATTTATTACTTTTTACTTTGTATTATTCTTTTTTGTTTAGATTGTATTATTTTGTTACTCAACAAACACTCCACAAACTCAACAAACACTCCACAAACTCGACAAACAAGATCTCCCTCATAGTGGGTTGTAGACTATATATTAAATCATTCAAATCTATGTTAATCACATTTAAATTCGATATTTAAAACGTATGTAACTATTTAATGTCCTTGATTATATGGAGTAAATAAATTTATACTTCGATATATTATTAAAGTTTCATAAATAAATTTATACTTTGCTATATTATTAAAGTTTGATAAATAAATTTATACTTTGATATATTATTAAAGTTCCAAAATAGGGAGGGTGTCCCATGGGAAGGGAAATGAGAAGAAGAAAAGAGAACATTATAGAGGATTACAAAAATTTCCACTATGGTTCATTTTTATATGTATAGAAAATTCATACAATAGCCATGATACCTCCACTCCACCCATACTTGCAAGTAAGTGGAAACCATAATATTGTATTATGTAATCTAGCCTTAAAGGGTAACTTGGGTAGGAAGGTGTGTGTTTGAACGGTGTGGGGGTGACAATTACGATGGATGTAAATAACTAAAGCAATCATGAGGATTTGGTCATTCCAAGAATATCGAGGCAAAAATTATTCATGTTAAGTAGGGCTTCACAACTCTAAAGGGATGGTGCAAGGTAATGATACCCATTTATGACGTGTTAGTTGCAATGGACTTCCTGAAAAATAGGAATACAACCATTAAAATGAATTTTTAGAGGTACCTACACAACTTTCTAGAATATGGTGTAAAAATATTTTTCTTCTCCCTCCTTCTAGCTATATCTACCTTTCTCAATATAATCACACACCCCCTCCCTCTTTATAATCCCACCCCTCTCTCTTTCTTTCAACCCCCCATCTATCCCTATACCTTAAAGCATAATCTTCCCATCTCTCGCTATACCATAAATACTAAGCCCCCCATCTCTCTCTGACCATAAACCCTAACACATCCTCTCTCTCTCTCTCTCTCTCTCTCTCTCTCTATATATATATATATATATATATATATATATATATATATATATATATATCCTTGCCCCCTACCCTTAACTACCCACTCACTCACTCTCTTTTGATCCCTCACTTAGTCATACCACCAAACATCACCTCTCTCTCTCTCTCTCTCTCTCTCTCTCTCTCTCTCCCTATATATATATATATATATATATATATATATATATATATATCCTCCAAACCCCTACTCTTCACCCTCATACCCCTACCCCCCCTCTATCTCTCTCTCTCCCCTACCAGTAACCAGCTCTCCATCCCTCTCACTCTCTCTGTATTCTTCTTCCACTACTCCCCCCTACCATTAACTAGCCACTCCCTCTCTTTCTATACTTCTCTCACCTACTCCTACCACTAACCTCCTCTCTCTCTCTCTCTCTCTCTCTGTATATATATATATATATGCCCGTAACCCCCAATCTCTCCCCCTCTATTTAAATCCCTAACCCCCAATATCTCTCCCTCTCTATAAACCCCTACACTGCAATCTCTCTCTCTCTAAGCCACTAACCCCCATTCTGTCTCTCTCTTTAACCCTCTAAACCCTACTCTCTCTTTAAATCTATAACTCCGAATTAATGTCTCTAAACCCCAATCTCCCTCTCTCTCTAAACCTAAAACTTATAATTTCTCTCTCTAAACCACTAACCACCTCCCCATCCCTCTCTCTCTCTCTATATATGCCTCTCCCCCTTACCAACCCCTACTCTTAGCCACCAAACCACTCTCTCTCTCTCTCTCTCTCTCTCTCTCTCTCTCTCACAAACCCACAATCTCTCTCTAAACACTTAACCCTCTCTCTCTTTCTAAATATCTCTCTATCTCTCTCTATCTCCCTAACCCACAATATCCCTCTCTCTCTCTAGACCCCTAACCTCCAATCTCTCTCTCTCTAAACCCCTAACGTCCAATATGTCTATTTATCTCTCTCTCTAAATTCATAACCCCCAATATATCTCTCTATATATCTAAAACCATAACCCCTAATCTCTCTCTAAATCCCTAACCCCCAATATCTCTCTTCCTTTCTCTCTCTCTCTCTCTCTAAACCCATAACCCTCTCTCTCTCTCTCTCTCCCCCTAACCCACAATCTCCTTCTCTCTCTCTAGACCCCTAACCCCCAATGTCTCTCTCTCTCTCTCTCTAAACTCAAAACCCTCTCTCTTTCTCTAAACCCCTTAAAGATTTCACAATAATTCATGTATGGTACTCTCTCTCTCTCTCTCTCTCTCTCTCTCTCTGGGGCATCCAAAAATTAATAGTAGATATTGGTCAGCTTCTACATCTTTTGCTTCAAGACTTCACACTCTTTCACATTTGATACTATCTCTCTCTCTGAATCTAAAACCATAACCCCAATATCTCTCTCTCACAACCCCTAACCCACAATCTCTCTCTCTCTCTCTCTCTCTCTCTCTCAACCCCTAACACCCAATCTCTCTCTCTAAATAACTCCTAATTTATCTCTCTTAACCACTGACCACCTCCCCATCCCTCTCTCTCTGTATTTATATGCCTCCCCCTACTCCCCCTACCCTTAGCCACCCACTCACACTCTCTTTCTATATATATAATTTTATAGATATTTTTAGTTATTTTAAATTCCAATATACTATTTACTTCACACTATATTTAGGATCACCCCATAATGGTTACTTACAGATATTTTCTCTTAAGTTTGAGCTAGATTCTTGTTATATATCAATAACATATATATTTTATTAAATGTTGTAAAATGTATTTGTAAATTTTAATTAAAATGAATTAAAATTCCTATTTATATAAAAGCTGGTAAAACAAAGGATCAAAATATTAATGTTCTTTATGGAGTGATATATGGCTATAAATAAGTTCATATATCTCTATTACATAACAAAAAGATGCATAATTAAAATCAAATGATCAATATACAAGTTCTACTTACTCCCATTCTTACCTATCGTAACCCCAAAGTACATAGTGGTAAAATCTAAAATATTACACCTTATTTATCTTTAAAAAATTCATTATTTCTTCAAGATACAAAATCCAATCCCGTGATAGTTAACCTAATTAACAGTGTTGTATAAAAATTCGATGATTTGGATTTACGATTTTAACCAATGTTTTTTTCATGTGAAACACCTAGGAATACCACATAGTTAACAACACGGTCCCCTAGAAACATCCCATTTCAACCCCAACTTGATCCTAATTGACATGACAATACCCCTCAAACCACATCTTTTCACTGACAATACCCCTCAAACCACACCTCTTCACTAAGAGAAACTTCACAAAGTCTAAGCGAACAATCATAGAAAATGCAATAATCCAAGTTACATCTTTCAAATTTCTATGATTTTACTCATTTAAGGGCGTAAACATATTGTGCTCCGCTAAGCTATATTATAGGTTAATTCAATGTTAATAAATATTTTAATTATTAAGTTTATTTTTATAAATTTGTGTTGAGTTTGATGATGATTCTTTACATCACAAAAATTTCATACACCAATTCATACTTTAGTTATGATCATTCAATGGTTAACAAGATCATAGTTTAAAAATTAAATTATTATTATAAATATCACATCAACCACATAAAAAATGTAAAACACTAACACAATATAGAATTAATTTGATTTCAATTCAATCCAATATAACATGGTATAAATATCCCAAAAATAAAGTGTGTTTGGGATAGGTTAAATGCAAATGGTATGTTTTAACACAATTATGGTTTAACAAATTGATTTAAAAGAAGCAAAATTTACATAATATATCAAATTAGGATAAAATTTTAAGTTTCATTATCTTATTCATTGTAGGAAACTTGGGGTTCGATGGCTAAGTAGTTTTGTGCCAAAAGTTTTTTTTCCTACTACAATTTTGTGGCAAGAGTATCATTTTTCTATAGCTTCTGTCTTATAGCAATAACTATTATTTCTATTAGCAACTGCGGGGACATTTCCACATCGTGGCTCTTGTATAATTAATATATGACGTAACTAGTATTAACAAATTAAGAAAAAGAAGAATATAAACAAAACAAATGTAACAATAGAGGGAAACAGAAAAAAAAAAGTGAAAAATGAATGAGCGGTAAATTAGAAAATAGATTGAGAGGGAAAAAAAAATAGGGCTTCCAATAGATCCGATCTCCACGAATTGCTGAGAGAAAGTGTCATTCAGATGGCTTTGGCAATCAATACTTCTGTCGGTGTGATTTTAATTTTCATTGTTTTGTGTAGCGATTCATCATACATAGTGATCCATTATGCCGAGCGATCTCCCGAGTTAAATTGTCTCTATTTTTTTCTAGGTTTTACTTTGTATTTTGGCTATTCAGATTCATTATGTGATTACTTTTGAATTGAAAGTAGGGGGAAACGATTTTTAGAAGCTTGTACCTGATGTCCGTTCCACTCTGAATTTTATGTTTTCTAGTGAATATTCATCACATTATCTCTCCATCATTCGACTTTGATCCCTTGTAAAAACCCTAAAGCATTTGATGACTTCTTTTGGGGAAACTAAAAAAAAAGGTCAAGTGAGAATGGCACAACTTCAAGTGCAACCCTACTCCATTGCACCATCATTACTCTAATAATCCTATCAATTGAATATTCAATACTCACATGGTTATGTAACATACCTTACATTTATTTGAAAGTTGTCATTACATTATTTCTATTGATATTCAAATCAGTCTCACTTTACATTTATTTGAAAGTTAGCATTGTATTATTTTTTATTGATATTCAAAGGAGTCCCTTGTATTGTTCTTCCTACCATGTAAGTTGTATGTAACTTTAGTTGTGGTGGGTAGGTTGTGTTCTTCCTACCATGTAAGTTGTATGTAACTTTAATTGTGGTGGGTAGGCTTTCTTGGCTCCAAACCCTTGGCATCTTAAAATTTTTATAGAGCAATTAAATATTTAAGTGTATGTTGAAAATATTTATTTTACAAAGAAAACTAAATTCACAACCTATCATTTATATTCTAAAATTTACAACAATACAATGTTATTGAAAAGTGTTCAAATGCATTATCAATATGACAAACTATTTTTTTCATTTGAATTTATGCTCAAACTGAGAATATAATTGTCACAAAAGAGTACTACACAATTTTAAATATAAAGCATATTATTTCAATAGAAAAATGTAACATAATCAATAATCAATTGAAATAATAAAAATAAATAAGGACTTTAACTTGGATGAAAATTTTCCCAGTAGATTGCTAAGAAGAAATTGAAGACCAAGACAATATGCATACAATTTACATGACCAAATTGATTAACAAATAATTATAATCATGACACAACTTTTTTAATAAGTTTCATTACGTACAAAGATCAAACTTGACGCTTTTTTACCAATGAGAGACTTGTGTAGGTCCTAATTTGGTGTCGGATTGTGACAAATATGAAACTCATAAACCACCAAATATAACTTGAAAAATGAACTCCATACTCGAGGAAAGACAAAAAGATATATATGCATATGAACAATATGAAATTTTGTTATTATAATTACAAGCTAGCAAATCTTCTCATATTGTAGAAAAAACAACTAGCAAAAACCCTTATTTGGTATTTCTTACTAATCAATTAACTTTGGTTCTATTAGTATTAATCCATATTAACTTTAATCATCTACCAAATAAAAAGAAAAAATTAAATTTCTTAAAACACAAACATTTTATTAAATTTTCCATTTTAAAAATGTTTACAACTCAATTGTTTTAAGATGTGAAACAAAAACCTTACTTAATCTTAGTCTCTTTTGTTACAAGTGGATATATCATTGTGCTCATTCTCTCATACAACCAAGGTGCATTAAAACATATATGTCCATAAAATATAGGTTGATGTTAACAATGGATCTAATAAATCGCGAGAGGGATCACAAGAGGAAAGGGAAGGCGTGGTGGCACTATTATATAATAAAAATTTATTCTTTGAATGGTGAGGCAAATTACAATAATTCAGCGTAACCAAAACACTAATTATCGAACAAGATATACAATATGCACAAATTGTGTTTAACTTTTCAACATAACTAAAACAAAAATTTAAGAATATAGGAATAAAATATACAATATCCATAAAATTTGTTAATATTAAGCAAAGTATTAAAACGCAAAGATAAGAAACTAGATATACAATATGCATAAAATGTGTTTAACATTAAACAAAGTGTTTGCATGACTAAAATGGTTGAAGATATTAATTTTGCATAAGAAGTTCTTTTAAGTTAGTTATAAATTTGTTTTAAGGAATAAAAATTACTGAATTTGGATGATATAATTTTTAAAGTAAATCGTCTCTTTATTATTGGTAATAAATTAGCATAGATCCAAATCCTAGGTTTTATCAAGCAGATCAAATCTCCCTTATATTTACTTTTACTTTATATTATTTTTTTTTATTATGTCCGACATAATATTTATTACTTTTTATTTTGTATTATTCTTTTTTGTTTACTTTGTATTATTTTGTTACTAGACAAACACTCGACAAACTCAACAAATACTCCACAAATCTTACAAGATCTCCCTCATATTTACATTTTACTTTGTATTATTTTTTTTGGTTTATGGCCGACACAATATTTATTACTTTTTACTTTGTATTATTCTTTTTGGTTTAGTTTGTATTATTTTGTTACTCAACAAACACTCCACAAACTCAACAAACACTCCACAAATTCAACAAACACTCTAGAAACTTGACAAACACTCGACTAACAAGATCTTCCTCACAGTGAGCTGTAGAATGCCTCTCGGTGCAATAAAAATATAAATAAATGTAAACTATATATTAAATCATTCAAATCTATGTTAATCACATTTAAATTCAATATTTAAAACATATGTAACTATTTAATGTCCTTGATTATATGGAATAAATAAATTTATATTTTGATATATTATTAAAGTTTCATAAATAAATTTATACTTTGATATATTATTAAAGTTTGATAAATAAATTTATACTTTGATATATTATTAAAGTTCCAAAATAGGGAGGGTGTCCCATGGGAAGGGAAATGAGAAGAAGAAAAGAGAACATTTTTCAATAGAGGATTACAAAAATTTCCACTGTGGTTCATTTTTATATGTATAGAAAATTCATACAATAGCCATGATACCTCCACTCCACCCATACTTGCAAGTAAGTGGAAACCATAATATTGTATTATGTAATCTAGCCTTAAAGGGTAACTTGGGTAGGAAGGTGTGGGTGTGAATGGTGTGGGGGTGACAATTATGATGGATGTAAATAACTAAAGCAATCATGAGGATTTGGTCATTCCAGGAATATTGAGGCAAAAATGATTCATGTTAAGTAGGGCTTCACAACTCTAAAGGGCTGGTGCAAGGTAATGATACCCATTTATGACGTGTTAGTTGCAATGGACTTTCTGAAAAATAGAAATACAACCACTAAAATAAATTTTTAGAGGTACCTACACAACTTTCTAGAATATGGTGTAAAAATATTTTTCTTCTCCCTCCTTCTAGCTATATCTACCTTTCTCAATATAATCACACACCCCCTCCCTCTTTATAATCCCACCCCTCTCTCTTTCTTTCAACCCCCCATTTATCCCTATATCTTAAAGCATAATCTTCCCATCTCTCCCTATAGCATAAATACTAAGCCCCCCATCTCTCTCTGACCATAAACCCTAACACATCCTTTATCTATTTCTCTAACCCTCCATCTCTCCTCTTCCACCCCCCCCCTCTCTCTCTCTCTCTCGATATATATATATATATATATATATATATATATATATATATATATATCCCTTCCCCCTACCCTTAACTACCCACTCAGTCACTCTCTTTTGATCCCTCACTTAGTCGTACCACCAACCACTCTCTCTCTCTCTCTCTCTCTGTATATATATATATATATATATATCCTCCAAACCGCTACTCTTCACCCTCATACCCCTACCCCCCCTCTATCTCTCTCTCTCCCCTACCAGTAACCAGCTCTCCATCCCTCTCACTCTCTATGTATTCTTCTTCCACTACTCCCCCCTACCGTTAACTAGCCACTCCCTCTCTTTCTATACTTCTCTCACCTACTCCTACCACTAACCTCCTCTCTCTCTCTCTCTCTCTCTCTCTCTCTCTCTCTCTCTCTCTCTGTATATATATATATATATATATATATATATATATATATATATATATGCCTGTAACCCCCAATCTCTCCCCCTCTATTTAAATCCCTAACCCCCAATATCTCTCCCTCCCTATAAACCCCAAACCCCAATCTCTCTCTCTCTAAACCCCTAACCCCCATTCTATCTCTCTCTCTAACCCTCTAAACCCTACTCTCTCTTTAAATCTATAACTCCTAATTAATCTCTCTAAACCCCAATCTCCCTCTCTCTCTAAACCTAAAACTCATAATTTCTCTCTCTAAACCACTGACCACCTCCCCATCCCCCCCTCTCTCTATATATATGCCTCTCCCCCTTACCAACCCCTACCCTTAGCCACCCAACCTCTCTCTCTCTCTCTCTCTCTCTCTATATATATATATATATATATATATATTTGGGGCTTCGAAAACTTCATGGTAGATATTCTTCATATTTTGCATCTTTTCCTTCAAGACTTGACACTCTTTCATGTTTGATACTGTCCCTCTCTCTCTCTCAACCCCTAAGCCACAATCTCTCTCTCTCTCTCTCTAACTCTCTCTCTAAAACCCTAACCCCCAATATCTCTCTATTTCTCTCTCTCTCTCTCTCTAAACCCTTAACCCCCAATATCTCTCTCTCTAACCCTCTAACCCCTAATCTCTCTCTCCAAACCTCTAACCCCCAATCTCTCTCTCTCTCTCTCTCTCTCTCTATTTCACTAACCCCCAATCTCTCTCTAAACACCTAACCCTCTCTCTCTTTCTAAATCTCTCTCTATCTCCCTAACCCACAATATCCCTCTCTCTCTCTAGACCCCTAACCTTCAATCTCTCTCTCTCTAAACCCCTAACCTCCAATATGTCTATTTATCTCTCTCTCTAAACCCCTAACCTCCAATATGTCTATTATCTCTCTCTCTAAATCCATAACCCCCAATATATCTCTCTCTATATCTACAACCATAACCCCTAATCTCTCTCTCTCTCTCTAAATCCCTAACCCCCAATATCTCTCTTCCTTTCTCTCTCTCTCTCTCTAAACCCATAACCCTCTCT
Organism: Larix kaempferi; assembly: GCA_027924585.1. Lineage (NCBI taxonomy): Eukaryota > Viridiplantae > Streptophyta > Pinopsida > Pinales > Pinaceae > Larix > Larix kaempferi. The sequence continues at coordinate 2,699,567 of BSBM01000435.1, forward strand.
CTCTCTCTCCCCCTAACCCACAATCTCCTTCTCTCTCTCTAAACCCCTATCCCCCAATGTCTCTCTCTCTCTAAACTCATAACCCTCTCTCTTTCTCTAAACCCCTTAAAGATTTCACAATAATTCATGTATGGTACTCTCTCTCTTTGGGGCATCCAAAAATTAATAGTATATATTGGTCAGCTTCTACATCTTTTGCTTCAAGACTTCACACTCTTTCACATTTGATACTATCTCTCTCTCTGAATCTAAAACCGTAACCCCAATATCCCTCTCACAACCCCTAACCCACAATCTCTCGCTCTCTCACACACACACAACCTCTAACACCCAATCTCTCTCTCTAAATAACTCCTAATTTATCTCTCTTAACCACTGACCACCTCCCCATCCCTCTCCCTCTGTATTCATATGCCTCCCCCTACTCCCCCTACCCTTAGCCACCCACTCACACTCTCTTTCTATATATATACAATTTTATAGATATTTTTAGTTATTTTAAATTCCAATATACTATTTACTTCACACTATATTTAGGATCACCCCATAATGGTTACTTACAGATATTTTCTGTTAATTTTGATCTAGATTCTTGTTATATATCAATAACATATATATTTTATTAAATGTTGTAAAATGTATTTGTAAATTTTAATTAAAATGAATTAAAATTCCTATTTATATAAAAGCTGGTAAAACAAAGGATCAAAATATAAATGTTCTTTATGGAGTGATATATGGCTATAAATAAGTTCATATATCTCTATTACATAACAAAAATATGCATAATTAAAATCAAATGATCAATATACAAGTTCTACTTACTCCCATTCTTACTTATCGTAACCCCAAAGTACATAGTGGTAAAATCTAAAATATTACACCTTATTTATCTTTAAAACATTCATTATTTCTTCTAGATACAAAATCCAATCCCATGATAGTTAACCTAATTAACAGTGTTGTATAAAAATTCGATGATTTGGATTTACGATTTTAACCAATGTTTTTTTTCATGTGAAACACCTAGGAATACCACGTAGTTAACAACACGGTCCCCTAGAAACATCCCATTTCAACCACAACTTGATCCTAATTGACATGACAATACCCCTCAAACCACATCTTTTCATTGACAATACCCCTCAAACCACACCTCTTCACTAAGAGGAACTTCACAAAGTCTAAGCGAACAATCATAGAAAATGCAATAATCCAAGTTACATCTTTCAAATTTCTATGATTTTACTCATTTAAGGGTGTAAACATATTGTGCTCCGCTAAACTATATTATAGGTTAATTCAATGTTAATAAATATTTTAATTATTAAGTTTATTTTTATAAATTTGTGTTGAGTTTGATGATGATTCTTTACATCACAAAAATTTCATACACCAATTCATACTTTAGTTATGATCATTCAATGGTTAATAAGATCATAGTTTTAAAATTAAATTATTATTATAAATATCACATCAACCACATAAAAAATTTAAAACACTAACACAATATATAATTAATTTGATTTCAATTCAATCCAGTATAACATGGTATAAATATCCCAAAAATAAAGTCTGTTTGGGATAGGTTAAATGCAAATGGTATGTTTTAACACAGTTATGGTTTAACAAATTGATTTAAAAGAAGCAAAATTTACATAATATATCAAATTAGGATAAAATTTTAAGTTTCATTATCTTATTCATTGTAGGAAGCTTGGGGTTCGATGGCTAAGTAGTTTTGTGCCAAAAGTTTTTTTTTTTCCTACTACAATTTTGTGGCAAGAGTATCATTTTTCTATAGCTTCTGTCTTATAGCAATAACTATTATTTCTATTAGCAACTGCGGGGACATTTCCACATCGTGGCTCTTGTATAATAAATATATGACGCAACTACTATTAACAAATTAAGAAAAAGAAGAATATAAACAAAACAAATGTAACAATAGAGGGAAACTCAAAAAAAGTGAAAAATCAATGAGCGGTAAATTAGAAAATAGATTGAGAGGGAAAAAAAAATAGGGCCTCCAATAGATCTGAGCTCCACGAATTGCTGAGAGAAAGTGTCATTCAGATGGCTTTGGCACTCAATACTTATGGCGGTGTGATTTTAATTTTCGTTGTTTTGTGTAGCGATCAGGGATGATTTTAAGAACCCCCCAAAATTTATATGTATAAAAAATGGGCGAATCTCCCCAATATATAGGAAGAATTGAAGGCGATTTTATCAATAATATAATATCTATATATTTTTTTTTGGCGAATCTTTCATTTCATTATATAATGCTATAAAATCTTGGCGAATCTTTCACTAAATTATAAGATATTGTAAAATCTTGGCAAATATTTCACTTAATTATAAAACATTGTAAAAACTTGGCGAATCTTTCATTGATTTATAAAATATAGTAAACATTTGGTGAATCTTTTGCCAATAAGACTGAAGCTTTTGATTATGTAGATTACTAAGGTAGTGCAACATAATAACATACATTGAAGCTCAACTCTAGACTCTCTCGACTCCTAGACTCTCGAATGAACAAGTGTATGAATGAGGAGTGGATGGATTTATTTATACATTTCACAAGCAGTATTTGATCACTCACAACTAGAAGGTGTTAATGAAACACGACTACACTAACTAGATTCAGGGCAAGTAGGGACTCTACTTTTTATCTCGTCCATTAATGTTCTAATGGACATGTATGGTCATGAATCTTGACAGGCCAACAAATGGATAGAATTAAGTGAATATTTTAGTAGCGGGCCACTTCCTTTATATAGAGATATAGTTCTTGGATCAATTCCAAGCTTCCAACCAATCTTCTCACCAAAATTTCTTCTCTTTGGTGTTGAATTGTAGGAGAGTTTCATATTTGTCAGTGGATACTTAAAATGGCTCAATCCACACAAATTCGCCTCGGCAAGTGATAAATTCACCCATCAATGCACTTCTAAATTCACCCAATGATGAGAATAATGCCCCATGCACTTCTAAATTCACCCAGTGATGAGAAAAACGCCCTGGACACTTCAATAATTTCCCTGTGCACTTCAAAATTCTTCCAAAGATGATAAAAATTCCCAAAGCACTTCAATATTTTCTGAGGCACTTCTAAATTCTCCCAAGGATGATAAAACTCCCCATGCACTTCAATATTTCCCCCAAGTACTTCAAAGTTGTCCCTAGGCACTTCAATACTTGCCCCATGCTCTTCTAAATTGACCCAATGATGATAGAAATGCACCATGCACTTAAATACTTTCCTTGACCACTTCAAAATTCTCCCAACGATGATAAAAATGCCCATACACTTCAATATTTGCCCCAAGCACTTTAAAATTCTCCTAGCAAAGATAAAACTCCCCCCATCAACTTCCATGATTTCCCAGGCACTTCATTACTTGCCCCAGACACTTCAAAATTCATCCAATGATGATAAAGATGCCCTATGCACTTCAATAGTTTCCCTGGGTAAGGGAGAAAAACACCCGACAATGATATAATCACCCAGGCAATCACAAAAATGCCTCAATCCACACAAATTTGCCCCGGAAAGTGATAACTTTTCCCATCATTGTTTTAAAATGTCCCAACACTATAAAAGCATTCATACATTGATCAATAACAACCCCAAGCACTTCTAAATTCACGCATTGAGGAAAAACAACCCATGAAATTTTAAATTCACCCGGTGATGAGAAAATGCCCCATGAACTTCTAAATTCACCTAGTGACGAGGAAAACGCCCCAGGCACGTCAATACTTGCCCACGTCAAAATTTTCCGAAAGATGATAAAATTGCCCTCAGAAATTCAATATTTTCCTAGGCACTTCTAAATTCTCCCAAGGATGATAAAAACTCCCCATGCAATTCGATATTTTCCCAAAGCACTTCAAAATTCCCCCAGGCATTTAAATACATGCCCCATGCACTTCTAAATTGACCAAATGATGATAGAAACGCCCCATGCACTTCAATACTTGCCTCGACCACTTCAAAATTCTCCCATCGATGATAAAAATGCCGATACACTTCAATATTTTCCCCATGCACTTCAAAATTGCACCAAGAAACTTCAATACTTACCCCATGCACTTCTAAATTGACCCAATGATGATAGAAACACCCTATGAAATTCAGTACTTGCCTCAGCCACTTCAAAATTCTCCCAACAATGATAAAAATGCCCAGGCACTTCAATATTTGCCCCAGACACTTCAAAATTCTCACAACAAAGATAAAAATGCCCCCATCCACTTCCATATTTCCCCATGAACTTCATTACTTTCCCTAGACACTTCAAAATTCGCCCAACGATGATAAAAATTCCCTAGGCACTTCAATACTTTCCCTAGGCAAGGGAGAAAAACACCCAACAATGATATAATCACCCAGGCAATCACAAAAATGCCCCAATCCACACAAATTTGCCTCGACATGTGATAGCTTTGGCTGTGACTGTTTTAAAATGTCCCAACATTATAAAACCATCCTTACATTGATAAAAAACAACCCCATCTACTTCTAAATTCACCCAGTGAAGAGAAAACTGCCCCATGCACTTCAAAATTCACCCATTGACAAGAAAAACACCGCAGGCACTTCAATACTTGCCCCGGGCACTTCAAAATTCTCCAAAAGATGATAAAAATGCCCTAAGCACTTCAATATTTTCCGAGGCATTTCTAAATTCTCCCAAGGATGATAAAACTCCCCATACACTTCAATATTTTCCCCAAACACTTCAAATTTGCCCCCAGGAACTTCAGATTCTAAAGATGTAGAAGTCAGAACTCGGCAATATGTCAGTCAATGGTGATTTGAATTTATAGATTGTAGAAAAATAATAGTTTTTTGATGATGAAGGGAGAGTCTCCCTCTATTTTTAGATAATTGTGAGAGTGTTGTTGATTACAAATATGAACTTTGTAATATGTCAGTCAGTGGCCATTTGAATTTATACTCTGTAGTAATATAATAGTTTTGTGATGATTATGTGAGAACATCTCTCGATCTATTGATGATTGCGGGATTGCTATAGATGCACTTAAGACCTCCTTTTTGTAATGTGCATACAACAGCTAAAGAGTTTTTTTCTTCACTAAATAAAAGATGCATTTTTTTCCTTGCAAGAAAATATCATTTTCATCACCACTTATATCATCTCATACTTCTAACCTTCATTCATGTCCCTCTTGAACCATAGAAATAGTTCAGCATGACACTACAAAAGTATCAACCTACAGGTTTTTACAAGCAACAACCTACAAAATTATCCAATTTTATAAAAAAAATGTCCATTTTTTCTTTAAAAAAACATGCATTTCTAGCACTCTGATTTTCTAGCATGCATTTTTTCTAAAAGAGTGTGCATTTCCAGCACCTGATTTTCTACAAAAATGTGCATTTCCAGCACTAGAATTTTCTTTAAAAAATTTGCATTTCCATCATTTCATATTTCTATGAGAACTCTACATTTCCAACATTACAGTTGATATTATTTAATGATAGTTGTGGGGTGTAACCTTTCATCTTACACCTCCGGTCCTCCACATGTGGGAAGCGCCCAACCTTGTAGGCATCGAGGACCACTCATATTACATCTTGGTAGACCTTGGCTTGGACATACACCCCTCTCATGCTAATGTGGACTTGGAAACCTCTCTTGAGGAAATTCTTTCCCCTATCTATCTATCTATCTATCTATCTATCTATATATATAAAATATAATTTCATTCAAGGTATTGGTAACACTTATTCAATATAGGTTGCAAGTCCAAGGATCAAAAGCATATAAATCAGAGATCAAACCCACAACTTCAAAAATGACAACTCTGGAAAAACCTAATCATCTTCATCAAAGATTTTTCTCAAACTGAAAATCCATCATATTATATTCATGGAGCTTCAAAATACACCAAGATTACAACTACAATATTCCTCTGATTTTAATAGTAGCCTGTACATTAAGTTAAAGTTCTGTCACTACTTTCTAGATAATGAATCCAATTAACAAGTCAAAAATATTCTCACAACGCAAGCAAACTGGTTCACAGTGACTAAAATCTTAAAATGAAATACATATTGCATGGTTTACCAACTATACATATGTTTTGAAAGGATGTGAGATTGCATATCATTTTTTCTTGCATAAAAGAGAATAAAATGCCAACAATTATTCAATGCATGTGAGAAGATTACAAGAAAAAAATTGTCACTTCAAGGAAATGCATTGAGATTTTATAACTGAGAGATTCCTGGTAAACAAGTTCCCATAAATAGTTGAAAGGTTTGCAATCCTTCACAAAGTTCTAGTGATCTATCTTGGTATGTTAATTCTATGGTTAAGCCCTCCATATGCACTACACACATCAAGCTTGTCAGATGTCCAAGTTCAATACTTAAAATGCGGAAGAAAACAACACATTGTTCAATAGGAAGATGCAAGTATGATCATAGAAAGTGTGCCAAAGAATATAATTATATAATAAAAATGACTATACCATGCACAGTTATCTCAAGAATCTTGAAATACATGTTGTACACTCTCAAAACAACCAACATATCATACTCTATATATGCCATCAATAACCAAAAGCTGAAGTTCACCAGAAAAAGAATAGATCATGATTCAAAAAAAATTGTGCATATTCAACACTCTACACACAAGTTTGCACAAGTCAAGAAATGGAGTGAGTATCCATATCTAAAAATTCCAAATTCCTATAAATATACAAAGCATATACCAACAACACATCTAAATATAATATGGACAAAATCTTAGGAATGATAACTAGCAATGAATATAGTAGAAGGAGCTCAGAAATAAAAACAATATGAAATGTAATACCATTAGGATCTTCGAGTAAGAGGAAATTAGATCAACAATTCAAAATGAAATCAAGTGTTTTGCTCAATACAAAAAGTTTAAGGTATATACAAGGTAGTTTTCCATCAAGTCTATCTTAGATTCTTATGCTATCAATTACAACACAAAGAACATAGAAGGAAATCCTTTATTGTAGACCTTGAATTGCATTATTGTTCTTGATTAGACATGGGAAAATAGTTCAGATAAAATTAGATATTCGGAGTAACCCCTAACCCCTAAAAAATTGTTATATAGAGGAATAAATATCAAATGTCATAGATAACTTTATAGGTCTGAGATAATCAAGTTCTTTAGCCATGTAGCCTTGTTCCCACCAAAATGTTGGCATTTTTTTAAACTTTGAGAAGCTAGGGCTTCACAAAGACTTAGGATAATTGTTGGATAGCTTGCAGTATGTTTGATAGAATGACCTAGTAGTAGCCTTTCTAACGAGTTTGGGAATGTTCTTTACAACAATACCGATATTTATGAAAGGTTTAAACCGGGAATGTCAAGAACTAAAGTTTAGTCATGTCTGAGGGCATTGATATCGTCCTTTTCTCCTACATATTGTACCCTCAAACATGGAATCCTGTAGCAGCAAGTATGGTGATTTTGTTGTAGCTTATAGGGATGATCATTGGTGGACTGTGATAGCAATGAAACCTTCTTTAAACCCTATGTCAATAGCATAGAGACCAGCACTAACATCATATTCATGAACAAAAATAATGGGTGAAGTGTGGTGGTTGTCGAAGCCTTAGAATGACAGCTTTCATGGACAACAACCATCTGAAACTAATTTCAATGTATTGTGTGGCATTTGAACCAGCAAAAGAGCTTGAGATTGAACGACGATCTAGGACATTTCTCAGCACAATTGCATGGCATATTGGAGATATTTTGGTACAACAAAATGGACTACTCTTCTAGGCAGACCTTGGACCTTGATTGCATTGCTTCATTACTCATCTTGTCATTGCTCCATTACTACAACATATCTTGGAAATCTGATATTTAGCTTGCAATCTAACCTTTGTAATCTTGTTATTTAATCTCCATTTGAATTTGCCAAAAATTTGTTGAAAATATGGCTCAAGTCTTTGACTTAAAGCATTGACCATGGCACCAAATCCATTCAAAATCACGTGGGCGTCATCACCAGTATTTTCATGAAAGGAACAAAGTATTCCATTAAGTAGTAATTACTCTAGGCGATCATCTGTATATAAATCCCCCAAGTTGGAAAATACCCTTTCAATTGTATCCATTACCATTACATGATGTGATTCACTTTTGCATTTTATGGTATTCAATGGTCCTTCCTATGATGTATTCAAATCTCACATTCTTATCCAAATCCAAACCACTAAGAGGACTCAAAGATCTACCCTTATTGTCCCCAACAAAGAGGAAGAATTGTGGACAATCCACTAGCAACAATCATAAGGTGAAGCCATCATATCAAATTCTTATACAGTGGATCCTGGAAGCCTGAAAATTCAAAACCACAAAAAAAGTTTAGAATCTCTATAATGAACTAGAAGAAGAATGACATCCATCACACACTGAGATCCCAGGTTTCTTTAGCGATATGAAACACCATCTTCAAAGGGATTACATTACATGTAAATACTTTATGGAAAAATTCTTTATGGGTGACTCTGCTCAGATGGAATCACTGATGTGCACATTGTGGCAGGCTGATCATCAGAAGCCTTCCAATTTTCACCAGAGAGGCTTAAGAATTTGCACCTTGCAAAATTGATTTTATGGACCTACATTAAAAACGGAATTATGTCGTGGGTGGACAGATATGGTGGAAAAAGGCCATGAATGCAAAGATAAAACTGTGAAAGGCATTACCAGATTTATGAACTGTTTTGTAGATCTTGTGTTACATTGTGTCAGCAATCTCAAATTGGGGTTGTCTTTAGTCTACTCTAAGTCAACTTCTAATGATGCAAATAGAAAAATTCTGCCTAGATTTGCATTTAATTTAGAAACAAGATTTTGCAAAATGATTCATAAATTATATAGCATATATAGACTGACAATCATGTTTGTAGTGGATGAGCCACATAAAAGATAACTTGTAATAATTTTTGGCATGTATCATAGCAAATTAAGAAGGCTCTGTAATAAAATGATAATCAATTTAAGTAAAGATAATCTTTTAGCCTACGGGAACCCACATCTCTCGTGTTCATCATTAAGTACTGTTACATTTCTACTTTATTTTTTCTGGACTGGATTAGATTTTGTTGGAGAGTTCACCATAGATCCACTATCTATTTATGATCTCAACATTGTATCAGATACAATGTGGACTCTCCATTTTCTATCCAACACCATTTTAGGGTTGTTTTAGCATTGAAACTAGGGTTTTCAACACTCCTTTTGAGTTGGAGAGAAAATTTCAAGTGATGGTCCCTCGTCAGGGTACTAAATCTACCTACATTTTTCAACACTCTTTTTGAGTTGGAGAGAAAATTTCAATTTTGATCCAATTTTCAATCATTGATTCATTTCATCATCAAAAGTGTACCTCACATCGTATAAGTCATGTCCTACATATTTTAAGGCATGGTATGGTTCATTGTCATTCTTAAAAGGCATTGAAGTGAAACACCCTTCACAAGATGATGACACATGGCATGCAAACCCCATCTCCAAGGGAAAATACATACTCCTTGACAAAGCACCTGTTACCCCCATATTTGTATGGTTGTGCCCTAATGTGGAGATGTGTATGGTTGTTCCCTAATGTGGAGATGGGAAAATTTTAGGAGTTGTTCTGGGCACATTTTGGTAGTAAAACTGTCTCCAAACAATCAACAATAGCCGTCAAGTGGGCATTAAATGATGGTATGCCTATGCCCTAAACTATCCTGTAACATCACTGTATTCTAGCAGCGAGAGGGCGACCTGAAATATGGATAAAACAATAATATAAAAATAGATTTAGGGCATCATGTCAGCAGTACATGAACAATCATGAATCCTAGGATTTCATCACCAAATATCAGTAGTTTCAGCACAGATCAAGAGGGTGAATAAATGTTTGAGACCATAAAATCATGTAGCAGCCATCAAACAATCTTGTAGCAATCTTGGAAGAGGGATATCTGGTGATAGACGGGGTGAACATCCATGCACTTATCTTTATATTGTGCATTTATCTTTAGGATTCTTCTCATGCCATTTATGGTTTTGTGTACCATGTTTGGAGAAGGGATCTATGTTTTGAAGACCAACATTCACCCTTGGAAATATTTTGAGAATGTCTCAATGCCATAACATTCCAGTATAGAAGTGATATTATTGATGTTTCACGTAGCACTAAATATCTTGTTTCCTGTAGCAGTCACAAGCAGGCTAAATATAAGACAAAACGTGTTTATTCTTGCACTAGTAGAGGACATAGAACTCATTTCTAATTCAGTTAAGTGATCACTGTTGGTTGAGGACATTTATTTGTTTAATTCTACATAGCATTTGACAACAGATTGGTGTCAGGTTCAGATTTAAACATTACGACCGTGGTGAAGCCAAGATTTAACATTCATATAAAATGGTCATGCCTTGAAGAGCATGCTAAGGAACCTATGTATGTATCAAAATTTTCATGGATTAATATGCTAGTGTTATTCAACATTTTCTTCAAGTAATTCATAAATATTGCTCCATTTTGAATTAGCAATCTCTAAGAAGAAAATGTGTGAATTATGCCTAGAATGAAAAAATCCACCTCTAGTTACAACTTACAAGGACTCATCTACCTAGTCTTCTAACCATCACTCCATCTTAGGCATTTTTCCCACCTTCAAACAACAACCATTTCTAAATCTGGGCCAATCCTAGCATTTATGGGCACGTCTAATCCTGCTGGCAGCAATAAGACATCATTCTGGGGTCATTTTTCCCTCACACAGCAACTATAATGGCATCTTTAGTCCCCTATGCATCAGACCAGCTATCGGCATGAGATTCTGGGCACATGAACAATGGTAAAAGACACCAAGCATGAGATCTTGGCATAATTTAGGCATAGTTGGGCATATCTCAGTTCCCAAGCAGCCCTCAATCTGCAATTCTGGGCATGCCTATGTGTGAAACCAGCAGTAAAGAAGCTGTAAATGGCCCTAAAATTAAGTCTGCGTCAAAAAAGCAATTCTGGGCATGTTTCCTATAGCAGCAGCCCAGACTCATATTCCTGTGTGGTGAAAATAAGGACCCATTTAATATGGGGATGTTGACCTTATAGGTCACATGGTTGAGTGATTCTCTACATTAAAGCACACTAAAGAGGTCATTTTCTTGCCTCATTTGAAAGTTTTCCTATGGTAATTGTGAGCTTGAGTGAAAAATGAATATTTCTCAATATCTCACAATCCAACTATTGGAATCACTACCTTCATATGCCATTTGAACTAGTAACTTAATATGATAGTGTTATTCAACATTTTCTTCAAGTAGTTCATAAATATTGCCCCATTTTGAATTAGTAATCTCTAAGAAGAAAATGTTTGAATTATGCCTAGAATGAAAAAATCCACCTCCAGTTACAAGGACTCCTCTACCTAGAATTCTAACCATCACTCCATCCTGAGCAAATCTTCCTCTTCCATATTAACCCCTTTTCTCAACACTTACACCTAGGTATCCAACCTTACATTGAAATTTTCACCTACTAAAACACTCATAGCAGCAACCTTCAGTCATTTCACGAATAGGGTCAAAGCCATGCCTTATTGGTCTTCAATATTGGCACAACATGTTATCCTAGACATATTACATTTCCCCGGGTTTACGTCTTTGTGTGCACAAAATTACAACCTAATTACATCATTTGTCACATCCACAAACTAACATGCACTCACCTTTTTGAAAGAACCAACTGAGCTGAGAGGGTAGGGGATCTCTTCTCTAGTAACGAAGTAGCAGCAAATCTCTTGTTGTCAATGCCTTGTACTAAAACAGATATAACCTATTATCCAAACATAACAAAAAACATTTTCAGTGCAATAAGTATTATATTTACCCTCTTCTTAATTAAAGAGAATGTACCTAGGGTTTCTGATAAGAAGTAAAATGAGCATCCAAGGTAGCTAGTTACTATGGAACTACTTGTGAACAATGTTAGTGTGTCTGGGGGTGATGACTAGGTCACATGCAGTACCATTGAGAAATGTTTTACAAGAAGGGATACAAACATATTGTGCAAAAATAAACTGTGTAGTGGCAAAATTGCAGAGCTTCAGTGTGCAAAAGTGAACTGTCTAGCAGCAAATTTGCAAAACAAGATTGTGCAACAACAACCTGTGTAGTAGAAATATGTAGAGCATTATTATGTAGAAATTAGAAGCAACCTATGTAGAAATGTAATTGCAATAGTGTCATTGTGCAGCCACAACATTGTAGTAAAAAAATTGTTCAGTGGCATTGTGAAGCTAGTAGATAAATTATGTACCAACAATTCGACAAGTTGTTTTAGGGCTTGGGTGGTAGATTTCAGTGGTGTCAACAATGGCCATATGTTCAACTTCTTGGTAGTCTATGTCTATGCACATAAAGGAGGATTTGAGTGTGTTTATGTTCCCATGTGTCTTTCTCCCATAGAAATCACTCCCTTAGATTATGCATCTTGGACCTATTTCTTAAGGTTTAGCCTCTACATAACTCATTTACAACTTGGGAACTCCTCTAACATGGACCCCTTCATAACAACCTCTCCCAAAATAGCCATTTAAACCAAGAATAATGCAATGCCTTGCTTCCTTTATGCCTTTGTCCTTCAATTATTCCATAAAACACTTGAATATACCCTTATGAGGTGGATTGTAGGTGGATTGATCATCATAGTATACCTTAAATACTTCATTGATCATTTATTTATGCATGTGTCAACTTCTCAAGAAATCTCTCCTCGGGAATGCCCAAAAATAGAAATGAAAACTTTACCTAAACTTGTAGGAAATGCACCTTCATTAAATACAAGGCTTAAAACTAAAATTGTATAATGCATTGTGGGGGATTTATGTAGAGCACTTTTCATAAATATGCAAGGTGTTGGTTTAAAGTTCATCTTCAAGCAAGAGTCATGAATAAGTGATAAGATCTAAACATTGTCAAGGGGTTTCTCTATCATTTCTTTTCTACATCCAATTATACTATTCTTTCTTCCATCCAACAAAGAACTTAGAGAACACATTTATGCCATATCATTTTGCATAAGACTGTTATATCATTTTTCCAGGCTCTTGGTAGATATTGAATTAATCACTCCTTTGGCTACTTTAGCCGACTCTTCCTATGCTGATGCAATGGATAGGGTCCCATCAATTATGAATAATGGATGGAACCCCATATACCCTTGAAAAGGACTCGAATGATAGAAATGTGAAGAGCTCTGAGGTAGTAGTGCTAAACATGAATACTTTCATACATGTATATATATATTTGGATTTGTATATCCCTAGGATATGTAAAATCATCATGTGGACTACCTAAATGTGTTCATTAGTGCAGGGATGCAAGGTAATGTATTTAGTCAACATGGTGTCCATCATGGACCAAAATATACTTAAGCACTTACTATCCCTGTAAAAACAATGGTCTTTGGAAACCCAAAATTAACCCAAACATGCCTAAAGTAGCTTAATAATGCCCTCTGTTGTGACACTTATTGCAGGGTGCTGAAATTGTCATCCTTGAAAATCAATCAACTGCAAAACACAATCATGACCATGCTTGTTTGAGGGAAAATATGAAAAACGTCCATGGAGACAAGTTCCAAAGGTTTATCGAGAGTTGGTAGAGTATTCTACAATCCTTGTTTCTTGATTGTAGGTTTGGTGATGGAATGTGGGGTAGCATGATTTGATATATTTGTTAATGTTGTATCAAAGCTTTGGCCAATAGAAACACTTTTGCAATGTTGCCATTATTTTCTCCATCCCAAAGTGTCTTGCCACCCAATTGTAGTGCGACAACCAAATTATTTTCTCATGACCCCGTGAAGGAACAAAAAGATGGTCTAGATGACACAAAAATCCATCTCAAAGGTAAAATTATGAAACTTTTTTACTTGTGACTAATGTCTGAATGTAGTAGTGGAGTAAGGATTGTTGCCACATTGAAGTCCCATCTTCACATGGGTTGAGAATTGTGGTTAGTACCAAAATTAAAGTTAAGATATGGCATTCTACAACTTGATTGGTGTTTCCCTTCTTGTACTTGATGTTCAAGTAGAACTATTGAAGGCATCTGTACCACTTTGATGGTGGTTGTTCTACAACTTGTTAGCTTCTGGGGTTACTCTAAAAGTGTTTGCATCATGTTTGGAGTTGGTTCATGAGATTTGGGTTAAATGGTGTATGATTAGCTTTGGGATGGTCTGTTATGGATTTACACATTAGAGGTGGCTTATACAATGGTTCCTTGACCTTAGTTTGATGCTTGCATGACATTCTTCCTTGGAGCATTGTAGATCTTTTCATAAAACTTGGGGACATTCTTCATGATGGCCATGGATATTAGTTTCTTGCTTTAGAGGTCGTCTTGCACTGGAGGAGGAGCATTGACATTTTGGAGGAGGGAATTGAACCCTAAATAGTGTGGGGTGTCTTGGATTCTTACATGGACTCTTGGAGTTTACTTGGGGATTCCTAGGTTGTGATAGTGCTCATGCAAGTGGAGTGAACCCAATGGAACATATGAATTATGATTAGTGTTGGAGTCTTGTAGGATAAGCAATGGACACATGTCATGGAGTGTGCCCTTGCATTGTGGCCTTGCTTTGTATGCCATCTCCTTGGAGTGTGGCATGTGTACCCTTGCAGTGTAGCACTTCACATGTAAGATTGATTGTGCTTGTATTAGGTTGATTGTAAGGTTTAGTCCCACATATGTATTGTTTGCCTCCCTTCCCTATCACATCTATAGAGAAAAGAGTCTTTTCATAACATATCATCTCTTTATTGTATTATGTTATAGATGTGAGGAGAAGAGCACACTTTCCTCTCTGTCCCTTTCTAGTTCTTTGTTCTTTATCTATCTAATCTTAGAGGCATTAGGGTTTCTTGGAGCACATTGAATACTAGGGTTAGTGTTTCATTCCTTGAAGACATTTGTGTTAGGTTTTTTGGATTATACCCTAGGTTGTATCTATTGAGTAGAGAGGAGATATGTTAGTTGGAGCCAAGGAGGATTGCTAATGTTGATACTAGCTTGTAGAGAATATTTAGTGGAGCTAGGGTTTTCTTGGTTTTCTTGAGCTAGGGTTTTCGAGAACTAGAGGATTGTGCTAGCCTCGGGATGAGACTATGGTATTTACATGTACTTTTATCTTTACACACACACACATAAACTTTTAAATTGCCATCGGTGTTTTGAGAGTCATTTTTGATCCATGTGCAGGCGGCTAGGGTTTCAACCCTAGCCACCCTCTGCTCACCATTGCGAATGGAGAAGG
The DNA here is from genome assembly GCA_027924585.1 of Larix kaempferi. Lineage (NCBI taxonomy): Eukaryota > Viridiplantae > Streptophyta > Pinopsida > Pinales > Pinaceae > Larix > Larix kaempferi. The sequence continues at coordinate 2,714,921 of BSBM01000435.1, forward strand.
ACAACATCACCCTTTGCATTTATGTTGGAAGAGGTTCTCTACAGTCATGGAAATGGTGAAGGAATGGAGATGGTGTGTTTCTATGCAGTTCAAGCGATGTTGTTTTCGGTGGCGGATTTGCAGTCTAGGAACAGCCAAACCTCCTCTATTTCCACTGGTGGCGATCTGTTATGGCGGCAATGACGGGGTCTCCTTTCCCCCTGAGCTGCTACCTAGCATGACCGATTGGCAGTGGATATGGATGACTCCCTGTGAGCAGAGCGGTGGTGGAGCCTTTGCACGGCAACCCATTGCGTAGCGGGCTCCTCCTGCTTACCAGTGGCGGTGGCGACTGATTTTGAGCTGAGGAGTGCTGCAGGGAAGTGCGTCCACGACGAGGGCATCGGAAGTAGCTAGAAGGTGGTGGAGATTCGCTCAGATGTGGGCTCCTGTTTACTTTTAGTGGTGGCAGCAACTCATAGTCAAGGCCGGCTATGGATGGATGTTCTCGGTGCGGTGTCAACCTTTTTTGGCAGCACTGTGACCACCTGTTGACGGTGGTTTCAGTCTTCAGATGCCGGTGGCTCTACAAATGCATTTGTCAACATATTTTGATTCTTTCTTTTTTGTTTCTCTTCAACTCCTAATGAGGGGGTTCTTCATTGTACATGAGCCATTCTTGGCTTCTCTGATCTAGGGTTTATTAGATTTAGGTCTATTTCTATGAAGATGAAAAGCTGTTTACCGGAAAGGGCTCTTTGAAGCCTTTCTGCAATATGTAATTTGATTATTCTTAATGAAATTATGCTTTTTTCCTTGGAAAAAAATAAACTTTTAAACTGTCCAAAATTTTGTTATTATAGATTTGATTTTCCACTATATTTGTCTTCATGGTTTGGTAGTTTTCAACACTTATATGTCTTGTTGAATCGACATAAGTTAAGGATGAAATTAGTAAGAGTTTTAACATCAATATTAAAGGATATATGGAAGATTTACTATTGTTATAAAGTGAATTTTTGATCTGGTTTATGCTTGATAAGATTGCCCTAGAGGGCTAACACTTGCTGGCACACATTTGGTATGATTTCTCTTGAATTGTCTTGTTGATTGGGGTAAAAAATGAGTGAAATAATGCTCACCATTTGTTGTTGTAAAAGTATATTTCATATTATCCCCATGGCTACAATTTCATGATGTTAAGATCTTAGAAATCTCTAGCAAAGAGGTGAAATTTCTTAAGTTGTATTAAAACTTGATTTCACATAAATTTCTACATGGTATGAGAGCTATTTTCACTTAAATCACTCTTTTGGTGTTTTAGTAGTGGTGTACCTAGGAGAGTTAGTTAACCTTGTTAAGGTTGTTGCTTAAGTTTTTTGAGGTTGTTGGGTGTGAAACCCTAGGTTACTTGGTAGAAGCATTTTAACATTTGAAATATTTTGTCTACTTTATGTGCTATTGATTTGTGCACTTGAGGATTTATAAATTTATAAATATTTTGTCTACTTTATATGTTATTGGAAATATTGAGAGAAAAAAGATTTATGAGATTTAGAGATTTATGAGATTTGATGTCCCAATTCCTGAGAAGAGTTCGTGTTGCATGTAGTATCCCTTTCAAAAGATGCAGAAGTGAAAATGTTAGACAAATTAAAGGAAGAACCAGGAATAGAGGTATGGCGTGGATATTTTGCCCCTTGATGAAGACTTCTTAGTTTGGGAACTTTTTGTTTTGTACCCCTAGACAGTGATGGCATTTCTTGCATGGTTTCCTCTACATATTCATGCCTTAGAGATTATATTCTTTATTTATTTTGTGTGGGATCTTCTTGTATGAGTCAATCTCCTTCCTTTCTTTTACCATCTTGCCCTATGTGGATAATTGTGTCTTACAATGGGGGGATGGGGTTCTTTCTTCTTCCTCTTGAAGGAAGTCGTCGATATTCCCTTTTTATTCTTTGGATAGTTCTTGGGAAACCCATCCTTTTCCTTGAAATTCTCTTAATACTCTTTTCTTCTTCTTTTGTGGATTGTTTCTCTATTATGGGTTCTTCTTGTATTTTTGTGGGGACAAAGCTTCCCTGGTCGAATCTTGGGGGAATATCTTCATGTAATTGAGGATCTTTTATTATAACATGTGTTAACGAGGTCCCCTTTTTTGCTTCTAGCCTCCATTGATGAGTCATATGTGAAGGGGGGTGAAGGAAGACTTCAAATCAACCTTTTCTCTTTGGAGAATACCAAGTTCAACCCCTAGTCCTAATCCTTTAATATGTGTATTCAACTGTTCAACACCTATGAAGTTTTGTTGGATGGACCCACTTAATTTTTTAGTGGTTCAAAAATACCTCTTGCATATGAAAAATATCATCTTCCTCTAGTACAATCTCCTAGAAAGGGTTCCATCTCAGATTCAAGCTTGGATCAAAATTTTAGATCTATTATCAGTTCCTACATGATTGGTTGTATGGAATTGCTATCTTCTACTCCTATACATTCTACACTAGGAAGTTCTTTTTGAGGTGACCATGATATTGTTCCACACTTACCATCCCTTGGATTAGATGTTCTAGACTTCTAGTTGTGAATATGGGTTCACCCTTGTCATAGCAGATTTTATCCCTGACTTGTTAGATGATATATGTAAGAAAAAGCAGTTTGTTCCATTTATTACTTCACCATATTTTAAAGTCATTGCGAATAGAGGTTCACCCTCAACAACAAAAAATACATACATGGACTTGCAAGTTGTTTTGGCATCTACCAAAGCACCTGTAGAATCTACTAATGGCACGAAAACAACTTCCCAACTCCAACTAATCTTACAGAGGTGAGAGTTTAAGAAATAAGTGCAAAGACTAGCTTCAAAAACTTTGCAATTGTTGACTTTGCTACTTATGTAGATGACATGAGTAAAGCATTGCTTTATTCTAGTAAGCATACTATGAATGAATCCAGCCTGCCATAATTCGGTCCAAGGCCAAGTAGGATCCATCTGCTGGGAAATGGTCCAATGGAAATTTTGAACTAAATTTAGAAAAAAGAGTAGCACAACATGAAACAGGATGGCAATTTGTCCATGGAGATGGAATAATAACACACTACAAACTGTTTTCATGTTTTTGGAATTGTTTTCTCCATTTTCTTATTGCATGCATGGATTTGGGATTCAAAGTTGTTTGATGTTGTACATTTGGGAGCTATGTTTCTTTTGGTCTTTTATTGTTTGGGCACTTTTGTACCATTGGTTTTTATTGGCAGCTACTTTTGCAACAGGAAGATTGAATTGAAGATCCAATGAAAAGAAACATAGTTCCTAGGAAAATTCTAGAATAGGTTTGGTACACTAGTGGACTATTGCATTTTGGTGTTGTTTCCATTGAGTAGTACTCAAGTTGTATACAAACAACAATTATATGGCCACAAACCCAAGGTCACATTCCAGTCAGTATACAGCTATTCTTAAATTGAGACAAAAATGGGGACATTGCCGAATTAGACTAGGAGGAATTGGTATAGGAATTGGCACAAGGAGATATGGATAAAATTAATTAAATTAGTGTTATGTCATTTCATATCAATAGGTTAGTGTTACACCTCATATTATATGAGGTTTCACATTGGGGATTTCAGCCGGTACCTTTTAGCATCTTGATGGACTTGGGGATTAGCTAAGATTGTTGAACATTGGGAGGAATGTAATTGGATCAATGGACTGGTCCTGCAACAAATTTTCCCTATAGCATATCAAATGCAGAACAAGGCCTACATCTTGGTTTGGTCTATTTAAAGAAGCAACATACTGAAGTAGATGGACATTAATCTGTGTAGCAGACCATCCTTTATGTCCTGTAGCAGCTCAAATAAAGGACCAGATTGGCTCATTATTGTAGCATTTTGCAATGGCATACTTTTTGAAAAAATAATACAAAAGATAATTCAAGTACAAATGAGAGCTTGGCTAGGTACCTCCTCCCACAGATATCACTACAAGGAGGCCAGATATATTGGAGGATTGGCATATAGTGTTTGGGAAGATTGAATTGCTATGTTATGTAGGATAGCTTCTGAAGTATGAAGGACTGTAGGTGACAGTATGTATCTATTTTGGAATAGAGATATATGAAGCCATGGAAAGTCTGACCTTTGAATATGGGTGCATGACTCTCTTAGGATTTTATATAAAATTCCATGGTAATAAGGCCAAATTGAAATTGGAGGTGGCAATTTACGAGGTGTGATCTATCAATATTTGATGCACACAAGAAGTATGGCGACTCTGTTGATGGATTAAATGATGTGAATACTATGGCAAGTTGATTCTAAATCACATTTATCAGAAACCTTCCAATTTACACCAGACCTAAAACTGGTCACTTGTCAAAAAAAGGAAGCTTTCTATTCAAAGGCAATCTTGTGGGTGGACATATATGTTGAACACAAAGCTAAAATCGTGAAATCCATCCATACAAATTACTATAGTAGATCGAAGGACTATAGGTGACAGTTAGCATATAAAATGCAGAACAGGGCCTATAGATTGGCTCGATATGCTTAAAGAAGTAGCACACTGAAGTAGATGTGCATTAATCTGTGTAGCATATCATTCTTTATGTCCTTATGTACTTTTATGTCCTGTAGCATCTCAGATAAGGTAATCCATTGGAGGAGGTTCATTATTGTAGGAAGTTGCAGTAGCATACTTTGTTAGGAGTGATGTTGAAAAAAGACATACAAAAGATAATTCCAGTCCAAATCTTGGCCAGGTAACCTCATCACACCAACATCACTATATGGGTGTTATCAAATGAGTTGAGTTGAATTGGTAATGTCAAGGTTTTATCAAATCCAAAATCATTTAAATTCAACTATGCTTATTCCATTAGAAAAACAACGACAACTTGTATTCAATGGCATATCTCATGCCATCTACATTCAATGTCACGATCGACTCTTGTGTTAAGAAGAATTGAGCTGTTGTGGGATTTCAATGAAGGAACAGTCGTGAGTAAGCTATATCCATTAAAGAGTTAGACTTGTGGAAAAATACTAATCTCAGTTAGTAGCAATCCTCATGTAAAAGATAACAAAGTCTTCAAATAAGAAAATAACAAACGTTTCCCAACTACTTAATGCAATAACACATTACTATTAATATCCATAACATACTTCTAAATATGATATTATGTTATTATCATTTGCATGATAATGAACATTGTTTCTAATGGTACAAAACAAGACCTCGATATTATGTTATTATCATTTGCATGATAATGAACATTGTTTCTAATGGTACAAAACAAGAAATCTTACAATGGTTTCAATGGTTTAAACCTTGCTATTTTGGGCCCTCCCCCAAAAGCACTCTTTAGGACATAAATCAGTGCACATTTAACACCAAATATAACCACAGGTCCTACTCTTGCATGGCAAAACGTGTACTTGAATGTCAATAAGTTTATAAACTAATCAACCTATGATTAGTGTCCTGGAGTACCTTTTTGTCTGTAGCATTGTTCATCTTGTGTTTTCAGCCATTATGTATGGGGCTTTTGTGAAGGGATGGTGGTGGACTAGGGATTACATGTTGACCTTTTGGGTTGTTAATATTGAGAAATCGAGGCATTAAAGGTTCTAGGAAAAGACCTACAAAATCCCCATGTTCCTTGTACCTGAAAAAAAACACTGCAAGACCCCAATAACACACCATCCAAAAGAAAAAGAAAAAGAAAAAATCGAAGTCGCCAAAAATTGCAGAACTAATTGCAAATATTCACATTAGACAACAACTAACAAACTACCAAGTGAGAAAAGAGAAGACCGCATAAATTGTAGAACTGGCTGCAAATAATCATATCTGACAACCCAGTGACGACTAGGAATACCCATTACAATCTAGCCACCTATTATTAATACAAAACATAAAAACCTAAAAGCTTACACCATCGGCCTGTGGCTTGGGTCAACAACATTCCTTGTTCCCAAGATTATAATAATTCTATTGTTCCCAAGAATATAATAATTCTATTAAATTGAGAAGCCAATATTCAAGAATGAACTCAAATAGACTGACCTGTAACTAAGAGGCTCATAGCCGCATGAAATAGACTAATGGGTAGATGTAGGCTGCAGCTGAGACTCACTTTGCTAGTGTAGAAATCCAGTAGAAATGCCTTTCAAATTCAATGTGGTTACCAAATAAGATTTGGTCTTTAATAACCATCGAGCGGATTCCAAATGGGGATCTAGATTCTAGAAACCATCACTGGTCAAAATCAGGGGTGAATGAGACTCCAACTTGAAATCGAGGGTAAGCAGGAACTGTAGAATCTGCCATTTCTCGAAATCGAGGGCAAGTGGGACTCCAAAATCTTTACCCAACAAAATTTGGTGGTTGAAACCTCAATTCAAACCCCCATTAACCAAAATCGATGGGAGTTGGGGCGATTCGAAATTTTGAATTGAGATTTTCATAAAACCTCAATGCCGGGCCACCATTGCTGAAAACGTGGGGCAAGCCAGCTGCTCGTGGGCATCATCATGGGCGAAGTTCGAACCATTCGACCAAGTTACCATTACCAATCGCGGCCTCCATTAAACCATTACCCAAATAATAAATTGCTGGGCCGCTGGCTGGGCGAACCAACTGTTCGCAGCCTCCATTGCCAGAAAATGGTGGGCGAACCAACTGTATGCGGCCTCCATTACCCTAAATGGTGGGTGAACCAACTCTTCCAAGCCTCCATTACCTGAAATTCTGGGCGAATTCACCATTTCGGGATTCTTTTACTTGGCTATATTGATTTTTCCAATTTCGTGACCTTGGATATTCAATTTCCTTTGACTATGGGTTAAATAAATATGGGGCTAATATGTTAAATTTAAAAAAACTCATTTCATAGTAAAAATTCGCCCAGGCTTTCTTGGTAACCCCTATAATTTCGCGCATGGGCTATAATTCGCCCCTAAAATTTTCCCTGGTAGCGATTCATCATACATAGTGATCCATTATGCCGAGCGATCTCCCGAGTTAAATTGTCTCTATTTTTTTCTATGTTTTACTTTGTATTTTGGCTATTCAGATTCATTATTTGATTACTTTTGAATTGAAAGTAGGGGGGAACGATTTTTAGAAGCTTGTACCTGATTTCCATTCCACTCTAAATTTTATGTTTTCTAGTGAATATTCATCACATTATCTCTCCATCATTCGACTTTGATCCCTTGTAAAAACCCTAAAGCATTTGATCACTTCTTTTGGGGAAACTGAAAAAAGGTCAAGTGAGAATGGCACAACTTCAAGTGCAACCCCAAAACTGTTAGTTTTGTACCTAGGGAAGTGTTACCCTAGTGACTTTTGCCTAAGTCACTTAGAAGGGGGGGAAAAAGGTGACCCTCACATTAAATATCATTTAATGAGACTTTATAAAGTTAAAGTCACTTTTTGATAAATCTTAAGTGGGTGAGTGATTTTATTTATGTGAATTAAATAAAAGGGATTTTCACTCACATTGAATCTCATCCATCGGATTAGATTCAATATTCACCATTGGATTAAAAACTCACTTAGGGTTTAGACAAAAAGGGTTGAGGGAGGCAAACCCATTCATTCTTGACATTTTGTGAAGAGAGAAAGAGCAGAGAGACTAGGGCATTGGCACGATTCCCAAGAAGAGGGTGTACACAGAAATCGAGGAGTCTTTTAGCAGCACGATTTTCTAGAAGGTGGCACTAGTTTCAATGCATTTGCTGAGCATTTAATGCACAGTATGATTTGCTAGTAGCATTTTATTTCTTCAGTGGGAACACATCCCGAGGAAGTAGAAGCTTAGCATAGAAATCGAGGTACTATATAGCATCATTTAATGCTGGCCGTACAACATAGAAATCGAGGAGTTGTTTCAGCAGTCTGTTGGCATGAATATTGAGGAGTGAGCAGGGTACATTTCTCGAGGAGTGATTAATTAATTTCTGTACTAAAATATGGGCACAAATGTCGAGGCATTTATTGCACAGATTTCTAGAATCCATACAGACTATATGGACTATTTTTCTGCACGGTTTTCTAGGTTTTCTGCTACACAGAAATCGAGACAAAGTTGGCACAGAAATCGAGACAGAATAGTGACACAGAAATTGAGATAGTAAGGTACAAAAATTGAGACACAGTGAGGCACAGAAATCAAGGCAGCATTCTGGGTTGGTCAGATAAGTTAAATTTTGACTGTAATAGTTGTACTGAATTATTTTACTGAAGAAATAAAAATCTCTCTCTCTAACTGGTTTTCCCCGTGGGGGTTTTTCCATGGCTTTAGTTTGGCCAAAAATTTATGAGTCTATCATTGTCATGGTGTGAATGTTTAAATGTGTTTTTCAGCCTGTTAATTGCATTTTTACTGTGTGTTTAATTGTTACTGAAAATTTCATAAGTAGTTTCCAGTCAATGCATAACCGACTGGGAATGAAAATCACGAAATGTTGACATAAACCAGCAAATAGTAAAGTGCAGAAAAATCTACATGGTATTAGAGCAAGGGGGCAGAAAACAGTGATAGTTTGCAGACACACAAAAATTTTCAGATCTCAGAAACTTCAGTTTTTTTATCTTCTGTTAGTGGGCAGCGTTCTGTTGGGTTGGTGTTTAGATGGCTACAAGTCTAAGGATTGAGGATATGCTGAATGGGACAGAAAATTTTGTGCCTTGGAAGGCCAAAATTTTACTGATATTGGAGGAGAATGAGCTATGGGTGAAGGTGGTGAGAAATACTATAGCTAACCCGGTTACCATTCCCGATGCCACTGATGCAACAACACTTTTAGCCTTCAACAAGAAAGAATGTAAGGCTAGGAGGATTATCCTTGATGCAGTAAAAGACCACATAATCCCTCACATTTTTAGGAATACCAGGGCACATGAGATGTGGAGTGCCTTGACCAGCTTGTATGAGAGCTCCAATGAGAACAGAAATATGGTTCTCAAAGAGAAACTCAAGAGTATCAAGATGAATGGAGGAGAGGGAGTCACAGCTTACCTCACTAGGATTTCTGCAGTTTGGGATGAATTGGCAGTGGTTGGTGAAGTGGTATCTCCTACTAAGCTAGTACGCATAGCAGTGAATGGGGCTTCAAAGTCTTGGAGTGTATTTGTGCAGGCTATAGTGGGTAGAGAGAACCTACCATCTTGGGAGAGACTGTGGGACGACTTTGTACAGGAGGAGACCAGGAGGGGTCTCGTACAAGGCAGTTCATTAAATGGTGGGGAGGATGAGGAGAACGTGGGACTAACAGCCAAGGGTAAGAAGAAGAAGGGTCCCAAGAAGAATGGGGCCAAGAGGTAGCAGCAGCAGCAACCGCAGGGTGGATAGAAGAAGGACTTGAGTAAAATCAAGTGATATTGTTGTCAGGCGTTTGGGCACTATGCATCACAGTGTCCAAGCAAGAAGAAGAAGAAGGGATAGGGACAGCAGACAGTAGCCTCAACAAAGGTTGATGATTTTGGTGACATGTTTCAAATGGATTTTTCCCTATATGCTGGACAAATTGAGAGAGAGAGAGTCTCCTTAGCCACTAGCACAGACATGGATATGTAGAGTGAGCATTCATTATTGATAGGGCATCAGACAAGTCCATCCACCACTTGTATGTGGTACATTGACAATGGAGCCTCGAGACACATGACAGGTACTCGGGAGTTGTTCTCCAAGCTATCACGGACAGCTAGAGAGGTGGAGGTGGTACTTGGTGACAACACCATTGTTAGAGCAGTGGGTCAGGGGACCATTACATTTGAGAGGGAGTCCATGAGTCCCATGACCTTGAGGGATGTGTTGTACGTCCCTCGGCTGAAAAAGAACCTTGTTTCAGTTTCCACTATTGAGGACAGGGGTCTTGGGGTGTGCTTCTCAGATGGGAGAGTATAGGTGTTTCCCAAGACCACATGTGTATCTACCCCCATGGATATTGGAGTTAGATGTGGATGGTTGTACAAGTTATTATTTCAGCCACAGCATGCTCTAGCACACAGCAGCAGCAGCAGTGAGCTATGTGAGTTATGGCACAGGAGGATGGCCCATTTACATCACCCCACTCTAAGATTGGTTAGGAGCATGGTCACAATTTTACCTGAGTTCAACACTGAGCAGAGTGATGTGTGCAGAGGGTGTGCTTTAGGAAAGTACACCAAGACTACTTTTCCTAGCAGTGACACGAAAGCAGCAGGAGTGCTTAACTTGATTCATTCTGACATCTGCGGTCCTATGTCCTCAGTATCTCTGACTGGTCACGACTACTATATTAGCTTCATTGATGACTACTCCAGGAAGACCTGGATCTAGTTCTTGAGGAACAAGAAGTCCCCACTTGTATTGAGTGTCTTCCAAGGGTTCAAAGCCCTTGTGGAGAAGTAGACGGGGAGGAAGATCAGGATGTTGAGATCAGACAATGGGGGTGAGTATACCTCTAAGGAGTTCAATGCTTTCTACAGGAAGGAGGGTATACCGTGACAATTGATAGTTCCCTACAGTCCTGAGAAGAATGGAGTAGCAGAGAGAAAGAACAGGTCGATCGTTGGAGCAGCGAGAACCATGCTTCATGATCAGGGGTTGCCGTTCTTTCTATGGGAAGAGGCTTGCAACACTGCAGTGTATCTACAGAACAGGAGTCGTCACCGTGCTTTGGGGAGGATGAATCCAGAGGAGATGTATTCAGGAAAGAAGCCTGAGGTGAGCCATTTTCGGATATTTGGCTCTCTGACTTACTCTCACGTCCCTTCTGAGAAGAGTACAAAGTTCGAGCCCACTGCAAAGAGAGGTATCTTTGTGGGTTACGATGAGACTTCGAAGGCATATCGGCTTTACCTTCCTGGCAAGAGGATATTTGTAGTGAGGCAGGAGGTGAATTTTGATGAGGAGAGGGCCTTTCAAAAGTCGAGAGAGATGGAGCAGGGGGAGCCACCATCTCCCACACCTCAATTGAGACAGGCTTCTTCGATACAGGTTTCAAGTCCGCAGGTTTCTGGGGTGACTGGATCACAGTGCACAGGCACAGCTTCTACATGATCAGTGGTTCAGATTACAGGTACTTCAGGGACAGGTACAGGGACAGGTTCAAGGACAGGCACAGGTTCAGGATCATAGGTTTCAGGCTCATAGATTACAGGGTCCTCAGGGAGTAGTTCATCAGCTACAAGTCCTCGGGGTGTTAAACCTTCTTCTTCTGGCACTTCCTCAGATGAGGATACACCAGTTTGGGAGGAGCCTTCAAGGAAGAAGAAGCCTAAGTGGCTTCAGGACACCTTGAAGGAAGTAGAAGCATTTGGTATACCTCAGGAGGCGATCAGGACAGTAGTTGAGCTAGACAAATGTGGGATGGCTCTTGTTGCGAGTCTTCGTGACTCTGAGCCTTCTACATTTGAGGAGGCTTCTCAGCATCAGGTATGGAGAGATGCCATGATGGAAGAGTACCATTCCATCATGAAGAATGATGCTTGCGAGATTGTGCTGAGACCTGAGGGGAAGTCAGTTGTGACTTCCAAGTGGCTTTACAAGGTCAAGCATGCTGAAGATGGTAGTGTGGAGAAATTCAAGGCTCGATTTGTGGCTAGGGGGTTCTCACAGGTTGAGGGAGTTGACTATGATGAGACATTTGCTCCAGTTGCTTGGTATTCCTCTATCAAGGTAGTGATATCTATAGCAGCAGAGATGGGTTGGAAGATCGACCAGATGGATGTGAAGATTGCATTTCTCAATGGTCTTCTGCAGGAGGAGGTGTATTTGGAGTAGCCACAGGGATTCGAGATACATGGGAGAGACTCTCATGTGTGCAGGCTTAGGAAAGCCTTGTACGGTCTGAAGCAAGCTCCTAGAGCTTGGTACTCCAGGATCGATGCATATTTGACTTCAATGGGATTTCAGAAGAGTGAGGCTGATCCCAACCTATACTACATTGTGGTTGGTGGTGATCCACTCATTCTTCTGTTATATGTTGATGACTTATTTATCACTGGAGATGAGCATCTTATTGCACAGTGCAAGAGAGATCTTGCAGCTGAGTATGAGATGACTGTTATTGGGCTGATGCATTACTATTTGGGGATGGAGCTTTGGTAGGATACTGGACATATTTTCCTAGGACAGGGGAAGTATGCAGTTGAGATTCTGAAGAGTTATCGGACGGAGGACTGCAGGCCTATTTTTACACCTATGATCACCAACTTGAAGCAACTTCATGCTTTAGAGGGTAAGTTGGTGGATCCCGCACTATATCGTCAGCTCATCGGATCGTTGATGTATCTAGTCAACAGCAAGCCAGACTTGTGCTTTGCGGTCAACACTCTTGCTAGTTCACGGTGCAGCCTAGGAGTGTGCATTGGACTGCCGCAAAGCACATCTTGAGATACCTAGCAGGGACAGTGGATTATGGTCTGGACTAGAGGGGTTCGGATGGAGTCATATTGGTTGGGTTCATAGATTCAGACTAGGCAGGTTGTGTGAGGGATCGGAAGAGCACTTCCGATTGCTGTTTCAACTTGGGCTCGGTAGCAGTGTCATGGTTCAACAGGAAACATAAGTCTGCCCCAAACTCCCTCTCTCGAGCCCCTCAAACATTTACTCCCCTCACCTAGTTCATTCGTAAACGTTACATTATAAAAATATATTTTCACACTCAATGTATTGAATAATCAATTATACTCACGGTAAATTTATTTGATTTTGATTGTTGGTTGTAAGTATTTATTGTGGTAGGAATCATTACCGAAAGGTTATCTATTCGAGACTAAGTTTATTAACTACTAGTCTATTCACCACCTTTGTAATTAGTGTTATTAGGATAAAATAATAAAATAATATATAAATAGTTGACCTTTTCAATTTTGAACAAGGTGTGTCTTAATGGTCTACCTCATCCGTCAAGATAACTTATCTTGAAATTTAAATTCTAAGATTCGTTTTGAATAAATAAATAGTATTAAACCATTTTCCATCACATCACATCCATTGAAGAATTGTTATCCTATTATGTCTAACTTAGTAATGGAAATAATCACACTTTAATCATTTATTAATCAATATTTAAATTTTACCTATAGTGCAATTGTTATGACATGGATAGTAATATTATTAGAATAACATTAATTAAGTAATAATATTCATTAAATCACCACAAAGTAATAATAAATGGCGAATTAATAAAAATGTTGTTTTTTTAAAATCATTTGTTTATCACATGAGTACCCTAACATCAACATAGTATCCTCGTTCTTCTAAACAAAGCACCCTTAAGGGATTAAACAATCTTACTAATTAATTAGATAGTACCATTACCTTATTTACAACAATTCTCAAATGACAATGTTAACTGACAACACTTGTCTCAATTATTTATCACAATGTTTACCAACAAGTAATACATAGCTTAATTGACTTGTTTTACACATCTTAAATAACTTTATATTCATTATCTGAATTCGATCAAGGCATGATTAACATAATTACTTATGACAACTTATACATTTATTCAATATGTTAAGTATTTGTATATAGATACTAATGTACATGTGCAAAGTGTGCATGCGTGGCCAATGTATGCACATATCAGAAATGTACTATAGAAAACCCCATCCCGCCTATGCATACCTGCTAACTAATAGTAGTATTTACCCCCATGTAGAAGAACAAGAATAATATATATAGTACAATTACTTTAACATCCTCAATTATTTAACATTTAACCCTTTACGATTTCACATCATTATTTTTATGTTTGCATTAGTTTAATCAATCATGTACAAGGAAGGGTACCTACTACCACTAACTCGAAATCAAGGAATACCCAACTCTCAACAGTACTAACTAACACATCTTCCCATCATAACCTACGTCCTGCATCCTCCCTATCCTTCCTTTGCTAGTACAAAAGTGGATGTCGGACTCACCGACGTGACCACATAGAACTTGAGAGCGATAGCGTCGGCTAAACAGCGTACCTGTCCTCTCCTAGCAGGCATCCGACCATCGTCATCATAACAAAATGGGGAGCATGTCTCAACATGGCCCTCCCACGACCTTGGGTATCATGGAAACATAGGGTGGGAAACATATCCATCCCTCTCAACATACTGGGCCTACGCCCTTATCAACTCATACCTTGTTACTATCGAGATTATCAGTTTGTGTTATCGTATCATCATTTTTGGCTGCTAAGGTTTACTGTACGAACAAGTTTTTTTTGTCCCATATATCAGATCAAGTAACTGGCTATCCCATAGCCCTTGTGTCTTGTAGGTTAGTATTTTGCAAAATACAAATTTATAGAAAGCATTTCCCATTGATCGCCAATTGATCCATGTTATCAAAAATCATTTTATTTCATGTAACCTTTTTAGTTCATCATAGATGCGTATGACATATAACACTTCAATAATTCATATAAAAAGATGGTATCCATGTACCGAATCATATATTTCACATCTTATTAATGAAAACATATAAACATATACTGTAATCGTAAAATAAAGAAATCATATGATAATCATGACATCGTAACCGCATAACATAGTAACATCATAATCATAGTGAAATCATAAAACAAAGTAACATCGTATAATGAGGTCCATCATATTGTAATATAGTTTACTTAGTCGATCTGAGTTCAACAAAATATATAAGAAAATAAAGTATGGTGTGTCTAACTGATAAATATGCCTAATCAAAATATGGGTGTTATATACACCCACCCTTCGGGAAACTTCGTCCCAAAGTTATGGTCAAAATAATAAGGGAAAATCTCGACGTGTGGTCTCTGCATCCTCCCAGGTAGCAGACCTTGGGCTATACTTGTCCCATTGGACCTTAACTTGGTCCACATGGCGACTACGGAGCTGTCGAACCCTACGATCAAGTATACGTAATGGTTCGACCCTGAAGGTTCCCTCGTCCGAGACCTGCAATTCCTTCCAATGAATTTTGTGAGTCTCATCAGCTATGTAATGTCGTAATACATAAACATGAAATACATTATGAGTTTTATGCAAGTGGGGTGGTAGCGCAAGACAATAAGCAACTGGTCCGATTTTCTCAAGAATCTCAAATGCACCTATAAAGCGAGGTGACAACTTGGTACCCTTCCCAAACCGAATGGTACTTTTATTTGGTCTGATGCAAATAAATACATGATCCCCTACTCCATCACTTCTATCTGATCTGTGTGCATTAGCGTAACTCTTTTACCTATCCTGCACTTCCTTCAACCGTTGCCTAATCTATAACACTTGTTCCTCCATTTCCTGAATCAATTCCAGCCCAATTAAAACTCGATCCTCTAACTTGTCCCAACTGAGTGGTGTCTTGCATGGCCTCCCATACAATGCTTGATATGGCGGCATACCAATGGAGCTGTGATGACTATTTTTGTATGCAAACTCCAGTAAAGGAAGATATTTCTCCCACTGTGTCTGTTGATCCATAACATACATCCTAAGCATGTCCTCCATCACTTGATTCACCCTTTCTGTCTGTCCATTTGTCTCGGGGTGATAAGCTGAGCTTAAGTTCAACTGTGTCCCTAATGCTGACTGCATGCTTGTCCAAAATCTGGAGGTGAACTTAGGGTCTCTGTCATAGATTATCTTTTTAGGAACTCCATGAAGACATACAATCTCATTTATGAATACCCTTGCCACATCTGTCACATCATAGGTGTCTCTGAGTGGAATGAAGTGAGCGCTTTTGGTTAGTTTGTCGACTACCACCAAAATAGAATTATGTATTATAGATGTGAGTGGTAATCCTACAATGAAGTCCATGGAAATGACTTCCCATTTAGTCATAGGAATATCATGCGGTTGTAGGAGACCGATCGGGTGACGATGATTTGCCTTAACTTGTTGACACTCAAGGCACTTTGAAACAAAATCCACTACATCCATCTTCATACCTGGCCAGAAGAAGAGTTTCTTCATGTCAGTATACATCTGCTTCACCCCTGGGTATGCACAGTAATGTGATCTATGGGCCTCTCTATGGATTGTTTCCCTAATATCACCTTCCTTAGGAACATACATCCTTCCCTCATACCGCAACAATCCATATTCCTCAAGATGGTACCCATCATATTTCAATTCCTATTCCTTTCCATTCTGAATAGCTGAGGTTACTTTTAGATACCAACTATCGCCCAATAGTTGTCCTAGTACTCTTTCCCTCAAGTCAACCTTCAAGGGAATTAAGGAGAAAAGTCTCGATCTTCGGCTTAGAGCGTCTGCCACCACATTCTCCTTTACTTTGATGTAAGAGATACCAAAGTCATACTCACTCATGAACTCACTCCATCGCCTTTGCCTATAATTCAAATCCCCTTGGGTAAAGATGTACTGCAAGCTCTGATGGTCTATTTTAAGGGTGAAGCTTCTACCAACTAGGTAGTGCCTCCATAATTTTAGTGCCAACATTACTGTTGCCAATTCTAGATCATGCATGGCATACTGCTCCTCATGAGGTTTCAATTTTCGAGATGCATAAACTATTACCCCACCTTCCTGCATCAACACCGCTCCTAGTCCTTGCTTCGAGGCGTCGGTGCATACCATGAAATATTTATCCATGTCTGGTACCCGCAAGATCAGTGCACTTGTCAACAATCTCTTTAACTCTGTAAAAGCGGCATCGCATTCATCGGTCCATTCATACCGGATTCCCTTGCATTGCAAGGTGGTAATAGGTTTTGCAATTTTAGAAAATCCTTACACAAACCTCCGGTAATAGCCTGCTAACCCCATGAAGCTACGCACCTCATGAGCATTCCTTGGAATTGGCCAATCTTCAATGGCCTTTACCTTTTCCGGGTCTACAGAGATCCCTTCACCTGAGATGATGTGCCCCAAGTAGTGAATCTCTTTTTGGAAGAACGAACACTTTGATAATTTACCATAAAGTTTATGTTCCCTTAAGCATGTCAAGACTAACCGCAAGTGTTCCTCATGCTCCTTCTCATTCTTAGAATAGATAAGAATATCATCTAAGAAGACCTAAACAAAGTGGTCCAAGTATTTTCGGAAGACACCATTCATGAGGCTCATGAATATAGTTGGAGCATTGGTCAAACCACATGGTACCACTACAAACTCATAATGCCCAAATCAAGTTCGAAAGGCAGTCTTAGGAATGTCGCCTTCCTTGATCCTCAACTAGTGATACCCTGATCGTAAATCAATCTTTGAGAAGACTGACGCACCTTTCATTTGATCAAAGAGGTCATCAATTCTTGGTATGGGATACCTGTTCTTCACTGTGGATTTGTTGAAATCTCTGTAATCTATGCACAGTCGCAGAGATCCATCCTTCTTCTTAATGAAGATCACTACTGCTCCCCACAGCGAGATACTAGGTCTAATCAGTCCCAAATCTAGCAACTCTTTTAACTGGATCTGTAAATCACGGAGCTCTGGAGTTATCATTCTATAAGGAGTTTTTGAGATAGGCTCCGCACTAGGTTTTAGTTCGATTGTGAAATCAAGCTCTCTTTCTGGAGGTAGTCCTGGCAATTCCTTCGAAAAGAAATCCTTGAACTCGGAAAGTACTGGGTAAGAATTCAAGGAAGGTCCTTTACTATCACTCATGGCCTCCACTATGAACAACTGGCATCCTTGTCTTAGGCATCGCTTAGCTTTCACCGTAGAGATGAAACAAAGGGATACCTTCCTCTTCAAGCCTTAGATTTGAATTTTCCTTCCCTCATCATCGAGGCACAACACCTTCTTCGCATAGCAGTCCAAGAAAGCTCTATGGCCTTCTAACCAATCCATGCCAATAATGAGGTCATAAGTCCCCAAATTGGTGACATAAGCATCCAACTTAGTGGTGCACACTCCTAAGTCAACCTCACAACTCCTCACTTTAAGACGTACTGTTTGCTTATCTCCTGAAGCCATTTCAACCAGTTTGAAATCATTGTTCTCGTAGGCTGCCAACCCACATTTATCTAATGAAAATGGTGAAATAAAACTATCAGTTTCTCCCGGATCAAACAAAATTTTAAGTTTGACATTGTTTACTTTACCAGTGGATTCTACTTTGGTAGACTAATGTTTTTCTTGGTGGTTATGAACCGCTGCATGAATCCGATGACTGTTACCCGAACTATCCATGGGTGCTTTTCCTTGCTTTTCCTGCTACTTGACTGACCCTTGGGACAGTCTCGCTGGAAATGAGGACCTCCGCATCCCCAACAAGAGAGATTGGGAGGGGCTTGGATGTTGCTCGGAGGAATCCTCTGAGATGATTTCCTTCCCCTGGGTCCTCTAAAACCCCTTGATCATCTATAGGAACTTCCTTTTGTACACCCCTGGCTTTGGTGGGCTGCGGACGATGCCTGCGAGACTGAGTTAACTGAAGTATTAAACCTCGGTGTGAACCTGTTACTATAAGGAGGAGGTCTAGATTGTCCTCCCCTAAAGTAAGGATGTGAGGCCTTCCCTGAAACATACTGATTGGTTCCTGTCAACTTACTACCCCCTTTTCCATCTGACATATCAGCTACATAACGAGCATACTCAATTGCCATGGCAACTGAAATTGGCTTCCACATCCGCACAGTAGCCCTAATCTTTTAGTTAAGTCCATACACAAAATGCTCTACCTGACAATCATCTGCATCTAGGTAAGGAACATATTTTACTAGTTCCATAAACTGAGATTCATACTCCTCCACCGTCTTGTCTCCCTGTACTAAGGCATGGAGTGCACCTGCTTGTTCTTCCTTGTAATAATTTGGCAAATACGTCTTGTGGAACCTCTCCTCGAACAGTTCCCAAGAAGTCGTAAGAGGAGTAGGGTGCAACTGCTTCTCGAGATCTGACCACCAATTCAAAGCATCACCTTTAAGATGAAAGACGGTCATCCTAGCCTTGGAACTAGATGTGTACTCATTCAATGCGAAGCATCTCTTTATGCCTTCTAGCCATGCTTCGGCATGCTTCTCGGGTCATCCTCCTGAAAACTCTGGAACCTTTATCTTTTGCAACTCCCTCAGTATGTCCTGAAGTGGTTCCTATCTTGGGCCATGTGCCCTTTCATAGTTCTCTCGACTCACTTGAGTGGTTTCCACCTCGACGACCCTTTTCGACTACCTGTTCATCATGGTCATAATAACCTCCAAAGACCTCATGATGATCTGCATTTCTGGTGTTGAGGTTGGTCGTGGCAGTGTTGGCGGCAATGACGGTGGTGATGGTGGTCGACCTTGACCCCAACCTTTACCTCTGCGTGTTGTTACCATGATTGATCCTAATGCTGGAGTAAAACATCCCATTGTTAGTTTCTGAGGAGCGTGTTAGTTGATTTTCAAATAGATGCATTTCAGAAAATAAGTTATAGTTCACTGCGTTTTGATGAGGCCATCTTGTACTAAGTCTACTAAATAACTCTTCATAAATTTATGCATTGGATTCCATGTAATTTCCCTAAGGTTCAATCTAAATTGACATTTGAAATAAAATTTCTATTGGTGCTAACATTTATTTAAGTTTAAAAGTTTAGGCTTTAATCTAATTTAATCTCATAATTATTATCCTTATTAACATTATATTTTTAACTCTGAATGTAATCAAGATTAACCTTGTAATTAAAATTTATGATCAACTTTTCAATAAAACTTTATGATAAATTTTATACTTTTAATTTTAAATTATATATATATATATTGTTAAATTTTTTAAATTTTATTTAAATTAATAGAATAATAAGAAAATAAATAAAATCAAATAACTAAAATAAGGAAAAATATATACTATAGGGTATTGATAGCAATTAGTTTTTTGTTTGTTTTAAATTTCATTTATCCTTTAAACACTATCACCCTACGCGGCCTCTCCGCGGGTCCCGCTCCATGCTTGGGGTATACATGTGAGTGCCACGGTGCCTCTCACCGCCATGAGAAGGAGTACTCTCCATGCAACCCACTGCCATGAGAAAGTGGGGAAACCCTAAATTGGGTCAATCCCCAAGGAGCGACCATTCTTGCTTTCTCTTTCTGAGTTTTAGCTCTGCAACTCTATGCTAGCTTGCTTAGCGTTTTTTTTTTTTGAGACAGGAAGGAGCCTTCTATCCATGGTGCTATGGTAGAAGCACTGGCACAAGCTTGAGGAGGTGGTTTACAGGTATTTCCCAATCTGTCTGGCATCGTTGGTTGCGTGTTTGGGAGTAATTGTTGGTTGTAAAAAAAATGATATTTTTCTTCCAAAACAAATCTTTTGCCTGGATAGACACGATGCACACACATTCGACGTTGCAGAGAGTCTCCTATTCTGTTGTTATTTTATCAAATTTTGTTGGTTATTAAAATACTGATTCCAGCTCTTAAGCTACTTAGTCAACTGTGTAAATTTCTATAGGTGGTGCCAGTACCCTTGCTTCCCTTCTTTATGCCATATTCTAGCTGCTATTCGATGAAGTTTTAGTTTCCCTCTTTCGCCGCTAACCTTTCGACTTTGTCTTTGTTGTAATCTCCTTAAAAGAGACCCTTACATAGTTTTAAAGTGTATGGCCTTCAGGGTCCCTGCAAAGGCATGACCATTAATATGCTCATACTGAGACAATCCATAAGACACCGTGCTGTTTATTGAGATTCGATTATAGGCACTGCACCATCTCATGCTATATAGTCCCGTATTTAGTTTGTTTTCCTTTCAAAACATTTTTTTTTTGCCTAGACAGTTATAATAGACTAAAAATGGCTATCGCCTATTATTAATGTCTGTAAAATAAGCTATTTATAATGTCCTGCGATGTATGCCAGCAGTTGGGGAAGCCAACCCCAACTGGAGCAATAAAAAAAAAACCATGGGTTCTGAAAAAAAAACCTACGATTGCTTCCTTGGAATTGCTGGTTGGTGAACACGCTAGCTGCAAGGAATGATATGGCTAGATCACATGTTTGGTATTTATTCGTGTTTGGGTGAAGGGTAGGAGTACCAATCTAACACTCCTTTCTTACAGCTTTCTGTTAGCCATAGATTGTTATGGCTATCGTAGGAGTTTAACGCCCAGCCCACTGATTGTTGTTTTGAAATTGGATTTGTTTTACAGCTTAGCGGTATTCATTTCTGGCTTTAGCATTTAGACTTTACAGTGATGGTTTATGATACAGAACGACATCATAGTATGGCTTTTGCAAAAAAAACTATGTTGTGCAGCTCAAAGATAGAGCGGCCCCCCCATTTGATTCGATTCAGGTACAAGCTCCATTACTGGTGAGTAAATTAGCTATCGGTCTATTCACCAATAAAGTTTACCCCTACCGCTTCACTCCTCCATCATCATGGAGAGGTGAAAGCAAAGTTAAATTCATTAGCTAATAATAATTATGGATTGTCTTAATGACTTGATATACATTCAGGGGTCATTTTGTTCGGTGTAATTCGACTCCTTACTCACAGAAATGGCCATACATTCCCATTTAGGTTAAAACAGGTGATGAGATTTGTTTTTTTTTCCCTGTTATATTGTCTTTATGTTTGAACTCAGCGTGAGAGGGCGTTGCCATATCTCTGTCCACCCTTGAATGATATATTTGTTATTCTAAACTCAGTGTGAGCTAGATTGTGAGGGGTGCAGCCCAGCTCTCGGCAAATAACTTTGTGGCAATAAATAAGAGAACGAGCTCTCAACAGAAGGGGCGCATCCCCATAAACTCTGCAAATAAATTTTATAAAAAGCTATTAAGTTTTCAAGCTCAGTGTAAGCTAAGAAGTGAGGGCGTAGACTAGACTCTGTTGCAAAAATAAAATAAAAAATTGGTTGAGTGAGCCAAGGGCACAACTCTTATGAGAAGCTTAGTCTCATTATTCTATGCCATCTAGTGCGCAACCTTGAATTGTCTTGATGAAATTCCCTTGAACCTTAACTAACATGTAAAACTCATATTTAAACGTTTGAGTGATCTAAGCCATCTAGGGTAGATCCCATGGGTAACTTAGAGTTTTTAGTCGAGGGTGGATTATGACTGTGATGAATAATCTTAGACGATTTCACTAAATAAGAATATAGAGATAATTTTCATTAGAGTGTGATCTTCCAACTTGAACAAGTAGTTTAATTTGACTTATGTGTTTGTGCTTGTGATTCTCAAAATTTGACTGTGGGTAGTAGATAATTAATTCATTGTTTCTACTGGTATGTTAAGTTCAACTTACTCATTTTATGTTTCATACAGGTAGTCTACAGGTTGACACACAGTCTAGATGCTATAGATTTTTTTTGCAAACATGTTTGGTGTTGTTAAGTCTACCTCTGTTTCCTTCTCACATGGAAAGGCCGTGAGGTCAAAGTGTTTGAGCCGGTGCTCTGATACCAAGTGTAGCGCTCCATTTTTCGACAGAGCCCAAAGTCATCTTCTATGTTACTTTTCTATGTATTAAACTTATTCAGGTATATGTGAGTAAATTTCTAATAAAATTTCTATGCTTCTAAATGAAATTTAGTATACTGTTTTGTCTTTAACAATCATACATTCATATTTAAAAGTAAACTAACATATCAATATTTTCCTTCAACAATTTGTTTTCAGCATAAGAATATGTTTCACAGTAATAAATCAGTAAATAGCAAGGTATATGTATGTTTCAGAGTACCTTTCAACATAATAATCAAATAAAATAAATAACAAGGAAATTACCTGATGCTGATGTTAGTAGACCGTAGGTTGTAGCAGATTATGTTTATATTCTCTTATTCAGCCAAGACGATATGTCCACCCTACCGAATAGCTATTATCTTGCTAGCCCTTGGAAATCAAAGGATTTCCAAGCCCCGGAGCTCACAAACTGATAATCCCGAGAGCAATATTTACTAGGTTCTCAAAACCTTTCTCTATTCTCAAACCTTTCTCTCTACTTAGAGCTATCCCCTTGTTACCTTCAACTTTCTCTCGATATAATTTCTTCCCCAAGATCCAACCCCCTTCTCCCTCCGCCCCAAACTCCCTCTCTCGAGCCCCTCAAACATTTACTCCCCTCACTTAGTTCATTCATACACGTTACATTATAAAAATATATTTTCACACTCAATGTACCGAATAATCAATTATACTCACGGTAAATTTATTTGATTTTGATTGTTGGTTCTAAGTATTTATTATGGTAGGAATCATTACCCAAAGGTTATCTATTCGAGACTAAGTTTATTAACTACTAGTCTATTCACCACCTTTGTAATTAGTGTTATTAGGATAAAATAATAAAATAATATATAAATAGTTGACCTTTTCAATTTTGAACAAGGTGTGTCTTAATGGTCTACCTCATCCATCAAGATAACTTATCTTGAAATTTAAATTCTAAGATTCGTATTGAATAAATAAATAGTATTAAACCATTTTCCATCACATAACATCCATTCAAGAATTGTTATCCTATTATGTCTAACTTAGTAATGGAAATAATCACACTTTAATCATTTATTAATCAATATTTAAATTTGACCTATATTGCAATTGTTATGACATGGATAGTAATATTATTAGAATAACATTAATTAAGTAATAATATTAATTAAATCACCACAAAGTAATAATAAATGGTGAATTAATAAAAATGTTGTTTTTTTAAAATCATTTGTTTATCACATGAGTACCCTAACATCAACATAGTATCCTCCTTCTTCTAAACAAAGCACCCTTAAGGGCTTAAACAATCTTACTAATTAATTAGACAGTACCATTACCTTATTTACAACAATTCTCAGATGACAATGTTAACTGACGACACTTGTCTCAATTGTTTATCACAATGTTTACCAATAAGTAATACATAGCTTAATTGACTTGTTTTACACATCTTAAATAACTTTATATTCATTATCTGAATTCGATCAATGCATGGATTAACATAATTACTTATGACAACTTATACATTTATTCAATATGTTAAGTGTTTGTATATCGATACTAGTGTACATGTGCAAAGTGTGCATGCATGGACAGCGTATGCACAGATTAGAAATGTACTATAGACAACCCCATCCCACCTATGCATACCTGCTAACTAATAGTAGTATTTACCCTCATGTAGAAGAAAAAGCATAATATATATAGTACAATTACTTTAACAGCCTCAGTTATTTAACATTTAACCCTTTATGATTTCACATCATTATTTTTATGTTTGCATTAGTTTAATCAATCATGTACAAGGAAGGGTACCTACTACCACTAACTCGGAATCAAGGAATACCCAACCCTCAACAGTACTAACTAACACATCCTCCCATCATAACCTACGTCCTGCATCCTCCCTATCCTTCCTCTGCTAGTACAAAAGTGGATGTCGGACTCACCGACCTGACCACATAGAACTTGAGAGCGATAGCATCGGCTAAACAATGTACCTATCCTCTCCTAGCAGGCATCCGACCATCGTCATCACAACAACATGGGGAGCGTGTCTCATCACGGCCCTCCCATGACCTTGGGTATCATGGAAACATAGGGTGGGAAACACATCCATCCCTCTCAACATACTGGGCCTATGCCCTTATCAACTCATACCTTGCTGCTATCGAGATTATCAGTTTTTGTTATCGTATCATCATTTTTGGCTGCTAAGGTTTACTGTACGAACAAGTTTTTTTTTGTCCCATATATTAGATCAAGTAACTGGCTATCCCATAGCCCTTGTGTCTTGTAGGTTAGTATTTCACAAAATACAAATTTATAGAAAGCATTTCCCATTGATCGCTAATCGATCCATGTTATAAAAAATACTTTTATTTCATGTAACCTTTTTAGTTAACCATAGATGCGTATGACATATAACACTTCAATAATTCATATAAGAAGATGGTATCCACGTACCGAATCATATATTTCACATCTTATTAATGATAACATATAAACATATATTGTAATCGTAAAATAAAGAAATCATATGATAATCATGACATTGTAACCGCATAACATAGTAACATCATAATCATAGTGAAATCATAAAACAAAGTAACATCATATAATGAGGTCCATCATATCGTAATATAGTTTACTCAGTCGAGCCGAGTTCAACATAATATATAAGAAAATAAAGTATGGTGTGTCTAACTGATAAATATGCCTAATCAAAATATGGGTGTTACAGTATACCATCACCTACAAAAGAAGGACTATAACATTTGTTCAACAACAATGTTATCTATTGAAGATATTAAAAATATTAAAGTTCTGAGGATTCGGGAAGAATGCCATGATCGAGGAGTACCAGTCGATCATGAAGAATGATGGTTGGGATGCAGTCCCAAGACCTGAAGGGAAGTCTGCTATGACTTCCAAATGGATCTATAAGATCAAGCATGCTATAGATGGTAGCATAGAGAAATACAAAGTGAGATTTGTAGCTCATGGCTTCTCCTAGAAAGAGGAATTGATTATGAAGAGAATTTTGCTCCTATAGCCAGATACACTTCCATTAGTACTTGCTCTGACTGCAGTGATAAAATGGAATATACACCAAACTGATTTCAAGATAGCTTTCTTGAATGGTGTAGTCGAAGAGGAAGTGTATGTGGAGCAGCCACTCGGGTTTGAGTCATATATGTGCAGCAATTTTTATGATAAGATAGACAGCTTTCTATCCAAGTTGGGCTTTACCAAGAGTAAAGCAGATTCCAACCTTTACTACAAGGTTGAGGAAGGAAATCCAGTGATACTACTTTTGTATGCGGATAACCTGTTTGTTACAGGTGAGGATAGATTGATTGTTAACACGCAGCGGAAGCTTGCTGCTGAGTTTGAGATGAAGGACTTGGGGATGATGCACTACTTTCTAGGTATGGAGGTGTGGCAGAGTGCAGATGGAATCTTCCTTGGACAAGGGAAGTATGCAGTAGAGATCTTGAAGAGGTTTGGGATGATGGACTGCAAGGCCATGGCCACACCTATGGCATCAAACCTGAAGCTTCTGTGTGATGCTTCATCTAATCCGATTGATGTCACTGTGTATCATCAGATGATTGGGTCCTTGATGTACCTGATGAACACGAGACCAAATATTTGCTTTGCGGTGAACACATTGAACCAGTTCATGACGGATCCCAGAGGTGTTGACCTGGTTGCTGTAAGGCATATTCTAAGGTACCTGAAGGGTACGGTTGACTATGGGCTCAAGTATGATGCAAATCAAAAGTTTAACCTGCAAGGTTATGTTGATTCAGATTGGGTAGGTAGTGCTGCAGATAGGAAGAGCACTTCTGGGTGCTGCTTCAGTATGGGATTGGGTGTGATCTCTTGGTTTAGCAGGAAGCAGTCCTGCATAGCACTGAGTATAGCCGAAGCAGAGTATGTTGTAGCTTGTTCGGCTAGTTGTGAGGCAGTATGGATTAGGAAGCTACTGTCTGAGTTATTTGATACCCCGCTAGAGGCTACTGGTATCTTTTGTGACAACCAGAGTTGTGTGAAGCTATCTGAGAACCCAGTGTTCCACGATAGGTCGAAACACATAGAGATCAAATATCACTATATCAGGGATATGGTGCAGAGAGGAGCAGTGAAGTTTCTGTATGTTGCGATGGATGAGCAGATTACAGATGTGCTGACGAAGCCACTAGCCAGAGTGAAGTTTGAGTACTTCAGTGAGAGGCTTGGTGTTCTTCAGATCGATGACACTTCGAGGAAGAAGTGATGGAGACATTTGTTGAAGCCATTCCAAGCATGTTGGAAGGAGGATCCTTCACATGGCTATGGATGTAAGCGCTGGATGATGAGCATCAGGACGATGCTCCAATTACTGCTCTGTATATGTATATGCATCATGTTGGATGCTTGATATGATCAATTGGATCATTTATGTATGTATGCATCATGTTGGATGTTGGATATGATTAGTTGGATCATTTATGTATGTATGCATCATGTTGGATGCTGGATATGATCAGTTGGATCATGTGTATGTATTTGTATATGTATCAGGTGGATACATTGTATGATCAGGTAGATAATGTATGTTGATATGTATCAGGTATGATCAGGTGGATCATGTATTTGTATATGTATCAGATGGATACATTGTATGATCAGGTAGATCATGTATGATGATATGTATCAAGTAGATATTGTGTATGCATCCGGTGGATGCATTGTATGATCAGGATGATCATGGATGATGAGCTTTAGGATGTTGCTCTAGATGACATGCGTCAGGACGATGCAGTGATGATGATCAGGATGATCATGTGTACATCAGGATGATGTATGGTGAGTATCAGGTTGATACTCTGTGGCCGTGGATAGGTTGTGCAGATAAGCATATAATAGCGCCCTGGGAGCTTTGCAGATTCTCTTGCTAGGTTTTTCCACTGGCATATAATAGCTCCCTGGGAGATATGGCAAATGCTCTTTCGAGGTTTTGCTTTGGGAGGACATATAATAGTTCCCTGGGAGGTTTGCAGATTCTCTTGCTAGGTTTTACCGCTGGCATATAATAGCTCCCTAGGAGATCCGGCAAATGCTCTTTCGAGGTTTTGTCCTAAGGCATGTAAGTAGACCCGGGAGATCTGGAGAGGGTGAAAAAGGCCTTAGATGCTCTTTCGAGGCATTTCCATGACCACATGTAATAAGTCCTGGAGATTTGGATAGGATGAAAATGTAAAGTTAGTCACAGCAGATCTAATGAACAAATAAATCAGTCACAACAGATGAACATAGAAGATATGGTGCAAAACTGTGCAAAACATGCAGCAGTGCTCTCTATCCCAGAAAAGGGTGAATGAATTACAATACAAACTGTTACCATGAACAGAGCAATTCGAATTGCCTAAGGAGGTCATTCGAATCACTGAATGGAGTAGCTTGACTCAATCTAGGAGTCCTCATCAATCATCGGTGTTGCTCATCAATCACAACAAACAGTCATCCAGGTGTCAAGCTGAGTCTAACTGATCATAATAAATGTAACTGAAGTGTGTAGCACTGATATAGGATCTGGAGGCTTAGTGGGGGCGCATGGGAGGCTAACTGGAGTCAGAGCAAGTCACCTAATCGAACTGGAGGTCAATCGGAGGTGAAATAGTCAGTCAGGAGTGAAATCGGAGTGAAATCAATCAGAATCGGAGCTAACTGAATGTAACTGGAGTGAATCTGCAGTGGTAGGTGAACAAGTGCGCCCTTCTCTGTCAGTAGGTGAGAAGAGGGCGCCTTTCAGCTTAGGAGGGCTAAAACTCTGTGGAAAGTGGCTCCCGGGTGCTAGAAGAAGGTGGATAAGGTGCTGGAGGCATCAAACTGGTGACTGGACTGCATATCCTGAAATAGATTATGCAAGATCCTGAAGTAGATATGTATCCTGAAATAGATGATCCTGAAATAGATATGTATCCCGAAATAGATGATGGATATCCGAACACCCCCCCTCAAGCTAGACTATGATGTGCCAACTAAAATAATGTGGGGCCCTGGTAACTAAGACCAAAGGTCACCCCAATACAATAATCCAAAAAATGCTGAAAAATAAACTAAGTGAGGAAAGAGGGAAAACCCAGTGGGAAGAAAGACCCCCCTCAAGTCTAAAGCATAATAATGAATCAATCTGTCTCCACCATGATGGAACTCACCCCCAACAGTGAACGGAGGTAAGAGAACTTCTTCTCAGTGAAGCTCTTGGTGAAGATGTCTGCAATTTGCTCATCAGTAGGGCAATATTGCAGAATGATGGTGCGGTCATGCACCAACTGTCGAATGTAATGCATATGAATCTCAATGTGCTTGGTCCTCTGCCGCTGAACTGGATCTGTGGAGATCTTGATAGCACTTTGATTGTCACAAAATAGGACAGTCGAAGTAGTGCCACCAAAACCAAACTCGGAAAGAATACCCTGCAACCAAACTGCCTGAATGCAGGCATTGACTGCCCCTCGATACTCTGCCTCTGCTGAAGAAAGTGCAATGGCTGCTTGCTTTTTGCTGGACCAGCAAATAGCACCATGACAAATCATGAAAACATAACCGGAAGTGGACTTCCGATCAATGCTATCACCTGCCCAATCTGAATCAGTAAAACCAATGAAATCTAGCTCAGAATCTGCAGCATAATGTATGCCAAACTGTCTCGTACCTTGCACATACTGCAAGATCCGCTTGGCTGCTCGCCAATGAAGCTCATGTGGCTGCTGCATATATCTTGACACGGCACTCACGGCATATGAGATATCAGGCCGTGAATGTGTCAAATAAAGTAGTGAACCAATCAACTGTCGATACATACTGCAATCTGCAAGCGGTGTGGAATCTCCCTCCTCAAGACTGATTCCTGAGAGGAATGGGAACGGGGCTGCCTTACATTCAGCCATATTAAACTTCAATAACAGGTCGGAAGCATATTTTTGCTGAGATATAGTGATCCCATCGAAATTTTGAGCTATCTCCAAGCCCAAAAAGTGACTCAGCAAGCCCAAATCGCTCATGTCAAAAGCTAGATTTAAGGCAGATTTTAGCTTGTTTATTGAAGTAAGTGTGCTACCAGTAATAAGCAGATCATCAACATAAAGTACAATAACCAACAAATTACCTTTAACTCGCTGAAGATAGACATTCGGATCAGATTTGCATCTTTGGAAATTCTGAGAAAGAAGGAAGGAGTCCATCTTTGCGTACCAAGCTCTTGGGGCCTGTTTTAACCCGTACAAAGACTTCTTCAATCTACAAACCAATGATGGATCTGATGTGTAACCCTCTGGCTGCTGCATATAGACCTCTTCAGCAAGGTCTCCATGTAAAAATGCACTCTTCACATCCATGTGATGCACCTCCCAGTGCTTGGATGCGGCAATAGCTAAAACAAGGCGGATGGAATCCATCTTTGCAACCGGTGCAAAGGTCTCTGTGTAGTCCACTCCTTGGACTTGGGAAAAACCTTTTGCCACCAACCTTGCTTTATATTTGCTGATAGTGCCATCAGCAGCAACTTTAGTACGGTAGACCCATTTACACTTCACTAATTTTCTTCCAGGTGGAAGAGAAACTAGCTCCCATGTATTGTTCTTTTGAAGAGAACTGTACTCTTCATCCATGGCATCTTTCCATCTCGGATCTCGATGGGATGAATAATATGATTGGGGATCTGAACCAGCCATCAAATAACAAATCTCAGGAAGAAATGGATCAGCAATAGAAAGAGCCATACCTGCCCTTTGAAAGTCTCCTCTTGTTCGTCTCGGATCAGCAGGATTTCCAAGATTCGAACCAGCAGATTGTAGAGTATTTTGGGCCCACTTTGGTAACTGAGGGGGATCTGAATGGTCGGATTCCGAACCTGATATGTCATGATCATCATATGCTGCTACAATATCAGAAATATCAGAACTCATACCTTCATTATCGCTGCTCGAATCTTCTTCTGGTGAAGGCGGTGAATCGGCAGTTTTCTCCTCAACTAGTTGCAATTCTTGAAGTGGTTCTTCAAACTGCACACTGCGCTCTATGAATATCTTTTTAGATCTGATATCCATGAGTTTATATGCTTTTGATTCTTCCCCATATCCTATCAATATGCACTCGATACTTTGTGGATCCAAAGCTCGTCTCTTCTCAGAAGGAATTCTAGCCCATGCAGTAGAGCCAAAAACTCTCAAATTTGACACATCCGGTTTGTGACCAAAGAATGCTTCGAAAGGAGTCATACCTTTCACGGATGAATGTGGAACTCGGTTTTGTATATATGAAGCAACATTGATTGCTTCAGCCCAAAGATTTGCAGCCAAACCTTTTGATTCAATCATGCATGTAGCCATCTCTTTCAGTGACCGGTTTTTCCTTTCCGCTACACCGTTCTGCTGGGGTGTGTAGGGAACTGTATGTTGGATCTTGATTCCGCTTTGGGCACAAAGTTGCAGCAACTCGGACTTGATATATTCCCCACCATTATCAGATCTAAGAGCTTTGATCTTGCTCTCAGTGGTGGTCTCAACAGAAGCCTTAAAATCCTTGAATTTTCCAAGCACTTCTGACTTGTTTTTGAGAAAGAATACCCATGTAAAGCGAGAATAATCATCAATAAATGTCAAAACATACCTTGAACCATTTAATGACATATGGGGCAGCGGACCGCTGATATCAGAATGGATCAATCCCAAAATAGTAGAGGCTCTGCTAGCCTTGCCGCGGTCGAATCTGTGCTCGGGGTGCTTCCCAATAATGCAACCAGAGCATATTCCCTTCGAGGAACGGAGTTGTGGAAGCCCATCAACCATGGATTTATTTGATAGCAGCAGCAAATACTTATAATTTAGATGTCCAAATCTTTCATGCCAAAGCCTACTAACCTCATTACCATGTGTGCGAAGAGCAGTGGGCTTTGCAAGCGGAATAAAGTGCGAAAACTCATAACATTTAGCAGTGTGGTTTGCCTTTCCAACCGCAACTAGTCTTCCACTTTTGATATCAGAAATTTCAACTGTATTAGGGATGAATGTGACTTTCTTTGGATCACCAGTATGTGTCATTTGATACACAGAAAGGAGATTCGAAGCTAAAGAAGGCACATAGAGAACATTCTGAAAGCATCCATGATCTACATGAATCGTACCTTTGCCCTTTGAAAATTTTTTTGAGTCATCTCCCAAATGGATGGGGATGGAGCTGTTTGGATCGAATGAGAAAAAAGAATCAATATTTGCAGCCATATGATTTGATGCACCCGAATCTATCAAAAGAGTGGGCTTCGAAACCGTTGCCATGAGTGCTTGTCCTCTTTCATGATCGTCATTCCGATCCTTCTTCCTTGCACCGTCAGGAAGGGTTATGTTGTTCTTTTCCAAAAGGAGGGCCATTTGATCTATAGTCTTCTTCATACATGAACTTTCGGGATGAAAGCCACGGTTACAATAAGTACATTTAGATTTTTGGTTACCTTCTTTGCCCTTTTGCTTGGATTTCGAACTGGATGGTGCATCCGTTTGCTTGCCTTTGTCTTTTTGCTTGTGAGGCTCGAATTTGGGCTTCTCCTTCTTTGGCTTTCCTTTACCATTCGAAATCTTGGGTCCTTGAACAAATAGGGCTGAATATTTGGAGCTTATGGACCCCATTTGAATCAACTTGTCATGCTCTTTCGTAACGGACTCAATGAAGGCATTCAAGGTAGGCATCTTCCAATTCGGGGTAGTTAGCCGACCGGAATTGAAAGTGGAGACAAATACCGAATAATCTTTCCCAAGCTTGCTTAGAATGGAGAGGATCAACTGTTTATCCTCTTTGATAACACCACTGTTCTTCAATTGCAAGTTCAAGTTCTTGAATTTTGTGAAGAATTCATTGATGGTCTCGAAATTCTCAGGATTAAGGCCAATCAATTCATTCTCTAATTGAAAAGCCCTAAGCTCATCCTGCTTGCCGAATAGTGTCTCAAGTTGCTCCCATATGGCCTTTGGAGTCTTCAATCCGCTGAGATGGAAGTGAAGATCTTTGGAGATGGAGAGACAAAGAAGACCGTAAGCTTCATCAAGCTTATTGTAGTGTTTGGTTCTTTCTGCCACATTGTTTGGCTCCAATTCAAGACCAAGAGTGACTCGGTAGTATCCTTTTGAACGTAATATGATCTCCATATCATCTTTCCAATCAAAATAATTGAATGGGGTGAGGATAGGCTTTGAAGAAGAGTATTCCATTGCTAGGAGCGAGTCAAATGATGAAGAAGAAGCTTGCATGCAGACTATAGCGAATGGAAATGCTGTAGGGAAGCTTGCATGCAGAATGTAGCGAGTGCACTTGGAGGAGATAATTAACCTGCAAATCACATAAGAACAATCACAATAAGGTCGAACAATCCACCCTTTGAGAGTTGCATCACACCTGGGATTGGATTTCAAGCAATGTTGAATAGGTCCAATGTATCAGATCCAGGAATTATGTGGTAACTCAAGCTTCTGGAGTGGTATTGGAGTATTTTTCAAGCTTTGCATGCACAGGAGCGAATGCCCTTGAGATATCTCATGCCAAACTTTTTGCAATTTTTAGCAATTCAGTCAAATCTTCTTGTATAAACACCTGTAGAAAAGAGATCTTGTCCCTGCAATGGCTCTGATACCATGTAAAGTTAGTCACAGCAGATCTAATGAACAAATAAATCAGTCACAACAGATGAACATAGAAGATATGGTGCAAAACTGTGCAAAACATGCAGCAGTGCTCTCTATCCCAGAAAAGGGTGAATGAATTACAATACAAACTGTTACCATGAACAGAGCAATTCGAATTGCCTAAGGAGGTCATTCGAATCACTGAATGGAGTAGCTTGACTCAATCTAGGAGTCCTCATCAATCATCGGTGTTGCTCATCAATCACAACAAACAGTCATCCAGGTGTCAAGCTGAGTCTAACTGATCATAATAAATGTAACTGAAGTGTGTAGCACTGATATAGGATTTGGAGGCTCAGTGGGGGCACATGGGAGGCTAACTGGAGTCAGAGCAAGTCACCTAATCGAACTGGAGGTCAATCGGAGGTGAAACAGTCAGTCAGGAGTGAAATCGGAGTGAAATCAATCAGAATCGGAGCTAACTGAATGTAACTGGAGTGAATTTGCAGTGGTAGGTGAACAAGTGCGCCCTTCTCTGTCAGTAGGTGAGAAGAGGGCGCCTTTCAGCTTAGGAGGGCTAAAACTCTGTGGAAAGTGGCTCCCGGGTGCTAGAAGAAGGTGGATAAGGTGCTGGAGGCATCAAACTGGTGACTGGACTGCATATCCTGAAATAGATTATGCAAGATCCTGAAGTAGATATGTATCCCGAAATAGATGATCCTGAAATAGATATGTATCCCGAAATAGATGATGGATATCCGAACAGAAAAAGGCCTCAGATGCTCTTTAGGGTTCTTGCTTTATAAGACACTCTTTTAAGGTTTTGTGGTGGGGATCACATGTAATAAGTCTTGGAGATCTAGACAGGATGAAAAATGCCTCAAATGCTCTTTAGGGTTCTTGCTAGTCAAGAGACTCTTTTAAGGTTTTGTGACAGTCACATGTAATAGCTCCCTGGGAGATCTGATAGGTTGGGCTGTGTGCCCGTAATCAGTCCTGGGATGCTCTTGCGAGGTTTTGTGATGCACGTAATAAGTCTTGAGGATTCCACAGTATGGCCAGTGATGATGAAGACCTACAGATGGTGGGCCTACATCCAGTATGAAAAAGGACTGGCTCTGTAGAACTTCTTATGAAGAGTAGATTCAGAGATTGATTTAGATAGCAGCAGCAATGACGATGACGATGACTCAATGATGATTATCTAGTGACGATGATTCAAAGAAGAAGACTTGTGCTAGAAGAACTATGTCTAGAAATACCTTCCTAGTTAAGAGGGAGTGTTGATGTATATGTAACTTCAGAATGTATTTCACATATATGTATATTGTACTCCTATAGAGATGGTATTATTCCTCTATACGGAAGTGTTTGTATTCCTATAGAGATGTTATTATTCCTCTATACGGAAGTGTTTGTATTCCTATAGAGATGGTATTATTCCTCTATACTTATACTTGATGGGTTATTAGACCACCCTATTGGGGGTCGGCCATGTGGGTCAAAGGGTTATTAGACCACCCTATTAGGTGTCGGCCCAGTCAGCATTGTGTTATGTGGTTAAGTTGAGGCCAACCTAGTAAAGGTTATTAGGCAAGTCAAGTCAAGTATAAATAGAGTGCGGGAGGCACTCTATTTCATCATTCTATTCTCACACACACTCTTTGGAGAGTGGTGCACTTGTGGAGGAGGAGAAGCTGCTGCTAGGAGATGTCTATCTCTTAAGCTTGGGTTGTATCATTGCTCTATCTATCTCTGAGAAAGCTATTGGGGTTTTTAACCTTTATGGTTTTCCCCAAGTAAACTCTGTGCCTCTTGCGTGCTTGCATTATTGTGTCCATGATTGATATGCTGTAGATATGCTGTACATGTTGTTCTCTCAGTTAAGATCCTAGATCAGATTGAAGTAAATTCTGAAAAACTAACACTATGTTGCAACATGAAGGTATATCCCTATAGGAATTCAACCCATTTCATGTGCCATTGATTAAACTTCGACTGAGTATTCAAATACCTCAGTGCTTGGTGATCTGTGTACAACAAAAATTCCTTGGGAAACAAATAATGCTTCCACTTCTTCAATAATTGGACAATAGCATAGAATTCCTGGTCATAGACTAAATATTTCCACTTTGCATCATCCAAATTTTCACTGAAGAATGCAATTGGTTGGCCCTCCTGGCTCAACACTGCTCCAATTGCGAATCCAGTTGTGTCGCAATTGACCTAGAAAACTTTGTTGAAATCTGGGAGCACCAACACTGGGCTCTCAGTGACCTTTTCCTTCAATTTTTCGAAAGTTCATTGGGCTGCTTCCATCCACTTGAACTCTCCTTTACGCATGCACTATGTCAATGGTGCGCAAATCCAACTGAATCCCCTACTGAGCTTCCTGTAGAAAGTGGCAAGTCCATGGAAAATCCTCACTTCATTCGCACTTGTCGGTTTAGGCCAATCTAATGTCGCCTTCACCTTCTCTGGGTCCATCACTAACCCTTTACTCAAGATTACGAACCCCAAGTACACTAGGTTTTCCTTCATGAAGAAACACTTTTGTAGGTTCACCATCAGCTTCTCCTTCTACAATTTCTGCAATACCTATCGAATGTGCCCCAAGTGTTATGCCCTGGTTCGACTGAAAATTAGACTGTTGTCTAGATAGACTATGACAAACTTTCCCAATAATGGTTTTAGTACTTCATTCATCAATCGCATGACCGTAGTGGGTGCATTAGCCAATCCAAATGGAATGACTAACTACTCATACAACCCATCCTTCATCTTGAATGTTGTTTTCCATTCATCTCCTTCTCTAACCCGAATCTAGTGATAACCGCTCTTGAGGTCTATCTTCATGAAGTACTTCACTCCACTCAAACAATCCATCAAGTCGTCCATTCTCGGCAATGGAAACCGATACTTGATCGTGATCTTGTTGATAGCTCTGGAGTCTGTACACATCCTCCATTCTCCACCTTTCTTTGGCGGTAATACTGCTGGTATCGCACACGGACTCAGACTCTCTTTGATCAACCCTTTGTCCAACAAATCCTAGACCTGTCAATTGAGTTCCTGACCTTCTGTTGGACTCATCCTATGTGGTGCCTTGTTTGGAAAACTCGACCCTGGAATCCAGTTGATCTGATGGGATATGCTCCTTGCCAGCAACAATCCCGTCGATGTCTCATTGACTACTATGCTTTGAAACTCCTCGATCATCTTTCCAACTTCAACAGGAATTTTCTCCTCCAGTATCGCACTCTCAACACATGGTCATTTCGGAATGATAGCATAACACTCTGATTGCTTTTCCTCCTCCGCAAGGAATTCTTTCACTGAACACATCCGCACGCGCTTCTCCCAAAAGTTGCTCTCACCCTGCTTACCATCATCTTGCTCCTCCAATTTCAGCTTAAGATTCCTCTTCATGCCATTTTTCCACACAGTGATTGTGTTGGCTCGAACATCATAGATTATTTTCTGATCATATTTCGATGGTATTCCTAACAACAGATGGCACATGTCTATTGGGATTACATTGCACAGTATGCTATCCTCTAACTTCCCAACCTTGAAGTTAATCAGGCACTGTCTGGTCACCTTCACATGGTGTCCTTTCTGCAACCATGATATCTTGTAACAGTGTCGATGTTCTTGAAATTTCAACCCGATCTTGTCGATCACCTCCTTCAACACAAGGTTCTCAGTGCTTCCACCATCAAATATGGTTTTGCAACACCATTCGCCAATTCACACCTTCATTTGAAAGATCGCCTTCCATTGTGTCGGCTCTTGCTCATCGCGTTTGTCTTCTTGAACTAATGTTCGGCTGACCGTCAAACTTTGGTTCCTTCTTTTCTCCTCTCTACTGCTATCGGATGTCGATTCTTCCCTCTCGTTGACTTGCTCATCTCTTCGATGTCTCGGTTTTGACTCCTCTGCAGCATGTAGGTTCTCTGGGCATTCATATGCCTTGTGTCCCACTCCTCGACACTTGTAACAGATTATGGCTAGTTTGTTAGCTCTCCTTCTATCGGATGGGCCACCTCGACCATACGAACCACGACAGCGGTTCTCATGACCATTGCATCGGTTCTCTTTCATTTTCTCCCTTGTCGATGTCCCCTCCACACGTAGACTATCTTCGACAGTTTCCTTCCTATAACCGCTACTTTGTCCTTTTGTTGTAACAGTCCTTGCACCCCGACTAGTCATCCTACCTCTAGTCACTGCAGACTTCCTCGACAGTTTCTCTTCTACCTTCAGAGCTAACTGGTAGGCTTCACCCACTGCTTTGAATCTCGACAAGCTCAATTAATCCTGAATGGCATATTTCAAGCCATTGCATATTTCAACCATTCACATACCTAGCGATAGGTTCTTCTCCTTTGCTGGTCTACCCCAACCTTATTGACAATCTATATAACTCTTCCGTGTACTCTTTCACGGTCATCTTTTTTTGTCGAAAGTTGTGCAACTTCTTGAACAAGGAAATTACATAGTCATTCGGCAAGAACTTCCCTTTCATCTTAGCGACCATCCAATCCCAAGACTTGATTTTCTCCTTGCCCTTCTTGACTCTATCAGCCTGTACATTGTCCCACCACAATGAGGCATGATCCTTCAACCTCAGACATGCAATCTTAACCCACTTAGGATCCTCGATTTTCTCTACGTCGAAGTATTTTTCCATCTCTCTGAACTAGTCAATCAAGTCTTCTAGCTCTAAACTTCCTGAGTAGGTGCGAACAACTATCTTTGCCCGACCTCTCATATCCGTCATAAGCTTGATGAGTTTTTCCTCTGGTTCATCTTCAGCTGCTTCCCGTGGTTCCACTTCTTCGACTTCCTTGTCGCTGTGGTCTAACACATCAAGAATACAACCACGCCTTTGGCTTTCTTTTATCACTATGACTTCATTTGTCAAAGTTCGCATTGTTCGGATGCACTTGTCGAACATCTCACGATCAACTGTGACTACTACGCCATGCACTCTTCGTCCTCGGACATTAACGCCTCCGTGAGCCATTTTCAACCTCTGCTGAAACTCTCACTTGTCCAATCGCAATCGGACTTCAACAAGCAGTGTTCAACTCTACCCAACCTCAGCTGGAGCTATTCAATGTACTTGTAGGCTCAATATCACTGACATTCTTCTGCGCACAAGGATTCACTTCCTGTTAGATTCAACCGGACTCACTTCCGGGCTCTGATACCAACTGACGCAAGCCCGCCTCGTCGAAACAAGGTTATTTCTTCTCATTACACATGACACGACCACAATTCTCACACAAACAAGATGTAAAGCACGATGCTAGAAGTGGCTTATATTACTTCTATCAATCGGTTACAATGCAAAATAATTGTAAATACAAATAACTAACTATCAGTCGGCCTCAGCCGTTACAATACATAAGTAATTGTGGTGTGCTCTCTCTGTGTGTCGACCTCACCCTCTCCTAGTTCGTTGCGGAACTCTGAGCTATGGCTTGATCTCCTTTGCGTTTGGAAGCTGTGTGACTGTTCTGTCCAATCTACAGAACTTCTCCCCGAACTCTACTCTACAACTCCTTGAATCCCCAAAATGCCAAGTCCCTCAACTGATCCCAACTCCCTCATCTTCTACTCTGTTGCTACTGTTCCCGAGACATGCTTTCTCTGTCAGCCTATCCTTCCATGATCCTGCAGAACCGCAACTGTCAGCGCCCCTGCTATGTTGCACAACCTCTGCCCGTGACAACATATGTCATGTCTTCACCCACCTGCAATAACTACTATTAACTTCCTTATCAACGTCGAACTGTTGCCAAGTACTCACCTTGACTTCTACGCATCCTCTAACAAGCTACAATAAACCATCACGTCGGCCATATTGCCTTCCGTCAACTTTGACTCACCTGCCGGCTTCACTCTGCACTTAGGCTTCGCCAGTCTGCCCCTTCCTCCTCGCTTGGCTCATGCCCAAACTGTTGATGTCGTGGTTCGACAACCTTTCGACCTTCCTATGACTCTGCGGTAACTTGTTCACATGTCGATTCTCGACTTCTTCACTCTTGTCGACTGCTTCGACATTTCCCTACTTGACTTGTTGACTTCGATAATCAACCTGCTCATCCACACCAGTAGTCGTCGGCACTCCCTCTGGTCGGCTCCCTCATGTCGATCAACTCCGACTGATCTTCCTAAGCCCCAATGCTTCTGCATCATGATGGACATGAGTACTAAAGCTAACCTTGAGCATTTAAATTTCTAGTTTTTATTTATAGCTTTATAGTATGTTTTGTTACTAGACCAATATGTGAGGCAATACACCTTTGTATAGAATGTTAGTTATTTTCGATGAATTACATGTATTCGAAAAACCTTAGTCATGCTTCACATACCTATCCACCATTTTGTAAACCTTCATTACACAATTTAACAACAACTTTTTTAATATACAAATCTATATCCTTTATTCAAAAAAATTGATAATAACAATAATATAATCAATATATATCATTAATTAATTAATAGTTATTAAATAAATAATAATAATTAATAACAATGGAAGATAATGCTAATGACATGGCCTAAAAGTTCTAATAGAAAGCTTGATAGGAGGGAAAGGATCTTTCATGTTGCTCCAAAATGTGTGACGCAAATAATGATACAACTTAACATTTCTAACACAAATTGCAAGGCAAAGTAAAACTTCTATTAAATGTGACATAAAGGCAACACATTTCTATGTGTTACATAAAGCCAACACATTTTTATGTGTGATCCAAATAATAACTTAGGATACTGTGATGCAGAGTAGAACCTTCGATGCAAAATGTCATGCAAATACTGTGCATATTGGTGTTGCGTAGATGTATGGGATCCAAATCATGACATACGAATATATTAACATGATGCAAAATGCAATGTTCATAAATTCATAAAAATTTAAAAAATTAATAAACACATTGTTGATTTCAATGTTAGGGTTAGTTTGATGAACTACCTCTAAGAGTTGAATTTATTGAGCTTCATGAAGAAATCCTTGACAATGATAAATCTATATTAATGGTACTTACATTTCCATCATTTTCAAATAAATAAGTTATATTTTGAAAAATATTTATTTAAAAAATATCATTCTTATCTCCCTTATTTATCATTGATTTTAATAAACAATATTATAAATAAATTAACACAATTCCATTTTCATTTTAACCTTTTTGCAAAATAAACCATCGATAATTCTTCTTTCTTTCATTTAATTAATTTTCAATAAAAATGGATACATTTTGTGTTTTATTTGGCATAATTGTGATATCTATGCCAATGTTCCTAACATCTTATTATCAAACTCAAATTTGGAAAGAAAAAATGAAGTCAAGTCCAACAATCGTTTCACGCCCCCATTCATGCTTCCATCTCGCCACAGATTGCAACTGAATGTTTGAAAGCTTTGTGATGTCAACTACAACTTTTCAATGTTTGTGAGTCAATTACTTTAATACGACACTGTTTTTTGGAAGATTGTCAGCATGTGAAAACATTGTTGTTGTTGGTTGTGGATGTCAAAGTTGGCGAGCATGACGATTTGTTTTGGGGAAACATTATGATCGATGTGCATATCATAACATCCTTGATACTTATCCAAGGGCATGTAGCAAAGTCAAACAGTTGATTTTAGTTGATACTTATAATTGGATGGGGAGTTGACTTCTCAGTATGTCCCTGCACTATTGACTTTGTTGTAATAAGTGTCCAATCACACAGCGCTACATCGACCTTTATCCAGACAAGCAGTACACCCAATCATAACACTTTTTATGCCTGGCGCAGTTAAAATTTATATAGAGTTCAAACAATCAAATAAACTAACACAGTTACTGAACTTGTGGTTAGTGAACACTGATAGGTAACAAGTTAAGTGTTATGGACAAGTTATTTGTTACTTATTCTCCATGCTTAGTTGTAATCATTTGTCTATACCTCAGCTACATGTTAGCTTCTTTTGTTAAATGGGTTGTTTGTCACTACATGTTATCCATGCAGTTATCCATACATCAACTACTACATTTATTTTTATTTTTTATAATTATTTATTTCTAATTTTGAAGGACGATCATAAAATCAATATGGATAGTACACTTATGTCATCATCCTTAAATCTAGGAATAGTATAAATAATAGTTCATCCCATATTCTAAGATATATACACCTATGGATATAATTAATATGAAAGAACACAAAAGATGGAGTGGATCATTACTTTAAGGAATTAAAATGAGTAAGTGATGAATCTAATGAATTGTTGAAGAATAACGAAACTTGGGAATAAAGTTTCCATGGTTCTGCGGGGTTTGATTTCTCATCTGTTGGTCTGGTATTCAACCTGAATATGCGTATCCATTAATTGTCATTGTGTATATCAAT
Organism: Larix kaempferi; assembly: GCA_027924585.1. NCBI lineage: Eukaryota > Viridiplantae > Streptophyta > Pinopsida > Pinales > Pinaceae > Larix > Larix kaempferi. The sequence continues at coordinate 2,756,356 of BSBM01000435.1, forward strand.
ACGTCGCCTCACCCATTGTATTATTTATGCCTCCTAATTTCAATCAATTTCAATTGATGAGGTTGACACTACAAGAAAAAGGGCATTTTAGCCTCACATTAGCACCACTATTTGTAAAGGATTTGGGAAATCCTCAATTTTCAAATAGTGGTGCAAAAGTGGTGATAATGTGGGGATACGCAAGTGGTGCTAAGATTTATGGTGCAAAAGTGGTGTTTGTAAAAAAGGTGTTTTTGGTGTTAAATGAATATGTGGCATTCCATGGTGTATGGTGCAAACCACCAAAACCAATCTTATGTGGATTGAAGTTTTGTGGTGCAAAACACCAAAACCAATCCAACATGGATTGAGACTTTTTGGTGCAAAACACCAAAATTATTATTATTATTATTATTTAATATACACAAACTTGTATATGGTGCAAAACACCATAAAATAACAAGTGGTGCAAAGCACCACAAAATAATAAATGGTGCAAAAAAATATAAATCGCATATTATATATATTTATATATAATATGTGATTTATATTTTTTGGCACCACACACATATATATACTTCTTAACAAGGTTAAAAAATGTATATTAAAACATTTTCTTAAAGTTTATTTCATTTTAATTCGTCAATAACAAAATCAATAATTCAGTACATTAAATAGACACAAGTGGAGCCACAAAGTGGCAATTTCCTTGCAAGGAGTTATAGTTTTTGCATGTCATTAAGCATGTTGTTGGAACAGAAAATTGCTATTGCCATCAGTGGGCATTTAAAATAGTAAAATTGAATCAGACAATGAAGTCATAACAATGTAATTTGCCAAATATGTTGTCATAAAAGACAATGAAGTCATAACAATGTAATTTGCCAAATATGTTGTCATAAGTTTGCACAGCCTTGTTTCAAAATTAACAAAATCTAAAATTAAAATCAGAAAAAAGGAGATCTTCATACGCAGACACTGCCCTTGCAGGAGTAGCTATAATCCAAGAGCATCTCTAGCAAACTCATTCTCACCATGAATCTCTGAGACAAACCATCCCCCGACAAAAGCTTGGCCTTCACATGACTCACTGAAGATTACTAATTCAGGAAGAGCACTCAACAACATGACAACTATAACATATTATCAACCATTTGAAATATGGATATCTAAGGAAAATCTAAGCCTGATTGGCATCTTCTAAATCAGAAGCCACTCCAAGAAAATGCTACTGCTATGGAAATTCCTTGGCTTCTGATATGAAATCTGATTAAGAGAATATTACGCTTTTCAGCCGAAGAAGAAATTAAAGAAATGTAATTAGATTCTTTAGCTACATTCCAGTGACATATCCTCCAGTATGCAGCATCAACGCTTTGATCTCCTCGGCTATAACATCTACCCCGTGGATTGCTGATGACATGTGCAAAAGAACAGAGTTAGACCATTACCTAATCAAGTGTAATGAATAATCAATTGAAATATGTCATTACCTCTGCTTGAAATACATCTATTGCAAATCCATCTTGGCAGCTTATGGTTGTGTACTTAATCTCAAGAAAATTAAACTTGAATAACTCATAAGAAAATTGATTAATTATTCTCAACCTAAGATGTATGGTATATTTAGTGGTCATAAGATTATGTACTATGCCTTTTTCTGCAGAGTGCTGTAACATTAGAGGAATCAGTTGCAGGAAAGGCTCTCAATCAGTTTGTTACCAAAGAATGAAAAAGCCTCATATTTCAGCCAATTACGTCCATATATATGATCACAATAAAATGCAATATGCAAGAGACTTCTAAATGCCCATTTGAGATACAACAGTGATCACCAACGGACAAATAAGCAAAAATATTGTAATTGGAGGGAAAATGCATATGAAAAAACCACAATTTCCTCTGCTCTAGAGTAAGGTTCAAAGACAGCAAATAATATCATAAAGGAATTGATGGCATCAATGCTAACACAAACAATTAATTTTTTCCAGAGATCAACCAGCCCTCTATTTTAGCTTCTTAACTCAACTACCAATGAATCATCTCGTGAAACAGCTAATTTATCTCTTCGCCAAAATTTGAGCTTTGTATTTCCAAACTAGTAGAACTTCTATATCCATCACTAGTTTCTACTCTTTGGCCTCTAGTGTTAGGATATTTTTGACAGACTACTCCCAGGCTCCTCCAAGTTCACCTAGTCAAACCCTCTTAGACCTGGATACTCCTAAAAGGACATTATTAGGTTTTTCATCAGTTCCTGCACAATGATATATGATGGGATAGGCATCTATGGTTTCTTTTCCACTTCTACTTCTATCTTTGTCTCCCTCCATTTCCATACACAAAACATTTTGAAATGCAGAAACACATTTTGAAGCGCACTAAGACACCCCAAAACATTTTGATGGCCATTTTGTGATTAGGAAACGTGGCCCAAAAGCTGCGCCCAAGTTTTGAGTACTTTTTTGCCTAGAAAGGACGTGTTTGAGGCCCAAGAACTCACTTAAAAGGCTCATCAGGAGCCCCAGGGCCCAGAAAACAGACACGGAAGAAGAAACTGTCCTCCTTTTGGGAATTGTCATAGACTTTTAATCTTAGTTCTTTATTTACCTTTATTTATCTGAACGTTGACATTTACCTTTATTTATATTTTACTTTCATCTTTTTCAATTTTAACATTAAAGGTTAAAGTAGGACACCCATCTGTAGACATTTTGTGATGGAATCAGACCAACTGAACTTCACAAGGAAAGATAGAAACTAGGGTGTTTTTTTAACTATCAGAAAATTTTAAAAGCTTTTCCAACATCTCATCCTATATTCAAAACAGGACCCTGTACCCCTTCTTCCTGCTTCCACTGAGCTAGGAATCTGGTGATTTTAAGTTTGAAACCTACAAGTGGAATAAGCTGCTTAATGGTGCCAACTAATTGAAACCATTGACGAATTAACCCTTAAAAATGATGACGAAGTAACCCTTAAACATGATGAAATAACATTAATACCATTCCTACTAAATTGTCATTTATATCTACCATTTTAAATTTCTTTATCATTTTAATCCAATTTTCAAGACAATGTGCTATTTAAAAGAATATAGAAAATATTTTTGTTTTAGTATTTTTTCACTATTGTGTTTTCCCATTTCCAAAAATTTTGGGGGTCACATTTCCATGTTGTACATGTTTCGGAAATTCAGACCTGTTTCCATGTTTTGTGCAACTAAGAGAGGAACATGCAGAGGCTCAAATGCAGCTTAGTTTTACTTTATTTTTAAAATAGTTTATGATATCTACAGCAAGGGTAGAATGAGGCAATATTCTTATTAGTTAAACTAAATAGTAAATACAGACCTGCCAGCTTCAGGGGAGTATCCAACCCCGTAATAAGTAATTGAGGTCCAAATAAGTGCATCGAACAAGGAAAGTGGAATCTTCAGAAGAATTCCTGGAAGAGTGTACGCCCATGCTGGGTAGAAGTTTAGGTCCCTTTGTTTGAAGAACACTGGAAATCGTCTAATTGTAATCGGTATCTCCGGAAGGCCAATGAATGTCATCGTTGTGAGTGAGAAGAAAAGAGAACCAAGATAATAATTTCCATGCTCAAGGTCGACTTGCATGTGTGTCCGGTAGAACAGTGACATTACAATAAATGCAACTATAACAAGCTGTCATGAAGGATTAAGGCATACCTGAGTTAGTTAAATGTTAATACTGCTGCGGTAATTACTTAGATAATCAGGACAAGATGAAATACCTGTGTTGCCTTGAAGATATGAAGAAATGAGTTTCTCTTAAAAAGTAGCCACTCCCGATCAAAACATGCTTTGAACAACTCCCATTTTCTAAGTGAGTATTTGCTCAATGACAGGGCAGCTTTGTGGCCTTTCGACTTATCAAAAGGTTTAGAAAGTTCTTCTATCAACTTCTGGACAACATGAAACTGTTTGAATTTTTGAGAAAACTGCTCTACTGAAATGTATCTATAAGGCTTTTCCCTGTCCTCCCAATACAGTTCTTGATTCTGTCTAGAGGCAACCTGCACCATGTCATCAAAAGCCGTGAGACAATTAATTTCATTCCAAGTTCTAAAAAATAGAATGGAGATAGCTATATGTTCACCTCCTTCAGAAAGTCTGCAATGCCCTTACGCTCCGGACACATGAAGCCACAATACTCAAAAAATTCAAGAACATGATCACGCGGCCCATGGTAAACTATCTGCCCTTCTGACATTAAGATGACATCATCAAAGAGATCAAATGTCTCCGGTGCTGGCTGAAGAAGCGACATGACTATTGTAGCTTGCTTGATGTGCGCAACCTGTTGAAGACACTTTATGACCTGAAAAGTAGTAGAGCTGTCCAATCCAGTGGATATCTCATCCATGAAAAGAGTTTTCGTTGGAGACAGGATCATTTCCCCTGCATACAGTATGGATACCATTTACTTATTCAAACTTAAACAAAACCCAAATCCAAAAGCCTGATACAGAGATACAATCTTAGTCATTACCTGTTGTTACTCGTTTTCTCTGCCCACCAGAAATTCCTCTTCTCATGGCATCACCAATCATAATGTCTGCACAAATATTCAAACCAAGGATCTACAACAGTAACACAGGCAGTGAAACATAAGAATTGGAACATCGCAAAGAAGAACACCACAATAGATAGAGCATTTAATATGCATGACAGTGTGAAGATTGCTATCAGGCCAATTAAAAATTGTCTAAATAACATGAATTTAAGTTCTAGAACATCACATAGTGCTGATTCTCTATGAATGAAGCATAAGCATGAAAAATAAATGTTGGGGGAAAGATCTCTTTACCTTCAAAATATAATCTGTTTGAAGACTTCCTTTCACACCCTCAATTGCAGTTGCCTGGAAATAAAACGGGGAACATGTAAATAATCGAATTTACAAAAGGAAAAATGACGCAGTTAATTTTATACATAACCTCTGGAGGGATGCACCATGCACCATGAGCCAAGTGCCTCTAGATGCCTCTCCTGCTCTGACCACCAGATCTCAACAGTCTCAACGATGTGGTAGTCAATCACAGCCTTGTGCTGGCCAGGTTGTAAGGAAGCGAACAGAATGCCGCCTTAGCTGGTCATTCAGTACTCTAGCATGGCCGTTAAATGATAAAGTTCCTACAGTTACTTTGCCAATCTCAGAATATGAAAAGCAGCAGGAGAATGATGGCTGGAAAATTGACATCCCTCGGCTTAAACTGCAGAATGAGGGATGGGAGGCCACCAGAGAGTCACAAGGATAACCTGCCAGACTTGGGCCTGATCCCAACTGTAGCTTAATCTTTATTGTTGCTTATCATGATCGTGCAGCCTTCGTGGCATGCTTATTTTGGACTGCTAATTAAGTTGTGATATTTTGTACTTAGCTGATCTAGGGCAATTTTGTAGACTTTAATGGTATTTATAGCCTGATCCCAACTGTAGCTTAATATTTATTGTTTCTTATCATGATCGTGCAGCCTTCGTGGCATGCTTATTCTGGATTGCTTATTAAGTAGTGATATTTGTACTTAGCTGATCTCGGGCAATTTCGTAGACTTTAATGGCATTTATTGCCTTTTGCTGGTGCTTGTGCCTGTGGTGCCACCCTCGTGGCCTAACTTTTTTGGTAAAAATCCCTATTTGTAAATAACAATTTTTAATAATAGTAAGATCAACATATCCTTTCACAGCCTTTGTTATACTGAAATACAACAGCTCCAGGTAACTCACCTTCATATACGTGTCTATATCTGCCTCTGGAAGAATGCCAGCTTTTTTTTCTCTTTCTCTTATTTCAAACAACAGATCTACACATGGGCCAAAAAATGAGTTGTTAGACCATCCATAGCATAAAATCTCAGCTCAATATTGATCATACAAGATAAAACCAGTAGATTAAAATATGACAAGAAAATATGGAGTCAAATGGAACGTCCTCTATGGAAAATTACACACCATAACTGGTACCCACTCCTTGGCAACGAGCTGAGAAATCAAATGTTTCCCTAACTGTCATCTCTGCAAAATGCATATCATGTTGGCTGATATAAGCTGATGTCGTCTGGGGGGTAAATTCGTTGAGCTGGAATCCATTGTATGAGGTATTTCCACTCGTCTGTCAGGATATGCATTAAAGATTAGTAAGTCTTTGAATCAAATCCAAAGTTTATATATGGATGAATATGACCATTCAACATCCTAAAAATTCTAATAATAATCTGCTACCAAAACCATCACCACAAAGCATGAAAATTTTCAAGCAATGACCTTCAATGTAGGGTCCAATTTTCCTGCAAGAGCCTGGAGGAAGGTTGTCTTCCCACATCCCGGTGGTCCTAACAGAAGAGTAATCCTGCATCATGTTCATGATTCAAAACAAGGTATCATAAAAAATATCTTTGTATAAACTAGTTGGATATCAAAAAGAACATGAAGTTCACATAGACCGTCTTTTGTATATGACAATTTTTACTTGTATGAGATCCAAGTTTGCATGTGATAGAAGAATAAATGGAATAGAAAGTTAAATTAGTATGTGAATACTACAAGTGTTTGTGAGAGCCACTAAAAACAATAAAATATTTGAAAGATTCAGATGTTGCTCGGGACAATGTGATTGGAAGCGGCATGGCTTCCAATCACTTACAGTCATGGTTGATGTTTTAGCATACCAAAAACAAATTATTTCTTTGTTGGATCTTTTAAAATGCTCATTATATGGGGGTATGTCTTTTTTTATTATATTATGAAAGGTTAGGTTGTTGGCTGGTGAAGCTACTTATTGCGCAGACCGAAGCCAATTTATTAGGGGAATTTACCACCATATGATGGCCAGGTTCTTATAGGCAAATTTACCATCCGGGTAAGGCCAGGTTTATAGAGGAGGATTTACCATCTGGGTAAGGCCACCTTCATTTTGGAATGAATTAGCTCACCTGAAGCATGAAGGTGAGGTGCAAATCCCTTCGTAGAGCGATCATTTCTCACCCTTTCCCTTCGCAACTACGTTCTTCACCCACGGTCTGACAAAAAAACATTAAAATCAGCAAACAATAAATGTATATAAAACCCTTGTAACAAATCAAGCTGAAAGCTTTTCATTTTGAAGGTTTTGTTAATTTGAAGTCGGGGATCGGGGGGCTTTATATTTGCAGAGAGAGACCTATTGTAGAAAGAGTAGGGAATAATCTTTAGGGTTTTGTGAAAAAATTGACAGTCATGCCTCCCAAGCTCAATCCTTCCCAAGTGGTCGAAGTGTACATGGGGGTCACAGGGGGTGAAGTGGGAGCAGCTTCGTCTCTGGCCCCAAAGATCGGTCCTCTACGGATTTCGCCCAAGAAGATAGGAGAAGAAATTGCAAAGTAAATGACAAAGGACTGGAAGGGTTTGAGGGTGACTGTAAAGCTCACTGTTCAGAACAGGAAGGCCAAGGTCACTGTAGTGTCGAGCACTGCTTCCCTGGTCATAAAAGCCCTCAAGGATCCCAAGAGAGACAGGAAGAAAACGAAGAACATCAAGCACAATGGAAATATCAGCCTCGACGATGTCATTGAGTTCGCTAGGGTTATGAAGCCGAGGTCCATGGCAAAGGAATTGGCCGGGACAGTGAAGGAGATTCTAGGCAAATGCCTTTCTGTTGGCTGTACCATGGATGGAAAGGATCCTAAGGATCTCCATACTGAGATTGATGAAAGAGAGGTCAAGATCCCCGAAGAATGAAGAAAGGATTTCAATTTGGTAGATTTGTCTTTGTGCAAGAAAAGGTGCAAACTATTGCAACAGAAATCTCAGCCAAATCTTGTTATCAAATTCATCGCAAGCTATTAATGGTCAACTGCATCTTATGCATCCGCTTTGTTTTCAAATTTAGATAGAAATTAATACACTATTGAGAGAAATCCATATGGTATATTGCATATGGTTTAGTTGCTACTGAATTCTGTTTATTGGATTTGAGAAAATATAGAGAATTGTGATGGCCAGAGATGGAAATTTAAAAAAAAAAAATTCAAGCTTAAAATCCAACCTGTGGTCTTCTTTCCAATGTCAAAGTAAAGTCCAGGACCCTTTTCCATCGCTAAATTCTTCGATTTCTTCCAGAGAATAAAACACCTTTCAAAAGAAAGAAACAACCCTAGAGTGAGCTCAAATGTTCTGGAAATTCAACAAAAATAGGTAAAAGGGTTTCATAGAGAACAGGGTCGATTCAACCGATATATCCTTATAACAAGAGATCGGAATGCATACCTGAATATGGGACAAGCTCCGACCCGGTTAGAAATGACAGAACCCCTCTCTCCACACTAACCAATATCGCTAAAAGCTCCACACTAACCAATATCGCTAAAAGCTCTAGCAGGGAAATATTTTAATCAATTCAAAGTGAACACAACCGTCCGATCCTGGATTGACCCACAAGTCTGGGTCACATAACCATTGATGCATATATAGGCAAAATACGTCAAGATATTTTACACAAATTAAATATTTTACAAAATTGATTCGCATGTTACAACTTTTTCGAGGATTTACAAGATATATGATGTTTTTATGTCTATCAGTTTTATAAGGTCATTGTTGTTGGTTTAAAGATTTAATATGTTCAATTTTTATATTTTTTATATTTTGTTTTATAAGTTTTATAAGGTCATTCTTGATATTAGGGGTGATGATACTAGGATTAGTTCTTTTCATATTTTATATGTTTAATTATTTTTTAAATTATTAAAGTTCTTTAAGGTTTTTTTATTTGTATTGATGAGTAAAGTTCTTAGTTATGTGTTCTACTTTGTTATTGAGAAAGGAGGATTTAGGTGATTTGAAATTCTTTGTAAAGATTGGGTTAAATATAATTTTAGAGTATCTTAAGGACATCTCATGGATGTAAGCGCAAGTCATGGGAAACATGGAATTTGTAAAGATAGGTGTTTACAAAATAGTTCTAAGGGAGACTTAGAGAGCATCATTGACCACATAAATGGGAAGATAGGCACTCTATATTGGGAAATTGTAAGTGAATTGATTTTGATTAAGGGTGAAATTGAAAATCTAGAAGTACATTGATTTTTCCATGTACCAAGTGACTAAGTGGTTGTTAGAGATGGCCATGTCACTCAAGAATAAGGTTATCAAATTGACAAATGCACCCCTTTCCCCTACCGCCCACCCATGTCAAAGGCAAAGGATTTGGAAAATGACCTAGAGGGTTTTCCTTAGACATCATAAATAGTGCCTCTAAATCATCACATTACCTTTAATTCGGTGCAACCCTTGAATTATTCTCACAACAGGGACATGGATTGTGATGAACAATATCCAAAAGTGTTGAAAGTTTAACAAATGGGTTGGCGACCTAAGTAGGATTGATTATGGAGAACAACTCCATGGTCTATAAAAATTAAAAAGAAATGCATCATTGTGTGTGTGTCCCCTAACTTTGGATCTATTAAGCACCGAGAGAGATCAAAAGAAATCAAAACACAAACTTAGTGATATTTAATAACCGAGGATAAGACGAACTATGTTGGTTTTTATTTTTAAGAATAAAGCTTTGTTTAAACTATATTAATAGGTAAAATATGTACCATACTTAATACAAAAAAGTGGGTTGTCAATGCAACCTCCACAAGCAAAAGAACAACTCAAAAGTAAGGTTGGCACAAGCCAAAACACCCCATCGTGGAGTCAATGTCATGAGAAAGTTCAAAAAAGGCTATCCTTAACTCAATTATGTGTTTGAGTCATTGGATGGGACAAGATCAAAGTCAATCATTGCATTTGTTGTTGGCACCTTTTATGAACTAAATGCATAATTGGTTAGGTTCAAGGTGCAAAAAGCGGTTGGATCGTGCCAAAACACCCCAAAAAAGTGACAAAATCAAACCACAAGCACCTACAACCTATGAATAATTAAACTAAATAGTAAACATGCCAGTTGTAGGAGGAGATGGGTCATGGTCATTAACTGTCTTCCCCTAGTCAGTTGTTGGAGGATCAACATCAATGGGCTCAACATTAGTGGGTTATCCAGGGGGTTTGATCTTATTCAAAACCACTAATGCAAGTGTAGGGAGCCCCTTATCTGCATGTGGGTTTCTAGGTCTCCATCTACATACATGCCCCCATTGTTGTCAAACCTATCAATGTGCCACGTGTTAAGGATGACTATGCACAAAGCTAGTTGAACCAACAATTCTAAATCATGTCAAGCCTGTCCGAGAGAGAGGTACAAGTGGACCCAATGAAAATGAAGAATCCATGAGGGTACATGCTAGGTGGGTCTAAAGGAGCCCTCGTCGTGGTTCACAAGGCTCCATGCCAATATTCTAATAGTTATTGGAAATGATCCATGTCTAATCACAGCTTCTGGGACTATACTCCAATTTGCATGATCAAGTTAGCATGTATTAATGTGTCATCATACCAAGAGAACTTGTGAGACACTACATCAAAATAAAAACAATGAATGAATATGTTGTTTCCAAATCCAAAAGAGCACTTAAAGAACATACTCAAATGCTCTCAACCCTCGTATTCAAGAAAATAATCAGGGATCTTGTTGAGTATCAAAATGGTATTTCTCGTAACCTTCTCTTCGATTAGCTAGGAATTGGACGTTGCATTTAGAGAGATGATCTCGAATAGTTTTGTGAAAATCCTACACTATGGAGAGTTGTTTGTTTGTAGTGGACTAGGTCTACTTGTTATTTTGGCCTCCCTAACATTTCATATAAATAAAGGGAGAAATCCAAGCAAGTAAGCATAATCACCTGAAAGTTGATCAACTATTATGTTAGTTGGAGGGCCATTTGATATATGGACATCTATTTTGGCATAAGGATCAGGGTATATTAGCACTTATATATTACCACAAACTAGTGCTCATGACCAAGAAGGAATGACACTGAAACTAATGTCAGAAAGACAAAATAATAATCTACATGACCTGAACTACATGCCTAACACATGAACCTAACCCACACACTTAGTGCACCCACCTATCCCACACACCTTACCCATTCGTCGAGCCCCTAACCCCTTCTTATACTATTAGTTGTAGGGCCATTGCATATATGGACATCTATTTTTGCATAAGGATCAGGGTATATTAGCCCTTATATATTACCACAAACTAGTGCTTATGACCAAGAAGGAATGACACTGAAACTAATGTCAGAAAGACAAAATACTAACTACACTACCTTTAATACATACCTAGCACATGAACCTAACCCACACACTTAGTGCACCCACCTATCCCACACACCTAAGGCAAACACCTTACCCATGCATCGATCCCCTAACCCCTGCTTATACTATTAATTGGAGGTCCATTGCATATATGGACATATATTTTGGCATAAGGATCAAGGTATATTAGCACTTATATATTACCACAAACTAGTGCTCATGACTAAGAATGAATGACACTGAAACTAATGTCAGAAAGACAAAATACTAATCTACCTTATTTAAACTACATGCCTAACACGTGAACCTAACTCACACACTTAATGCACCCACCTATCCCACACACCGAAGGCACACACATTATTGATGCATCGAGCCCCTAACCATTGCTTATACTATAAGTGAAACATCAAACCCACCCCAGATTAACAATGACTTCTCCAAAGCCGAAGATGATCCATAGGGCATGACATTGAAATGGACACTAACTCACCACTAATCCTCTAACCTTGAATCCTCCCCTAACCCAAAATCCATTACCCATGAACCCCAAACCACCTATTTGGAAACACATTGACCCCTTAACCCACAGTCCGCTAAAGAAAACTTCTACATTGGAAAATATTTTGGTGTATGTAATGAACCATGCTCATAACCCACACAGGTAAGTGACCATGCAATTAACCCCATGCATTTAACATATGCACATAACACATGCCTTTGTCCCGTGAACCTAATCCACATGCCTAAGTGGCACAAAAACCTCGCCATGTGGCCCATCAACACTACACACATAGGATAATGAGTAAGATGTTTAATATAGAAGATTCCTTTAGGGGAACATGCTCATGTCTCCTCCTTGACCATGTTCAAGGCCCCAAGGCATGGATATATAGTGGAAAAATATCCATGCAAGGTCATGCATGGTGCTTCATGCATTTTTAATTTCTCTAGATGCCTCAATGGTTTCTTTAGGGCCAAAGGCATGGTCGTTTTCCCCGAAACATCATTCACAAGCCCTTGAGATATGTAGATACAACTCAAAGCCACATAATGGCAATGACATAATCAATCATAGGCCAATGATACCCTCAAAAGGTTGTATGTGGTTGTTGGAGGCAATATTCTTATCCCTAAATGGATAGAAGATTCCTTCAGAGCTTGATATTCAAGTCTCCTCCACTGACCATGTCTAAGGCTACAAGGATGGTTTTTTTAGGGAAACATTGGTGGTCTTATTTCCTAGAGAATCATTCCCAAATCCCTAAGACACATACATTCTCCTCAAAAAAACCTAAAATCATTAATATTCTCAATCATGGGCCAATGAAACCTCAAGAGGCCATGTGTGGTTGGTGGAGGCAATATTCCTAGCCTTGAATGGCTAAAAGATTATTTTTGGGCCAAAGATTTAAGTCTCCTCCCCCTACCATGTCCAAGGCCCCAAGGCATGGATGTACATTGTGCCACGAATATATCTGCGAAGTCATGTATGGTGCTTAGAGGCATTGCTCCATGGACACAAGACCTTAGGAGACAACTTGTTATTGGTGGAGGAAACCTTTCTTAGCCCTAGATGGTTAAAACATCCCTTTAGGGCTTGAGTTGCAGGTCTCCTCTACTACCATGTCTAGAGTCCTAAGACCACAAGACCTAGATACATAGCACAATGGATACCCAGGAAAAGTCATGTGTAGTTATTTGAGGCATTGTGCATGGCCTTATATGCCTCAATGGTTTCTTTAGAGCCAAAGGTATGGTTTTCATCCTTATAATTCCATTCCAAAGGCTCTAGGACACCTTCATAATTCTTAAACCACCTAATGGCACCAACATCCTGAATCATAGGCCAATGATACCTTCAATAAGCCATGTGTGGTCAATGGAGGAAACCTACTTAGTTCTAGATGCCTAGAAAATTCCTTTAGAGCCTAAGGTTTAGGTCTCCTCCACTAACCATGTCCAAGGTCCTAAGGCCACAAGATCCAAATACATAGCACTATAGATACCACTCCAAAGTTGTGCATGGTGGTTTGAGGCAATGTTTGTGGCTTTGAATGCCTTGAAATTTTCTTTAGGGCCAAAGGCATGGTATTCTTCCCTAGAACATCATTCCCAAGGCCCTAACACACTATATACTACTCAAAACAACATGTTGTCACCAACATCATAAATCATAGGCTAATAATACACTCAAGTGGCCAAGTGTGGTTGGTGGAGACCACCTCCTTAACCTTAGATGGCTAAAATATTCCTTTGGGGATTGAGGATCAACTGTCCTTTACTGACCATGTCCAATGCCCAAAGGAAAAAAACCTAGATACATAGTGCCATGGATACCCCTACGAAGTTATGCATGATGCCTTGACACATTGTTCATGGCTCTAAATGCCATAAGAATTAATTTAGGGCCAAACACATAGTCTTCTTCTTTATAATATCATTCCCAAGGCCTTGAAACAAGTAGATATTACTCAAAATATCTAATTGTACTAAGATCCTCAATCACAATCCAATGCTACCTTTAAGAGGCTATGTGTGGTTGGTTGAGGTATCCTTCTTATCCTTGTATGGATAGAATATTCCTTTAGATCCTGAGGTTCATGTCCCCTCCCTTAACCATGTCCAATGCCCCAAGTCCCAATGACTGTGGAATCCTCAATGATTTCTTTAGGGCTAAAAGCATGTTATTCCTCCCTAGAACTTCATTCCGAACACCCTGATACATGTACATACTCCTCAAAACACCCTAATTTCACTAACATCCTCAATCATAGGCCAATAACCCTTGAAAGGCGATGTGTTGTTGGTGGTTAGACCCTTATTATATCTAGATGGCTAGAAGATTCCATTAGAGCTTGAGCTTCATGCCTCCTCCCATGACCATTTCCAATCCCCCAAGTCCCTAAGACTTGGATACATAGTGCCATGGATACGCTTGCAAAGTCACGCATGGCGCTTTAAGGCATTGTTCATGGTTTTCTATGCCTTAATGGTTTCTTTAGGGTCAAATGAATGGTCTTCCCCCTAGAATGTCATTCCCAAGGCATTGAGACACATACATATTTTCAAACCCACCTACTGAAATTTTCATCCTTAATCATAGGCCAATGATACCCTCAAGAGGCCATGTTTGGTTGGTGGAGGAAACCTTCTTAGCCTTAGATGGATAAAATATTTCTTTAAGGCCCAAGGTTTAAATTTCTTCCACTTACCATGTACAAGACCTCAAGTCCCTAAGACTTAGATACAAAGCTCAATGGATACCCTTGCAAAGTCATGCATGGTGCTTTTAGGCATTGTTTAGGGCTCTAGATTCCTTAGTGGTCTATTTAGCGCCAAAGGAATGGTATTCTTCTCTATAGCATCATTCTTAAGGTCCTAAGACACCTACATACTTCTCAAAATAACATAATGGTGTTAATATCCTTAATCATATGACAATGATACCCTCAAGAGGTCATGTGTGGTTGGTTGAGGCGATCTTCTTAGCCTTGGATGGCTATAAGATTCCTTTATGGCTAGAGGTTCAAGTCTCCTCCCTTGACCATGTCCAAGTCGCCAAGGCCCCGAGAAATGGATGTACATAGTGGGATGGATATCCATGCAAGGTCATGCATGGTGCTCTAGGAATTGTTCATCACTCTATATGCTCCAATTGTTTCTTTAAGGCCAAAGGCATGGTTGTTTTCCCTATAACATCATTCCCAAGGCCCTGAGACATGTAGATACTACTCAAAACCTCCTAATGGCAATGACATAATCAATCATAGGCCAATGATACCCTCAAGAGGCCATGTGTTTTTAGTGGATACAGTCTTCTTAGCCTTAGATGGATGGAAGAATCATTTAGAGCTCGAGATTTAGGTATCCTCCAATAACCATGTGTAAGGCCCCAAGGCCACAATACATAGATACATAGTGCCATAGTTACCCTTCTGAATTAATCAATGCTTCTTTTAGGTAGTATTCATGGATCTATATGCGTCAATGATTTCTTTAGGGCCAAAAACATGGTATTCTTCCATGGAACATAATTCGCAAGGGCTTAAGACATGTGCATGCTACTTAACACCACCTAACTATAACAACATCCTCAATCATAGGCCAATTATACAACTAGGAGATTGTGTATCGTTGGTGGAGGCAAACTTCTTACCCCTAGATAGTTACAATCTTCCTTTAGGGGCAAACGTTAAGGTATCCTCCACTAACTATGCGTTGTTCTTGGAGGAAACCTTCTTAGCCCTGGATGGCTAGAAGATTCCTTTAGTGGTCGATATTTAGGTCTCCTCCACTGATCTTATCTAAGGCTAAAAGGCCATTAGACCTAGATACATAATGTCTCAATGGATTTGGATACCTTAATGGTTTCTTTAGGGATAAAGTCATGGTCATATTCTATGTAATATCATTACGAAGGCCTTGGGACACCTACACAAGGCTCCTGCTTTACTTTTATGACTTCAATAAAGGACTTGAGATCCATCCCTCTATGCAAAAACTCTTGATTATGCTCATATCCAACTATTATGTCAAATATCAACTTTAAATGGTGTATGCTATGGTTCATGGTCTTGATAATTGCCCATTACCTCAATAATATAATGTTAGGGTATAATTATTTCAATTTCTTCCCCAACTATTTACTCAGACCCATTGCTAGTACGCAAAACCACGTATTTCCACCCATATCCCACTTTGAGAATAACGATATCTTATACGTTGCATGATCTGCTAAGTGATAGTTTGAGTCATTGCTATTAGCCTAATATGCCTAAAACTGTCCTTTAGGGCCTAGTTCCTGTAATTCCTCTCATGACTATGTCTAACGTTTGCATACCTAGTGTCACTTATATGAATGCTCAGATGCCAAGGATATTGTTTGGAGTTTATGGGTGCAGTTTAAAGCTTCCCTTAGGGTTTAAGGCCCAAGTTTCCTCCTATGACATTATACAAAAACCTAAGACCATACTAGCAAAAAACTCATAATGGTGTTGATTTGCTTACTTAGAGGTAAATAATAACTCCAATATATCATGTGTAATGCTTTGAGTTGTTGTATTTTTCCTTGGATGCACAAAATATTTCACTAGGAAATAAGGCCTAGGTTTTCTCTCTCAAACATGTTAAGGGCCTAAACACCAATATATAGTGCTTAAAAACAACCCCTTACTTACATTAATACCCCCAATATCAAGCAAAGGATACCCTTAGGAGGCCTTATGTGGTGTTTCAAGGTATACTTGCTAATCTTATATGCCTAGAGGTTTCCTCTAAGCTCCAAGGCACCAGGGTTCCTTCTTTAATCATCTCTATGCCCTAAAAACTTATACCTAGTTTTAGTTCCTCCAACTCTCCCCATTTTCCCTATTATAAGGCCATAGATCTTCTCAAAAAGTCACTTGTTTTAGTGTGACAAATTATTATTATCCCTACATGCCTAGAAGTTTAATTTAGGTTAAGGCCTAGGTTTCTTCTCTTAACTAGGTCGAGGGCCAATAGACCTATCACTAGTGATGAAAACCTTTTAATGCAATCAATATCCACATATAGATGTTAAGATTATTATTAGGAATATATGTGTGTTGACCATATTTCTTGGTCCTATATTCCTAAAAAATTCATTTAGGGCCCAAGGAAGAGGTTTCCTCCCTTGAACATCCCCAAGGATTTGAGACCCATGCCTTATGCACAAAGCCTAGCAATGATATTAATATCCATTACAAAATTTAATAATATCAATAATATGCCCTATCAAATAATCAAATCTCAATTCAAATCATTTTTATTAATATTTTATAATAGTAATAAATTAAAAATGCTTGTATTTAATTATTTGTCAAATTTAAGAATCATGGGTATTTATTTGCTTGAATAATATTGAAAATGAATAGTTGACTTGAGCTATTTAGAAAATAATTATTTGTGAACTTGTTGTGTTTGTGGTGCAACACCTCATAAATGAATCATGTGAGCTCGTTGGTATAAATTAATCACGGGCATTTATTTGAATGAAAAAAATTGAATTAAGTTACTACAAAATAATTATTTGTGATGTTGTTGTGTTTATGGTGCAAATCATCATAATTAAATCCTTTGTCTACATGTATATGTGACAAATATGAGCTTAGCCCCACTATATGGTACTTAACAACATGACATTTCTTTATGCTTATGATTCATTTAGGCTAAGGCCTATGATTGTTCGTTCAACAATGTTTAGGGCCATTGGACCTATCCCCAGTGATTAAAAACTTATAATAGTGTGAATGCCCATACTTAGAGGCTAAGAATACTCTTAGGAATATGTGTGGGGACCTTTATGGTGTCTTTCTTGGTCCTAGATTCATAAAAGCTTCTTTTAGGGCCTTAGATACATGTTTTCTCCATTGATCATATAGATGGATCTAAGACCCATGTCTTGTGTTAAAAACCTAATAATAATACTAATTTCCATAAAAAAAAATTAATAAGATAAAAATATTTCAAATGAATAATAAAATTTAAATTCAAATAATTTTATTACTACTTTATAATAGTAATAAATTAAAAATAGTTGTTTTTATTTATTTGCCAATTGTATTTATATGTTTAAATAATATAAAAGATGAATAAATGAATTGAGCTATTTTCCAAATATTTCTTTTGAACTTGTTGTGCTTGTGGTGTAAACCTCATAAATTAATCACGTGAATTTATTTGCTTAAATATTCTACGTGAATTTATTTACTTAAATATTCTAAATATAAATATTTGAACTTCTTTTAGTACGGTGCAAAAACTCATAAATTAATATTTGATTATTTATTTTAATTGATATGAAAAAATAAATAAATATTGAATTGAGTTATTTTCAAAATAATTATTTGTGAATTTGTTTATGGTGCAAATCCAAATAATTAAATTCTACGTGTACATGTCCATGTGGAAAATAATAGCTTAGCACCACTTTATGGTAGTTGCCAACATGGCATTTCTCATAAAGGTAAAACTCAATTTCCAATAATATTAACTAATATAACACCATATTAACACCACAAAATATAAGTGGTGTTAATACCACCACTTTAACACCACAAAATATAAATGGTGTTAATAACACCACTTTAACACCACATAAATGTAAGTGGTGCCATTACCACCATATTTACACCACAAACTATAAGTGGTGCTAACTTGTGGTGCTAAAAGATGGATTTTCTTGTTGTGTGAGGATTACTTTTGATCAGCAATAACCAGTTTTGAGCGAATTAATAGAGAGTTTTAAAGGAAGTAATTCTAGCCAGTTTGAAGGGAATTACTTTGTTCGTTTCTTGTATTCGTGGTGAGATTTGGAGCTTTCTTGTTCTGTCTTGAATGGTAGATAAGAGACTAGACCAATGACTTTATTCTCCATGTTATAGTTCTATTCTAAATAGCAATTGCAATCAAGTGAGTAGCTCTTCATGTATAAAAATTTTCTTCTTAGATTTTATTATGATAACCTTGGGTTTATTGATGTTAATGACTTCAGTAAAACTCCTAGAGAACTTTGATATGATTATAAAAATTGAGTTAATAATTAAAAAAATACAATACATATATCTTTATTGCATATATGAGGTGAGAGAAGGATTCTAATGAATCCTACCATATTAAAGTCGATGCAAACCCTTCTACTATTATTGTTTCTTTTTTTTCGTTTTTATATTACAAACCTCAACTTTTAAGTTACAAACCTCAACTTTACTTATATTTTAATTTATTAACATTGTATTATGCTATATTATAATTGGCAATTTATAGATTATAAATCATTTTTTTAGTGTATTAAATTACTTGACACAACTAGATCTATTAAGTATTAAGGAATCTATGTGTAAATGTTAAAAATAATTAAAAATAATATATTTATGATGTTCGTGTGTGAACGCTATTTTTCATTAAATACTTTATGGAATATCCCTTCTTTCCCAAAATATTCACATGGACTAAAGTTCAACGACCATCTACCATGCTTAAATATTTAAACAACGACTATATACAATAATATCTAATAACCATATAAAAGGACTTGCTTAATCACATAAACAGCTTGCTTAAATATTTGAACAACCACCATATACAATAATATCTAATAACCATATAAAAGGATTTTCTTAATCACAATTGAAGTGTGACCTAAAATCTCAATTGAGCTAGCTTTAAAATAATCTTTCTACCCTAACCCTAAACTACCATAATCAGCCCTGATCGCGCAACACAATTTCTATATAACTTGCTTCCCCAACCTAGTCTTGAAGTTTGAAAAACTATAAACTTATTTACGTTTATTAACACGTAAATGCATCCATTTGAATTGGGCAATGCACATATCGGCTTCAAAAACAAAGAGGTGATATGGATCATCTGTTTTTTTTGTCGGCTCCAAAACTAAATGAGTGAAATGTGTCATGTCTTTCATATATCTATTTCAAAAATAAAAATAAATCAGTGAAATGTGTGAGGTCTTTCACATATCCATTCCAAAAATAAATGGATGAAATGTGTCAAGGTCTGTCACATGTTAAAAAAACTATGTGTAAAACATACTTAGTATAATTATTTGAATTTTAATTGAATATTTAAACAATTTCAGAGTACTACAAATATCTAAGCCAACAAGTTCATATTCCAAGGCGAATTCTAAGAGCAATTTCAGATTCTAGGGCGACTTCTTCGATCAAGTTAGTTTTTTTTCGATCAAACAATGTTTCGATGTTTAGATTTGTCATCTTCTATTCCAATAGTTGTGAATTCAATGGTAAATGAGAAACCAAACATCAGAGGACAGGCTATAGTAGAAAGTTTACATTTGAAAGGATACATGTTAAATGCTATCAAATGTTCTAGGTATCAACGGTCGTAGGGTTGAACCTCTCAAATTTGCAAGACTGAGCTGTTTAATAAAGCAGTTATTCTTTGCAACAAGCAGAGCCGTTGTAACCTAAATCTATCGAGCTTCCCGTAAAAATTTGAACACATCAAGAAAAACAAATCGAGATTGGAAATTAGTTGGCCACTCATAACTCTCACACATTTCAGTAAATATGGTCCCAAAACTTTTCGAGCTCTCACCGATGCAAACTAGCATTCTTGAAAGAGTCATAATGTCCGTCACTTTCTCATGAAAAATCATTTTATACCACTCAAACTCGAACATATTAACTTCTGGGAGACCTAGTTAAATTTATCTGTCTTTTAGTTGGGAAAAATCACTATATACAAAGTTGACCTCACCAATTCAAGCACAAATTTCAAACACCACGTAGCATTCCTAAATGAAACAAATAAAATAGAGAAGAGAAGATAAAAGTACTACAATACACTGATACAATCAACAATAAGAAACTAGCATACAAAGTATACATGAACTTATAAACTCAAAAGACAAATAATAAGATTCTATTCAGTTTTTTACCTTCGAGTCTTAAGAAATTTTCTCCTCTATGTCTATGGTGGAATGGATGTTCTCCTTGACCTCCCCTGTGGAAGAAATAATGTACTGCTCGATAGTGAAATTGCAACAGCATTTACGTAACTTGGGAGATATAAATGTCAATTCATTTCTGTGCTTTAAATGTCACACATTTGCACAGCTTTTTAGATTAGGAAATGTGGAGTAAATGACCACATTAAAAAAAACTACACCCATATATTCGTTAGCTGAGGTAAAGATTAAAAAAATTATTAATGAAAAAGAATTAAATAATCTGTTACATTTGATAGAACGTGAACCTCTACCATAGTTGAGAAGGATTAAGTAGTGTTGCTGTAGCACTGCGTGTTTGAGATAATCGAACGTTTAATGGGTTTGAGTTTTTTTCACCTGCTAGCACTCAGGTTAAGAGGTCAAATCACTTTGATTTGAGATTATATTTATAAGGATTTATAAATTTATGTGTTACATTATGTTTTTGGAAAATAAAATATTATTTTAAATTTTGGAAATTAGAAATCTATTTAGAGTTAGATGCTCCAGCCTCCCTCTACTATCTAAATGTGAAAAATCCAGTTATAATTATAGTCACTTTCGACTTAAAACCAATAGTCAACCTCATATAGCAGTGGGACTAAAGAATGAGTAAGCATATCTAAAAAAAATGAAGGATGTTCATAAGTCATGCCTAAAAAGGAAAAGGATGGAGTAGTAAGTAGCATCACAAAAATTGAAGAGTGAAAAAGTTTCATTGTAAAATAAACAAATCACATGTAAAATAGTTAGATATTACATTAAATTATATAGGTAAGAAGATGAATGAAAATGTAAAATTTTTAAAATAAAAATATATATATTTTTTTAAATGATGTTATTATTTTAATATGCTTAGTATTTAATTATATTATATAGTAATGTATAGTTATCCATGGATTTGACTTCGAGATCTTTTCCTCATAATTTATAATAATCAACCAATTGAACTAGCCAACCAAGCTTATATACACATATATATAAAAGTGAAATATATAAATCTTTATAATGATTTATATATCTTATATTAACATATTATTAACAAAATCAATAATATATAAAATATTGTTCCCAAACCAAGTAGGAACAATAACAATATTTATAAAAATATTTGGTAATATTTAAATGCCTTATTAACTATTGAAAGTAATGCATGCTTATTGCAATTGTATTTATTTTTCCCTTCAAAATCATGTTTTTTTATGAAATAAACTTCTCAAAAGTAATTCATGTTTATAGAATGATCAAAGAATACAATTTCTAAGTAATTAATATGTATATTATTTTATTATTTTAATTTAATAAGAGAGTGAATATTTTAATATATGTTGTTGAATATGGAATTTTGTAAAGTGGAAAGTTTACCAATATTCCTTTGGATTGATATGTAATTCATTTTAAGTATTTGTATGTATATGTTAATTAATATTATATATATATATATATATTATTAATTTTATTTATTTAAAAAAATATAAAATTATATGTATATTTTTTAATTTGCTATATCATGTTAACATGTTATTATGTTTCGCTTGCAATTATCTTCTAAAGGCCCTAAATTTAAGGAAATAGATTTTAAAATTTTAAACAACTTATTAAGAAATTATTATATCATACTCATGTATTTAATACATGAAAGACCTTAACAAGTGTGAAGAACCATTTTAATTGTGATTCAAGCCAACCCTATTTCCACATTTATTCCAGGGTATGGATATTAATCCTAATCATGTATGCATATAATCTAATCATTATTTGCATTCATTCAATAAATATAACACAATACAAACACTCAAAATAATATAAATACATTTTTATCATTTAGATTTTTTTATAGGCCATATTCTCATTCAACTATGAGATAGGGAGAAACAGTTAGGTAAAATGAGTAATGAGTAATAATTATCATTATCCCAAAAGTCAATTAGGACTCAATGTAGCCTTCTAAATGTAGATGATTAGATAACAAGAGGTGCACTTTGCAAGATCTATTAGATTAAAGTTCTCTCTATTAGATATCTTTTTGCAACTTTAATGTTGCTACTTTTTCTTTTAACAAACTATGACCAAGAACATTTGCTCTTGATGGGTATGAGTTAAGTACATAATCTACAATTATATTGTAGATACCAAAAAATTCCTTTACGAGCTAATGTTACTATGCAAATGAGCTTTAGTCTCAATTCTATTGATGGAATATATTCATTATAAAATGAATTATGGATGCGCTACCATTCTATCTACCATGTTTTTTCTCATTACATTAATAGGTGTTTATATCTTAGAATTTGGGGTGGACTACTATCTTTGCATTTTCTAGATTGAAGGATGATATGACAAATGACAATTGGACTGTCCAGATTGATTTTATGGGCATTGCTCAAAATTATATATTAAAAAAGAAATTAAAAAGGAAAAAGAAAACAGGCAGCTAATGCATGGATAATAGGTAGTGAAAGACAACCCATTTAACTAAATAGGTAGTTGAGGCATAAACAACAATACCTAATTATAACTAAAATGAAGTACAAGTAACCCATAACTTGTTCATGACACTTAACTTGTAACCTATTAAATAACTATAATAATATTATGTTTTATTTTATTTATTATAATTCTTAAATACATAAAAACCTCATTTAAAAGATTTTAGGTTTCTGCCAACCATATTCAATTCTTGAAGTTTGAAAAACAATTAACCAATAACGCAAATAAATATATCCCATTTGAACTGGGCATTTAGTTATTACGTATAGCATATCTGCATTTAAACTTTATTTGTTGAATTTAGAAATTTAAATTACTCAATATCGACATAAAAACTCAAAGTATATCATGCTTTTATCAAACTCAAATATGAAGAAAATGTCAAAACTAACTGATGCATTCGTTTGTTTGGGCGCAACTCTTGGCTTGAAAGAATGTCAAAGTATTGACCACTGCAATTCAATGTTTGCAACTCAATTAAGTAGTGGCTATCCTTGAAATTATTGTCGATGTGTTTGAATGTCGCGTTTATGTATTACTATCAAAACACACTTGTAGCGATTCAAAACAGTTCATGTTCTTTGCACGAGCTATCGCAAAGTTGACAACCAACACAAATTTGATGAACTGGAATAAATGTCATCCTTAGTAATCCTTCTCAAGCTCAAACAATCAAAGACATTAATGAAAGAACACAAAAAGTCGAGGAAGTAGTGAATTTAAGGAATTTAATGAAAGAACACAAAAACTCAAGAAAGTAGTGAATTTAAGGAATTAGACTAACTCATGATTTTAAGGAATCGGTTAAGTCTAACTAAACTTGGGAAGTGCCGTTTGATTTATCAGCAGCTGTTGGAATGCCTTGCTATTCAAGCTGAATATGCTCATTTACCAAGTTTTGAAGCTGAATATGCTCATTTACCAAGTTTTTGTAAACGTGAACACTTTAATGATTTCCATAATCTAAGTGGGTTTTGTAAAAACCCATTACACTTAAAAGCTCCATCAACTTCGTATGCTCACAATACAATACATCGCTAGTGATAATAATAGCGATGCAAAGTAAATGTGTCTAACAATAAATACATAAATAATGTAAATTCATTTTCATTTTAAATCTTCCCTACCACAAACCAGTAATATCTTTGTCTTTCTTTTAATGTATCAATAATTAATCACAGTTAACATATGCCGTTGTTTTCGTTTCTTTGGGGTGTCCGAGACTCCGAAAGTCGAGTCTGTATCCACGTAAAAACTCAAACTATATAACGTGATGGTCAAAGTCAAATTGGATCAAATTGTTAAAGTCAAGCGCAACATTTGTTCCGCGTTGCCATTCATATATGGTGATACTAGGGCTAGAACCCATTACCGTCGTGAGTGAATGTCAATGCACGGCTTTTGTGTTTTAATGTTTGTAAGTCAATCACTTTACTACGACATTGTTGCTGTGGGAGATTGTCAATATTTGAAAGCATGGGAGAATACGAAGTTGATGTATTTATATTAAAATACTTGGATCGATTCAAAGCAGTTCATGACCTTCTAACGAAACGAGGGAGAGCAAATTTCACAACGCACAACATCAGCCTCAAACAATCAGATATATTAATGAAGGAACACAAGAGGCTGAGTAAACGTTAAATTTAAGGAATCAGTCAAGTCTCACGAAACTTGGGAATAAAGTTTCGAGTGTCTTGCGCGGTTTGATCTCTCAGCAGCTACTGGCCTGGTCAACTATTCAACCTGAATATGATTACCTACCTCTTTCTGCCCTTGCCATTGTGTATATAAATGCATCGCCTCCTGGTTTCGTTCAACTTCAACTGATATCGATGAGGATTACTTCTCATCGATAAAAGTCCGTTTGAAAATAATTATTTTTGTTCGTTTCTTGTATTCCTGGTGCCATTTCGAGCTTTCTTGGTCTGTCTGTAGTAGCAGATTAAGATACTAGAATTTTCATTGATTGATTGACGTGAAAGGCAATTGCACTAACGTTATCGTCGAAGAGAGACCATGAAGACAGGCAGCTTGTTTTTCTTCTTCTTCTTAATTTTAGTAGCAGCAATAGTATCGAATGAAGGTGCAGTTGATGCAGGTAGAATCATGAAAAAGGAAAATATTATAACAGCCCAAGCTGATACAATTCCATGCGATCATTACAATATCGGCCTTAATGGAGTTTATGAGGTGGCAGATATATTGAAGAATAAACTGCCATCTGGTCCAAGTCCAGGAGTAGGTCACAATTACATCAATTCCGTGGGTTCTGCAAATATGAAGACTAGCAATACCTTGAAGATGAACAAACTTCCATCTGGGCCAAGCGGAGGAGTCGGCCACAATAATATCAATGGCGATGGGAAGGCATCAGCAGAGAGATTAATTACTAGAACGCCGTTGAACAAACTTCCATCAGGTCCGAGTGGGGGAGTAGGGCACAGCCTTAACGATTGATGGCCACGAGTAAAATAAAGCCCTGACAACTCAACTCAAACGGTGATAATAAGCTTTCTTATTTTGAATGATTCTGTTTCTATGTTGTTCTTCAAATTTAAATAAGAAATAGAATTGATGTCTAAGTATTTATACGATTTGGGTACTTCATTATGTTGAATGGATGCTTTTTATTAATCTAATTATCATAATTTTGGTTTTATAGACATTAATTGTATTTTTATAATTTATGTATAAGTGTTTGAGAATATTGTGTTATTTGTAAATAATTTAATTGTGTTCATAATAGGAAGAATATTTTTTCAGTAGAAAAAATGCATATTATTGATAATTAATGATGAATCAAATAGTACATGATGAGAGTCTTATTTAGACTGATCAAAGATTTACATAAAAAATAAAAACTTGTCCAGAAAGAGCAGAAAATTGTCCAGCATTTAAAAATCAGAAAACACCGAGACAAACTATATCTCATAGATATTTACAGAGCAATCGGCAACTATGCAACCCTTCTGAAATTTTTCCCACAAAATGAAACCTTCATGAACAACCAAAAACAATTTAAATAAAATATCAGCCTCAAGTTATGCTGACTAACGATCAACTGACTAGATTGCAAAATTTTTTAGCTTTATAATATTAGTATTGTCACCATAAAATTTTAATTTTAAATTTGAATCTATAAAGTACATAAAATTTACATACAAAGTTTGCGTAACGCTAACCAAAAAACCAAAACAAAAAACTGATTATATAATATGGACAATACATTACTTGAATTAAAAGTTCCCTACTCCATTGCACCATCATTACTCTAATAATCCTATCAATTGAATATTCAATATTCACATGGTTATGTAACATACCTTACATTTATTTGAAATTTAGTATTATCTTTGAAAGTTAGCATTACATTATTTCTATTAATATTCAAATCAGTCTCACTTTACATTTATTTGAAAGTTAGCATGGTATTATTTTTTATTGATATTCAAAAGGGTCCCTTGTATTGTTATTCTTATTATGTAAGTTGTATGTAACTTTAGTTGTGGTGGGTAGGTTGTGTTCTTCTTACTATGTAAGTTGTATGTAACTTTAATTGTGGAGGGTAGGCTTTTTTGGCTCCAAACCCTTCGCATCTTAAAAGTTTTATAGAGCAATTAAATATTTAAGTATATGTTGAAAATATTTATTTTAGAAAGAAAACTAAATTCACAACCTATCATTTATATTCTAAAATTTACAACAATACAATATTATTGAAAAGTGTTCAAATGCATTATCAATATGATAAACTATTTTTTTCATTTGAATTTATGCTCAAACTGAGAATATAATTGTCACAAAAGAGTAATACACAATTTTAAATATAAAGCATATTATTTCAATAGAAAAATATAACATAATCAATAATCAATTGAAATAATAAAAATAAATAAGGACTTTGACTTGGATGAAAATTTTCCAAGTAGATTGCTAAGAAGAAATTGAAGACTAAGACAATATGCATACAATTTACATGACCAAATTGATTAACAAATAATGATAATCATGACACAACTTTTTTAATAAGTTTCTTTACGTACAAAGATCAAACTTTTAGCTTTTTTTACCAATGAGAGACTTGTGTAGGTCCTAATTCTCATAAACCACCAAATATAACTTGAAAAATGAACTCCATACTCGAGGAAAGACAAAGAAGATATATAAACATATGAACAATATGAAATTTTGTTATTATAATTACAAATTAGCAAATCTTCTCATATTGTAAAAAAAACAATTAGCAAAACCCTTTATTTAATATTTTTTACTAATCAATTAACTTTAGTTCTACTAGCATAGATCCATATTAACTCCAATCATCTACCAAATACAAAAAAAAATTAAATTTCTTAAAACACAAACATTTTATTAAATTTTCCATTTTAAAAAATGTTTACATCTCAATTGTTTTAAGATGTGAAACAAAAACCTTACTCTTAGTCTCTTTTGTTACAAGTGGATATATCATTGTGCTCATTCTCGCATACAACCAAGGTGCATTCAAACATATATGTCCATAAAATATAGGTTGATGTTAACAATGGATCTAATAAATCGCGAGAGGGATCACAAGAGGAAAGGGAAGGCGTGGGGACACAATTATATAATAAAAATTTATTCTTTGAATGGTGAGGCAAATTACAATAATTCAGCGTAACCAAAACACTAATTATGGAACAAGATATACAATATGCACAAATTGTGTTTAAATTTTCAACATAACTAAAACACAAATTTAAGAATATAAGAATAAGATATACAATATCCATAAAATTTGTTAATATTAAGCAAAGTGTTAAAACGCAAAGTTAAGAAACTAGATATACAATATGCATAAAATGTGTTTAACATTAAACAAAGTGTTCGCATGATCATTCATACATAAAAATTTCATACACCAATTCATACTTTAGTTATAATCATTCAATGGTTAGTAAGATCATAGTTTAAAAATTAAATTATTATTATAAATATCACATCAACCACATAAAAAATTTAAAACACTAACACAATATAGAATTAATTTGATTTCTATTCAATCCAATATAACATGGTATAAATATCCCAAAAATAGAGTGTGTTCGGGATAGGTTAAATGCAAATGGTATGTTTTAACACAATTATGGTTTAACAAATTGATTTAAAAGAAGCAAAATTTACATAATATATCAAATTAGGATAAAATTTTAAGTTTCATTATCTTATTCATTGTAGGAAACTTGGGGTTCGATGGCTAAGTAGTTTTGTGCCAAAAGTTTTTTTTTTCCTACTACAATTTTGTGCCAAGAGTATCATTTTTCTATATCTTCTATCTTATAGCAATAACTATTATTTCTATTAGCAACTGCAGGGACATTTCCACATCATGGCTCTTGTATAATTAATATATGACATAACTAGTATTAACAAATTAAGAAAAAGAAGAATATAAACAAAACAAATGTAACAATAGAGGCAAACTCAAAAAAAGTGAAAAATGAATGAGTGGTAAATTAGAAAATAGATTGAGAGGGAAAAAAAAAATAGGGCCTCCAATAGATCTGATCTCCACGAATTGCTGAGAGAAAGTGTCATTCAGATGGCTTTGGCACTCAATACTTATGGCGGTGTGATTTTAATTTTCTCTATTTTGTGTAGCGATTCATCATACATAGTGATCCATTATGCCAAGCGATCTCCCGAGTTAAATTGTCTCTATTTTTTTCGAGTTTTTACTTTGTATTTTGGATATTCAGATTCATTATGTGATTACTTTTGAATTGAAAGTAGGGGGAAACGATTTTTAGAAGCTTGTACCTGATTTCTGTTCCACTCTGAATTTTATGTTTTCTAGTGAATATTCATCACATTATCTCTCCATCATTCGACTTTGATCCCTTGTAAAAACCCTAAAGCATTTGATGACTTCTTTTGGGGAAACTTAAAAAAAGGTCAAGTGATAATGGCACAACTTCAAGTGCAACCCCAAAACTCTGCTATTTCACACCAACAGTAGGTAGTTGGTAATGGGAGCAACAATCCGACCAACTAGTTTGTATCAACATCTCTGTATGTGGGGGATCTGGATCCCAGTGTTACCGATGGCTATATTTTTGAGCTCTTGCAGCAGATTGGCCCTGTGATCTCTATTCACATATGCAGAGATATCAGATCCAAGATTTCTCTGGGATATGCATATGTCAATTATATATATGAGATAATTCATGTTTATAGAATGATCAATGAATACAATTTCTAAGTAATCCATATGTATATTATTTTATTATTTTAATTTAATAAGAGAGTGAACATTTTAATATATGTTGTTGAATATGGAATTTTGTAAAGTGGAAAGTTTACCAGTATTCCTTTGGATTTATATGTAATTCATGTTAGGTATTTGTAAGTATATATTATGTATATATTAATTAATATTATATATATATATATATATTATTAGTTTTATTTATTTAGAAAAATCATAAAATTATATGTATATTTTTTAATTTGTTATGTCATGTTAACATGTTATTATCTTTTGTTTGCAATTATCCTCTAAAAGCCTTAAACTTAAAAAAATAGATTTTAAAATTTTAAACAACTTATTAAGAAATTATTATATCATACTCATGTATTTAATACATGAAAGACCTTAACAATAGTGAATGACAATTTTAATTGTGATTCAAGCTAACCCTATTTCCACATTTCTTCCAGGGTATGGATATTAATCCTAATTATGTATGCATATAATTTAATCATTATTTGCATCAATTCAATAAATATAACACAATACAATCACTCAAAATAATATAAATACATTTTTATGATTTAGATTTTTTTATAGGCCATATTCCCATTCAACTATGAGATAGGGAGAAACAGTTAGGTAAAGTGAGTAATAATTATCATTATCCCAAAAGTCAATTAGGACTCAATGTAGCCTTCTGAACGTAGATGATTAGGTAACAAGAGGTGCACTTTGCAAGATCTATTAGATTAAATTTCTCTCTGTTCGATATCTTTTTGCAACTTCAATGTTGTTAGTTTTTCTTTTGACAAACTATGACCAAGAGCATTTGCTCTTGATGGGTATGAGTTAAGTACATAATCTACGATTATATTGTAGATACCAAAAACTTCCTTTATGAGCTAATGTTACTATGCAAATGAGCTTTAGTCTCAATTATATTGATGGAATACGTTCATTATAAAATGAATTATGGATGTGCTACCATTCTATCTACCATGTCTTTTCTCATTACATTAATAGGTGTTTATATCTTAGAATTTGGGGTGGACTTGAAGGATGGAGGCAAAAAATAAAACAAAGATAATGTGGAATGAGCTATGGCTCTTCAATCTTTAATCATAAACAGAGATCAAATGATGTATTACAAACAAAAGTCTAATGTGTATTTAAACACTTATGGAAAAACCCTAAAAGCTCTAACCTAGCTTTTGCATGCATGCAAAGCATGCTGTTGCATTTATTAACTAAATGTCTAAATAGGAACTGAATGTAAAAGCTAAGTTAGATGAAGTAATTACTATTTCTAACACTCCCTCTTAATTACTACTGCTGACTACTACAGCTTTTACAATGCCTAAATTATTTCTATGAGTTTCAAAAATATCTTTTGCCAATGGCTTTGTGAATATGTGAACCAATTGGTCAATCGATTGACAATGCTCAACATGAACTTCACCATTGTTCACAAGTTCTCTTATGAAGTGATATCTGGTATCAATGTGCTTGCTTTTCTAGTGAAGAACATGGTTCTTGGATAGAGCGATTGCTGAATTGTTGTCACAATAAACTGTGGTTGGTCCTTCTTATTTATGTTGAAGACCTTCTAAAACTATGCATAAACATACTGCTTGACATGCTGCTGATGTCGCTGCTACATACTCTGCTTTTGCCAATGAAAGTGTCACAATGGGATGCTTCTTGGATGCCCATGAAATCACCCCCGATCCAAGATGAAAAACATGAACGGAAGTGCTCTTCCTATCATCCAAACTTCCTGCAAAATCATTGTCAGTGAAACCTATCAAAACATCATACTCAGTGCTTGAGTATAAAATTCCATAGCTTGAAGTCCCTACAACATATTGTAAGATCCTTTTTCCAACTTGACAATGTGTGTCTTTGGGAGGCTCCATGAACCTCAAAATCAAGTTGACAACAAACATAATATCAGGTCTCATAGCTGTGAGATACATGAGACTTCCTACAAGTCTCTTATACACTGTTGGATCTACATTGGGACTGCCATCTTCTTTGCTCAACTTGGTACCTATTGCCACTGGTGTAGGTGTTGTTTTGCAATTAAGCATTATGAATCCCTTAAGAACTTCATTAGCATATTTATTTTGAGAGATAAATATACCTTTTTCTGACTTTTCTATTTCTAGGAAAAGAAAGAACCTCATCAATCCAAGGTATGTCATCTCGAACTCTTTCTTCATAACTACCTTGAACTCATCTACTGAGAGGTCACCTGTAAAAATCATATCATCAACATACAAACAAACTATTAAAACCTGTCCTTGTTGATTTACCTTTGTGTAAAGTGTTGGTTCGCTACTGCTTCTGCTAAAACCATTTTTGATCATATAAGAATCCATTCTGCTGCACCAAGCTCTTGAAGCTTGCTTGAGCCCATATAGAGCTTTCTTCAACTTGTAAACTTTATCTTCATGTTCTTTTATTTCATACCCATGTGGCTGCTCCACATAAATTTCTTCTTCAAGAATTCCATTCAAGAATGCCGACTTGACATCCATCTGATACACTTTCCATTTTTTCTGTGCTGCAATTGCTAGGACTGCTCTTACTGTGTCCAATCTTGCCACTGGTGCAAAAGTTTCTCCAAAATCAATTCCTAGTTGTTGTGAGAAACCTTTTGCTACTAACCTTGCCTTGTACCATCAATCTCACCTTTTTCAATGAGTTTGGTTTTATAAACCCACTTCACACCAATGGGTTTTTTATTCTTTGATAGGTCAACTAGATCCCATGTATCATTTCTCTCAATGGAATCTATCTCTTTGTCCATAGCATTTATCCAATGCTCTTGTTTTATAGCCTCTTCATAAAACACAAGTACACTAGCAATAAAAACATAATTGGTATTTGCATCCAATTCATCATAAATATCTGTCAATCTTCTAGTCTTTTTATTACTGTGATCAGATTCATTACCTGATTGCGGACTTGATGCTTCACCTCGAACTGAGTTTCTAGGTGTTCTTTCTGGAGTATTTGCTACTAGTGAAGATGCTACTGGATCTTGTTATCCAATCAACTCCTCATCTTCTCCATCTTCTGGTTGGGGTATTGCAGCTCCCATACCTTTGTCTAGCTCCCATACCCTTGTCTATGGTTCCATTCCATGACTCTTCCTCCTTGAACAAAACATCTCTACTAAGAATAACCTTTTTGGTAATAGGGTTATACAGTTTGTAGGCTTTAGTTTGTTCACCATATCCAAGAAATATACAATTCTCACTCCTGTCATCTAGATTTTTTCTTAGCTGTTTAGGAACATGAGCATAAGCAACACAACCAAATACTCTGAAATGAGAAACATTACAAGTCATACCTAACCATGCTTTCTCTGGTACTCTGTTCTTCACAATTTTGGTGGGAGATCTGTTCATCACATGAAAAGCACAAGCCACTGCGTCTCCCCAAAATTCATGAGACAAATTTCTTCCTTTTGGCATGCTCCTTGCCTTATTCATGATGGTTCTATTCTTGCATTCTGCAATACCATTCTACTGAGGTGTATATATTGTAGTGAATTGCCTCTTGATTCCATGATGTTTGCAGTAATCATGAAATTCCTTTAACTCATACTCTCCCCCTCCATCAAATCTCAATACTTTGAGTTGATAACCACTCTGTTTTTCAACCAGAGCCCTAAATTCCTTGAACTTGCCAAAAGTTTTAGAATTCTGACGAAGGAAATACACCCAACGTTTTCTACTGAAATCATCAATAAATGTAAGAAAATAATAGCTCCCACCAATCGATTGAGTTTGCATTGGTCCAACCAGATCAGTATGAATAAGTTCTAGAGGTGCATGTGCCCTTCAAGACATACCTTTAGGAAAGCTATCCTTGTGCTGCTTTGCAATGATGCAACACTCACAACTGCTTTCAGCTCCTTCATAGGGGGTAATCCTTTCACCATCTCTTTCTGCTGCAAAAACTTGAGACCACCAAAGTGAAGATGTCCATATCTAAAATGCCATAACCAATAATCATCTATGCAAGTGGATTTTTGAGCAAAAGAGGTTACCTTGTTGCTGCAATTCATGACTAGTGGATACATCCTATTCCTAGTCACTTGTATTTTGATGATCAACTGTCGATTTGGGGATTTGTCATAAATTTCACAATCTCATCCATCAAAAACAAGTGTGTATTTCTTTTCAGTGAGTTTCCCAATGCTAAGCAGATTATGCTTCAATCCTAGAGCATAATAGACATCTAAGATTGTCTTTTGTTGGCCTTGTTTGGTCAGAATGTTGACCACTCCTTTGCTAAGAATTGGAACTACCTCATCCATGCCAACATTGACCTCTGTCCTCACTGATTCATCTAGGTCTGCAATTAGACCTCTGTCACCTGTCATATGGTTACTGCAGCCACTATCTAAAAGCCAAAGTCCCTTTGGGATTTTGTTTGTAGCATGACATGTAAAGAATAACATATCATCTTTATCCTCAGAGGTATTAGTCACATTAGCATTATGATTTGCTTCATCAGACTTTTTCTTTTTACATTCATGAGCATAATGCCCAAATTTTTTGCAATAATAACACTGAATATTAGATTTATCTGACCTTTTCTTGTCGCAGTTTTCGCCTTCATGGTTATGATGGCGATCTTGATCTTGATTGCCATTACTTCGGCCACTTCTGCCTCTTCCTCTTGATCCTCCTCTACCTCTGCTTCTTCCTCTGCCTCTTGAGAATGAGACATGTGCTTTGAAAGCATTCTCTAGAGAGGATTCTTCATTCCTCTTGAGTCTAGATTTGAATGAAAGTAAAGATCCGATCAACTCATCTATAGAGAGAGTACTTAGATCCTTTGCTTCTTTAATCACTGAAACTTTCGACTCAAATTTGTGAGGTAGGGATCTTAGAACCCTTTCAATCACCCTTTGATCTTCCATCTTTTCACCATAGATATTAAGCTGATTAAAAATACCCATGACTTTGGTCATGAACGAATCTAATGAGTCTGATTCTTTCATCTTCAGATCTTAAAAATCTCTTCTCAGATTTTGGAGTGTAGCTGTCTATACCTTACCAACACCCTGATAACTGGTCGCCAAGGTATTCCATGGTGCTTTGGCATGAAATGACACTGATATCTTTTGAAATACATTGTTATCCAAAGCGTTCATTATGAGATGCAGTGCCTTTGCATCTTTCTTCCTGTGTGCTCGCATGACATCCTTTTCTGCATTTGAAAGGGCTTGAAAAGCTGTATCATCTATAGGTTCGGAATATCCATACACGACATATTCCCATGCATCTTCTGACCTGAGATAAACAGCCATCCTCGTGGCCCAGACATCATAGTCCTCTTTCTTTGTAAGAGGAGAAATCTAAGATTGATTGCTGCTAGAAGCCATAGACGCTGCGGTGTCCTTCACTGGCTTTTCCAAAATAACCTCCTTCCTCCTTTTTCAAAATAATGTCTCCCTCTTAAACAAGATTTGAAAAAAAATATCTTCTTCTCTTGTAAAAAAGAAAAATTCTTACTCAAAGAATCTCGTAAAAGAAAACAACTCCGTGAAAGTAAAAACAAATTTCACTCATAAAATAATAAAGAAAATATCTTTAAAAAAAAATATCTTTCTAAAAAAAAATTCTTCTTCTGCCCTAATTGCCGCGCGTCTTCACTAACACTTTTGATGAAATATGTGATGCAAAAGTGACACATTTCCATGTGTATATTGAAATGTGTGATGCAAATAATGATGTAGGATAACGCTGATGACACACATGAGGATGCAAAGTAGAATTGTTATGCAAAATGCAACCCAAATATGATGCATTTTCATGTTGCATAATATTTGTGTTGTCGTAATATCCTGAACTTTGGACTAACTATTTTTGTTGTTATATTGGGCCATGGCTCAGCACCTATGTTTTATTTTGAGTATTGGGCATAAGCCCTAGCACCTATGATTTACTCTTTTATATATTGACATATCGGGCATGGACTCTGACTGACTTCTTTATTTGAGTGTATACTGTGCAAGAAGGCCCCAATGTTTTAATGATGTTCTCCAACTTTGATATGGGTACAAACCCTAATATACTAAGATGACCTTCTGTTACTTACTGTGTAGAGCTATGATTTTATATGATTTTACCTATGGGTGTGTTGAGCGTGGACTCAGAAACACACATATAACCTATGTACTCGGCATAAGCCCCGATGTACCTAGAAGAATGTTTATGTACTGGGAGTAAGCCCTGAGGTACATTGAGTGTTGGGCCTAAGCCCTGGAGCACTCCAAGCTTGATAAAACGAATACCGGATCTGAGGCAACTTAAATATTCTAGATGTGCCTCACAACCACATTCTAGCACTAGTGTTGAGCAAAGGCTCTGGAATTACACTAGAGTAACGCCCATGTGAGAGTGTTGAGTTAAAGGGATCTGAAGAGCACTCGGTGTTACTAGATATCAAAGTGTTGAGTCAGAAAAGACTCTGAATAGCACTTTTACTTTCATCACATTTATTTAATTTGATTAAATGATTCATCTGTTATTTATCATAATATACTGCGGGAACTACCGTGTTAAACGAGAGAATCCGACATGCAAAGAGAGAGACTAGAGGTGCCTATCCTAGCTTACCGAAAGACCGTCCAAAGAAGTGGACCTTACCCTTAAGTTGTTAAAACTAAGTATCAAGTAAAGATACAAGATTTAATATTATTATTAAAAATATTTAATAATTAATGATGTGATTAATTATTTATAAAAGACATTATTGCATATAGTTTATGCATAGTGGGATGCCACATTTATAAATAGTATTACTAATGTATTAATACTTAGGTTAGAAATATTATTAGTATAATTATTGTTATCATAATTATTATGAAGAGCTTAAATCAGAAATCACAGATAGACTAAACCATTGAAAAAGTCTTAGTGCAAAAGACTAGATATTTATTAAATAATATCTTTTAAAATGTTATGTATCTAATTTAAAGAAACTAATTATTCCAATAGTCATAATTCAAGACTCCCCTACTTAAAGAGGGAAGATCCCAAGTTTTGGGGATCATCTATGTTTTTTATTATCATTCTCTTATGGTAAATCAGAGATAAGTCTTCTGCTCCAAGAATCTGAACCAACAGTAACCCTAGGTCCTCTATCTCTTTTGCATGTTGGAATCCAGCTCGAGGGGATCCATAGAGAACCAGGAATGGTTGTAGGATCATGGTTGGGAGGAACACGGTATCCCCAAAGTTATCCAGCTAAGGAAAATCACCCTAACATGTTAGCTAATCACAACAGGCTCTGCACTAATTACTGTTTGAGTGTGCAGGTTTCTACAAGAAAGGATCGAGTGCCTAAGCAACTCATTATGTGGTATTAATTGTTTCCATTTCCCAGTTTTAGTAGATGTAGGCATTTAAACTAGAATTAATTCTTTAGTAGTGTTCTCATTATAAACATTATCAACACTTAGATGTTTCACCCAGAAACCAGTGGAGGGTCTAGCAAGTCTAGCCAAGCTAGCTTGTGCTAGACAACACCCCATCAACAAACTTAGATTTATTATTATATTTCTCAATAATAATGTCTTCAATCTAAATTGTTCTGCTAATTTGTAGTACAAGGATTAATTATGTTTCTTTTTTAAATTCTTTTATGGTTATTCTCTTTGTGTTTAAGTAATGACAATAGCATGAAAACAAAGTATTAACAATAACGATTTCTCTTAGTTACTTTACACATCAAAACAGAGTATTAACAGTAGCGATTTATCTCAGTTACTTACACATCAAAACAGAGGATTAACAGTAACATTGATTATTAAATTTCTTCCTTTCCAACCATGGTATCATTCCATTCCACTATCTCTACATTTTCATTTAAAATAGTTAAACATTAAATCGAAAGCAACAACAGACTTTTCTCATGAAACGAATCCCACTACCAACAAGTGCATTCCACATCTTTAAACTATAGTAATTTTAACCATTGAAATGAAGGTCACGAGATCGAGTCTCATTAACTTTTCCAGGAAGACCCAGCTATAGTCCAAGCAACGGAATAGCATATTGTTTTACACAAAAGCAGTTACACATCCAAACAAGCCTTTTGATTACCATTTCTCAAAACACATACAGCCTGTATTTTCAACATAAAAAGAAAAGTCAGGGATCGAGTCCCTCTAGGTTCACATGTAAAAGAAACTACCAGAAAATGCACAATGAATCCCGATAGGCACATAAGAAAACCAAACCAGGGTTTCGCCTTCCCCCCCAGCACATCGTGACTGGGAGCGATTTCATAACTAAGAACTAAAAATCCATTCCGACAGAGAGGGTAAACTATAGCCACATAAGGAATCCAAACTTATAAACCATTACTCCATGCAAAGAAAATGAAGAGACCAGTAAGGACATCTTTCTTTAATTCAGGTAGTAAGACTCATAGAACACACAAAGGCCAATACCTTCCTACTCTTATTCTAAATGGTAGATAGAGTCAGACTCAGCTCTTAATAAACGCAGGCATGGAAAAACCACAATTTTCTATGATAAAGTATTCAAATGACAACTTCAGATTGAAAGCAACCAACAAGCAAACCCAGAAATCAAACTACTCTTACCATAAGAACACATAGAAACTAGACAGTGTGCCAATTGATTATAGTTTCATACATTAAGCCATTTCCTCCATTTCATAGGTCCAAGGATTCTTGTATAAACAAAATACGTAGACATATAAACCCCAGTCTTATATTGGGTAATTAGTATTACAACTTCCGCAAAGATCAACAATGAGCCGAATGTCCAAAACCCTACACTATCCCCAGTTCCATTACGAATAACCAGAAGATACATTTCACAATGGTCCAGCCAACAGCGACCTCAAGGAACCCAAAACTATTGCAGTAAACCCAAACTAGGCTTACGAAGCTCCTCAAGCAAAAGCACCCACAGTACACTCCACAGAGGAGTGTTTAAGGAATGGTGCACTCTGAACTTACCATTGGTGACGAAATCAATGTCAAGTACTGGCCACAAAGAAGAGAAACGCCAACCAATACCTGCTAAAACAAACTAACCATACAAAGTCAAAACCTTGGGTTTTATATCACAATGATCTAAATGAAATAGAAGGTAATGTAGCAAGATTTAGGGATGAGATACCTTTGTTTCTCAAGTGCCATCTCTGCACACAATACCCATATGGTGTGTTGACCATGAGCCAAGCTCAGGTCAGTACATGAAACCCTCAAATTCATCCACAGCAAAATGAGTGAATGAAACATGAAGTTGAACCTTTGTTGGTGTAGAAACCAAGGGAGAAACCCTCGTCAGAACTGGCAGCGTTTGGCCATGTGCCATTGCAGAAGTGCAATCAATGCTACCACCAAACCCCAAATATTTCGATTTGGAATCAAAACTCTATAGTAGTAGAGTCACATTGGATCAACAAGTTTTATAAACACACAAGTATTGCAAAGACCATAAGCATTGCTTAGTACCAACAATACATTACTAAATCAACCATTATTATAAGTTCAACAAGTTTCACAAACGACCTCCAAAGCTTTTAAAGGTGTCGATCTTCAAACCATCACATACTTTGGGTTTCGGAAATAATTAGAACCATGTAGTAAGCACCCTAGGTGAATTCCACATTAAGTACACCTGCATATAGATACAAATCGAATGCATTAGCGAAACTTGCTAAATAAGTCAGTAGTCTCCATTTCTTACACCCTACCTCTCGGCAGCCCTGCTGGGGTACTTTGCCCTTGAAAAGACCAGGCATCTCACCATGGGCCTCAACTGCCTCCAATAAGGGTCCATCCCACCTAAATTATCAATTAGACTTTAATGAACATGCATACAAATTCTTAAAATTGTAAGAAGGAGATTTGCATTTTTATCCTTTAAACATTGTACAATGGTGACAGATTTACACTTCTATTCATTACAATGCTTCCTCAAAGCTGTAGGATTCAGAAAATCAGTAAGACCATGTTTCTTATAAAACCAAGACTCATCAAAGTGTTGTAAAAGAACTATCGGTATAGTATTCTCTTAAGAGTGTTGAAGTTAATTTACAATTACCATTTCTTAACTAGTTAT
Organism: Larix kaempferi; assembly: GCA_027924585.1. Taxonomy (NCBI): domain Eukaryota; kingdom Viridiplantae; phylum Streptophyta; class Pinopsida; order Pinales; family Pinaceae; genus Larix; species Larix kaempferi. Next base: position 2,795,892 of record BSBM01000435.1, read on the forward strand.
TATAGTAACGGATTTTTATTTTTATTTTAGGGACATTACAAGTGGTATCAGAGCTCAGTTACAAAAACTAAGTGACCTATTGGGCTCATTACAAACAGAACACCTGCTGTCGATATCCAGTAAATAGAAACATACATTTAAATTTTATTTTTGTTTTATGTGAAAATAAACTAACATATTTTTCTGCTCTTTATACTTATATAACATTTCAGGTACAGACACTGTCTAAAAATGAATGTAGAATAGGGTAGCAGCATACACGGAAATCTGGACTCACCACCCCAAGAGTAGGAGGTGGTGGTGGAACTAAACTTAGATTTGATGAAGTCTATGTAAAATCTGTAGGAAGAGTTCCAAAGTTTTTGAGATGAAAACATGTAGGAAAGAAGAGAGTAGTAAGCCATAAATGAAGCACTGCTTCAGACTTTAACAAAGGAAAAACCTCACGGACAGCCCATAGTCTCAGTCAACACTTTTAAAAAGGAAAACAGTCACACAGAAAGGACTGCCAGCCCTAAGGGAGAAGATCAGGGAGAACACATACCAGAATCAATGGAAGAGGACTGTAAGAACTCTTGCAACAATAAAGGTTCACCACCTCCTTGCAAGAAAAGGAAGAAAGGTGACGACAACTTACAAGGAGAATTCAGAAAGATAAAAGCCCCAATGTATGTCGGAGAGATTAACTCTATGGAGAAGGTTGACGAGTGGCTACTAGGAATGAATAAGTAATTCAAAGTTCATAATTACTCCAGTGAAATGCAAGCTTGACTAGCCATATACAACCTGAATGGTAAAGCAGCAAGATGGTGGCGGGACTTGAAACACACCAAAGGACAAGAATTGAGAGACATAACATGGGAGACTTTCAGCATAATATTTCAAGACAAATATATGTCCAAAAGATTCTTTCACAAGAAAATTAAAGAATTTAATGAGTTGAAAATGAGCTCCCTAACTATGGAGACATTCGTAGACCGATTCTTAGACTTGCTGCACTATGTGCCATACATTAAAGATGAGAAGGTCAAAATACAATAGTTCTTGGGAGGGCTGCCACTAAACTTTAGAGAAAAGATAGAGTTTGACATGCCCAAAACCCTTGATGTGACCTTACATAAAGCAAGACTGTGTTATGAACATGGACAACCAAGGAATGACAACCTCAACAGAAGCGGAGATAGGTTCAGAACCTTTATGGACAACTGCAGACCAGGTTTTAGACCTCCACCTTATTGGAAATGTAACAATAGTTTTCCGCCCAATAGAGGCTTCAACCAACCTCAAGCACGATCCAATGTACCCCCACCACCTATCAACAAGCTAGCTTTCAACAAAGGGACAAAAGCTGTCCCACCAACTATTTTTTGTTGGAAATGCCAAGGGCCCCACTACTAGAGAGACTGCCCAGCAAAACGAATGGCATTTTACACAACATCCAAGTAGAAGCTACCATTGGGGACATGGAAAAGACACCTAGAATTTATGCTGCTTTTGATGGCCGAAAGACAGATCACCAATCCACCATGGTGGAAATTGAGGGTAAGATCTCTAACACTGCCATTTCAGTTTTAATAGATCTCGGTGCTTGTCGAAGTTATATATCCCCTAAGTTAGTGGACACTTGTAAATTGAACTGAGATCCACACAAGAAACCGTGGCTAGTACAACTAGCCACCGGTACCAAATGAAAGGTCTCTGAGTTAGTTAAGACTGGCAAGATAGACTTAAACGGTTTCCAAACTAGGATAGAAGTAAGCATTCTACCCATAGGGTCGTACGATGTACTTATCCACATGGACTGGTTAGAGGAACACCATGTCCTACTGGACTGCTTAAACAAATCCTTACTCTGTAGGGATGACCAAGGGGATTAGAAAACAATTCCGGGTATCCCTAAGAAAGTGTTAGTCCGACAGATCTCTACCTTACAAGCAAAGAAATGTATCAGAAAAGGTTGCAAACTCTTTGCCATCAATATCCAAAACATAGAAACTGATAGGGAGCAGAAGATCGAAGACTTTCCAATTCTCATAGAGTTCAAAGATGTATTTCCTGAAGAAATACTGGGATTACCTCCCAAACGAGACTTAGACTTTTCCATCGAACTAACACCGGGGTTAGTACCAACTTCTAAAGCCCCGTACCGCATGAGCACACCAGAATTGGTGGAGCTCAAGCTTCAGTTACAAGAGTTAATAGACAAAGGGTACATTCGACCAAGTGTGTCCCCTTGGGGCGCACCGATACTCTTTGTCAAGAGGAAAGACAGAACGATGCGGATTTGCATCGATTACCTCCAACTCAACAAGATGACCATTAAGAACTGCTACCCACTACCTAGAATCGACGACTTGTTTGACCAAGTCAGAGGAGTGAAGATCTTCTCAAAGATCGAGTTGTGATCCGGATACCATCAAATGAGAATCTGTAATGAGGATATAAACAAAACCGCATTTCGAACTCGTTACGGCCACTACAAGTTCGAAGTGATGCCCTTTGGGTTGACGAACGCATCGGTCAACTTTATGTGCATGATGAACAACATCTTTAGTAAATACCTTGATAAGTTCGTTTTAGTCTTCATTGACGACATTTTGATATACTCCAAGAACGAAGTGGAACATGAGGAACATCTACGAATTGTTCTACGTATACTATGGGAACACTAGCTTTACACCAAGTTTAGTAAGTGTGATTTCTACAAACCCCAGATTCAATACTTAGGACATATCATTTCCAAGAAGGTAATAGTCATTGACCCCGAAGAGGTCAAAGCTATCAAATAATGGCCCACACCTACATGCGTATTTGATATAAGATTGTTCTTAGGATTAACCGGCTACTACCGAAAGTTCATTGCGAACTTTTTTCAGATTGCATGTCCCATGACTGCCTTGCAGAAAAAGGCAAACAAGTTTATCTGGACGGATAAGTGCGAAGAAAGCTTTCAAAAGCTGAAGCAACTACTGATTAGTGCATCGATTCTGCGTATTACGGATCCCAATGGGGACTTCGTTGTTTGCATGGATGCAAGCAAGGAAGGACTTGGGGGAGTCCTTATGAAAGACAATTTTGCCATCTAATACAAATCGAAGAAATTAAAAGAGCATGAGAAGAACTACCATACGCATGACCTCGAACTAGCCACCATCATCCATGCTCTGAAGATGTGGCAACATTATCTTATGGGAAAGAAATTCCTATTTATGACTGATAACATGAGTTTGAAATACCTTTTCGACCAACCCGACCTAAATGCTAGGCAGGCCAGGTGGTTATCCTTCCTTAGTGAATACCATTTCGAACTAAAACATATAAAAGGCAAGGAAAACAAGTTTGCAGATGTTTTGAGCCATTGAGCACATATGCTTTATGAAGTCACGGAGAGTCAAACCGACTCAGACTTACACCACAAGATTTGAATGCTATGTAAGAGTGACCATTACTACACGGAAATCCTTGCAAAGATCCAGGAAGACGGATTATTCCAACAACAAAAGGAATATAAGATAGATGAGTCAGGACTACTGTGGTCGAAAGAAAGACTCTACGCCCTGGAGAGTGGGGACATTAGATCAAACATTCTCACCAAGTTTCACCAGAAACCCTATTTCAGGACATACCGGATATCAAAAGATGATATCGGTAGTAAAGAAAAATTACTTTTGGCCTATGTTGAAAGCTGACATCGCCATGTTCATCACGAAATGTCAGAAGTGCCAACTAGTCAAAGCAGAACACCAACACCCCTCCGGATTACTTCAACCTTTAACCATTCCAGAATGGAAATGGGAGGTAATAAGTATGGACGTCATTACAGGCTTACCCAAGAGTAAGAAACTGAATGACTCCATCTTTGTAGTGGTAGACAAGCTGTCCAAAGCATCTCACTTCATACCGGTAAAATCTACCTACAAGGAAGTTCACATCGCGGAAATATTCTTAAAGGAGATCTTTTGAGTGCACGGGATACCCAAGGCAATAATTTCCGATCGAGACACAAAGTTCACTAGCAACTTCTGGACAGCATTGTTCTCCAGTTTGGAAACCCAGTTACAATTCAATACCGCGTACCATCACCAGATCGATAGACAAATAGAACAAGTAAACCAAATCCTCGAGGACATGTTGAGGATGTATGTCATGAACAACCCCACTAAGTGGGAAGATTATTTGCACCTCGCAGAGTTTGCATACAACAACGGTTATCAAACCTTAGCCAAAATGAGTCGTTTCGAGGTACTCTACGGTAGGAAATGTCAGACACCCATGACTTGGGATAGTCCAGTAGATAGACTTATGTTAGGACCCGACCTACTAAAAGACTTGGAACAACTAGTCTACAAGGTACAACTGAACTTAAAAGAAGCACAAGACCGCCGAAAGAGTTATGCAAACAAGAAAAGAAAAGACAAAGACTACCATGTCAGTGAACATGCGTTTATAAAAATAAAGGCAAAATGAAGCTCATTAAGCTTGGGACGTTGCGGGAAACTAGCCCCAAGATTTTGTGGACCTTTTGAAATACTGGCTAAGAAGGGACCAGTGGCTTATGAGTTAGTTTTATCGGTGCATATAAAAGTTCATAGTGTTTTTCATACTTCATTATTAAAGAAATATGTATATGATACTAAACATGTTATTGATTGGTCCTTATTACAGATGGAGCCTGAAGGGGAGTTCGCGACAGAACCACTCCACATTCTGGACAAGAGAGAGGTGCAGCTTAGGAGGAGGACTATTACTCAGCTGAAAGTGCAATGGAGGCACATTGGACCAGATGAGGCTACGTGGGAGAATGAGACCACCATGAAAGAGGCATACCCCGCCTTGTTTCATGACCTCATTCCTAGTCCCTACAAACACTGGGACGGTGTTGTTCTAAGTGGGGAGGGATGTAATATCCCAAACTTTGGACTAACTATTTTTGTTGTTATATTGGGCCATGGCCCCAACACCTATGTTTTATTTTGAGTATTGGGCATAAGCCCTAGCACCTATGATTTACTCTTTTATATATTGACATATCGGGCATGGACCCTAATTGACTTCTTTATTTGAGTGTATACTGGGCGAGAAGGCCCCAATTTTTTAATGATGTTCTCCAGCTTTGATATGGGTACAAACCCTAATATACTGAGATGACCTTTTGTTACTTACTATCCAGAGCTATTATTTTACATGATTTGACTTATGAGTGTGTTGAGCATGGACTCAGAAATACACATATAACCTACGTACTGAGCATAAGCTCCGATGTACCTAGAAGAATGTTTATGTACTGGGAGTAAGCCCTGAGGTACATTGAGTGTTGGGCCTAAGCCCTGGAGCACTCCAAGCTTGATAAAATGAATACCAGATCCGAGGCAACTTAAATATTCTAGATGTGCCTAACAACCACATTCTAGCACTAGTGTTGAGCAAAGGCTCTCAAATTGCACTAGCGTAACACCCATGTGAGAGTGTTGAGTTAAAAGGCTCTGAACAACACTCGGGGTTACTGGATCTCAAAGTGTTGAGTCGAAAAAGACTCTGAATAGCACTTTTACTTTCATCACATTTATTTAATTTGATGAAATGATTCATCTGTTATCTATCATCAAATACTGCGAGAACTACCGTGTTAAACGAGGGAATCTGACATGCAAAGAGAGAGACTAGAGGTGCCTATCCTAGCTTATCGAAAGACAGTCCAAAGAAGTGGACCTTACCTTTAAGTTGTTAAAACTAAATATCAGGTAAAGATACAAGATTTAATATTATTATTACAAATATTTCATAAATAATGATGTGATTAATTATTTATAAAAGACATTATTGCATATAGTTCATGCATAGTGGGATGCCACATTATCTAATAGTATTAATAGAGTATTAATATTTAGTGAGCAGCCACATTTTTAAATAGTATTACTAATGTATTAATACTTAGGTTAAAAATATTATTAGTATAATTATTGTTATCATAATTATTATGAAGAGCTTAAATAAGAAATCACTGATAGACTAAACCATTGAAAAAGTCTTAGTGCAAAAGACTAGATATTTATTAAATAATATCTTTTAAAATGGTATGTATCTAATTTAAAGAAACTAATTATTCCAATAGTCATAATTCAAGACTCCCCTACTTAAAGAGTGAAGATCCCAAGTTTTGGGGATCATCTATCTTTTTTATTATCATTCTCTTATGGTAAATCAAAGAGAAGTCTTTTGCTCCAAGAATCTGAACCAGCAGTAACCCTAGGTCCTCTATCTCTTTTGCATGTTGGAATCTAGCTCGGGGGGATCCATACAGAACCAGGAACGGTTGTAGGATCATGGTTGGGAGGAAAATGGTGGCCCCAAAGTTATCCAGCTATGGAAAATCCCCCTAACAGGTTAGCTAATCACAATAGGCTCTGCACTAATTACTGTTTGAGTGTGTAGGTTTCTACAAGAAAGGATCAAGTGCCCAAGCAACTAGGTATGTGGTATTAATTGTTTCCATTTCCCAGTTTTAGTAGATGTAGGCATTTAAACTAGAATTAATTCTTCAACAATGTTCTCATTATAAACATTATCAACACTTAGAGGTTTCACCTAGAAACTAGTGGAGGGTCTAGCAGGTCTAGCCAAGCTAGCCTGTGCTAGACAACACCCCATGAGCAAACTTAGATTTATTATTATATTTCTCAATAATGATGTCTTCAATCTAAATTGTTCTGCTAATTCGTAGAGCATGGATTAATTATGTTTCTCTTTTAAATTCTTTTATGTTTATTCTCTTTGTGTTTAAGTAATGACAATAACATCAAAACAGAGTATTAACGGTAGTGATTTCTCTTAGTTACTTTACACATCAAAACAGAGTATTAACATTAGCGATTTCTCTCAGTTACCCACACATCAAAACAGAGGATTAACAGTAGCATTGATTATTAAATTTCTGCCTTTTCAACCATGGTATCATTCGATTCCACTATCTCTACATTTTCATTTAAAACAGTCAAACATTAAATCGACAGCAACAATAGACTTTTCTCATGAAACGAATCCCACTACCAACAAGTGCATTCCACATCTTTAAACTATAGTACTTTTAACCATTGAAATAAAGGTCATGAGATCGAGTCTCGTTAACGTTTCCAGGAATACCCAGCTATAGTCCAAGCAACCAAATAACGTATTGTTTTACACAGAAGGAGTTACAAATCCAAACAAGCGTTTTCATTACAATTTAACAAAACACATACAGCATGTATTTTCAACATAAAATGCAAAGTGAGGGATCAAATCCCTCTAGGTTCACATGTAAAAGAAACTACCAGAAAACGCACAGTGAATCCCCATAGGCACATAAGAAAACCAAACTAGGGTTTCACCCTTCCCACTAGCACATCTTGACTGGGAGCGATTTCATAACTAAGAATTGAAAATCCATTCCAACAGACAGGGTAAAGGATAGCCACATAAGGAATCCAAACTTATAAACCATTCCTCCATGCAAAGAAAACAAAGAGACCAGTAAGGACATCTTTCTTTAATTCAGGTAGTAAGACTCATGGAACACACAGAGGCCAATACCTTCCCTACTCTTCTTCTAAATGGTAGACAGAGTCATACTCAGCTCTTAATAAATGTAGGCATGGAAAAACCATGATTTTCTATGATAAAGTATTCAAACGACAACTTCAGATTAAAAGCAACCAACAAGCAAACCCATAAATCTAACTACTCTTACCATAAGAACACATAGAAACTAGACAGTGTGCTAATCGATTATAGTTTCATACAGTAAGCCATTTCCTCCATTTCGCAGGTCCAAGGATTCTTGTATAAACAAAATACATAGACATATAAACCCCAGTCTTATATTGGGCAATTAGTATTACAACTTCCGCAAAGATCAGCAATGAGCCGAATGGCCAAAATCCTACACTATCCCCAGGTCTATTAAGAATAACCAGAAGATACATTTCACAATGGTCCAGCCAACGACGACGTCAAGGAACCCAAAACTATTGCAGTAAACCCAAACCAGGCTTACGAAGCTCCTCAAGCAAAAACACCCACAGTACACTCCACAGAGGCGATAGGAGAGTTTAAGGAATGGTGAAACTCTGAACTTACCATTGGTGACGCCATCAATATCGAGTACTATCCACACAGAAGAGAAACACAAACCAATACCTGCTAAAACAAACAAACTATACAAAGTCAAAACATTGGGTTTTATATCACAACAATCTAAATGAAATCGCAGGCACTGTAGAAAGATTTAGGGATGAGATACCTTCATTTCTTAGGTGCCATATCTGCACACAAGACCCATATGGTGTGCTGACCATGAGCCAAGCTCAGGCCAGTACGCGAAACCCTCAAACACATCCACAACAAAATGAGTGAATGAACCATGAAGTTGAACCTTCGTTGGTGTAGAAATCAAGGGAGAAACCCTCGTCAGAACTGGCAGCATTTGGCCATGTGCCATCACATAAGTGCAATCAATGCTACCACCAAACCCCAAATATTTCGATTTGGACTCAAAACTCTATAGTAGTAAAGTCACATTGGATCAACAAGTTTTATAAACATGCAAGTATTTCAAAGACCATAAGCATTGCTTAGTACCAACAATACATTATTAAACCAATTATTATTATAAGTTCAACAAGTTTCACAAACAATCTCCAAAGCTTTTAAAGGTGCCAATCTTCAAACCATCACATACTTTGGGTTTCAGAAATCATTAGAACCATGTAGTAAGCACCCTAGGTGAATGCCGCATTAAGTACACCTTCATATAGATAGAAATCGAATGCATTAGCGAAACTCGCAAAGTAAGTCAGCATTCTCCATTTCTTACACCCTACCTATCGGCAGCCCTGCCGGGGTACTTTGCCCTTGAAAAGACCAGACATCTCACCATGGGCCTCAACCACCTCCAATAAGGGTCCATCCCACCTGAATTATCAATTAGACTTTAATGAACATGCATACAAACTCTTAAAACTGTAAGAAGGAGATTTGCATTTTTATCCTTTAAACATTGTACAATGGTGACAGATTTACACTTCTATTCATTACAATGCTTCCGCAAAGCTGTATGATTCACAAAACTAGTAAGACCATGTTTCTTATAAAACCAAGACTCATCAAAGTGTCGTAAAAGAAGTATCGGTATAGTATTCTTTTAACAGTGCTGAAGTTAATTTACAATTACCATTTCTTAACTAGTTATTACAGTAACGTATTTTTTTATTTTATTTTAGGGACATTACAGTTGCAAATCATCAATGTCCTTATCAAGTCAAGCACTATAATCAATGCTGATGGGTTTGCATTGGGGAAGTGCCCCAAATTTTCATCCTTGAGTATTCCTTGGAAAAAAATTTGATGCTATGACCCTATATTGTCATAGTGAATTAGTAAGGTTTTTTTCGTGGTTTTTTTTCAAATAAAAGAAAAATACATTATTTTCATGATAGGGTTACCATGGTGGGCTAGATTGATTGCTTGAGTGCATTGAACTTCATGGACAGAGCTTGCGATTGATTCTGAGGGTTGGTTTCCTTTGTTATGTGCCCCACTCAATGTCTTTGTCAAGCCAACCACTAAAATCAATGTCAATGGTTTTGCATTTGCTACCACATGCACACTATGACCCTATATTGTAATATAGCGAATTAGTAAAAAATCATTCAAATGAAAGACAAATACACACCTTTGTAGATTCATTTTAACACAAAATATTGTAAACATTCTTACTAAAGATGAATTTAGGACCATGGTATTTTTTTTTTTTCCTTATTCAAATATAACAATGAATTTTCTTTCCTTTTATTTTTCCACTGAACCATTAATCTTAACAAGTAGTGAACAACATTATAACAATAAATTAAGTTAATTTTAAAAAAAATCAATTTATTGTGTCGAAGAGGCGCATTCTAGAGCCGAGTAAGGGGAGATGTGTAACTCCTTCCGTGCTTACACTTGTTTTTTATAAAAAATAATAAAATATTATACAAAATAACATGTCGACTCAGATCATATTTAAAATATTTAGAAAACCACATAGCACGGAAGGAGTTACACATCTCCCCCCTATTGGGATGTAGAATGGACCTACTTGTTTCTCAACATTTGCACTCTAAAAAAGGGTTTACACTTCAAGAGATTTGATCCCTCTCAACCCTTGATAGATCCTCTTTAAGATACATCTATGCTGATTATAAAATCTTTACATCACAATCTAAAGATCAAAGTAATTGGACTAAGTCAAAAGCATCTCATGTCGTTGTCTTTCTTTTAATTAATCAAGTTATTCAAGGCGGTTATGTTGGTTTTCTCTTACTTTATTCGATTTTAGAGTCGGTTAGAAGCAAACTCAAAAGATTGACGATTGACTTGCTACTCGGATTTTTCGATGACCCGAATCTACAGTCGGGTTACATATGGATATCGGGTCACGCGTTACAACTCGATGTTTGAACGCAGAGTCGTCGTGACTGAAGGTTGTGAGTCAATTACTTTGCTACGATGGGTGAATGTCAATATTATAACACTTCAAGGCTTGAAGTCCATGTTCTTCGCAAGAGGGAGTGCAAATTTGACGACCCACAAATTCAATTAACTGTAATCAGTGTCAACCTTCTCAATCCTCAAACTCAACCAATCAAATAAATTAACGAACGAACATAAAAGGCAGAGTAAGTAGTGGATCTAAGGAATTACACCGAGTACGTGATGAATATAAGGAATCGGTCAAGTCTAACCAAACTAATTAGAACGAAAGTTTCGAGGCTCTTGCGCGGTTTGATTTCTCGGCAGCTGTTGGTCTGATCAGCTATTCAACCTGAATATGCTTATTCACCTCCTTATGTCTCTCTGTGCCTGCCCTGCCGTTGTCTATATAAATACATAGCCCCGCCCATTGTATTATATCTGCCTCCTAGTTTCATTCAACTTCAACTGATAGCGTTGAGGATCATTTCTGATCTGTAATAGCCAGTTTTAAGGGAATTACTTTTGTTGGTTTGTTGCATTGCTAGTTCGATTTGGAGCTTTCTTGTTCTGTCTTGAATAGGTATAAGACGGACCATGAAGACAGGAAGCTTGTTTTTCTTCTTCTTTATTTCTGTAGCAGCAATAATATTGAATCAAGGTGCAGTAGATGCAGGTAGAGTCCTGAAAAAGAGGAATATTGTAACAGCCCCAGCTGATACAATTCCATGTGATCATCACAATCTTGTTAATGGAGTTTATGAAGTGGGAGATGTATTGAAGAATAAACTTCCTTCTGGTCCAAGTCCAGGAGTAGGTCATAGTTACATCAAATCCTTGGGCCCTGTGAAAATGAATGCAAGCAATACATTGAAGATGAACAAACTTCCATCTGGTCCAAGTGGAGGAGTCGGCCACAAATACAGCAATGCCGCTGGGAAGGCATCAGCACAGAGATTAATTAGTACAACGCCGTTGAACAAACTTCCATCAGGTCCGAGTGGGGGAGTAGGCCACAGCTATAACGATTGATCCCCACGTTCAGAACAAACCCATAACCAGTCAATCTCAACTCAAACGGTGATGAAAACATGTGTTATTGTTGTCGATTATGGATCAATGTCTGTATCGAACAGTAAATGTAAAGATTAGTCAGAAAGATGGAATAAGGGAATTTCAATCATTAATTGAAGCATTTTTTTAGTTATATGCTTCATTACGCAACATGATAAATGTGACAAATGTAACAACATCTCCTCTATACGAGGTTGTTATCACCTTGTTACTCTCCGTGCAATTACTCAACCAAATAATTAAATTAAGAATATATCAAACACCAAATTGAATGTATACAACAAATTAGATGATATATACAAGAACAGTTATAAAACAACCACCTCTCCTCATCACTATCATTATAATCTATAATAAAAATGTATACGATCATTAGCTATGCATAAGGATTGGGTATTTAATTGGTTATATATCTTATATATCTGATGTTGGTTGTTGGTAGATAGTTTATAGATGAGTATGAGTGGAGGTGTGCGGAAGATAATATGGAGAACATAATATCTTTTCCATATTATCTCTCCCACCCCCACCATATGTGGGGGGAGTTACAAACACCCACCCCCACCATATGTGGGGGGAGTTACAAACAAATTTAGGGATATATCAAAGGTCTCATATAATGAAAAAGAAAGGAAATCACTATAGTGATGAGGAAGTTGAAGGAACAATGTAGAATGTAAAAACAATGCAATTGTTGAGGGAAACTAGGATTGGACCAATCAATGTGGTGTGTTAAAGGAAAGCATTAATTGAGGGAAAGTAGGCTTGGACTAATCAAAGGGAAGCAATGTAGGAGTATGATTACTCAATTAATTAATTAAATTAAGAATATATCAAACATCAAATTTGTTGTATAACATAATTAAATTAAGAATATAGAAAAAAACATTTTCGTTGTATAATATGATGTACACACCAATGACTTAGAAAAATAGCAATTAGGATTAAATGTTGACTAATGGCTTGATTAAATGAGAAATCTATTTGTGGGAAACATATATGTTACAATAGAGAGAATTCGATTATCCTAGGAGAATTCGAATCCCTGTCAGTCTAGCATAGGAATTGTCACCACTGGAGTGCTCTGAAAGTTCCAAACTCAACTAAAATCAACCAAAAATCAGTTAACTGGAGCTACTTTCAGTTAACTGACCTAGGAGGGCGCATTAGTGAGTTCTGCATGCAAAGTAGGTGAAAAGGGGCGCATTATATCACAATCAGTGGTGATCGGAGTTAAAACCCATAGTAGAGTTCAAGAACTCAAGTGGACTGAACTAGAACACAGAGTTAGCTCCTAAAATGTAGGGAACTGACTCTGGTGGGCCTAAAATCATGCATACAGGGTGCATTAGGTGGCTAATGGGTCCTAGATGACATATTCATACCACTAGGGGGGAAATAACATTATCAACTACTAGGAAAAGGTAAATAATGCTACGTAGGACAATGATGGAATATTAATTATCGTAACACCCATGCTTAATCCAAAATTGGACATCCTGGGCCCTGGTTATTGAGACCAAAGGTCACCCATACAATCAAATAAATGATAAAAAAAGATTTGTTCATGAAAAACTAAGGAAATGGGGAAAACCTCATGGGAAAAATACCCCCCTCAAAAATAGACAACAGGGAACTCAATCATCTCTCACACCAAGAAAAGAAAGAAAAAGTCTTTGTAAAAATGTAGGCAATCTGCTCCTATGTAGGATAGTAATGCAGGTGTTGGATCCAGATCTGGATTTGGATATGCTCCTCTGATGTACCTCCCACTGTTTTGAAGCTGCATTTTCCAAAACAAGTCTTTCAGAATCCATTCTTGCTACTAGAGCGAATGACTGATTGTAGTCCAAACCATGAACCTTTAAGTACCCTTTGTCAACTAACTGAGCTTTGTGCTTGGTTTTTAGATCCATTATGGCAAGTCTCTTTAAAGGATCGTGGATCAGACCCCACCATCATGTAGCACCTCTCTGAGAGAAGTGGATCTGTATGACATAGTGCAAGGTTTTCATATTGATACTGAGATTTAGTTCTCCTATGGTTATATGGATCCAGAGCTATGTTCCCAGTAGCTTCAAGAACTTTGTGAGCCCGTATTGGCCTTGGCCATGGACTGGGAGCATGTGATGGATTTGGATCTGGATCTACTTGAAATTCATACTCAATATTAGGATCTTGGTCCTCATCTTCAGAATCTAAAATTGGATCATTAGAAGAGACATCATTTTGATATTCATCAGATACAAATGGAGTAGGGAGAGAGTATGGAAAAAATGAGAGAGTTCATATGCCTTGGAGACATGGTTTCCAACGCCTTTCGCTATTAGATTCCCAGATGTGATCTATGCAATCTCAACTTTGTCAAGTCAAAAAATAACTTTCTTTGGTGAACTTATGTGTGTCATCTGATGAACAAATAACATGTTTGTTGTCAAAGAAGGCACATACAAAACATTTTCAAACTTTCCATGCTTAAGTTGTATTGTTTCCTTCCCTTCAACTGAGATTTGAGAATCATCTCCCATGTGAATACTAGGACCATCATTGAGATCTAAAGAAGAAAATGATTCTTTAGAGGAAACCATGTGGTCGGAGGCTCTATAATCTATGAGGAAGGCTTGTGATTGTGAGAATCCAGGGTTCAGTGCATGGCATCTCTCATGATCATCTATCTCACTTCCATAATCAATATCCCTTGAGCCTTCTGGGAGGGAAATGTTGTGTTATTCAAGAATTTTGGTCATTTTATCTATCTTCTTCTTCATACAAGATCTCTCTGGATGGTTTCCTTTCTTGCAATAGGAAAACTTAGTCTTCTCAAACCCTTTTTTCTTATCCTTCTTGGAGTTGGAGGCTCCTTCCGATGGATTAGACTTCTCCTTATGCTTGGATTCAAATTGCTTCTTTTCTTTCCCTTTCTTCTTCCCTTTAGCATTCACACTTTTTTAATCTTCGACCATAAGGGCTTATTTTTGGAGGCTTTCAAGGTGCCCATCTGAATCAATTTGTCTTGTTCTTGGATGAGAGATTTGGTGAATGCATCTAAAGAAGGAATTTTTCAGTTGGGGATTGAAAATCTCCCTTAATGGAAGGTAGAAACAAATATAGAAAATTTCATACCAAGCTTGCTTAGGATGGATAACACCAACTACTCATCCTTCTTCTCAATGCCACATTGTTTTCACTACATAACGAAGGATTTGAATTTATAAAAGAACTATTGTATGGTTTCAAAACTGCTAGGTTGAAGAGCAATTAATTCATTCTCTAGAATATGGCCTCTCAGCTCATCTTGCTTGTCGAAGAGAGTCTCAAGATTCAACCAAACCTCTCTTAGAGTCTTCAACCCTTCAAGGTGAAAGAGAAAATATCTGGAAATATGAATACACACAAAACCAAACAATTCATCTAATTGTCTATTCATGTACTTGCCCTTCTTAACATTTGCCTGAATTTCAACCTCCTTTCCCATTGTGACCCTGTACAAACTCTTATTTCGCAATACCATATGCATATCAACCCTCCAATCAAGATAATTTAAGGGTGTTAATATCCTTGGAGACAAAGGAACATTCAAATTATCCATGTGAAACTGCTGGAGAGAATACAAACTGACACTGTTGCTACTACTACACTAAAAAACCTTCAAAATCCAGCAAAAAACTCTTAATTTTGGAGATATACTTCTACTGAGAATTTATTTAGGACAATAGGAACTTTTATCTGGATCCTTCACACCTGGATAGACCTCAAAGGATTTCTACAATGAATTCAATGCAATGGCATAAGGATTTGTAGTGGACATCCAGAGGCTTCTAGTGCACTACTGAAAGCAGCTGCTCAACCTACGCTCTTTGAGCTCTGATACCATGCGAAATTCTAGAACACAACAAATCATAGAGTTGAGAATAACTCATAGTGAAAAGAATGAGCAGAAAAGATGAATTACATTGAAAATTGTAGTGAAAAGAGAAGTAAAATTAATCATGCATTGGAACTCAGATAGAAACAAAAATGTGTTTTATGATCCATTAATTAGTATAGTCAACATATAAGTTACAATATAGATAATTCGATTATCCTAGGAGAATTCAAATCCCTGTCAGTCTATCATAGGAATTGTCACCACTGAAGTGCTTCGAAAGTCCCAAACTCAATTCAAACCAACCAAAAATCAGTTAACTAAAGCTATTGTCAGTTAACTGACCAAGGAGGGCACATTAGTGAGTTTTTCATGCAAAGTAAGTGAAAAAGGATGCATTATATCACAATCAGTGGTGATCAGAGCTAAAACCCCCAGTAGAGTTCAAGAACTCAGGTGGAGTGAACTAGAACACAGAGTTAGCTCCTAAAATGTAGGGAACTGACTCTAGTGGGCCTAAAATCATGCATGCAGGGTTCATTAGGTGGTTAATGGGTCCTAGATGACATATGCACACCACTAGGGGGGAAATAACATCATCAGCTAGTAGGAAAAGGTAAACAACGCTAAGTAGAACAAGGATGGAGTATTATTTATCCTAACACTTAGTGCTTGTTTTCTTGGTGTTCCAAGTGTGGGTCCAATTTTAGATGGCCAAAAAATCCACTTGATTTCCATCATTCAATATGCTACATGTATCCTAGAATAGGTGTTTATTGTCCCCTTCTTTTTCTATTGCGGCCGAATTTTCTTCGACTGAAATGGCATATTCTTCAATTCCTCTTGCCTTAGAAAAGGTTATGTTGGTGGTCTTATCTTGATCCAAACTTTTAAGAGATGAACAAAATTAACTCACTTTCTCTTGTCGACTAAAATAAATACCTACATGCTTGAGCCTATGTTTAGCTAAAATGGGGTTTACAATCCATTGTCTTCTCTTTTCTATCCCATGGACATCATAGCCCATTTATCTATTTAGATTGGAACATATGCCTTTGGTATGTTTTTCAAAAACACCAAAGAGTTATTTTGATTTTTTTTTTAAAGTATTGTATAGGTATTATGATGCTTATCTCAATCATAATATTTGATTTTATAGTAGGAGTGGGAGATTCTTGCACTTCCTTGGTATTTTGGAATTTTTGTTGCACTTCCTTGGTATTACACTTCAATGATTTATGGTAAAAGCAATCAATTAGTATTAAGCCTTCATACATGATTTTTGGAGATCCATCTTGATTTTAGGTCTATTAAGAATAGAGAGGGATAAAAAAAAGATGTAGTTGCAAAACTCTCAGTGCTTAAAATATCTAGAGTTAAAATGGAACGATATTGGCACATACATACATACATACATACATACATTATATATATATATATATATATATATATATATATGTGGATCTACATTGATTTATGCAATATGTATTTATTTGATTTAAATCGTCACACCCCCCCCCCTTTTTTCCCTAGAAAATCTTGAGGAAAAATGACTAATAACCCCAAGGGGCTTGGATAGATTTAAACATGTGACATAGGGCCGTTTTGTCGAGAACATGATTTGGGTGGATAGTTCAATCTATTGAGGAACCCTTTGGGTTAGGTGAATCCATGGATATGTGTTCCACCTTTTAGTTGAATATGGCAATGAAAATTTGGCATTCAATATATTTCATTTCTTAGTTTTATGCAGTGGGTGATATTGCTAGTTTGGTCTTCTTAGTTTGCTAGATTCATGGTGACGCATCAAGAACTCTTATGGGTCACACCAAATAATTTATTAAAGACTCTAATGATATTTTCAATATCATAATAGATGAGAGACTGATACTTGAGGATATTCTCATTAGTTTTGATGTTATATTGATATTTAGTAAAAATGAGTTGGATGAAACAACGAAAGTCATTGATTCATAAATAACTAGGTTAGTAGAGATTTATCTTCATTGCACTTTCTTCAGCTTTCAAGGATGATTCTATGAGTAGACAAATGGTGTAACAATGGGCTCTCCTCTATCACCTAGTGTTTCCAACCTCGTCATGTATAAATTAAGAAAGAAGGTGCTTGACTCATACTCCTTCAGACCAACAAGGTGGAAGAGGTATGTAGATGACATTAATGTGAAATGGGTAGAGATTCAGAGAAATGATCAATAAGTTATTCAAACACCTCAATTGTTAATTAGATGGCATTTAATTCACCATGGAGGTAGAGAAGAATGAAATCATCCCATTCCAAGATGTTCTAGTTAATAAGAGACAAGATGGAAGTCTTGTACATCATTTTTTTTAGAAAGAAAACCCACATTAGAATCTACCCCCACACCAACTCTCACCACTACCATGCATAGAATATTAGGGTCATCAATATGTTGCAAATGAGGGTAGTGAGAATTTATGACATTACGAATCTTAAACAATAGTTAGACCACCTCACGAGATTCTCTAAGATCATAGGCTATAGAACATTGAAGTTGAAAAAACCATTAAAAGAGATGAAAGAACTGATATCATGGATGAAATAAAGACTACCTTCCCTACATACAAGGTACCATGGATATAATTTCCCAGGCTCTTAAAAGAAAGGAAATCTTAAAAGTTCATTCCAATCTCATGAAACCCTAAGGCATAAGATGAGATCTATAAAAGGTACAATTTATAACCATCCACAAAAGGGAGTTTATAAAGTTACTTTCTCTCGTGACAATAACTATATTGGGAAACCAATCACTCTTTCCATGTGTGGATCATAGAACATGGTACACATATTTGTAATCAACATATGCACACCTTAGCCTTGGTAGAACATTTTTTCTTTCAGAAAAAAAAACACATAACTTGATATTTTAAGATAAAATCAAAGTTACATTGGATTATGAGTTGGATCAAAATCAACATTGTTCTAGAAGTTGATAAGCTGAAAATATACTAAGTATAGAGAGCAAAGTTCATAGAGTAGACAAGAAACACCGAGGACCAAAACCAGAGTTAAACTCCTACAGATCAGAATAAAGAGGAGAAGACCCTCCGAAGAGAAAGCATAGCATCGAAGCTCAGAACGCTTTATAGGTTCCCTCGTCCACAACCTTATTATCCACGAGTTCCACAAAGTGAAGCATACAGTCCATGGGATCAACAGCTTGCTTGGACAGGCCATCCGCAACCGAATTCACTACTCGATATACATGAGAGTACCCAAGCCTTGGTAGAACATTTAGATGAGGCCAAACATTCTATGTACATGGAGGAAACTACAAGTCTTGCAATGGAGAACCGTTACTACAAGTGACATTTTATAAAATCCATATTTATTATTAACCACCCAAATAAGAGGATTTGAGGTAAGTGAAAACTGGATTCCTCTAAATAATCAACAAAGGAACCAATTTAGGGATGGTGAGATAAGCAAAAAGCTAGACTACCTTTGTTGGAAATTTTATGGAGTTCACTCATAGTAAATATTGATTTCAGCATGTAACATAATCAACTAATTAAACATGCAAACATATTAATTAATGCATTTCTTGACTCTTTGCGTTGACTCTTTTCGCTGAGGATGTTTCTTAATTTGGAATCGAAGAGCTGAAAAGAAGAATGTCTACTATTAATCATCCAGAAAAGCAAACTAACATTCTGGAATAGGGCGGTTGCTCAGCTCTCCGAGAAGAACCGCCTCCATACGTTTATGAGTTGCTTGTTTGTGCATGCAAGATGAGGGTACGGTTTAACATTCTGGAATAGGGCGGTTGCTCAGCTCTCCGAGAAGAACGGCCTCCATACGTTTATGAGTTGCTTGTTTGTGCATGCAAGATGAGAGTACGGTTTATCTCTTAAAGGAACCGACTCTGTTGATTGAATAATATTTCTTTTAAGAGAGGTTTCCTTAACCGTGACTACGCGCAGCGATTGTATCCCTTGTCTTTGGAAGTTATTGGTATATCTGACTTGTCAATTGTTGATGTTGTTTCATGGTTAAATTTTTTTATCTAGGTAGACAATATGCTGAGTCGTAATAATATCTATTTAATACAAAAGAATTGAAACTAATCGGCCGTTAGTTGAAATTGTAGAAGTTCCAATTTATTTTTGTAACATCCAAGTCAACGTATCGATTTTCCTAAATAAGTAGTCCAAGCATGGGAAGGTTATAGGATATGGTGTATACTTCTTGGAAGTGACTGTAAATGAATACAAATAGTGGCCAAGATTTAAGGTTGTCGATGTCTATATATGGAGAGAAATTCTGTCGTGACGAAAGGAGGATCCTTCAATAGGGTCATTATGTAGAAGATTGAAAATTGTAACCTAATTGCAGTCACTTGTAGTAAAATAGATTGACCTCACCGGTCGACCCATCTCGCTAGTTGCCTTTTAAAGGAAAGAACAAATGTATATTATAAGGATTACCTATGTATCTCTGCTTCTCATATAAGATTTATTTAATTAATGTTAAGGAACCAAGTATTAGAGAACTAATCCTGAGTTTTAGTGAAGGAAGTTGAGTTGTGTTATCTAAGCCTCTTATTGAGATCTAACTATGGGGTAAGCTAGGTAATGGTAACGGTTTAACAATTTTGGAAAGAAGTTTAGCAATAACTTGAGGTGATTTTTTGATGGGAAAACATATGCTGGACAAAGAGTCAAATGATTGGGTGGAAGGTTGCAGCTAAATCTTCATTGGTCCAAAATTAGATAAGTACTTTTCAATTTTCATATATTTATTAATTAACATTTTTTTATGAAATTGATTTTATAAGCTTTTTAATGTGTTGTCATTCATGAAAAATGGTTGTGTTAAAATAAAAATTTCTTTAGAAATTCGTACCTTTTCTAATTTTTAAGAAATAATTGCATAATGCTTTATCTACATTAAGAACTCCAATTATGGATAAAAGAATTAAATATTCATGTGATTATGTAAGCATTCAATTTCATTTTCATTCATATGGTATTGTTAATGAAGACATAGTTACTACTTTCCAAATGAAATGTGATAGGGATTATGCAACTAATTGGTTGTTCCTAAATGAAATGTGATAGGGATTATGCAACTAATTGGTTGTTCTTAGCCTGTAAGAATATATTAAATGGTACTTAGTTTGCAGTAGGCAATTATGGGAGGGAGAGATAAAATTTTTATCCTAGTGATAAAATCTAAATCATGTAAATAGTAAAATTATACTCGTGTTAGAATATATAAATGGAAGAGAAGATTATATTAGGAATTATAATCGAATGTTTTATCATACATATGTACGATGCACATTTAATAAGGTCTAGTGAATATAGGTTCCATAAATTAGATTTGATTGTATTGTCTTTATAATTGGTCATATTCTTAATAGTTATTAATTTGCAATTGAAAATTTCTATGATAAAATAAGTATGTTGGCATAGATGTTACCTGGTGGTTAACTAAATATAAATGTTAAGAAGTTGTACTCTCATAAATGGTAAAACTATATTTATTATGGATAGACTTATCTTACTTGATTGGAATAGTTACTTAAAAGGGATTTAGTATCTGTATGAGAATAGTTGAAAGATGTTAAACTACTTATGCTAGGAAAGACAAGCAAGGATGTAAGGCAAAGACCTTATGATGTTGACCCTGATAAATGATTGCTAAATTGTAAAATGAGCTAAACAAGGTTCAAATGTTATGATCTAATGCATGGCTTGAATTAAATCTAAACCTTAATGTCATTATATGATGGGAGGTTTGAAGAATCAATTCATGTACCTTCTTATATATAATATTATAGGAATACATGCTATGATTATAATGTCATGTGAACGATGAAATTAACATATTTGGTTTTTAAATGATGTTTAAGGAAAAATTTATACCCCTTTCCCAAAATAGTAACAAGGGAATCAGGTACATTACAGTGAATATATTGATTAGGGTTTTTTTATGTCCATTCTAATGTCTTGGTAAGAAGATTAAACCATAGAAAATGAATCACCTAAACTAGATACCTAGTCTTCGACTCAAAAGTCAAAGAACCTAACATAAATCCCCGGTGTGTCCCTGGTCCTATACAAAATAAGATAGTTACAATGAGACTAAGTGCAAAGTTATGGGGATCTCTCGAAATAATGCTATTGTAAAATGCTTAGGAGATTCATCCATGCCAAATGAAACTATATATATATAACTAAGTAAGTAAGGAGGCTACATAACATATTAACGAATGGAGAGAGAAAATACCCATCAAATATGACTGCTCAAACATTCCAATTCAAACACTCTCAAAATAGAGCTAAGACCATGCATTCAATAGCTTAAGATGAGGGAACTTGAGCACTTGAAATATTGAAAACATAAAACCCTTAATTTCCTACATTAAACTTTAGTTTAATTGAGCATTATAATCTAAAGGAGTTACTATCTTTTATTTCTACTTCTATCATGTTGCTACCCAACTTAATTAAGAAAGATGGAATGATTTAATGTGATTTAAAAGAACTTCCACTTCTATCATGTTGCCAACTAACTTAATTAAGAAAGATGGAATGATTTCATGTGATTTAAAAGATGATTATTAATACTTTTAACAAAGTAGAAAGGGAGTGAGTTGTTATGTTCTTTATATATAAATATGTAATCACAAAAGTGATACCAAAAATTATTTGCACTTTATTAATATCAAAATCTTTAAGGTAGGGAAAAACTTTAAATCCATTATTCAATGGAAGGAATCCACTTTTGTTCACTTGTTTTTTCGAGAGGGAAATTCCTTATGAGCTAAGCTTTAAATACAATATTCTTCCACACACCTTCATAAGGAAGAATCCATCCTTATTTAAAGATTACAAGAGAACTCTAACAATAACAACCTCCTAACTACCTAGTGTACCTTGTTTAATGAAACCTCATTATATTTATTCAATAATATCTACCATCATTACATTAATGGACCATTTTCCAATCATATTTTATTGGAAGATCATAACACTCCAACCCTCTTAAATTTTTTTTTCCCTAACACTTGATATGAGAACACTTAATATGAGGAGGTATAACCATAACCAAATCCTTGTAAATTTTAAAACTATGAAGTAATACAATACATACACAATCTTAAGAAAAACAAAAATGTGTTATAAGAATACTTGATATGAAGAGGTATAACCATAACCAAATCCTTGTAAATTTTAGAACTATGAAATTTTAAAACTATGAAGGAATACAATACATACACATTCTTAAGATAAACAATGACTCACACTTCACAATACACATAGATTTATCATGAAAACGTTTAACTAAAATATTATAAAATCTCCATTGATATCATTGTCTTTCTTTTAATTAATCAACTTATTCACGCTTCAGTTGGATTATTCATACTTTATTCGATTGCAGAGTCGGTCATATAGAGGTTTACCAGCAAAGTCAAAAGATGGACGATTGACTTTGCTACTCGGTCTTCCGATGACCCAAATCTACAGTCGGGTAAAAGATGCCTGTCGGGTCACGCATTACAACTCGATGTTTGTATGCGAGTCGTCGTGACTGAATGTTGTGAGTCAATTACTTTGCTACGACGTTATCGCTTTGGGTGAATGTCAAGAGCTATGTATTAATATTATAACACGTCCAAGAAGTCCATGTTCTTGGCACGAGGGAGCGCAAATCTGCCCACCCACAAATTCGATTAACTGTAATTAGTGTAAACGTTCACAATCTTTCTCAACCTCAAAAGTTTGTGTGACTGGTGGTGGATATATTTCTGTTGATTACGTTCTTATGTTTTGTCCAACATTTAGGTTGATCCCAGATCGTGAGTTTCATATCCAAGTAATTCAGTTGACATTACTCATTGGGTGGTTTGAAAAGGTTACCACGGTTATACAAAATAAAATAAAAATTAACGAACATAAAAGGCAAAACGCAGAGTAAGTAGTGGATCTAAGGAATTAGACTGAGTACGTGATGAATTTAAGGAATCGGTCAAGTCTAACCAAACTTGGAAAGAAAGTTTCGAGGCTCTTGCGAGGTTTGATTTCTCGGCAGCTGTTGGTCTGGTCAGCTGTTCAACCTGAATATGCGTATTCACCTCCTTATATCTATCTTTGCCTTCTCCTTGGACTTGCCATTGTCTTTATAAATACATCGCCTCTGCCTCTTAATTTCATTCAACTTCAACTGATAGCGTTGAGGATCATTTCTGATCTGCAATAGCCAGTTTTAAGGGAATTACTTTTGTTCGTTTGTTGCATTGCTGGTTCGATTTGGAGCTTTCTTGTTCTGTCTTGAATAGCAGAACAGAAGGGTAGGATTTTCATTACATTACATTTCATTGATTGATTGACGTGAGAGGCACCTGCACTAACAATATTATCAATACTCAGAAGTATTATTATCCAAGACAGACCATGAACACAAGCAGCTTGTTTTTCTTCTTCTTCTTGATTTCAGTAGCAGCAATAGTATTGAATCAAGGTGCAGTCGATGCAGGTAGAGTCCTGGAAAAGAGGATTATTGTAACAGCCTCAGCTGATAGAATTCCATGCTATCATCACAATCTTGTTAATGGAGTTTATGAAGTGAGATATTGAAAAACAAACTTCCATCTGGTCCAAGTCCAGGTGTAGGTCACAATTACATCAATTCCGTGGGTTCTGAAAAGATGAAGACAAGTAATGCAGGCAATACTTTGAAGATGAACAAACTCCCTTCTGGTCCAAGCGGAGGAGTAGGCCACAAATACATCAATGCCGCTGGGTACATGAAGCCCCAGAAGGCAACAGCGCAGAGATTAGTTACTACGAAGCCGTTCAACCAACTTCCATCAGGTCCAAGCGGGGGAGTAGGGCACAGCCTGCATAACGATTGATGACCACGTTCAAAACAAATCCATAACCACTAAATTCAAACGCCGATCAGTACAACGAATGAAATGAATATCGAAAAAGGTCCGGCATGTGTTGTTGTTGTTGATTATTCCCAAGTCTACCGAAAAGTAAATGTAAAGATTAGTGAGATACATGTCAAGAATTAGATTTACTGTAGAAAATAGAAGGTCGACGTCTTTTTTTTTTCAACCCCATGACGACGAAGAATTAATATTAATAGATATGGAATTTTAATTAATAATTGAAGTATGGTTTAATGACTATGTAACTAATGTACAAGAATAAGATAAACACATAGGATATAACACATTTCCTAAGATTGCTTCATACTTTATTCAAAACCACATACAATTTAAACAAAGTTGGCACAAATATGCCAAGTCTGGTAGGCTAAATCATTGGAGAGTTGCGGAATTGAGGTAGTTCTTCATAACAGTGATAATATTAAAAGTATTATTGCGCCAAAGAAGAACATTCTATAGCCAGGAGGGGGTGGATGTGTAACTCCTTCCCATGCTCATCCTAGACCTAGAACTGACATGTGTCCTTTTTAAAAGATAATAAAATATTATATAAAATAAAATGTCTACTCAAATTAGATTTAAATCATTTAGGACAGCATATATATAAAACTACATAAATTAGATAAATTAAAACCATATACATCTATTACTAGAATGCAATTATTAAGGAAGAGTTTGCAGTTCAAAGAGATTTGATCCCTCTTGGCCCTTGGTAGATCCCCTTTAAGATGGATCTATGCTGGTTATCCTTAAATTTAAGGAGATGATGTGGTGCTAAAAAAATTCAACATTGTTAAAATAAAAACAAAGCAAACTATAATATAATTTTTCATCGTCCTAACACAAAGAGGGATAAAGATGAAAATCACTTTCTCATAAAATACCCTTCATACACCCACATTAAAACACACTTTCAAAATATTTGTTATATATTATTTACCTTTCTAACCTTTTAACTCAACATAACAATGAAGATTTAGGATTCCTTCCCTTAAAGCTTTTGAGAATAAAAATAAATTTAAAAAAACAAATAACTCCTTACCTTTTTAAAATTTCATATAACAAAGTTAATTTTAGCAAATGTTATCATCATCATCATATATATAAGTATAAATTTTCATTTTTTACAATTATATAATAGAATATATACATTAATATGTGTATATATATATATTTTCATATTAAGTAAAGTATGTTTATTTATGTTTATTACAAACTTATTTTTTATATTTATAATTTTGATGTTCTTTTCTTAAGATGTATCCATTTCAATATATATTTTTGAGGTGTTTTAAAACATCCTTAATAGTTACATTTGTTCATTATTATCTTAAATTTGTAAGTAAATGTTTTTATATATAAATTCCAAAACAATAATATAATATTTTTTATAAAATATAAAATTTTCTACTAAATACAAAATTCAAAATTTATCTTGTGCATTTTAGAATTAAAACATAATTTTCAAATTATTACTCTCTTAATATTGAATTTAAATCCTTTTGTTTTCTTCTTGTTGTTCACCGAAAGGAACGAAGGAATGGCTAGGCTTGCTTATGGAGGCCAAGGCCAATACCACCAACAAAGTAACAATCTCTTAAAGGTGCATAAGACTAGCCAAAC
Organism: Larix kaempferi; assembly: GCA_027924585.1. NCBI lineage: Eukaryota > Viridiplantae > Streptophyta > Pinopsida > Pinales > Pinaceae > Larix > Larix kaempferi. Next base: position 2,821,890 of record BSBM01000435.1, read on the forward strand.
AATGTACCTTATTATAACGAAATATTAAGAATAGAACTTCATTAAGATTCTATCCAACATTTAACTAACATTATTCATTTATATGTTCTACAAATGTGGATGACTAGAAGTTTACAATCTTCAACCAAACATTTAACTTGTTTGCCAATTCTATGTGTAATGTCCTTAAAACTGTAAAAATTTAAATTTTTTTTTGTGTCTTATCATTACCTATTTAAGTAGATGTTTAGTAAATTAACTTCAACACTAAGAAAATAACTAGAGTATTTATTGTATAATAAAAAAATGTATACTTATACTTATGCTTATGGTTCATTGTCTTATTTATTTATTGTGGTTGGTTTTACTTTATGTTCTTGCGGAAGCGATGTAATTAAAAGATGGACCTTATTAACTTAATAAACTATAAGTCGGTTGGATTGATCAGCTTATTACCTGTTGGATGTTTAAGGGTCTTTATGTCTGCCTCATGAGTACAAGTCGTTCTTTAAATGTTACCACTATGTATACTCTTTAAACTAAATGGATTTGCTTTGATATAATTTATATTTTACTGAAGTTATAACTTCTTTTAATGCCCGAGGGGATGGACCTGGTAGCATTGGCCAGGCTAACTTAGCATTCATGCTAAAGCCTACTTCATCATTTGTTTTGTAGGTAATTTTAAAGGCCACTTAAGATCTACTTCCCTAGGTTTTAATATCTATGTAAGAGCTTATTAATATGGTTCTTTTTGGTCCATAATTAAAATGTAAAACTTGCAACTGTTTGAATGGAGCTTCAACTATATGAAGTGGGTAACAATTCAAATGTTAGTGGGATTGATAGCGCATTTAATGGTTAGCCATTCGATATGGGGTCCAGCTGTATGGCATTAAGGAACTAAACCCTAAGGGTTTGCTTGACTCACTGCAATATCACATTACTTTGTTAGACGGGAAGGAAGAGCAAGGCTCTTCTGGTTTTGGTGCCTCCTATGGCAGGACTCGACCTTCTAAGGCTCTCAACCGGTTAGCTAGGCTTTCATGAGGTAACTTCGATATTATTGAACTCATTTCAGTGATTTACCACTGTATTGTTTCGTTTGTAGATTGTAACATAATGGGTTTTGGGTTGACTTTGGTAGGGTCTTCCGTGGTGATAGCTCGAGCTGGGTGTGATGAAAATTGTAGCTATGGCGACTATGGGTAAGTCTGGCCCTTGTGGCTATTTCTTCATCTCAAGCAAATGGTTTGTTGTGATGTTTATTTGCTCAGTATGCAGGAATTTTGGGAGTGTTCTTACCCAATCGAAAAGCTGGGGAAGTTTGAATCTGAGTGAGGTGAAGGAAGTCATGGCTTATATTACGAGGCATGCTCAGTAATGTGTAAACATATTCGGATCTATGTTTTGGTAGCCCGTGTCGCTTTTTGATTTGGAGAAGCCCTAACTTGGATCCTATACATATTGGTTGAGGTTTTGGCACTTTGGAAGAATCGTTTTGTTTAAATTATAGAAACCATCCTTAGCTTCAACCTCTATAATGGTCGTATATGAAAATGGTATATGTTTTAATATTTAAAATTTGGACTCTATATCCTTTTTATTGCTAAATCTAGAAGCATTTGGGGTTTCCAAAAATTTATTCCCGTAAGTGTAAAATGGATGTTTTAAACTACGTTTCCACGCTATGGTGAGATATGTTGAGTCAATTTACATTTGACCTGGGTTTATAAATTTGTTGGAATGAAAATTGGGCATGAAACCCTATCTATATGTTTTATGGTGTTCTTGGTTTTTACTTTCGTCAGTTTATGTTTAAGCTTTTGACCGGGAAGATGAAGCTCACTGTAGATTAGAGTTTGAAGTGTTTATTTAAATAAAATGCAAGGCCTAGACTACATGCGTAGACATATTGCATGTGGTGAATTTATTTATGGAAAGAGGTGTTTTAAAAGATCCAGATTGACTCTATCACGTTGTTGGGTGAAGAAAGATACAACCTTTGTATAAATTTATGCCCTGCGTTTCACTAACTAAGTTGAAAAGCTTAAGTAATTGCGTAGGATCAATTTCTTGTTTTTAACTTCAATTATGTGGATTTCTTAAGGCAATGCCTAGCATTAGAATCGCATTCATTTTCATATGTCTTTAGTTATGGCTTTAGTTTTTATGTGGGATTGAAACGATCCATGCTGTAGCGTGATCCCTGTATGTAAATCGTAGCCCTGTCTCTCTTTAGGGTAAGGGTAGGGGATTCGATCCTGAGCTTGACTTTTATTAATAGATTTAATTATGGAATACGCTCTAAATGATTTAGCCTATGTAAGGAATTTTTAATTTAAGTGATAAATGTCCTCTATGTCTGAGTTTATGCTTGTTAGAAAAAAAATGCTTTCTATGCTACATTCGATTTATATATACAAGTATTTGAGGTTTGAGGACCTAGGAAATCTCTGTCTGAGCTTTGATTGAGTTAATATTTTTAATTTAAGCTTTTGACACATCATGGGTTTGAATAGTGTTAAAAAAAGGTCTATGTGCTACTACTTGGTAGAGAGTTTGGTTATAAAAGTTTTTATTTTAACCTACAACATAAATTCGGTTATTATTAGGATATAGATTGAAGATTTTAAGCTGGAATTTAAGTCAAGTGAATTGATCTCCTACAGGAGATGATTCCACTGTATGTAATGTATAAAAAAATGTTTATGAACACTTATTTCAGCTAACTAGGGTTTAAAAATCTTCAAACAAAAATTTAACTTTTGAATTAAAAGATTTACCCAGGAGAGACAATGCCATAAGCCCTTGCTCTCAAATAATTAAATACTATCGGGTTACTATAAAGAAGAATCTTGACATAATTAAATTTCTAGATTTAACATCCTAAAACAAATTGAAAAGAACATAAGAATAACTCATACCTGGATAGTTGCAGCTTGATCCTGCTGCCGGTACATACCTGCACACTTTCAAACACTAATTACTTAAAATAAGTATGTATTGATCTCGCTAACCTGTAGAATAATTGAATCGAATGACTTTGGGTCTACCACATTCCTCCCAACCTTGACCCTGAACCATTCTTGGTTCACTAATGGATCCCCCTGAGCTGGTTCCAACATGCAATAGGAAAATAGAGGACCTAGGGCAAACTGCTGATGATAATTAGATCTTGGAATAATAAGCTTCTTCTGTTCTGTCGGAAAATTCTCTTCTCTTACCATAAGAGAATGATAGAAGAAAAGATGATCCCTCACTTTGGGAATTGTCCTTCTTTATATAGGTGAACTTTTGGAATATAGTTGTTGAGTTAATAATATTATTTATGATATTAACTCCAGTTTTATTTTAAATTTTGAATTATAATATATGTAAAGAATATTTTAATTAATTCTCACTCCTAGTTTATCTAGGACTTTTAACTTGTTCCTCAATGATTTGTTTTAAAGGAATCTTTATATTTTATTTACTTTGTTTACAACTATGTGTTTCTATTAATTTAGACCATAACCTTTTCTTTATATACAACATAAATAAATATCTTATGCATACTTTGTATACATAATTTATATATATATATATATATATATATATATATATATGCATAAGATATATATATATATCTTATGCATATAAAGAGCATACTTTATATATATATATATATATATAATTTTTATAAAGAGCCGTCGCCCCGGCTCGACTCTGAGATAGGTGGAACTGATTTTGGAAAATAAGGACTAAGAATTTAACAGGGAGGTGTTGAGCGAGGATCGAAACCGTGACCTCTAGGTGGAATCCTATATGTGTTCATGGGTATACACAGGTTTAACAGGGTTGGATACAAGGTGCTCACAGATAATCAAATTCTGGAGACTAAAGCGTTGGATTTTCTACTTTCCCATTTATAATTTGTATTAGGTTATGGAGTCTCGGTTCTCATTGTATGATTGTGAACATACTAACGGTTGTTGTCTCTGAATTATGGGTTGGAAAGGGTAGTGGTGTGATAGAGCTCCCTAAACTCTTTGTATGGCTGTGAACATACTAATGGTTGTTGTCTCTGAATGATGGGTTGGAAAGGGTAGTGGTGTGACAGAGCTCCCTAAACTCTTTTCTAGTTGTTTAATGTATGAACTCGAGTCAAACAGAGGTTGGCTGTGAAGAGGAACACTTGTAATGAATGCTGGTAGGCTATTGATGGATGGTAACTGGAGGGAGATTAGCTGCTGAGGACTAACTTTAGGAATATACTTATAGACAATATATACTATACATCTCATATACCATGGGGATGGATAAGTGTCAGATCCCGGGAAGGGTGGAAACATCATGTGAGCAAAGACAAAGCTCAAATGAATGGTGGGATGGTGTGGGGGCCTTTCAATCTGATGCAGAATATTGGTGAGCACATGCATCACATGAGGAGCTACACATGGGGATTGGGAAGGTTAAAATCCTGGAGTTGGGTACCGAGAATATCCAAAGTTCGACGAATGCACAGAACCCATCTACTTCCCAAGGAACGTCAGGTCTTCATTCTTATGCTGAGGGTATACTATACCTAACATCAACCCGATTATTTCTCCTTACACTAGACAGAACATAGCCTCTGGTCCGAGACAAAGAACTAGTATTATAAATAGGAAAAACCTAAAAATGAAATCTTGTGGAAAGGTCTTAGATCTCTTGATGGAGAGGAAATCGGGCTTGAAGGGTATTACAGCCCTATCCATAAAAGCGATTGTGGGTAAATTCACCTACGGGGTCATGAACCCGAAGGATATCGATTAGTGGGTTTCCACTAACTGGTCAAAACGTATTGGCTATAGACCATAAATCTATATCATGAGTAAGGGCTGGTATATTTTTTATTTTAGAATGGAGGTTCACACTGACATGATCTTAGCAAAAACTTGGATCAAAGGAAATGGGAGTCTAATGCTAAAAATATGGCACATGGGCTTTAACCCTATGACTGAAAGGGTTTGGTTTAGACATCTCTAGGTTCTTCTCCCAGACTTCCCAATGGCAATGTGGCATCGTGAAGGTTTTATGGCAGTAGCAAACCATTTGGGGAAATTCCTCCACATAAGTGATGGAATACTCAACGGAATGGATCGCCAAGTAGGCAGAGTACTTGTTGAGATTGATATGTCAATTGGATTATTTGAGTCACTAGAAATTGTTTGGAGGGAGCAATAGTGCTCTCATAATCTAGACTACTAGGGTGTTCCCTTTAGATGCTCAAACTGCAAGACTATGGGGCACCTTTGGAGGGACTATCCTAATACAAGCTCCGAATCTGATCGGGAATACTCAGATGATGCTTGTGCTTGGACATCTGATAGCTCGAATGAATCAGATGTAGCTCTGGGAAGCATGGATCTACCTATTCCACCCGTCTCCAACCTGTCTTGTGATTTGGATAATCCTTCCTCGGTTATTGGTAAGTTGATCAAACTGGATCCACACTTTTCATTTACATTAAACAAAGATGACATTAATTTTCTTTCGGGGTTGGATGTTAAAGGGGATCGTATTAGGGAAGGCATTGTTGGAGGTCCTCCCACTTTCTTTTTGGGTTTCTAGCAAAATCCTAAATGTCCAATGACAACTTCTCCATTTATGGCCAATACTATTTGGAATGGGGTTCCGATTTCTGGAACTGATACAATGCCACTGAACATTTCAACGTGGCTTTCATATGGGGTTTCATGTGTTGCCACGACTATTGAGCTCCTAGTGGTCACGTTGGCTGCCATTGAGCCTGCGGGGTTTCAACCTAAAGTGGAGAGAAAGTTTGATATTCCTCAGGGATCTTCATTAGCATCGTATGAGGGATGTGAGATTAATGTCCGTGGAGAGGAACTTGATGGTTCTCAGCTGAATGGGAAAGATTTGTCATATGCAGAAATGGTGAATACAAAAACCCCTTTAGCCACATACATTGATAATATTCCTATATCGTTGGATCCAGTTGATCCCCCCAATCATTCGAGGGGTGAGGGCCTAGGCTTGAACTCTACTATATAGGGGGCCAGACAGGGTGGCACTGGTCAATTTTCTCCTATAAAAACCAGGAGTGTGAGGAAAGGAAAGTTGTCAATGGATGACCCACCTTCCCTTGATAATCTTTAGGTCTCTTCATCATCTGTAGGGACTATGGATAACAAACGGGCTCTTAGAGAATTGAAATCCCTGGCAAGGGTGAAAATATGATATTTTTCTCACTAAACATCAGAGGGATTGGGGGCCCTCAGAAAAGATTGGTCCTTAAAGCACTTGTAGATTCTTTAAAACCTGATATGATTTTTTTGCAGGAGACTATGGTTTCTGCTAAGAAGGCACGTGTATATTTCAGCAGCATTAGGAAGGACTGGGCCATTGTTTCTTCGGATGCTATAGGTCTATCTGGTGGATTATTTTCGGCATGGAATCCAAAATTCTTTCAACTATCTGCTTACTCTACACAGCTGGGGATCCTACTGGAAGGATGCATTAGAGGTTCCTCTGATATTATAAATTTTGTAAACATATATGGTCCATATAATGAGATGAAACAGTTCTAAGAAAAAGCCAAAGATAATGGCCCATTGAACTGTGGAAATATATTGATGGGGGGTGATTTAAACTTGATACTATCTTCGGCTGAATCCTCGGGTAGAGGGGATATGATGGATCCATTGAATACATATTTTCAATATCTATTTGATGAACTGGGCTTGATCGATATCAAGCCGGTTCCTCTGGGGCCTACGTGGTGCAATGGCCGGCTTGGCGAACATAGAATATCAAAAATACTGGACAAGTTTCTATTAGCAGATAGTTTATCACAAATATGTCATAACTATAGATCATGGTCTGTGCTATCCTCCCTCTCGGATCATCGGCCACTAATGATGGAGGTGGATATGGGGGTTGCTAAAATACCTTACCCATTTAAATTTAATCATGCTCTATTACAGATAGAGGATTTATGTAGTCTAGTCCGATCCGAGTGGGTTAAAACTAACTTTATGGAAACACCTTCTGCAACTAAACGTCTTTTATAGAAATTGCAGCATTTAAAGGTGGTGGTAAAGAAGTGGAGCAGTGATCGAAAGAAATCTGATCATGAGCAGGAAGCTATTATTGATTCACAAATAAATTCACTAAATGAATCATATTGTGGAGGTCCCATGACAGAAGAGGCTCGAAAAATGCTATTGGAATTGGAGAATAAAAGATTGGTGCTACAAAATCTAGATGAGGCTTCCTAGAGGCTGAAAAGTAGGGCTGTATGGGTCAAATTGGGTGACAAAAATGCCAAATTATTCCAGTGATTCGCAAACAGTCGGCACATCTACAATACAATCTGGGATCTCAAGGACTGTAATGGTGATCAGATATTGGATCTTATGGCCCTGCAGAGGGAAGCTACTGCACATTTCCAAAAATACTATAGGGATCCTGGCAAATCTACCATTATTGACCAGATTGGGATTATTAAAGAATATCCTCGTATATTCACTGATAAATAACGTATGGATATTATGCTTCCTGTCACCTTACTAGAGATTCAATCAGTACTTAAAGGTTTCGCAAAAGACAAGGGTCCGGGTCCAGATGGCTGGACCGCAGAACTCTTCCTGGAATTTTTTGACATAATGGGTCCTGACATACTCGATATGGTAGAAGAATCAAGAACTCCGGGGATATTTGATGGAGCCATCAATGCAAATTTTTTGACACTTATACCAAAGATCTCAAACCCTTCTTCATTTATGGACTTTCGCCCTATATCACTATGCAACTTGGTTTACAAAATAATATCTAAGATCATAGCTAATCGACTGAAACCTATTCTATCTAGGGGTCTTACATTGGAGTAGTATGCAATTTTGGACAATAGGTAGATCCAGGATGCTGTCGGCATTGCTCAGGAGGCAATGCATAGTATAAAATCAAAAAAATTACAGGGTCTTATTATACAGTTGGATCTGATGAGGGCATATGATAATGTGAACTGGACATACCTCCATTTAGGGCTGGTTTAAATTGGAATTCCATGGGTTGCCATCAAATGGATATTTGCTTGTATTACATCAGTCAATTATTCTACATTGATAAATGGTTGTCCAACTGAATTTATGAAATGCTCTCGTGGCCTCCATCAAGAATTCACACTCTCACCTCTTTTATTTTTGATAGTGATTGAGGGACTTAGCAAGATGATACATAAGGCAAAAGACAATTGGTTGTTCTCTGGCATTAAGGTATCCCCACATCACTCTATCACACACTCTTTCTTTGTTGATGATGTTATGATATTTGGTATCGCGGATGCTTTGGAATGGCATCAGATATGGTAGCTGTTACAGAAATTTTTCAAGGCATTAGGTATGTTGATCAACGAAAAGAAATCAAAATTACTTGAACATAACTTGGAGGTATCAGTATTAAGTGAGATTACCAATAGTATTCCACTTCGAGTTGCAAATTTAAATGAGGGAACATACTATATGGGCTATTTCTTAAAGCCAAATGGTTACATAGTTAATGATTGGCATTGGATGGTAAAAAAATTTGAAAATCGCATAAGGAACTGCCAGGGTCGATGGCTTTCCAGTGGTGGTCGCTTGACTCTTGCTAAGTCTGTACTTCAGAATTTAGGAGTGTATTGGTTATCACTTTGGAAAATCCCCAAATCTATCTTGACAACGATTAGGTAATTGGTCCACCAATTCATTTGGTCTGGAACTAGTTGTAATAGGATACATTTGGTGGATTGGAAATCTCTGGAACGACCTTATTCTCAGGAAGGATGGGCCCTAATTTTTTTTTTTTAATTTTCTATAGCTCTATGAGAAAAATGTTTATGGCATGCTATGGTCGTGGATTGCCTTTGGGGTACTATCCTAAAGGACAAATATTTTGGCAATCATTCTACAGTTAATTCAATTCGACAGGGTAACAAATCAAAGAAGGGGGTTTCAAATATGTGGTCTAGGTTTCTTGATGCTTTTCCTATTATTGCATATTGGCTTGCATGGAATCCTGGTGATGGCCGTAATATAATTATTGGTGTCGACCCAATTATAGCAGGCCCCAAAAACTTCAAAATATCACCGTTTTTGCTGAATCATTTAAATGGCAGAGGGTATTTCAACTTATATCACATTATGGTAATGGATAGGGCTTCAAATTCTTGTAATAGATGGATCAGATCGGATCAGTTGGCTCTCACCGGTGCATTGGCAATCGAGTGGGAATCATATATTTGTGATCTATATATTTCGAATACTAGGCTCAAACAAGAAACCGACCAACTATTATGGTCATGGAATACTGCAAATGGATCTGTTATAGAAAAATTGGCATATTTGGTGCTCTGCAATCACACATCTGATGCTGCACGTTGGTGGCATGTGGAGGTTTGGAGATGGGACATTCCTCCTCGGGTGAGAATATTTATTTGGTTATTAATGGAGGAGAGAATCTTGATATGGAGTAATCTGCAGAAACGTGGTATCTAGGGCCTACTATTATGTCCTCTATGTTTAAATGCTCCAGAATCACTACTACATTTTTTTGTCTTATGCCCTTTCACCCAACAGGTCTACAAATTTTTAGATTATCCATTTTATAAGATCATATTTGAAAATGACTTGACTATTTAGAATTGGTTCCATAGTATATATACTCAAAACAAGCAATTAATCTTGAGGGCATGGCTATTAGCTTGGATCATTTGGAAATCGAGGAACATGATTATATTTGAAAATAAATTTTTGGTGGTCAGTAAGGTGGCATGTGAGGTACAAAACCTTTTTATTGAATATGGATGCTCTCATATTTTATCCCCAGTGAACAATGATCATCTCCATAGGCTATCTAATCTCCTAGGACAGGGCAACGGGGTCAGATTTGATGGGGCTACACTGCATTCTACTGGTCTATGTGGGGATGAGGCATCTATAGAGCTTCATAATGGAGATGTGATCAATATTTGGATGCATGGTGGTGATGGGACCAACACAAAGGGGGAACTTGTTGCTTTGTGGCCTGTTTTACATTTTATTGTATTGGCCAATATTCATTTGGATAAAATGACAGATGATTCGATGCTCATAGTTGATTGGGAAAACTCTAATGTGCCCATCAATGCATTTTCCCTATCTTCATGGCTGGATCAAATGAGGTTACTTCTACGTAACTTTTCGTCGAATTATATAGTCCATATTTATTGGGAGCATAACACTTTGGCTGATCATATGTCTCGTCTTGGACTTGATGTGTTGGCTGGTAGGATCTTCTATGAAATCTTTGAGGGTTCCCTCAATCCCTCGAGGGGTTTCTGGAAGCTTTTTGACATTTAATTTTGATTATTATAGTACGGCTCTATTATCCAGCTTTATCTTTATTTTTCTTATTTACTTTCTACCCTTGAACACTTAAGACCGATGGTTTGTTCTTATACATACTTGGAGGATGGTTATATCCTATTTTTATTTTTGGTTTGCTACTGATGTTGGAATCTTGGTATAGATTGGGTTCATGGTTGGCTTACTATTGTATGTACTGCTGGACATATATGCCTATTGTACCATTTATACTTGTGATAAAGTATAGTCTTTTTCTTGTGAAAAAAAAAAATCTTATGCATATATTTCATGCATACTATTTATACATAAGTGAGACTTCTTTTATAAATAATCAACCTGATTATTTAATTAATTAAATAGTATAATAATTCTTTGGTAATCATTTAATATAGGGTCCAACCTTTGGACAAGGTCTTTTTGGTAGGTTTGGATAGTTGACTAAGCTAGGTAACTCTAGGTCCCTCTTGCATGTTGGATTCCCTTGTTTAACATGGTAGCTCCCGTAGTCCTTGATGAGAGATAGAAATGATTCATTTAACCAATTAAATAATTGTGATGGATAGTAGTGCTATTCAAAGTCTTCTCGACTCAACACTTTTAAGATCAAGTAACCCCGAGTGCTCTTCAGAGCTTTGGCTCAACACTCTCACATGGGCGTTATTCTAGTGCAATTCCAGAGCATCCCGCTCAACGCTAGTACTATAATGTGTTTGTGAAGCACATCTAGAAATACAAATGGCCTCAGATCCTATATTTATTATCAAGCTTGGAGTGCTTCAGGGCTTGTTCCCAACACTCTATGTACATCGGCGCTTATACCCAATACATAGTAAAATCCTCTTTGTACGTTGGGTCTTATGCCCAGTACATAATAAAATCCTCTATGTACATCGGGGATTATGCCTAGTACATAGGTCATCCATGTGCTCCAGAGTCCATGCTCAACACATATCAAAGTCAATCATGCATATCATAACTATGCACAGTATGTAACAAAGATGATCTCAGTATATTATGGTTTTGCACCCAATCTCATAATAAAACATCAATCAAATACATTGGGGATTTTTGCCCAGTATATAACAATAACCTACATCAGTCAAGGTCCATGCCCAAATATGCCTATCTATAAAAAAATGAATCATGTGCATTGGGGCTTACGCCTAGTATACCAAAAATAAATCATATGTGTTGGGGGTTAAGCCCAATATATAACATCAATATAGTCTGCAAAATTTGAAATATTACACTATTTCAAATTGAACATTATACTCTTTCTTTGCTTATTCACAAGATATATGGGTGTATTTGTGTTCAATCACAATTATAAAACAACCAGTTCACCACTATAATTATAATGTAGAATATAGATGTATATGATCATTCGTTTTAATATTGTGTGGTTGTAGATAACTTACCTATGCATAAAGATTGGGCATTTAAATGGCTATATATCTAATGTTGGTTGCAGGTAGATAGTCTAATGTTGAGTTTAAGGACATAGGAGGAAAGTTAGGGCTATATCAAATCTACCACACAATGCAAAAGCACGAAAATCATTATAGTGATCAAGCAATCGAAGCAATGGTATAGTGAATTAAAAGAATGCATTGGTTGAGGGTGAATAGGCTTGTACCAATCAAAGGGAAGCAACATGGGAGTATAATTATTCAACCAATTAATTAAATTGAGAATATAGAAAATACCAAATCGATTATATAACATGACGTAAATACTAAAATAGTAGGGTTCATGCTAATGATTGAGAAAACTAACAATTAGGATTAGATGTTGGCCAAGAAATCGATTAAATGAGAAATGTCTTTGTGGTTGTAACCACCAGTTCATAGCACATATGGAAATTATTACTCTAACTAATGATTAATTATCCCAACAAACAGGAAAAATGAGAGATTGGGTTGTGAATGCCAACATGATTCAATTAGAGGTTCGGTGCCACAATGTGTTGTAGAATGTATTTTTACACCACAAGAAATCATACCAAATTGAAGAAATTAAGCAATGATGTAGTTTTAGACTACAAGGAATAACACCAAATTGAAGCAATTACATAATGAAACTCATGCACACATCAATAAACATAGAAAAAATAGATTACCCTAGAAACCCAAATGGGGAAATAAACAAGGATAGGTTCTATTTTGTGTTTGAGAATTTATAATTGGATCTAATATATACTCTCAACAAATATTCATTTATTCTTACTCATTGACAATACTTTTGCAAATTGATTTCTCTTAGAGACAATCTTTATTCACCATGGACATGCTCAAAATTTCTTTGTTTTCTTATCTTCAAACTTTCCCATCTCTCTTGGTTGTCTTTGCATCAAACACACATTGTTAGTTATAATTTTTCCTTAAAATGCCAACTATTAAGAAATTCGGTTCACCTTCTCATGGCCTTTGACCTTTAGTAATCAAGGACCATCAAATTCAAACTTTGACAATAATTCCTTTTACAAAGTTTCAAGTTATTTCAATCCATTCTAGGTCACACCTCCCCATTCATAGTTTGATGGTACCCAAAACCTTCAACTAAAATATTTATCTTCTTCTTCTTCAACACTTGTGTGCATGCCTCCTTTGATGCCATATATTAGAGTTTCTTTTTTTTTTATCATGGAGTTTAAAGAACTTCTTTGAGTCAATTCTTTGCATCAATATCAAACAAATATCCAAGATGGGTTCCTTCACTCCAATATTGAAGATAAGATCTAAATAGGAGCTAATTTTGATATGAGCATATGCATGTTATCGATTTCATTGGAAGAGATCATGGAATATTGTACTGACAAAGGTCCCTAGACAATTGTTTCTCCTTGGGTTAAACGTGTGAGAAACTCTTTCTTCCATAAACGCAAGACAGTGATGAAGGTTCTAAAAAATTTTCAAGCGTTTTCCTAAAGGAAATAATGTAAAAATATGTATCTAGAGGCTTGTGATGGATATCTAGAGACTTTAGAGGATTACAATTTTAATTGATCAAGCTCCATCCAACCGAATTCGAAATGGGTGTTTTGTATTTCCTTATAGAAGGATTTGTCGCTGACGTGAATTCAACAACCAGTGGCCATCACAAGACTCCTTCATTGCCTAATGAAGAATGGTCGTCGTGGTTTTGAACGAGCTATAGCCTCAAATGCTTGTCCTGATTTGATCTCCACTTCAAAAAACATTCATTTTCTTGTGTATTACAAAGCTATTGCATTGCCTACATGTCAGATTTGTGTTTGGTAGTAATGCATGCATACTAGCAACTCCAATTACAACATTTTATAAATATCATTTGAACAGCGGAAGTGCAGTGGCTGATCTGTTGGCAAGCTGAATATCGTTTCTTTGGTAATATATCTTTCCAATTGTGTAGATTGATTCCTTCGGCTTCTTCAGTGGCCACTTGTTCAAGCCCGGTTCTTTAGCCGTTGAATCTGTTCCGCATAACGCATTTACAACGCTAAAGAATTGACTGTTCATTAAGTCTGTAAAATCCTATTAAAGAACTATTAAAAATCCCCAAAAGCAACAAACAGAGTCAAAGTTATTTGCTGTAACACACAATTCTAGTTGATGGCCATTCAAAATCATAGGTCACAAGAATATTTACATTACTCTTAATTATGTCATCTTCTGTTGCTTGTCACAGACATTGCTACTTGCAGCTCTTGTCTTAAAATGTATCCATTTCCATATATGTTTTTAGGTGTTTTAGAACATCTTTAATAAATTTTCATTTTTTATTGTTATTCGCAACGTAAATGTTTTTTATATCTAATTTTAAAATAATAATATTTATATAATACTTTTTACAAAATATAAAAAACATCATGTTTTAATCTTTTACTAAATTCCAAATTTATCTGTCGAACAATGGATGCATTGTAGAAAAAAAATGTAATTTTAAGTTATTACTCTCTTAATATTGAGTTTAAATCTTCTTGTTTTCTTCTTGATGTTAACCAACAAGGACGAAGGAATGGCTACGGATTAGATTGCCTTGCTCATGGAGGCGAAAGCCCAATACCACGAACAAAGGTAACAATCTCTTAGGTGTATGGCCAACCAAACGATGAACCCTATTCTAATGAAATATTAAGAATATAACTTCATCAAAATGCTATCCATCATTTAAGAAACATTATTCATTTATGTTCTACAAATAGAAGTTTCCAATCACCCACCATTTAACTTGTTTTCCAATTCTATGTCAAATTCAACGTTATACTCTTTCTTTGCTTGTTACAAGATATATGTGTGTGTATGTGTTCAAGCACAATTATAAAACAACCATTTATCCTCATCACTATCATTATAGTCTAGAATATAGATATATATGATCATTGGTTTATATATTGTGTGGTTGTAGGTAACTTAGTTATGCATAAGGCTTGGGAATTTAAATGGTTATATATCCAATGTTTGTTGTAGGTAGATAGTATAATGTTGAGTTTAAGGGCATACAAAGAAATTTAGGGCTATATAAAACGTCCTCCACAATGAAAAAGAAAGGAAATCATTATAATTATCAATCAATCAAAGTAAATGTGTATTACTAGTGTGTTAAAAGAGTGCATTAGTTGAGGGTGGGTAGGATTAGACCAATCTAAGGGAAGCACTATAGGAGCATGATTTTTCAACCAATTAATTAAATCGAGAATATAGAAAACACCAAATTGGTTGTATTACATGATGTAAATAGTATGATTCATGCCAATGATTTAGAAAACTAACACCCTTGAGAAAACAATCAATTCAGAACCCGTAATGAGACAAGGACATCATTCCAACACCATTTAGGGCTTATCGCCCCCATTCCAAGGTTTATCCATCGGTAGTGGTTTCCATAACTGGTAGAGCAAAGAACTTGGAATAGAAATTAAACCTAATTCTTATCTAACCATTTGATAACAACTCATCTGTTAATGATGCAAGGTCTGAACTACGTACGATCTACAAACTATTAACTACATATGATCTATGAACCTGAACTATGATCGATCTATTAACTACCACTCCTTACTGCTCCTCACTAACACTATGTCTAGGAAATCCCTCTCCTCATGGTTAGACATAAAATGATTCCTCTTCTTGCTTGCTTGGAAACTCTACGAACCATGTCATGCATCACTTTAAATCCATTTTGGATCACTTTCTCACCTCTTCAAGATCTCCATTTGGGATCAACAACAACAATATTGAATCTGCTTCATTAGAAAATGAATATGAAGAAATGTTGATGTGAAGCAAGCCCGCCTCGTCGAAACAAGGTTCTTGTTTATCATTAAACATGACACAACTATAATGCTCACACAAACATGATGTAAAGTAGGATGCCAGAAGTGTCTTATATTACTTCTATCAATCCGTTACAATGCAGAATAACTGTAAATACAAATAACTAACTATCTGTCGGCCTCCATCATTACAATACATAAGTAACTGTGGTGTGCTCTCTGTGTGTGTCAACCTCATGCTCTCCTGGTTTGCTGCAGAACTCTGAGCTATGGTTCGATCTCCTCTGCATTTGGAAGCTGTGTGACTGTTCTCTCCAATCTAAAGAACCTCTCCCTGAACACTGCTCTACAACTTCTTGACTCCCCAAAATGCCAATTCCCTCAACTGATCCCAACTCCCTCGTCTTCTACTCTGTTGTTATTGTTCCCGAGACAACTTCGATCCCCGAGACATGCATTCTCTATCAGTCAATCCTTCCATGATCCTGCAGACCTGCAACTGTCAGTGCCCCTACCGTGCTGCACAACCTCTACCTGTGATGACATCTGTCATGTCTTCACCCAACTGCAATAAATGCCATTAACTAACTTAGCAACCACGAATTGCTGCCAAGTACTCACCTTGACTTCTACACGTCCTTTGACAAGCTATAGTAAACCATCACGTCGGCTATACTTCCTTTCGTCAGCTTCGACTCACCTGTCAGCTTCACTCTGTGCTTAGGCTTCGCCAGTCTACCCCTTCCTCCTCGCTTGGATCATGCTCAAAATATCGATGTCGCGGTTCGACAACCTGTCAATCTTCATACGACTTGGTGGAAACTCGTTGCCTATCAACATTCACATGTTGACTCTCGACTTCTTCACTCCTGTCGACTACTTCAACAGTTCCCTGCTTGACTTGTTGACTTCGACAGTCAACCTGATCATCCGCACCAATGGTCGTTAGCACTCTGGTTGACTCCATCATGATGATCAACTTCGACTGATCTTCCTAAGCCTCGATGCTCCTGCATCAGAATCCATAGGTGAAAAAGAACTTGAATGCTCCATCAGTCTCTTGAACTCCTCTTTGTAAATCCATGTCACCTCTTGCAACTCATCATCTGTCCATCACACCAAGTATTCTTTTCTTCGCGAACTGCATGTACGCCCAACTTCTCATTCCTCTATTACTTCTGCAATCTCCTCCTTATGTCGATCTGGAATATGTGTTGTCCAGTCGATGTTCGACACTTTCATGCTTCTGCTGCTTGAGCCTTCCTCAAACTTGTACAGATCTGAGACATTGAACATTGGTGAAATGTTCAAGCCATTTGGCAGCTCCAACACATAAGCGTTGTCCGAAATCTTCCTTGGAATCTTACATGGTCCAATCTTCTTCAGCTTCAGTCTATTATGTGTTCCTGTTGAAACTCTCTCCTTCCGCAAATGTACATAGACCAAGTCTCCTTCGCTAAATGACTATAGTCTCTACTTCCTGTCGGCTCTCAAATCATATGCTATTTTTCTCTTTCCTATGCGCTTTCGCACATCTTCATGAACTTCCTTCATGTGCTCTGTGAACGATTCTACATCCGCACTTTTCCTGATTTCTGTCGACAACTCAACCAAATCCACCACTCCATGTGGGATTCTTCCCTAAACAATCTGGAATGGGCTCAAACCTGTCAATCGATTCACAGAATTGTTGTATGCGAACTCTGCTTGCACCAACACGTTCTCCCACTGCTTGGGTCTGCCAGCCTTTAAACATCTCAGAAGGTTTCCCAAACTTTTGTTCACCACCTCGGTCTGTTCATCTGTATGCGGATGATATGCCGAGCTAAACAACCCCGTGTTCTGACTTCTTCCTTTTTCCAACTAGCAAACTCCACAATGTTGCACCCACTTTCTGACATCTGTACCCATCCCTCGCCAGTAATACTTTTCTTCAACCAATTCCTTAGTTTTGTCGATGCCAAAATGACCCACTAATCTGCCGCTATGCAACTCTCATATTAGGTTCATTCGCACTGATCCTCTGGGAATACACAACTGCCGTCCCTTGAATGGGTAATCTTCTTGGACAAAATAATCCAAGTATGGAGTTCTGTCGACACTCCATGGCTCACGACAAGCGTCCGATGCTTTTGTAAAATCCTCGTCGGTCGCATACTCTGTCTTCACCGAATCTATTCCTATTGCCTGAACTGTCATTGTGTTCAACAAACAACTCTCCTACTCAGCACGTCGGAAACCTTGTTCGACTTGCCCGACCTATCTCGCAACATGAAGGTATATCCCTGTAGGAATTCGACCCATTTCATGTGCCGCTGATTCAACTTCGACTGAGTATTCAAATACATTAGTGCTTGGTGATCTGTGTACAACACAAATTCTTTGGGCAACAAATAATGCCTCCTTCAATGCTTGGACAATAGCATAAAATTCCTAGTCATAGACTGAATATTTCCACTTTGCATCATCCAACTTTTCACCGAAGAATGCAATTGGCCAACCCTCCTGGCTCAACACTGCTCCAATTCTGAATCCACTTACGTTGCAATTGACCTAGAAAACTTTGTCAAAATATGGGAGCGCCAACACTGGGCTCTCACTGACCTTTTCCTTCAACTTGTCGAAAGCTCACTGTGCTACTTCCGTCCACTTGAACTATCCTTTACGCATGCACTCTTTCAATGGTGGACAAATCCGACGGAATCCCCTGATGAACTTCCTATAGAAAGTGGCAAGTCCATGGAAAATCATCACTTTAGTTGCACTTATTGGTTCAGGCCAATCCAGTATTGCGTTCACCTTCTCTGGGTCCATCACTAACCCTTTACCCGAGATTACGAACCCGAAGTACATTAGTTCTTCCTTCAAGAAGAAACACTTTTGCAGGTTCACCATCAGCTTCTCCTCTTGCAATTTCTGCAATACCTGTTGAATGTGCCCCAAGTGTTTTTCCCTGGTTCGACTAAAAATTAGAATGTTGTCTAGATAGACTACGAAAAGATTTCCCAATAATGGTTTCAGTACTTCATTCATCAATCGCATGAACGTACTGGGTGGATTAGTCAATCCAAATGGCATGACTAACCACTCATACAGCCCTTCCTTCATCTTGAATGTTTTTTTCCATTCATCTCCTTCTCTAACCCAAATCTGGTGATAACCGCTCTTGAGGTCTATCTTCGTGAAGTACTTCACTCCACTCAGACAATCCATCAAGTCGTCCATTCTCGACAATGGAAATTGATACTTGATCATGATCTTGTTGATAGCTTTGGAGTCTGTACACATCCTCCATTCTCCACCTTTCTTCGGTGCTAATACTGCTGGTACCGTGCACGGACTTAGACTCTCTCTGATCAACCCTCTGTCCAACAAATTTTGGACTTGTCAATTGAGTTCCTGACCTTCTGTCGGACTCATTCTATGTGGTGCCTTGTTTGGAAAACTTGACCTTGGAATCAAGTCGATCTGATGGGATATGCTCCTTGTCAGCGGCAATCCCGTCGGTGTCTCATCAACTACTATGCTTCAAAACTCCTCGAGCATCTTTCCAACTTCGACTGGAATTTTCTCCTCCATTGTCGCACTCTCGACACATGGTCCTTTTGGAATGATAGCATAACACCTTATATGCTTTTCCTCCTCTGCAAGGAATTCTGTCGCTAAACACATCAACATGTGCTTCTCCCAAAAGTTGCTCTCGCCCTGCTTGCCATCGCCTTGCACCTCCAATTTCGGCTTAAGATTCCTCTTCATGCCATTTTTCCACACGGTGATTGTGTTGGCTCGACTATCATAGATTATTTTTCGATCATATTGCCATGGTCTTGCTAAAAAAAGATGGAACGCGTCCATTGGGATTATATCCCACAGTACGTTGTCCTCTAACTTCACAACCTTCAAGTTAATAAGGCACTTTCTGGTCACCTTCACATGGTGTCCTTTCTACAACCATGAGATCTTGTAATGGTGTGGATGTTCTCGACATTTCAACCTGATCTTGTCGATCACCTCTTTTGACACAAGATTCTCAGTGCTTCCACCATCAAATATGGTTTTGCAATGCCATTCACCGATTCGCACCTTATTTCAAAAGATTGCCTTCCATTGTGTTGGCTCTTGCTCATCGCGTTTGTCTTCTTGAACAACTGTTTGGTTGACCTAAAGACTTTAGTTCCTTCTTTTATCCTCTTTACTACTATCAGATGTCGATTCTTCCCTCTCGTCAACTTACTCATCTCTTCAGCATCTGGGTTTCAACTCCTCTGCAACATGTAGGTTCTCTAGGCATTCATATGCCTTGTGTATCGCTCCTCGACACTTGTAACAAATTATGGCTAGTCTGTTAGCTTCCCCCTCTGTCGGATGGTCCACCTCGACCATACGCACCTCAACCGTGGTTCTCATGACCATCGCGTTGGTTCTCTTGTGTTTTCTCCCTTATCGATGTCCCCTCCGCATGTCGACTATCTTCGACAGTTTCCTTCCTATAACCGCTACTTTGGCCTTTTGCGGTAATAGTCCTCGCACCCTGACCAGTCATCCTACCTCTGGTCACTGAAGATTTCCTCGACAGTTTCTCTTCTACCATCAGAGCTAACTGGTAGGCTTCGCCCACGGCTCTGAATCTCGACATGCTCAATTAATCCTGAATGGCATATTTCAAACCATTCACATACCTAGCGGAAGCTTACTCTCCTTCATCGGTCTCCCCCGACCTTATTGACAATTTATAAAACTCTTTCATGTACTCCTTCACGGTCATCTCTTTTTGTCAAAAGTTCTACAACTTCCTGAACAAGGAAATTACATAGTCGTTCGGCAAGAACTTCCCTTTCAGCTTAGCGACCATCCTGTCCCAAGACTTGATTTTCTCCTTGCCCTTCTTGACTCTGTTATCCTATACATTGCCCCACCACAATGAGCCATGACCCTTCATCCTCAAACATGCAGTCTTAACCCGCTTAGGATCCTCGATCTGTTCTATGTCGAAGTATTTTTCTATCTCTCTAAACCAGTCAATCAATTCTTCTGGGTCTAAACTTTCTCAGTACATGAGAACATCTATCTTTGCCCGACCTCTCATATCTGTCAGAAGCTTGATGAGTTTTTCCTCTGGTTCAACTTCAGCTGCTTCCTATGGTTCCACTTCTTCCACTTCCTTGTCGCTATGATCTAATGCATCAGGAATACAACCATGCCTTTGGATTTCTTTGATCGCTGCAACTTCATTTGTCAAAGTTATCATTGTTTGGATGCACTTGTCGAATATCTCACAATCAACTGTGACTGCTATGTCACACACTCTTCGGCCTCAGGCATTAATGCCTCTGTGATCCATTTTCAACCTTTGCTAAAACTCTCACTCGTCCAATCGCAACCAGACTTCAACAAGCTGTGTAGAACTCTACCCAACCTTAACTAGAGCTATTCAATGTACTTGTAGGCTCAATATCACTGGTGTTCTTCTACGCATAGGGATTCACTTCCCGCTCGATTCAACTAGACTCACTTCCAGGCTTTGATACCAACAGACGCAAGCCTGCCTCATCGAAACAAGGTTCTTGCTTATCATTACACACGACACAACCATAATGCTCACACAAATAAGATGTAAAGAAGGATTCCAGAAGTGGCTTGTATTACTTCTATCAATCGGTTACAATGTATAATAACTGTAAATACAAATAACTAACTATCGGTCGGCCTCAACCATTACAATACAGAAGTAACTGTGGTGTGCTCTCTCTATGTGTCGACCTCACACTCTCCTAGTTCGCTGCGAAACTCTAAGCTATGGATCGATCTCCTCTGCGTTCGAAAGTTGTGTGACTGTTCTGTCTAATCTAGAGAAATTCTCCCCAAACTCTACTCTGTAACTGCTTGACTCTCCCAAATTCCAAGTCCCTCAACTGATCCCAACACCCTCGTCTTCTACTCTACTGCTGCTGTTCCCAAGACCACTATGATCCCCGAGACACACATTCTCTGTTAGGTGATCCCTCTATGATCCTGCAGAACTGCAATTGTTAGCGCCCTTGCTGTGCTGCAGAGCCTCTGCCTGTGACGACATCTGTCATGTCTTCACCCACTTGCAATAACATCCATTAACTTCCTTAGCAACCCCGAACTGTTTCCAAGTACTCACCTTGACTTATACGCATCCTCTGACAAGCTACAGTAAACCACCACGTCAGCCATACTACCTTCCGTTAGCTTTGACTCACTTGTCGGCTTCACTCTACACTTAGGTTTCGCCAGTCCAACGCTTCCTCCTCGCTTGGCTCATGCCCAAATTGTCAATGTCACGGTTCGACAACCTGTCGACCTTGCTACAACTCTGCGGCAACTCGTTGCCTATCGACATTCACATGTCGACTCTCAACTTCTTCACTCCTGTCGACTGCTTCGACAGTTCCCTGCTCGACTTGTTGACTTCAATAGTCAACCTGCTCATCCACACTAGTGGTCATCGACACTCCCTTTGGTCGGCTCCCTCATGTCGATCAACTTAGACTGATCTACCTAAGCCCCGATGCTCCTACATCAGGATGGACATGAGTACTAAAGCTAACCTTGAGCATTTAAATTTCTAATTTTTATTTATAGCCTTATAGTATGTTTTGTTACTAGACCAATATGTTAGAAAATACACCTTTGTATAGAATGTTAGTTATTTTCAATGAATTACATGTATTTGAAAACCCTTAATCATGCTTCACATACCTACCCACCATTTTGTAAACCTTCATTACACAATTTAAAAACAACATTTTTAATATACAAATCTATATCCTTTATTTAAAAAAATTGATAATAATAATAATTTAATCAATATATATCATTAATTAATTAATAATTATTAAGTAAATAATAATAATTAATAACAATGGAAGATAATGCTAATGACATTGCCTAAAAGTTCTAATAGAAAGCTTGATAGGAGGGAAAGGATCTTTCTTGTTGCTCCAAAATGTGTGACGGACATAATGATACAACTTAACATTTCTAACACAAATTGCAAGGCAAAGTAAAACTTCTACTACTAAATGTGACATAAAGGCTTTATGTGTGATCCAAATAACAACTTAGGATACTGTGATGCAAAGTAGAACCTTCGATGCAAAATGTCATGCAAATACTTTGCATATCGGTGTTGCGTAGATGTATGGGATCCAAATCATGACATACGAATATATTAACATGATGCAAAATGCAATGTTCATAAATTCATAAAACTTAAAAAAAATTAATAAACACATTGTTGATTTCAATGTTATGGTTAGTTTGATGAACTACCTCTAAGAGTTGAATTTATTGAGCTTCATGAAGAAATCCTTGACATTGATAAATATATATTAATGGTACTTACATTTCCATCATTTTCAAATAAATAAGTTATATTTTGAAAAATATTTATTCTTATTTCCTTATTGATCATTGATTTTAATAAACAATATTATAAATAAATTAACACAATTCCATTTTCATTTTAACCTTTTCGCAAAATAAACCATTGATGATTCTTCTTTCTTTCAATTAATCAATTTTCAATAAAAATGGATACATTCTGTCTTTTAAAGGAAGTAATTCTAGCGAGTTTTAAGGGAACTACTTTGTTCGTTTCTTGTATTCGTGGTGAGATTTGGAGCTTTCTTGTTCTGTCTTGAATGGTAGATAAGAAACTAGACCAATGACTTTCTTCTCTATGTTATAGTTCTATTCTAAATAGCAATTGCAATCAAGTGAGTAGCTTTTCATGTGTGAAAATTTTGTTCTTAGATTTTATTATGATAACCTTGGGTTTATTGATATTAATGACTTTAGTAAAACTTGTAGAGAACTTTGATATGCTAATAAAAATTGAGCCACTAATTAAAAAAATACAATACATATATCTTTATTATATATATGAGATGAGAGAAGGATTCTAATGAGTCCTACCATATTAAAGTCGATGCAAACCCTTCTACTATTATTGTTTTTTTTTCGTTTTTAAATTACAAACCTTCAACTTTACTTATATTTTAATTTATTAACATTGTATTATTCTAAATTATAATTGGCAATGTATAGATTATAAATCATTTTTCTTAATGTATTAAATTACTTGACACAGCTAGATGTATTAAGTATTAAGGAATAAAAAAGCTATTTATATGTAAATATTAAAAATAATTAAAATTAATATATTTATGATATTTGTGTGTGAACGCTATTTTTCATTAAATACTTTATGGAATATCCCTTCTTTCCCAAAATATTCACATGAAATAAAGTTCAACGAGCATCTACCATGCTTAAATATTTAAACAACGACCATGTACAATAATATCTAATAACCATATAAAAGGACCTGCTTTTAATCACATAAAGAGCTTGCTTAAATATTTGAACAACCACCATATACAATAATATCTAATAACCATATAAAAGGGTTTTTTTAATCACAATTGAAGTGTGACGTAAAATCTCAATTGAGCTAGCTTTAAAATAATCTTTCTACCCTAACTCTAAACTACCATAATCAGCCCTGATCACGCAACACAATTTCTATATAACTTGCTTCCCCAACCTAGTCTTGAAGTTTGAAAAACTATAAACTTATTTACGTTTATTAACGTAAATGCATCCATTTGAATTGGGCAATGCACATATCGGCTTCAAAAACAAAGGGGTGATATGTGTCATTTGTTTTTTGTCCTTCAAAAATAAATCGGTGAAATGTGTCACATCTTTTACATATGTATTCTAAAAATAAATGAATGATCAAGTTTGTCTCATGTCAAAAAAAAAAAACTATTTGTAAAACATATTTAGTATAAATGTTTGAATTCGAATTTTAAATTTGAATTGAATACTTAAACAATTTTAGAGTACTACAAATATCTAAGCCAACAATTTCATATTCCAAGGCCAATTCTAAGAGCAATTTCAGATTCTACGGCGACTTCTAAAGATAGGCGAAATCAAGTTAGTTTTTTTTCGATCAAACAATGTTTCGATGTTTAGATTTGTCATCTTCTATTCCAATAGTTGTGAATTCAATGTTAAATGAGAAACCAAACATCAGAGGACAGGCTACATTTGAAAGGATACATGTTAAATGCTATCAAATGTTCTAGGTATCAACGGTCGTAGGGTTGAACCTCTAAAATTTGCAAGACTGAGCTCTTTAATAAAGCAGTTATTCTTTGCAACAAGCTGAGCCGTTGTAACCTAAATCTTTCGAGCTTCCCGTAAAAACTTGAACACATCAAGAAAAACAAATCGAGATTGGAAATTAGTTGGCCACTCATAACTCTCACACATTTCAGTAATATGGTCCCAAAACTTTTCGAGCTCTCACCTATGCAAACTAGCATTCTTTAAAGAGTCATAATGTCCGTCACTTTTTCATGACAAATCGTTTTATACCACTCAAACTCGAACATATTAACTTCTGGGAGACCTAGTTAAATTTCTGTGTCTTTTAGTTGGGAAAAATCACTATATATAAAGTTGACCTCACCAATTCAAGCAAAGATTTCAAACACCACGTAGCATTCCTAAATGAAACAAATAAAATAGAGAAGAGAAGATAAAAGTACCACAATACACTGATACAGTCAACAATAAGAAACTAGCATACAAAGTATACATGAACTTATAAACTCAAAAGACAAATAATAAGATTCTATTCAGTTTTTTACCTTCGAGTCTTAAGAAATTTTCTCCTTTATCTCCACGGTGGAATGGATGTTCTCCTTTACCTCCCCTGTGGAAGAAATAATGTACTGCTCGATAGTGAAATTGCAACAGCATTTACGTAACTTGGGCGATATAAATGTCAATTCATTTGTGTGCTTTAAATGTCACACATTTGCACAGTTTTTTAGATTAGGAAATGTGGAGTAAATGACCACATTAAAAAAAACTACACCCATATATTCGTTAGCTGAGGTAAAGATTAAAAAAATATTAATGAAAAAGAATTAAATAATCTATTACATTTGATAGACCGTGAAGCTCTACCAGAGTTGAGAAGGATTAAGTAGTGTTGCTGTAGCACTGCGGGTTTGAGATAATCAAACGTTTAATGGGTTTGAGTTTTTTTCAGCTGCTACCACTCAGGTTAAGAGGTCAAATCACTTTGATTTGAGATTATATTTATAAGGCTTTATAAATTTTTGTTTTACATTATGTTTTTGGAAAATAATTTATTATTTTCCATTTTGGAAATTAGAAATTTATTTAGAATTAGATGCTCCCTCTGCTATCTAAATGTGAAAAATCCAGTTATAGTTATAGTCACTTTCGACTTAAAACCAATAGTCAACCTCATATAGCAGTGGGACAAAAGAACGAGTAAGCATATCTAAAAAATGAAGGATGAATATAAGTCATGCCCAAAAAAGAAAAAGGATGGAGTAGTAAGTAGCATCACAAAAATTGAAGAGTGAATAAGTTTTATTGGAAAAAAAAAAAATCACATGTAAAATAGTTGGATATCATATCATATAGGTAAAATTAAATATAGGAAAGAAGATGAATGAAAATGCAAAATTTTTAAAATAAAAATATTTGTTTTTCTTTAAAATGATGTTATTATTTTAATATACGTAAGATTTAATTATATTATATAGCAATGTATAGTTATCTATGGATGTGATCCCCAAATCTTTTGCTTACAATTTACAACAATCAATTACTGAAACTAACTCATCAAGCTTATCCCCAAATAATGCATGCTTATTGCAATTGTATTTATTTTTCCCTTCGAAATCAAGTCTTTTATGAAATAAACTTCTCAAAAGTAATTCATGTTTATAGAATGATCAATGAATACAATTTCTAAGTAATCAATATGTATATTATTTTATTATTTTAATTAATAAGAGAGTGAACATTTTCATATATGTTGTTGAATATGGAATTTTGTAAAGTGGAAAGTTTACAAGATTGATATGTAATTTAAATTAGGTATGTGTAAGTATATATTTTATATATATTAATTAAAATTTTTCAAACATAAAATTATTTATATATATATATATATATTTTTGTTATGTCATGTTAACATGTTATTATGTTTTGCTTGCAATTATCTTCTATAGGCCCTAAATTTAAGGAAATAGATTTTATAATTTTAAACAATTTACTAAGAAATTATTATATCATAATTATGTTTTTAATATATAAAAGACCTTAACAATTGTGAATAACAATTTTAATTGTGATTCAAGCTAACCCTATTTCCACACTTCTTAGAGGGTATGAATATTAATCCTAATCATGTATGCATATAATCTAATCAGTATTTGCATTCATTCAATAAATATAACACAATACAATCACTCAAAATAATATAAATACATTTTTATCATTTAAATTTTTTTATAAGCCGTATTCTCATTCAACTATGAGGTAGGGAGAAAGAGTTAAGTAAAGTGAGTAATAATTATTATTATCCTAAAATTCAATTAGGACTTAATGTAGCCTTTAGAATGTAGATTATTAGGTAGCAAGAGGTGCACTTTGCAAGACCTATTAGATTAAAGTTCTCTCTGTTAGATATCTTTTTGCAACTTCAATGTTGCTACTTTTTCTTTTAACAAACTATAACCAAGAGAATTCGCTTTTGATGGGTATGAGTTAAGTATATAATCTATGATTACATTGTAGATCCCAAAAACTTCCTTTACAAGTTAATGTTACAATGTAAATGAGCTTTCGTCTCAATTTCATTGATGGAATATATTGATTGTAAAATGAATTATGGATGTGCTACTGTGCTATCTATCATCTCTTTTCTCATTATATCAATAAGTATTTATATCTTAGAATTTGGGGTAGACTACTATCTATCCATTTTCTAGATTGAAGGATGATATGACAATTGTACTTTCCAAATTGATTTTATGGGCATTGTTCAAAATTATATATTAAAAAAAGAAATAAAAAAGGAAAAAGAAAACTGGCAGCTAATGCATGGATAGTAGGTAGTGAAAAACAACCCATTTAACTAAATAGGTAGTTGAGGCATAAACAACAATATCTAATTACAACTAAAATGAAGAACAAATAACCCATAACTTATTCATGACACTTAACTTGTGACCTATTAAATAACTATAATAATATTATATTTTATTTCATTTATTATGATTCTTAAATACATAAAAACCTCATCTATAAGTTTTTAGGTTTCTACCAACCATATTCAATTCTTGAAGTTTGAAAAACAATTAACCTATAAACATAAATAAATATATCCCATTTGAACTAGGCATTTAGTTATTACGTATGGCATATCTGCATTTAAACTTTATTTGTTGAATTTAGAAATTTAAATTACTAAATATCGACATAAAAACTGAAAGTATATCATGCTTTTATCAAACTCAAATATGAAGAAAATGTCAAAACTAACTGATGCATTCGTTTGTTTGGGCGCAACTCTTTTGGCTTGACAGAATGTCAAAGTATTGACCACTGCAATTCAATGTTTGCAACTCAATTAATTTGCCACGACATTGTGGCTGTGGGTAAGTATTGGCTATCCTTGAAAGTATTGTCGTTGTGTTTGAATGTCGCGTTTATGTATTACTATCAAAACACACTTGTAGCGATTCAAAACAGTTCATGTTCTTTGCACGAGCTATCGCAAAGTTGACAACCAACACAAATTTGATCATAATAATAGCTATGCAAAGTAAATGTGTCTTACAATAAATAAATAAATAATGCAAATTCATTTTCATTTTAAATCTTTCCTACCACAAACCAGTAATATCTTTGTCTTTCTTTTAATGTATCAATAATTAATTACAGTTAACATATGCCGTTGTTTTCGTTTCGTTGGGGTGTCCGAGACTCCGAAAGTCGAGTCTGTATCCACGTAAAAACTCAAACTATATAACGTGATGGTCAAAGTCAAATTGGATCAAATTGTTAAAGTCAAGCGCAACATTTGTTCAGCGTTGCCATTCATATATGGTGATATCATATATGGTGATACTAGGGCTTCCGTCGGGTCAGGGCTAGAACGCATTACCGTCGTGAGTGAATGTCAATGCACGGCTTTTGTGTTTTAATGTTTGTAAGTCAATCACTTTACTACGACATTGTTGCTGTGGGAGATTGTCAATATTTGAAAGCATGGGAGAATACGAAGTTGATGTATTTATATTAAAATACTTGGATCGATTCAAAGCAGTTCATGACCTTCTAACGAAACGAGGGAGAGCAAATTTCACAACGCACAACATCAGGCTCAAACAATCAAATATATTAATGAAGGAACACAAGAGGCTGAGTAAACGATAAATTTAAGGAATCAGTCAAGTCTCACGAAACTTGGGAATAAAGTTTAGAGTGTCTTGCGCGGTTTGATATCTCAGCAGCTACTGGCCTGGTCAACTATTCAACCTGAATATGCTTACCTACCTCCTTCTGCCCTTGTCATTGTGTATATAAATGCATCGCCTCCTGGTTTCGTTCAACTTCAACTGATATCGTAGGGGATTACTTCTCATCGATAAAAGTCAGTTTGAAAATAATTATTTTTGTTCGTTTCTTGTATTCCTGGTGCCATTTCGAGCTTTCTTGGTCTGTCTGTAGTAGCAGATTAAGATACAAGAATTTTCATTCCATTCCATTTCATTGATTGATTGACGTGAGAGGCAATTGCACTAACGTTATCGTCGAAGAGGGACCATGAAGACAGGCAGCTTGTTTTTCTTCTTCTTCTTAATTTTAGTAGCAGCAATAGTATCGAATGAAGGTGCAGTGGATGCAGGTAGAATCATGAAAAAGGGAAATATTGTAACAGCCCAAGCTGATACAATTCCATGCGATCATTACAATATCGGCCTTAATGGAGTTTACGAGGTGGCAGATATATTGAAGAATAAACTGCCATCTGGTCCAAGTCCAGGAGTAGGTCACAATTACATCAATTCCGTGGGTTCTGCAAATATGAAGACTAGCAATACCTTGAAGACGAACAAACTTCCATCTGGGCCAAGCGGAGGAGTCGGCCACAATAATATCAATGGCGATGGGAAGGCATCAGCAGAGAGATTAATTACTAGAACGCCGTTGAACAAACGTCCATCAGGTCCGAGTGGGGGAGTAGGGCACAGCCTTAACGATTGATGGCCACGAGTAAAATAAAGCCCTGACAACTCAACTCAAACGGTGATAATAAGCTTTCTTATTTTGAATGATTCTGTTTCTATGTTGTTCTTCAAATTTAAATAAGAAATAGAATTGATGTCTAAGTATTTATACGATTTGGGTACTTCATGGATGCTTTTTATTAATCTAATTATCATAATTTTAGTTTTATAGACATTAATTGTATTTTTATAATTTATGTATAAGTGTGTGAGAATATTGTGTTATTGGTAAATAATTTAATTGTGTTCATAACAGGAAGAATATTTTTTCAGTAGAAAAAATGTATACTATTGATATTTAATGATGAATCAAATAGTACATGATGAGAGTCTTATCTAGATTAATCAAAGATTTACATAAAAAATAAAAACTTGTCCAGAAAGAGCAGAAAATTGTCCAACATATAAAAGTCAGAAAACATCGAGACAAACTATATCTCATAGATATTTACAGAGCAATCGGCAACTGTGCAACCCTTCTGAAATTTTTCCCACAAAAATGAAACCTTCATAAACAACCAAAAACAATTTAAATAAAATATCAACCTCGAGTTATGCTGACTGACGATCAACTAACTAAAGCGCAAATTTTTTTAGTTTTATAATATTAGTATTGTCACCATAAAATTTTAATTTTAAATTTGAATCTATAAAGTACATAAAATTTACATACAAAGTTTGCCTAACGCTAACCAAAAAACCAAAACAAAAAACTGATTATATAACATGGACAATACATTACTTGAATTAAAAGTTCCCTACTCCATTGCACCATCATTACTCTAATAATCCTATCAATTGAATATTCAATATTCACATGGTTATGTAACATACCTTACATTTTATTTGAAATTTAGTATTATATTTGAAAGTTAGCATTACATTATTTCTATTGATATTCAAATCCGTCTCACTTTACATTTATTTGAAAGTTAGCATTGTATTATTTTTTATTGATATTCAAAGGGGTCCCTTGTATTGTTTTTCCTACCATGTAAGTTGTATGTAACTTTAGTTGTGGTGGGTAGGTTGTGTTCTTCTTGCTATGTAAGTTGTATGTAACTTTAATTGTGGTGGGTAGGCTTTTTTGGCTTCAAATCCTTGGCATCTTAAAAGTTTTATAGAGCAATTAAATATTTAAGTATATGTTGAAAATATTTATTTTAGAAAAAAAAACTAAATTCACAACCTATCATTTATATTCTAAAATTTACAACAATACAATGTTATTGAAAAGTGTTCAAATGCATTATCAATATGACAAACTATTTTTCTCATTTGAATTTATGCTCAAACTGAGAATATAATTGTCACAAAAGAGTAATACACAATTTTAAATATAAAGCATATTATTTCAATAGAAAGATGTAACATAATCAATAATCAATTGAAATAATAAAAATAAATAAGGACTTTGACTTGGAAGAAAATTTTCCCAGTAGATTGGGAAGAAGAAATTGAAGACCAAGACAA
The DNA here is from genome assembly GCA_027924585.1 of Larix kaempferi. NCBI lineage: Eukaryota > Viridiplantae > Streptophyta > Pinopsida > Pinales > Pinaceae > Larix > Larix kaempferi. The sequence goes on from BSBM01000435.1 coordinate 2,853,128, forward strand.
TATGCATACAATTTACATGACCAAATTGATTAACAAATAATGATAATCATGACATAACTTTTTTAATAAGTTTCTTTATTTACAAAGATCAAACTTTACGCTTTTTTTTACCAATGAGAGACTTGTGTAGGTCCTAATTTGGTGTCATATTGTGACAAATATGAAACTCATAAACCACCAAATATAACTTGAAAAATGAACTCCATACTCGAGGAAAGACAAAGAAGATATATATGCATATGAACAATATGAAATTTTTTTATTATAATTACAAGCTAGCAAATCTTCTCATATTGTAGAAAAAACAATTAGCAAAACTCCTTATTTGATATTTTTTACTAATCAATTAACTTTAGTTCTACTAGTATAGATCCATATTAATTCCAATCATCTACCAAATATAGAGAAAAATTAAATTTCTTAAAACACAAACATTTTATTAAATTTTCCATTTTAAAAAATGTTTACATCTCAATTGTTTTAAGATGTGAAACAAAAACCTTACTCTTAGTCTCTTTTGTTACAAGTGGATATATCATTGTGCTCATTCTCTCATACAACCAAGGTGCATTCAAACATATATGTCCATAAAATATAGGTTGATGTTAACAATGGATCTAATAAATCGCGAGAGGGATCACAAGAGGAAAGGGAAGGCGTGGGGAGACTATTATATAATAAAAATTTATTCTTTGAATGGTGAGGCAAATTACAATAATTCAGCGTAACCGAAACACTAATTATGGAACAAGATATACAATATGCACAAATTGTGTTTAAGTTTTCACCATAACTAAAACACAAATTTAAGAATATAAGAATAAGATATACAATATCCATAAAATTTGTTAATATTAAGCAAAGTGTTAAAACGCAAAGTTATGAAACTAGATATACAATATGCATAAAATGTGTTTAACATTAAACAAAGTGTTCGCATGACTAAAAAGGTTGAAGATATTAATTTTGCATAAAAAGTTATTTTAAGTTAGTTATAAATTTGTTTTAAGGAATAAAAATTAGTGAATTTGGATGATATAATTTTTAAAGTGAATCGTGTCTTTATTATTGGTAATAAATCAGCATAAATCCAAATCCTAGGTTCTATCAAGCAGATCAAATCTCCGTTATATTTACTTTTTACTTTGTATTATTTTTTTTGTTTATGGCCGACATAATATTTATTACTTTTTATTTTGTATTATTCTTTTTTGTTTACTTTGTATTATTTTGTTACTAGACAAACACTCGACAAACTCAACAAACACTCCACAAATGTTACAAGATCTCCCTCATATTTACATTTTACTTTGTATTATTATTAATGGTTTATGGCCAACACAATATTTATTACTTTTTACTTTGTATTATTCTTTTTGGTTTAGTTTGTATTATTTTGTTACTCAACAAACACTCCACAAACTCAACAAACACTCCACAAATTCAACAAACACTCTACAAACTCGACAAACACTCGACTAACAAGACAAACACTCGACTAACAAGATCTCCCTCATAGTGGGTTGTAGAACGCCTCTCGGTGCAATAAAGATATAAATAAATGTAAACTATATATTAAATCATTCAAATCTATGTTAATCACATTTAAATTCGATATTTAAAACATATGTAACTATTTAATGTCCTTGATTATATGGAGTAAATAAATTTAAACTTTGATATATTATTAAAATTTCTTAAATAAATTTATACTTTGCTATATTATTAAAGTTTGATAAATAAATTTATACTTTGATATATTATTAAAGTTCCAAAATAGGGAGGGTGTCCCATGGGAAGGGAAATGAGAAGAAGAAAAGAGAACATTTTTCAATAAAGGATTACAAAAATTTCCACTATGGTTCACTTTTATATGTATAGAAAATTCATACAATAGCCATGATACCTCCACTCCACCCATACTTGCAAGTAAGTGGAAACCATAATATTGTATTATGTAATCTAGCCTTAAAGGGTAACTTGGGTAGGAAGGTGTGGGTGTGAACGCTGTGGGGGTGACAATTATGATGGATGTAAATAACTAAATCAATCATGAGGATTTGGTCATTCCAGGAATACCGAGGCAAAAATGATTCATGTTAAGTAGGGCTTCACAACTCTAAAGGGCTGGTGCAAGGTAATGATTCCCATTTATGACGTGTTAGTTGCAATAGACTTCCTGAAAAATAGAAATACAACTACTAAAATGAATTTTTAGAGGTACCTACACAACTTTCTAGAATATGGTGTAAAATATTTTTATTCTCCCTCCTTCTAGCTATATTTACCTTTCTCAATATAATCACACACCCCCTCCCTCTTTATAATCCCACCCCTCTCTCTTTCTTTCAACCCCCCATCTATCCCTATACCTTAAAGCATAATCTTCCCATCTCTCCCTATACCATAAATACTAAGCGCCCCATCTCTCTCTGACCATAAACCCTAACACATCCTTTATCTATTTCTCTAACCCTCCCTCTCTCCTCTTCCCCCCCCCCCCTCTCTCTCTCTTTCTCTCTCTCAATATATATATATATATATATATCCCTGCCCCCTACCCTTAACTACCCACTCACTTACTCTCTTTTGATCCCTCACTTAGTCGTACCACCAACCACCATCACCTCTCTCTCTGTGTGTGTGTGTGTGTGTGTGTGTGTGTGTATATATATATATATCCTCCAAACCCCTACTCTTCACCCTCATACCCCTTACCCCCCTCTATCTCTCTCTCTCTAACCTACCAGTAACTAGCTCTCCATCCCTCTCACTCTCTATATATTCCTCTTCCACTACTCCCCCCTACCGTTAACTAGCCACTCCCTCTCTTTCTATACTTCTCTCACCTACTCCTACCACTAACCACCACCTCCCTCTCTCTCTCTCTCTCTCTCTCTCTCTCTTTATCTGTATATATATATATATATATATATATATATATATATATATATATATATGCCTGTAACCCCCAATCTCCCCCCCCTCTATTTAAATCCCTAAACCCCAATATCTCTCCCTCTCTATAAACCCCTAATATCTCTCCCTCTCTATAAACCCCTAAACCCCTAAACCCCAATCTCTCTCTCTCTAAACCCCTAACCCCCATTCTGTCTCTCTCTCTAACCCTCTAAACCCTACTCTCTCTTTAAATCTATAACTCCTAATTAATCTCTCTAAACCCCAATCTCCCTCTCTCTCTAAACCTAAAACTCATAATTTCTCTCTCTAAACCACTGACCACCTCCCCATCCCTCTCTCTATATATATATATGCCTCTCCCCCTTACCAACCCCTACCCTTAGCCACCCAACCTCTCTCTCTCTCTCTATATATATATATATTCGGGGCATCGAAAACTTCATGGTAGATATTTTTCATATTTTGCATCTTTTCCTTCAAGACTTCACACTCTTTCACGTCTGATACTCTCCCTCTCTCTCTCTCAACCCCTAAGCCACAATCTCTCTCTCTCTCTCTCTAAAACCCTTACCCCCAATCTCTCTCTATTTATATCTCTCTCTCTCTTTCTAAACCCTTAACCCCCAATCTCTCTCTCTCTCTCTAACCCCCTAACCCCTAATCTCTCTCTTTATCTCTCTCTCCAAACCTCTAACCCCCAATCTTTCTCTCTCTCTCTCTTTCTCCCTCTCTCTCTCTCTATCTCTCTCTCTCTATTTCACCAACCCCCAATCTCTCTCTAAACACCTAACCCTCTCTCTCTATCTTTCTCTATCTCCATAACCCACAATATCCCTCTCTCTCTCTAGACCCCTAACCTCCAATCTCTCTCTCTCTAAACCCCTAACCTCCAATATGTCTATTTATCTCTCTCTCTAAACCCCTAACCTCCAATATGTCTATTATCTCTCTCTCTAAATCCGTAACCCCTAATATATCTCTCTCTATATCTAAAACCATAACCCCTAATCTCTCTCTCTCTCTCTCTCTCTCTAAATCCCTAACCCCCAATATCTCTCTTCCTCTCTCTCTCTCTCTCTAAACCCATAACCCTCTCTCTCTCTCTCTCCCCCTAATCCACAACCTCCTTCTCTCTCTCTAAACCCCTAACCCCCAATGTCTCTCTCTCTCTCTAAACTCATAACCCTCTCTCTTTCTCTAAACTCCTTAAAGATTTCACAATAATTCATGTATGGTACTCTCTCTCTTTCTCTAAACTCCTTAAAGATTTCACAATAATTCATGTATGGTACTCTCTCTCTTTCTCTCTGTCTCTCTCTCTCTCTCTTTGGGGCATCCAAAATTTAATAGTAGATATTAGTCAGCTTCTACATCTTTTGCTTCAAGACTTCACACTCTTTCACATTTGATACTATCTCTCTCTCTGAATCTAAAACCGTAACCCAAATATCTCTCTCTCACAACCCCTAACCCATAGTCTCTCTCTCTCTCTCTCTCACACACACACACACACAACCCCTAACACCCAATCTCTCTCTCTAAATAACTCCTAATTTATCTCTCTTAACCACTGACCACCTCCCCATCCCTCTCCCTCTGTATTTATATGTCTCCCCCTACTCCACCTACTCCCCCTACCCTTAGCCACCCACTCACACTCTCTTTCTATATATATAATTTTATAGATATTTTTAGTTATTTTAAATTCCAATATACTATATACTTCACACTATATTTAGGATCACCCCATAATGGCTACTTACATATCTTTTCTCTTAAGTTTGAGGTAGATTCTTGTTATATATCAATAACATATATATTTTATTAAATGTCGTAAAATGTATTTGTAAATTTTAATTAAAATGCATTAAAATTCCTATTTATATAAAAGCTGGTAAAACAAAGGATCAAAATATAAATGTTCTTTATGGAGTGATATATGGCTATAAATAAGTTTATATATCTCTATTACATAACAAAAAGATGCATAATTAAAATCAAATGATCAATATACAAGTTCTACTTACTCCCATTCTTACCTATCATAACCCCAAAGTACATAGTGGTAAAATCTAAAATATTACACCTTATTTATCTTTAAAAAATTAATTATTTCTTCTAGATACAAAATCCAATCCCATGATAGTTAACCTAATTAACAGTGTTGTATAAAAATTCGATGATTTGGATTTACGATTTTAACCAATGTTTTTTTTTGATGTGAAACACCTAGGAATACCACGTAGTTAACAACACGGTCCCCCAGAAACATCCCATTTCAACCACAACTTGATCCTAATTGACATGACAATACCCCTCAAACCACATCTTTTCACTGACAATACCCCTCAAACCACACCTCTTCACTAAGAGGAACTTCACAAAGTCTAAGCGAACAATCATAGAAAATGCAATAATCCAAGTTACATCTTTCAAATTTCTATGATTTTACTCATTTAAGGGCGTAAACATATTGTGCTCCGCTAAACTATATTATAGGTTAATTCAATGTTAATAAATATTTTAATTATTAAGTTTATTTTTATAAATTTGTGTTGAGTTTGATGATGATCTTTACATCACAAAAATTTCATACACCAATTCATACTTTAGTTATGATCATTCAATGGTTAATAAGATCATAGTTTAAAAATTAAATTATTATTATAAATATCACATCAACCACATAAAAAATTTAAAACACTAACACAATATAGAATTAATTTGATTTCAATTCAATCCAATATAACATGGTATAAATATCCCAAAAATAAAGTGTGTTTGGGATAGGTTAAATGCAAATGGTATGTTTTAACACAATTATGGTTTAACAAATTGATTTAAAAGAAGCAAAATTTACATAATATATCAAATTAGGATAAAATTTTAAGTTTCATTATCTTATTCATTGTAGGAAACTTGGGGTTCGATGGCTAAGTAGTTTTGTGCCAAAAGTTTTTTTTTTTCCTACTACAATTTTGTGGCAAGAGTATCATTTTTCTATAGCTTATGTCTTATAGCAATAACTATTATTTCTATTAGCAATTGCGGGGACATTTCCACATCATGGCTCTTGTATAATTATTATATGACGTAACTAGTATTAACAAATGAAGAAAAAGAAGAATATAAACAAAACAAATGTAACAATAGAGGGAAAGTCGAAAAAAGTGAAAAATGAATGAGCAGTAAATTAGAAAATAGATTGAGAGGGGGAAAAAAAAATAGGGCCTCGAATAGATCTGATCTCCACAAATTGCTGAGAGAAAGTGTCATTCAGATGCCTTTGGCACTCAATACTTATGGCGGTGTGATTTTAATTTTCTCTGTTTTGTGTAGCAATGCATCATACATAGTGATCGATTATGTCGAGCGATCTCCTGAGTTAAATTGTCTCTATTTTTTTCTAGGTTTTACTTTGTATTTTGGCTATTCAGATTCATTATGTGATTACTTTTGAATTGAAAGTAGGGGGAAACAATTTTTAGAAGCTTGTACCTGATTTCCGTTCCACTCTGAATTTTATGTTTTCTAGTGAATATTCATCACATTATCTCTCCATCATTCGACTTTGATCCCTTGTAAAAACCCTAAAGCATTTGTTGACTTCTTTTGGGGAAACTAAAAAAAAGGTCAAGTGAGAATGGCACAACGTCAAGTGCTACCCCAAAACTTTTCTATTTCACACCAACAATAGGTAGTTGGTAATGGGAGCAACAATCCAACCAACCAGTTCGTATCGAAATCTTTGTATGTGGGGGATCTGGATCCCAATGTTACCGATGGCCATATTTTTGAGCTCTTGCAGCAAATTGGCCCCGCGATCTCTATTCACATATGCAAAGATATCAGATCCAAAAGTTCTCTGGGATATGCATTTGTCAATTATATATATGAGATAATTCATGTTTATAGAATGATCAATGAATACAATTTCTAAGTAATCCATATGTATATTATTTTATTATTTTAATTTAATAAGAGAGTGAACATTTTAATATATGTTGTTGAATATGGAATTTTGTAAAGTGGAAAGTTTACCAGCATTCCTTTGGATTTATATGTAATTCATGTTAGGTATTTGTAAGTATATATTATTTATATATTAATTAATATTATATATATATATATATATATATTATTAGTTTTATTTATTTAGAGAAAACATAAAATTATATGTATATTTTTTAATTTGTTATGTCATGTTAACATGTTATTATGTTTTGTTTGCAATTATCCTCTAAAAGCCTTAAACTTAAAAAAATAGAATTTAAAATTTTAAACAACTTATTAAGAAATTATTATATCATACTCATGTATTTAATACATGAAAGACCTTAACAATTGTGAATAACAATTTTAATTGTGATTCAAGCTAACCCTATTTCCACATTTCTTCCAGGGTATGGATATTAATCCTAATTATGTATGTATATAATTTAATCATTATTTGCATTCATTCAATAAATATAACACAATACAATCACTCAAAATAATATAAATACATTTTTATCATTTAGATTTTCTTATGGGCCATATTCCCATTCAACCATGAGATAAGGAGAAATAGTTAAGTAAAGTGAGTAATAATTATCATTATCCCAAAAGTCAATTAGGACTCAATGTAGCCTTCTGAATGTAGATGATTAGGTAACAAGAGGTGCACTTTGCAAGACCTATTAGATTAAAGTTCTCTCTGTTAGATATCTTTTTGCAACTTCAATGTTCTTACTTTTTCTTTTATCAAACTATGATCAAGAGCATTTGCTCTTGATGGGTATGAGTTAAGTACATAATCTACGATTATATTGTAGATACCAAAAACTTCCTTTACGAGCTAATGTTACTATGCAAATGATGTTACTATGCAAATTAGCTTTAGTCTCAATTCTATTGATGGAATACATTCATTATAAAATGAATTATGGATGCGCTACCATTCTATCTACCATGTCTTTTCTCATTACATTAATAGGTGTTTATATCTTAGAATTTGGGGTGGACTTGAAGGATGGAGGCAGAAAATAAAACAAAGATAATGTGGAATGAGCTATGGCTCTTCAATCTTTATTCATAAACGGAGATCAAATGATGTATTACAAACAATAATATAATGTGTATTTAAACACTTATGGAAAAACCCTAAAAGGTCTAACCTAGCTTTTGCATGCATGCAAAGCATGCTGTTGCATTTATTAACTGAGCGTCTAAATAGGAACTGAATGTAAAAGCTAAGTTAAATGAAGTAATTACTATTTCTAACACTCCCTCTTAATTACTACTGCTGACTACTGCAGCTTTTACAATGCCTAAATTATTTCTATGAGTTTCAAAAATATCTTTTGCCAATGGCTTTGTGAATATGTCAGCCAATTGGTCAATCGATTTACAATGCTCAACACGAACTTCACCATTGTTCACAAGTTCTCTTATAAAGTGATATTTGGTATCAATGTGCTTGCTTTTTTGGTGAAAAACATGGTTCTTGGATAGAGCGATTGCTGAATTGTTGTCACAATAAACTGTGGTTGGTCCTTCTTGTTTCTGTTGAAGACCTTCTAAAACTCTACGTAAACATACTGCTTGACATGCTGCTGATGTCACTGCTACATACTCTACTTCTGTCGATGAAAGTGTCACAATGGGATGCTTCTTGGATGCCCATGAAATCACCCCTAATCCAAGATGAAAAACATGACCGGAAGTGCTTTTCCTATCATCCAAACTTCCAGTGACACCTATCAAAACATCATACTCAGTGCTTGAGTATAAAATTCCATAGCTTGAAGTCCCTGCAACATATTGTAAGATCCTTTTTTCAACTTTCCAATGCGAGTCTTTGGGAGACTCCATGAACCTCGAAATCAAGCTGACAATAAACATAATATCAGGCCTCGTAGCTGTGAGATACATGAGACTTCCTACAAGTCTCTTATACACTATTAGATCTACATTGGGATTGCCATCTTCTTTACTCAACTTGGTACCTGTTGCTACTGGTGTAGGTGTTGTTTCGCAATTAAGCATTCTGAATCCCTTAAGAACTTCACTAGCATATTTATTTTGAGAGATAAATATACCTTTTTCTGACTGTTCTACTTCTAGGAAAAGAAAGAACCTCATCAATCCAAGGTATGTCATCTCGAACTCTTTCTTCATAGCTACCTTGAACTCATCTACTGAGAGGTCACCTATAAAAATCATATCGTCAACATACAAACAAACTATTAAAACCTGTCCTTGTTGATTTACCTTTGTGTAAAGTGTTGGTTCGCTGCTGCTTCTACTAAAACCATTTTTTATCAGATAAGAATCCATTCTGCTGTACCAAGCTCTTGGAGCTTGCTTGAGCCCATATAGAGATTTCTTCAACTTGTAAACTTTATCTTCATGTTCTTTTATTTCATACCCATGTGGCTGCTCCACATAAATTTCTTCTTCAAGAATTCCATTCAAGAATGCTGACTTGACATCCATCTGATACACTTTCCATTTTTTTGTGCTGCAATTGCTAGGACTGCTCTTACTATGTCCAATCTTGCCACTGGTGCAAAAGTTTCTCCAAAATCAATTCCTAGTTGTTGCAAGAAACCTTTTGCTACTAACCTTGCCTTGTACCTATCAATCTCACCTTTTTCATTGAGTTTGGTTTTATAAACCCACTTCACACCAATGGGTTTCTTATTCTTTGATAGGTCAACTAGATCCCATGTATCATTTCTCTCAATGGAATCTATCTCTTCGTCCATAGCATTTATCCAATGCTCTTCTTTTACAGCCTCTTCATAAAACACAAGTTCACTAGCAATAAAAACATAATTGGTATTTGCATCCAATTCATCATAAATATCTGTCAATCTTCTAGTCTTTTTATTACTGTGATCAGATTCATTCCTTGATTGCAGACTTGATGCTTCACCTCGAACTGAGTTTCTAGGTGTTCTTTCTGGAGTATTTGCTACTGATGAAGATGCTACTAGATCTTGTTATTCAATCAGCTCCTCATCTTCTCCATCTGCTGGTTGGGGTTTTGCAGCTCCCATACCCTTGTCTAGCTCCCATACCCTTGTCTATGGTTCCATTCCATGACTCTTCCTCCTTGAACAAAACATCTCTGCTAAGAATAACCTTTTTGGTAATAGGTTTATATATCTTGTAGGCTTTAGTTTGTTCACCGTATCCAAGAAATATACATTTCTCACTCCTCTCATCTAGATTTTTTCTTAGTTGTTTAGGAACATGAGCATAAGCAACACAACCAAATACTCTGAAATGAGAAACATTACAAGTCATACCTAACCATGCTTTCTCTGGTACTCTGTTCCTCACAATTTTGGTGGGAGATTTGTTCATCACATGAAAAGCACAATCCACTGCGTCTCCCCAAAATTCATGGGACAAATTTCTTCCTTTTAGCATGTTCCTTGCCATATTCATGATGGTTCTATTCTTGCATTATGCAATACCATTCTGCTGAGGTGTATATATTGTAGTGAATTGGCTCTTGATTCCATGATGTTTACAGTAATCATGAAATTCCTTTAATTCATACTCTCCCCCTCCATTAGATCTCAATACTTTGAGTTGATAACCACTGTGTTTTTCAACCAGATCCCTAAATTCCTTGAACTTGCGAAAAGTTTTAGGCTTCTAACAAAGGAAATACACCCAACTTTTTCTACTGAAATCATCAATAAATGTAAGAAAATAATAGCTCCTACCAATCGATTGAGTTTGCATTGGTCCAACCAGATCAGTATGAATAAGTTCTAAAGGTGCATGTGCCCTTCAAGACATACATTTAGGAAAGCTATTCCTGTGTTGCTTTGTAATGATGCAACACTCAGAACTGCTTTCTGGCTCCTTCCTAGAGGGTAATCCTTTTACCATCTCTTTTTGCTGCAAAAACTTGAGACCACCAAAGTGAAGATGTCCATATCTAAAATGCCATAACCAATAATCATCCATGCAAGTGGCTTTTTGAGCAAACGAGGTTACCTTGCTGCTGCAATTCATGACTAGTGGATACATCCTGTTCCTAGTCACTTGTATTTTGATGATCAACTGTTGATTTGGGGGTTTGTCATAAATTTCAGAATCTGATCCATCAAAGACAAGTGTGTATTTCTTTTTAGTGAGTTGCCCAATGCTAAGCAGATTATGCTTCAATCCTGGAGCATAATAGACATCTGAGATTGTATTTTGTTGGCCTTGTTTGGTCAGAATGTTGACCACTCCTTTGCCAAGAACTGGAACTACCTCATCTGTGCCAACTTTGACCTCTGTCCTCACTGATTCATCTAGGTCTGTAATTAGACCTTTGTCACCTGTCATATGGTTACTGTAGTCACTATCTAAAAGCCAAAGTCCCTTTGGGCTTTCGTGTGCAGCATGACATGTAAGGAATAACATATCATATTTATCCTTAGAGGTATTAGTCACATTAGCATTATGATTTTCTTCATCAGACTTTTTCTTTTTACATTCATGAGCATAATGCCCAAATTTATTGCAATAATAACACTTAATATTATATTTATCTGACCTTTTTTTGTCGCAGTTTCCGCCTTCATGGTTATTATGGTGATCTTGATCTTCATTGCCATTACTTCGGCCACTTCTGCCTCTTCCTCTTGATCCTCCTCTACCTCTGCCTCTTCCTCTGCCTCTTCCTCTGCCTCTTGAGAATGAGACATGTGCTTTGAAAGCATTCTCTAGAGAGGATTCTTCATTCCTCTTGAGTCTAGATTCTAATGAAAGTAAAGATCCGATCAACTCGTCTATAGAGGGAGTACTCAAATCCTTTGCTTATTCAATCACTGAAACTTTCGACTCAAATTTGTGGGGTAGGGATCTTAGAACCCTTTCAATGACCCTTTGATCTTCCATCTTTTCACCATAGATATTAAGCTGATTAACAATACCCATGACTTTGGTCATGAACGAATCTAATGATTCTGATTCTTTCAACTTCAGATCTTCAAAATCTCTTCTCAGATTTTGGAGTGTAGCTGTCTGTACCTTACCAGCACCCTGATAATTGGTCGCCAAGGTATTCCATGGTGCTTTGGCATGAAATGACGTTGATATATTTGGAAATACGCTGTTATCCAAAGCGTTCATTATGAGATTCAGTGCCTTTGCGTCCTTCTTCCTGTGTGCTTGCAGGACATCCTTTTCTATGTTTGAAAGGGCTTGAAAAGCTGTATCATCTATAGGTTCGGAATAGCCATACACGACATATTCCCATGCATATTCTGACCTGAGATAAACCGCCATCCTCGTGGCCCAGACATCGTAGTCCTTTTTCTTTGTAAGAGGAGAAATCTGAGATTGATTGCTGCTAGAAGCCATAGACGTTGCGGTGTCCTTCACTGGCTTTTTCAAAATAACCTCCTTCCTCTTTTTTCAAAATAATGTCTCCCTCTTAAAAGAAAACAACTTTGTGAAAGTAAAAACAAATTTCACTCTCATAAAATAATGAAGAAAAATCTTTAAAAAAAAAATATCTTTCTAAAAAAAAATATCTTTCTAAAAAAAAATCTTCTTCTGCCCTAATTGTCGCGCGTCTTCACTAGCACTTTTGATGCAACATGTGATGCAAAAGTGACACATTTCCATGTGTCTATTGAAATGTGTGATGCAAATAATGATGTAGGATAATGCTGATGACACACATGAGGATGCAAAGTAGAATTGTTATGCAAAATGTAACCCAAATATGATGCATTTTCATGTTGCATAATATTTGTGTTGTTGTAATATACCGAACTTTGGACTAACTATTTTTGTTGTTATATTGGGCCACGGCTCATCACCTATGTTTTATTTTGAGTATTGGGCATAAGCCCTAGCACCTATGATTTACTGTTTTATATATTGACATATCGGGCATGGACCCTGACTGACTTCTTTATTTGAGTGTATACTGCGCGAGAAGGCCCCAATGTTTTAATGATGTTCTCCAACTTTGATATGGGTACAAACCGTAATATACTGAGATGACCTTCTGTTACTTACTGTGCAGAGCTATGATTTTATATGATTTTACCTATGGGTGTGTTGAGCGTGGACTCAGAAACACACATATAACCTATGTATTGGGCATAAGCCCCGATGTACCTAGAAGAATGTTTATGTACTGGGACTAAGCCCTGAGGTACATTGAGTGTTGGGCCTAAGCCCTGGAGCACTCCAAGCTTGATAAAACGAATACCGGATCCGAGGCAACTTAAATATTATAGATGTGCCTCAAAACCATATTCTAGCACTAGTGTTGAGCAGAGGCTCTGGAATTGCACTAGAGTAACGCCCATGTGAGAGTGTTGAGTTAAAAGGCTCTGAAGAGCACTCAGTGTTACTGGATCTCAAAGTGTTGAGTTGGAAAAGACTCTGAATAGCACTTTTACTTTCATCACATTTATTTAATTTGATTAAATGATTCATCTGTTATCTATCATAATATACTGCGGGAACTACCGTGTTAAATGAGGGAATCCGACATGTGAAGAGAGAGACTAGAGGTGCCTATCCTAGCTTACTGAAAGACCATCCAAAGAAGTGGACCTTACGCTTAAGTTGTTAAAACTAAGTATCAAGTAAAGATACAAGATTTAATATTATTATTAAAAATATTTAATAAATAATGATGTGATTAATTATTTATAAAAGACATTATTGCATATAGTTTATGCATAGTGGGCTGCCACATTATCTAATAGTATTAATAGAGTATTAATATTTAGTGAGCAACCACATTTATAAATAGTATTACTAATGTATTAATACTTAGGTTAGAAATATTATTAGTATAATTATTTTTATCATAATTATTATGAAGAGCTTAAATCAGAAATCACAGATAGACTAAACCATTGAAAAAGTCTTAGTGCAAAAGACTAGATATTTATTAAATAATATCTTTTAAAATGTTATGTATCTAATTTAGAGAAACTAATTATTCCAATAGTCATAATTCAAGACTCCCCTACTTAAAGAGGGAAGATACCAAGTTTTGGGGATCATCTATCTTTTTTTATTATCATTCTCTTATGGTAAATCAAAGAGAAGTCTTCTGCTCCAAGAATCTGAACCAACAGTAACCTTAGGTCCTCTATCTATTTTGCATGTTGGAATCCAGCTCGAGGGGATCCATACAGAACCAGGAATGGTTGTAGGATAATGGTTGGGAGGAACACGGTAGCCCCAAAGTTATCCAGCTAAGGAAAATCACCCTAACATGTTAGTTAATCACAACAGACTCTGCACTAATTATTGTTTGAGTGTGCATGTTTCTACAAGAAAGGATCGAGTGCCCAAGCAACTTGTTATGTGGTATTAATTGTTTCCATTTCCCAGTTTTAGTAGATGTAGGCATTTAAACTAGAATTAATTCTTTAGCAGTGTTCTCATTATAAACATTATCAACACTTAGATGTTTCACCCAGAAACCAGTGGAGGGTCTAGCAAGTCTAGCCATGCTAGCCTGTGCTAGACAACACCCCATCAACAAACTTAGATTTATTATTATATTTCTCAATAATAATGTCTTCAATCTAAATCGTTCTGCTAATTCGTAGTGCGGGGATTATTTATGTTTCTCTTTTAAATTCTTTTATGGTTATTCTCTTTGTGTTTAAGTAATGACAATAGAATCAAAACAGAGTATTAACAATAACGATTTCTCTTAGTTACTTTACACATCAAAACAGAGTATTAACATTAGTGATTTCTCTCAGTTACTTACACATAAAAACAGAGGATTAACAGTAACATTGATTATTAAATTTCTTCCTTTCCAACCATGGTATCATTCCATTCCACTATCTCTACGTTTTCATTTAAAATAGTTAAACATTAAATCGAAAGCAACAACAGACTTTTCTCATGAAACGAATCCCACTACCAACAAGTGCATTCCACATCTTTAAACTATAGTACTTTTAACCATTGAAACAAACGTCACGAGATCGAGTCTCATTAACTTTTCCAAGAAGAACCAGCTATAGTCCACGCAACCAAATAGCATATTGTTTTACACAAAAGCAGTTACACATCCAAACAAGCGTTTTGATTACCATTTAACAAAACACATACAGCCTGTATTTTCAACATAAAAAGAAAAGTCAGGGATCGAGTCCCTCTAGGTTCACATGTAAAAGCAACTACCAGAAAATGCACAATGAATCCCAATAAGCACGTAAGAAAACCAAACTAGGGTTTCTCCTTTCCCACCAGCACATCGTGACTGGGAGCAATTTCATAACTGAAAACTAAAAATCGATTCCGACAGATAGGGTAAACTATAGTCACATAAGGAATCCAAACTTATAAACCATTACTCCATGCAAAGAAAATGAAGAGACCAGTAAGGACATCTTTCGTTAATTCAAGTAGTAAGACTCATAGAACACACAAAGGCCAATACCTTCCTACTCTTCTTCTAAATGGTAGACAGAGTCAAACTCGGCTCTTAATAAACACAGGCATGGAAAAATCATGATTTTCTATGATAAAGTATTCAAACGACAACTTCAGATTAAAAGCAACCAACAAGCAAACCCAGAAATTGAACTACTCTTACCATAAGAACACATAGAAACTAGACAGTGTGCCAGTTGTTTATAGTTTCATACAGTAAGCCATTTCCTCCATTTCGTAGGTCCAAGGATTCTTGTATAAACAAAATACATAGACATATAAACCCCAGTCTTATATTGGGTAATTAGTATTACAACTTCCGCAAATATCAACAATGAGCCAAATGTCCAAAACCCTACACTATCCCTGGGTCCATTAAGAATAACCAGAAGATACATTTCACAATGGTCCAGCCAACAATGACCTCAAGGAACCCAAAACTATTGCAGTAAATCCAAACCAGGCTTACGAAGCTCCTCAAGCAAACACACCCACAGTACACTCCACAGAGGCAAGAGGAGAGTTTAAGGAATGGTGAAACTCTGAACTTACCATTGGTGACGAAATCAATGTCAAGTACTAGCCACATAGAAGAGAAATGCCAACCAATACTTGCTAAAACAAACAAACCATACAAAGTCAAAACCTTGGGTTTTATATCACAACGATCTAAATGAAATAGCAGGTAATGTAGCAAGATTTAGGGATGAGATACCTTTGTTTCTCAAGTGCCATCTCTGCACACAAGACCCATATGGTGTGTTGACCATGAGCCAAGCTCAGGTCAGTACACGAAACCCTCAAACGCATCCATAACAAAACGAGTGAATGAACCATGAAGTTGAACCTTCATTGGTATAGAAACCAAGGGAGAAACCCTCGTCAGAACTGGCAGCATTTGGCTATGTGCCATCGCAGAAGTGCAATCAATGCTACCACCAAACCCCAAATATTTCGATTTGGACTCAAAACTCTATAGTAGTAGAGTCACATTGGATCAACAAGTTTTATAAACACGCAAGTATTGCTAGACCATAAGCATTGCTTAGTACCAACAATACATTACTAAATCAACTATTATTATAAGTTCAACAAGTTTCACAAACAACCTCCAAAGCTTTTAAAGGTGTCTATCTTCGAACCATCGCATACTTTGGGTTTCAGAAATCATTAGAACCATGTAGTAAGCACCCTAGGTGAATTCCACATTAAGTACACTTGCATATAGATACAAATCGAATGCATGAGCGAAACTCACTAAATAAGTCAGCAGTCTCCATTTCTTACACCCTACCTCTCGGTAGCCCTGCTGGGGTACATTGCCCTTGAAAAGACCAGGCATCTCACCATGGGCCTCAACTGCCTCCAATAAGGGTCCATCCCACCTGAATTATCAATTAGACTTTAATGAACATTCATACAAACTCTAAAAATTGTAAGAAGGAGATTTGCATTTTTATCCTTTAAACATTGTACAATGGTGACAGATTTACACTTCTATTCATTACAATGCTTCCACAAAGCTATAGGATTCACAAAACCAGTAAGACCATGTTTCTTATAAAACCATGACTCATCAAAGTGTTGTCAAAGAACTATCGGTATAGTATTCTCTTAAGAGTGTTGAAGTTAATTTACAATTACCATTTCTTAACTAGTTATTACAGTAACGGATTTTTATTTTTATTTTAGGGACATTACAAGTAGTATCAGAGCTCAGTTATGAAAACTAAGTGACGTATTGGGCTCATTACAAACAGAACACCTGCTACCGATATCCAGTAAATAGAAACATACATTTAAATTTTATTTTTGTTTTATGTGAAAATAAACTAACATATTTTTCTACTCTTTATACTTTTATAACATTTTAGGTACAGACACTGTCTAAAAATGAATGCAGAATAGGGCAGCATCATACACGGAATTCTGGACTCACCACCCCGAGAGCAAGAGGTGGTGGTGGAACTAAACTCAGATTTGATGAAGTCTATGCAAAATCTGTAGGCAGAGTTCCAAAGTTTCCGAGATGAAAACATGGAGGAAAGAAGAGAGTAGCAAGCCATAAATGAAGCACTACTTCAGACTTTAACCAAGGAAAAACCTCACGGACAGCCCATAGTCTCAGTCAACACTTTTGAAAAGGAAAATAGTCACACAGAAAGGACTGCCAGCCCTAAGGGAGAAGATCAAGAAGAACACATACCGAAATCAATGGAAGAGGACTGTAAGAACTCTTCCAATGATAAAGGTTCACCACCTCCTTGCAAGAAAGGGAGGAAAGGTGACGACAGCTTACAAGGAGAATTCAGAAAGATAAAAGCCCCAACGTATGACAGAGAGATTAACTCTAGGGAGAAGGCTGAAGAGTGGCTACTAGGAATGAATAAGTAATTCAAAGTTCATGATTACTCCAGTGAAATGCAAGCTCGACTAGCCATATACAACCTGAATGGTAAAGCAACAAGATGGTGTCGGGACTTGAAACACACCAAAGGACAAGAATTGAGAGACATAACATGGGAGACTTTCAGCATAATATTTCAGAACAAATATATTTCCAAAAGATTCTTTCACAAGAAAATTAAAGAATTTCATGAGTTGAAAATGGGCTCCCTAACTATGGAGACATTCATAAACCGATTCTTAGACTTGCTGCACTATGTGCCATACATTAAAGATGAGAAGGTCAAAATACAATAGTTCTTGGGAGGGCTGCCACTAAACTTTAGAGAAAAGATAGAGTTTGACATGCCCAAAACTCTTGATGTGACCTTACATAAAGCAAGACTGTGTGTTATGAACATGGACATCCAAGGAATGACAACCTCAACAGAAGTGGAGATAGGTTCAGAACCTTTACGGACAACTACAGACCAGGTTTTAGACCTCCACCTTATTGGAAACATAACAACAGTTTTCCGCCCAATAGAGGCTTCAACCAACCTCAAGCACGATCCAATGTACCCCCACCACCTGCCAATAGGTTAGCTTTCAACAAAGGGACAAAAGCTGTCCCACCAACCGTTTCTTGTTGGAAATGCCAAGAGCCCCACTACTAGAGAGACTGCCCCGGCAAAACGGATGGCATTTTACACAACATCCAAGCAAAACCTACCATTGGGAACATTGAAAAGACACCTAGAATTTATGCTGCTTTTGATGGCCGACAGATAGATCACCAAGCCACCATGGTGGAAAATGAGGGTAAGATCTCTAACACTGCCATTTCAGTTTTAATAGATCCCGATGCTTGCCGAAGTTATATCTCCCCTAAGTTAGTGGACACTTGTAAATTGAACTAAGACCCACACAAGAAACCGTGGCTAGTACAATTAGCCACCGGTGCCAAATGAAAGGTCTCCGAGTTAGTTAAGACTGGCAAGATAGACTTAAACGGTTTCCAAACTAGGCTAGAATTAAGCATTCTACCCGTAGGGTCGTACGATGTACTTATCCGCATGGACTGGTTAGAGGAACACCATGTCCTACTGGACTGCTTAAACAAATCCTTACTTTGTAGGGATGACCAAGGGGATCATAAAAAAATTCAGGGTATCCCTAAGAAAGTGTCAGTCCGATAGATCTCTACCTTACAAGCAAAGAAATGTATCAGAAAAGGTTGCAAACTCTTTGCTATCAATATCGAAAACATAGAAACTGATAGGGAGCAGAAGATCGAAGACTTTCCAATTATTGTAGAGTTCAAAGATGTATTTCCTGAAGAAATACTAGGATTACCACCCAAACGAGACTTAGACTTTTCCATCGAACTAACACTCAGTTTAGTACCAACTTCTAAAGCCCCGTACCGCATGAGCACACCAGAATTGGTGGAGCTCAAGCTTCAGTTACAAGAGTTAATAGACAAAGGGTACATTTGACCAAGTGTGTCCCCTTGGGGCGCACCAATACTCTTTGTCAAGAGGAAAGACAGAATGATGACCATTCATCATTCTGATCATGGTGACCATTATCATGATGACCATTAAGAACCGCTACCCACTACCTAGAATCGACGACTTGTTTGACCAAGTCAGAGGAGCAAAGATCTTCTCAAAGATCGACTTGTGATATGGATACCATCAGGTGGGAATCCGTGATGAGGATATAAACAAAACCGCATTTCGAACTTGTTACGGCCACTACAAGTTCGTAGTGATGCCCTTTGGGTTGACGAATGCATCAACCAACTTTATGTGCATGATGAACAACATCTTTAGTAAATACCTCGATAAGTTTGCTTTAGTCTTCATTGACGACATTTTGATATACTCCAAGAACGAAGTGGAACATGAGGAACATCTACAAATTGTTCTACGTATACTATGGGAACACTAGCTTTATGCCAAGTTTAGTAAGTGTGATTTCTACAAACCCCAGATTCAATACTTAGGACATATCATTTCCAAGAAGGGAATAGTCGTCGACCCTGAAGAGGTCAAAGCTATCGAATAATGGCCCACACCTACATGTGTATTCGATATAAGATTGTTCTTAGGATTAATCGGCTACTACCGAAAGTTTATTAAGAACTTTTGTCAAATTGCATGTCCCATGACTGCCTTGCAGAAAAAGGAAAACAAGTTTATCTGGATGGATAAGTGCGAAGAAATCTTTCAAAAGCTGAAGCAACTACTGATTATTGCATTGATTCTACGTATTACGGATCCCAATGGGGACTTTGTTGTTTGCATGGATGCAAGCAAGGAAGGACTTGTGGGAGTCCTTATGCAAGACATTTTTTCCATATGATACAAATCGAGGAAATTAAAAGAGCAAGAGCAGAACTACTGTATGGATGACCTCGAACTAGCCACCATCATCCATGCTCTGAAGATGTGGCGACATTATCTCATGGGAAAGAAATTCCTATTTATGACTGATAACATGAGTTTGAAATACCTTTTCGACCAACTTGACCTAAATGCCAGGCAAGCTAGGTGGTTATCCTTCCTTAGTGAATACCATTTCGAACTAAAACATATAAAAGGAAAAGAAAACAAGTTTGCAAATGTTTTGAGCCATCGAGCACATATGCTTTACGAAGTCATGGTGAGTCAAACCAACTCAGACTTACACCACAAGATTTGAACGGTATGTAAGAGTGACCGTTACTACATGGAAATCCTTGCAAAGATCTAGGAAGACAAATTATTCTAGCAACAAAAGGAATATAAGATAGACGAGTCAGGACTACTGTGGTCAAAAGAAAGACTCTACGCCTTGGAGAGTGGGGACATTAGATCAAACATTCTCACCGAGTTTCACCAGAAATCCTATTCAGGACATACCGGATATCAAAAGATGATATCGGTAGTAAAAAAAAATTACTTTTGGCCTAAGTTGAAAGCTGACATCGCCATGTTCATCGCGAAATGTCAGGAGTGCCAACTAGTCAAAGTAGAACACCAACACCCCTCTAGATTACTTCAACCTTTAACCATTCCAGAATGGAAATGGGAGGTAATAGGTATGGACGTCATCACAGGCTTACCCAAGAGTAAGAAACTAAACAACTCCATCTTTGTAGTGGTAGACAAGCTGTCCAAAGCATCTCACTTCATACCGGTAAAATCTACCTACAAGGAAGTTCACATCGCGGAAATATTCTTAAAGGAGATCTTTCAATTGCATAGTATACCCAAGGCAATCGTTTCCGATCGAGAGACAAAGTTCACTAGCAACTTCTGGACAGCATTGTTCTCCAGTTTGGAAACCTAGTTACAATTCAATTCCGCGTACCATCCCCAGATCGACAGGCAAATAGAACAAGTAAACCAAATCTTCGAGGCCATGTTGAGGATGTATGTCATGAACAACCCCACTAAGTGGGAAGATTATTTGCACCTCGCAGAGTTTGCATACAACAACGGTTATCAAACCTCGACCAAAATGAGTCCTTTCGAGGTACTCTACGGCAGGAAATGTCGGACACCCGTGACTTGGAATAGTCCAGTAGATAGACTTATGTTAGGACCTGACCTACTAAAAGACTTGGAACAACTAGTCTCCAAGGTACAACTGAGCTTAAAAGAAGCACAAGACCGCCGAAAGAGTTATGCGGACAAGAAAAGAAAAGACAAAGACTACCAAGTCGGTGAACATGTGTTTATAAAAATAAAGGCAAAATGAAGCTCGTTGAGCTTGGGACGTTGCGGGAAACTAGCCCCAAGATTTTGTGGACCTTTTGAAATACTGGCTAAGAAGGGACCATTGGCTTATGAGTTAGCTTTATCGGTGCATACAAAAGTTCATAATGTTTTTCATGCTTCATTATTAAGGAAATATGTATACAATACTAAACATGTTATTGATTGGTCCTTATTACAAATGGAGCCTGAAGGGGAGTTCACACCAGAACCACTCCACATTCTAGACAAGAGAGAGGTGCAGCTTAGGAGTACGACCATTACTCAGCTGAAAGTGCAATGGAGGCACTTTGGACCAGATGAGGCTACATGGGAGAATGAGAACACCATGAAAGAGGCATACCCCGCCTTGTTTCATGACCTCATTCCTAGTCCCTAGAAACACTGGGATGGTGTTGTTCTAAGTGGGGAGGGATGTAATATCCCAAACTTTGGACTAACTATTTTTTTTGTTATATTGGGCCATGGCCCCAACACCTATGTTTTATTTTGAGTATTGGGCATAACCCCTAGCACCTATGATTTACTCTTTTATATATTGACATATTGGGCATGGACCCTGACTGGCTTCTTTATTTGAGTGTATACTGGGTGAGAAGGCCCCAATGTTTTAATGATGTTTTTCAGCTTTGATATGGGTACAAACCCTAATATACTGAGATGACCTTTTGTTACTTATTGTCTAGAGCTATTATTTTACATGATTTGACTTATGAGTGTGTTGAGCATGGACTCAGAAACATACATATAACCTATGTACTGGGCATAAGCCCCGATGTACCTAGAAGAATGTTTATGTACTGGGAGTAAGCCCTGAGGTACATTGAGTGTTGGACCTAAGCCTTGGAGCACTCCAAGCTTGATAAAACGAATACTGGATCCAAGGCAACTTAAATATTCTAGATGTGCCTAACAACCACATTCTAGCACTAGTGTTGAGCAGAGGCTTTGGAATTGCACTAGCATAACGCCCATGTGAGAGTGTTGATTTAAAAGGCTCTGAAGAGCACTTGGGGTTACTAGATCTCAAAGTGTTGAGTCAGAAAAGACTCTGAATAGCACTTTTACTTTCATCACATTTATTTAATTTGATTAAATGATTCATCTGTTATCTATCATCAAATACTGCGAGAACTACCCTGTTAAATGAGGGAATCCAACATGCAAAGAGAGAGACTAGAGGTGCCTATCCTAGCTTACCGAAAGACTGTCCAAAGAAGTGGACCTTACCTTTAAGTTAAAACTAAGTATCAGGTAAAGATACAAGATTTAATATTATTATTACAAATATTTAATAAATAATGATGTGATTAATTATTTATAAAAGACATTATTGCATATAGTTCATGAATAGTGTGATGCCACATTATCTAATAGTATTAATAGAGTATTAATATTTAGTGAGCAGCCACATTTTTAAATAGTATTACTAATGTATTAATACTTAGGTTAGAAATATTATTAGTATAATTATTGTTATCATAATTATTATGAAGAGCTTAAATAAGAAATCACTAATAGACTAAACCATTGAAAAAGTCTTAGTGCAAAAGACTAGATATTTATTAAATAATATCTTTTAAAATGTTATGTATCTAATTTAAATAAACTAATTATTCCAATAGTCATAATTCAAGACTCCCCTACTTAAAGAGGGTAGATCCCAAGTTTTGGGGATCATCTATCTTTTTTATTATCATTCTCTTACGGTAAATCAGAGAGAAGTCTTTTGCTCCAAGAATCTGAACCAGCAGTAGCCCTAGGTTCTCTATCTCTTTTGCATGTTGGAGTCTAGCTCGAGGGGATCCATACAGAACCAGGAACGGTTGTAGGATCATGGTTGGGAGGAACATGGTATCCCCAAAGTTATCCAGCTATGGAAAATCACCCTAACAGGTTAGCTAATCAGAATAGGCTCTACACTAATTACTGTTTGAGTGTGTAGGTTTCTACAAGAAAGGATCGAGTGCCCAAGCAACTAGTTATGTGGTATTAATTGTTTCCATTTCCCAGTTTTAGTAGATGTAGGCATTTAAACTAGAATTAATTCTTTAGCAATGTTCTCATTATAAACATTATCAATACTTAGAGGTTTCACCCAGAAACTAGTGGAGGATCTAGTAGGTCTAGCCAAGCTAGCCTATGCTAGACAACACCCCATGAGCAAACTTAGATTTATTATTATATCTCTCAATAATGATGTCTTCAATCTGAATTGTTCTGCTAATTTGTAGAGCATGGATTAATTATGTTTCTCTTTTAAATTTTTGTATGGTTATTCTCTTTGTGTTTAAGTAATGACAATAACATCAAAACAGAATATTAACAGTAGCGATTTCTCTTAGTTAGTTTACACATCAAAATAGAGTATTAACATTAGTGATTTCTCTCAATTACTTACACATCAAAACAGAGGATTAACAGTAGCATTGATTATTAAATTTCTACCCTTCCAACCATGGTATCATTCGATTCCACTATCTCTACGTTTTCATTTAAAACAGTCAAACATTAAATCGAAAGCAACAACATACTTTTCTCATGAAACGAATCCCACTACCAACAAGTGCATTCCACATCTTTAAACTATAGTACTTTTAACCATTGAAATAAAGGTCATGAGATCGAGTCTCGTTAACGTTTCCAGGAATACCCAACTATAGTCCAAGCAACCAAATAGCATATTGTTTTACACAGAAGGAATTACAAATCCAAACAAGCATTTTCATTACCATTTAACAAAACACATATAGCATGTATTTTCAACATAAAATGCAAAGTGAGGGATCGAATCCCTCTAGGTTCACATGTAAAAGCAACTACCAGAAAACACACAATGAATCCCCATAGGCACGTAAGAAAACCAAACTAGGGTTTCGCACATAAGAAAAACAAATACACACCTTTGTAGATTCATTTTAACACAAAATATTGTAAACATTCTTACTAAAGATGAATTTAGGACCATGGTATTTTTATTTTTTCCTTATTCAAATATAACAATGAATTGTCTTTCCTTTTATTTTTCCACTGAACCATTAATCTTAACAAGTAGTGAACAACATTATAACAATAAATTAAGTTAATTTTAAAAAAATCAATTTATTGTGTCGAAGAGGTGCATTCTAAAGCTGAGTAAGGGGAGATGTGTAACTCCTTCCGTGCTGACACTTGTTTTTTATAAAAAATAATAAAATATTATACAAAATAACATGTCGACTCAGATCAGATTTAAAATATTTAGAAAACCACATAGCACGGAAGGAGTCACACATCTACCCCCTATTGGGATGTAGAATGGACCTACTATTCCTCAACATTTGCACTCTAAAAAAAGGTTTACACTTCGAGAAATTTGATCCCTCTCAACCCTTGATAGATCCTCCTTAAGATGGATCTATGCTGATTATAAAATCTTTGTATCATAATCTAAAGATCAAAGTAATTGGACTAAGTCAAAAGCATCTCATGTCATTGTCTTTCTTTTAATTAATCAAGTTATTCAAGGCGCTTATGTTGGTTTTCTCTTACTTTATTCGATTTTAGAGTCGGTTAGAAGCAAACTCAAAAGATTGACGATTGACTTGCTACTCGGATTTTTCGATGACCCGAATCTACAGTCGGGTTACATGCATATCGGGTCACGCGTTACAACTCGATGTTTGAACGCAGAGTCATCGTGACTGAAGGTTGTGAGTCAATTACTTTGCTACGATGGGTGAATGTCAATATTATAACACTTCAAGACTTGAAGTCCATGTTCTTCGCAAGAGGGAGCGCAAATTAGACGACCCACAAATTCATTTAACTGTAATTATTGTCAACCTTCTCAATCCTCCTCAAACTCAAACAATCAAATAAATTAACAAACGAACATAAAAGGCAGAGTAAGTAGTGGATCTAAGGAATTACACCGAGTACGAGATGAATAGAAGGAATCGGTCACGTCTAACCAAACTAATTAGAACGAAAGTTTCGAGGCTCTTGCGTGGTTTGATTTCTCGGCAGCTGTTGGTCTGGTTAGCTATTCAACCTGAATATGCTTATTCACCTCCTTATATGTCTCTTTGCCCTGCCCTGCCGTTGTCTATATAAATACATAGCCCCGCCCATTGTATTATATCTGCCTCCTAGTTTCATTCAACTTCAACTGACAGCGTTGAGGATCATTTCTGATCTGTAATAGCCAGTTTTAAGGGAATTACTTTTGTTCGTTTGTTGCATTGCTAGTTCGATTTGGAGCTTTCTTGTTCTGTCTTGAATAGGTATAAGACGGACCATGAAGACAGGAAGCTTGTTTTTCTTCGTCTTTATTTCTGTAGCAGCAATAATATTGAATCAAGGTGCAGTCGATGCAGGTAGAGTCCTGAGAAAGAGGAATATTGTAACAGCCCCAGCTGATACAATTCCATGTGATCATGACAATCTTGTTAATGGAGTTTATGAAGTGGGAGATGTATTGAAGAATAAACTTCCTTCTGGTCCAAGTCCAGGAGTAGGTCATAGTTACATCAATTCCTTGGGCCCTGTGAAAATGAATGCAAGAAATACATTGAAGATGAACAAACTTCCATCTGGTCCAAGTGGAGGAGTTGGCCACAAATACATCAATGCCGCTGGGAGGGCATCAGCACAGAGATTAATTAGTACGACGCCGTTGAACAAACTTCCATCAGGTCCGAGGGGGGGAGTAGGCCACAGCTATAACGATTGATCACCACGTTCAGAACAAACCCATAACCAGTCAATCTCAACTCAAACGGTGATGAAAACATGTGTTATTGTTGTCGATTATGGATCAATGTCTGTATCGAACAGTAAATGTAAAGATTAGTCAGAAAGATGGAATAATTAGATTTCATGTATCGAACAGTAAATGTAAAGATTAGTCAGAAAGATGGAATAATTAGATTTCATGTAGAAAATAGAAGGTCGACTTTTTTTTCATTTTTGGACCAATCATTTTTTTTTAGTTATATGGTTCGTTACGCAACTTGATAAATGTGACAAATGTGACATCTCCCTTATACTAAGTTGTAATCACCTTGTTACTCTCCGTGCAATTACTCAATCAACTAATTAAATTGAAAATATATCAAACACCAAATTGAATATATACAACAAATTGGATAATGTATACAAGAACAGTTATAAAACAACCACCTCTCCTCATCACTATCATTATAATCTATAATAAAAATGTATACGATCATTGGTTTACAGTGTATGGTTGTAGGTAACTTAGCTATGCATAAGGATTGGGTATTTAACTGGTTATATATCTTATATATCTGATGTTGGTTGTTGGTAGATAGTTTATAGATGAGTCTCGGTGAAGGTGTGTGGAAGATAATATGGAGAACATAATATTTTTTCCATATTATCTCCCCCACCCCCACCATATGTGGGGGGAGTTACAAACAAATTTAGGGATATATCAAAGGTCTCATAGAATGAAAAAGAAAGGAAATCACTATAGTGAGGAGAAAGTTGAAGGAACAATGTAGCATGTAAAAACAATGCAATCGTAGAGGGGAACTAGGATTGGACCAATCAATGTGGCGTGTTAAAAGAAAGCATTAATTGAGGGAAAGTAGGCTTGGACTAATCAAAGGGAAGCAATGTAGGAGTATGATTACTCAACTAATTAATTAAATTAAAAATATATCAAACACCAAATTTGTTGTATAACATAATTAAATTAAGAATATAGAAAAAAACAATTTCGTTGTATAATATGATGTACACACCGATGACATAGAAAAATAGCAATTAGGATTAAATGTTGACTAATGACTTGATTAAATGAGAAATATATTTGTGGGAAACATATATGTTACAATAGAGAGAATTCGATTATCCTAGGAGAATTCGAATCCCTATCAGTCTAGCGTAGGAATTGTCACCACTGGAGTGCTCTGAAAGTTCCAAACTCAACTAAAATCAACCAAAAATCAGTTAACTGGAGCTACTTTCAGTTAACTAACCAAATAGGGCACATTAGTGAGTTCTGCATGCAAAGTAGGTGAAAAGGAGCGCATTATATCACAATCAGTGGTGATTGGAGTTAAAACCCACAGTAGAGTTCAAGAACTCAAGTGGACTGAACTAGAACACAGAGTTAGCTCCTAAAATGTAGGGAACTGACTCTGGTGGACCTAAAATCATGCATGTAGAGTGCATTAGGTGGCTAATGGGTCCTATATGACATATTCATACCACTAGGGGGGAAATAACATTATCAACTACTAGGAAAAGTTAAATAATGCTACGTAGGACAATGATGGAGTATTAATTATCCTAACACCCATGCTTAATCCAAAATTGGACATCCTGGGCCCTGGTTATTGAGACCAAAGGTCACCCATACAATCAAATAACTGATAAAAAAAGAATTATTCATGAAAAACTAAGGAAATGGGGAAAACCTCATGGGAAAAATACCCCCCTCAAAAATAGACAGCAGGACACTCAAGCATCTCTCACACCAAGAAAAGAAAGAAAAAGACTTTGTAAAAATGTAGGCAATCTGCTCTTATGTAGGATAGTAATGCAGGTGTTGGATCTAGATATGGATTTGGATATGCTCCTCTGATGTACCTCCCACTGTTTTGAAGCTGTATTTTCCAAAACAATTCTTTCAGAATCCATTCTTGCTACTAGAGCGAATGACTCATTGTAGTTCAAACCATGAACCTTTGAGTACCCTTTGTCAACTAACTAAGCTTTGTGCTTGGTTTTTAGA
The DNA here is from genome assembly GCA_027924585.1 of Larix kaempferi. Taxonomy (NCBI): domain Eukaryota; kingdom Viridiplantae; phylum Streptophyta; class Pinopsida; order Pinales; family Pinaceae; genus Larix; species Larix kaempferi. The sequence continues at coordinate 2,881,367 of BSBM01000435.1, forward strand.
TCCATTATGGCAAGTGTCTTTAAAGGATCATGGATCAGACCCCACCATCATGTAGCACCTCTCTGAGAGAAGTGGATCTGTATGACATAGTGCAAGGTTTTCATATTGATACTAAGATTTAGTTCTTCTATGGTTATATGGATCCCGAGCTATGTTCCCAGTAGCTTCAAGAACTTTGTGAGTCCGTATTGGCCTTGGCCATGGAATAGGAGCATGTGATGGATTTGGATCTAGATCTACTTGAAATTCATACTCAATATCAAGATCTTGGTCCTTATCTTCAGAATCTAAAATTGGATCATTAGAAGAGACATCATTTTGATATTCATTAGATGCAAATGGAGTAGGGAGAAAGTATGGAAAAAATGAGAGAGTTCATATGCCTTGGAGGCATGGTTTGCAACGCCTTTCGCTATTAGATTCCTAGATGTGATCTGTGCAATCTCAACTGTGTCAAGTCAAAAAATAACTTTCTTTGGTGAACTTATGTGTGTCATTTGATAAACAAATAACACGTTTGTTGTCAAAGAAGGCACATAAAAAACATTTTCGAACTTTCCATGGTTAAGTTGTATTGTTTCCTTCCCTTCAGCTGAGATTTGCGAATCATCTCCCATGTGAATACTAGGACCATCATTGAGATCTAAAGAAGAAAATGAATCTTTAGAGGAAACCATGTGGTCGGAGGCTCTATTATCTATGAGGAAGGCTTGTGATTGTGAGAATCTAAGGTTCAGTCCATGGCATCTCTCATGATCATCTGTCTCACTTCCAGAATCAATATCCCTTGAGCCTTCTGGGATGGAAATGTTGTGTTATTCAAGAATTTTGGACATTTTATCTATCTTCTTCTTCATACAAGATCTCTCTGGATGGTTTTCTTTTGTTGCAATAGGAACACTTAGTCTTCTCAAACCCTTTTTTCTTATCCTTCTTAGAGTTGGAGGCTCCTTCCGATGGATTAGACTTCTCCTTATGCTTGGATTCAAATTGCTTCTTTTCTTTCCCTTTCTGCTTCCCTTTAGCATTCACACTTTTTTACTCTTGAACCAGAAGGGCTTATTTTTGGAGGCCTTCAAGGTGCCCATCTGAATCAATTTGTCTTGTTCTTGGATGAGAGATTTGGTGAATGCATCTAAAGAAGGAATTTTTCAGTTGGGGATTGAAAATCTTCCTTAATGGAAGGTAGAAACAAATATAGAAAATTTCATACCAAGCTTGCTTAGGATGGATAACACCAACTGCTCATCCTTCTTCTCAATGCCACATTGTTTTCACTACATAACCAAGGATTTGAATTTATAAAAGAACTATTGTATGGTTTCGGAACTGCTAGGTTGAAGAGCAATTAATTCATTCTCTAGAATATGGCCTCTCAGCTCATCTTGCTTGTCGAAGAGAGTCTCAAGATTCAACGAAACCTCTCTTAGAGTCTTCAACCGTTCAAGGTGGAAGAGAAAATATCTGGAAATATGAATACACACTAAACCAAATGATTCATCTAATTGTCTATTCATGTACTTGCCCTTCTTAACATTTGCCTGAAGTTCAACCTCCTTTCCCATTGTGACCCTGTACAAACTCTTATTTCGCAATACCATATGCATATCAACCCTCCAATCAAGATAATTTAAGGGTGTTAATATCCTTGGAGACAAAGGAACATTCAAATTATCCATGTGAAACTGCTGGAGAGAATACAAACTGAAACTGTTGCTACTGCTACACTGAAAAACCTTCAAAATCCAGCAAAAAACTCTTAATTTTGGAGATATACTTCTACTGAGAATTTATTTAGGACAATAGGAACTTTTATCAAGATCCTTGACACTTGGATAGACCTGAAAGGATTTCTACAATGAATTCAATGCAATGGCATAAGGATTTGTAGTGGACATCCATAGGCTTCTAGTGCACTACTGAAAGCAGCTGCTCAACCTACGCTCTTTGAGCTCTGATACCATGTGAAATTATAGAACACAACAGATCATAGAGTTGAGAATAACTCATAGTGAAAGAATGAGCAGAAAAGATGAATTACATTGAAAATTATAGTGAAAAGAGCAGTAAAATTAATCATGCATTGGAACTCAGATATAAACAAAAATGTTTTTTATGATCCATTAATTAGTATAGTCAACATATAAGATACAATAGAGAGAATTCGATTATCCTAGGAGAATTCAAATCCCTGTCAGTCTATCATAGGAATTGTCACCACTGAAGTGCTTCAAAAGTCCCAAACTCAATTCAAACCAACCAAAAATCAGTTAACTGAAGCTATTGCCAATTAACTGACCAAGGAGGGCGCATTAGTGATCTTTTCATGCGAAGTAAGTGAAAAAGGGTGCATTATATCACAATCAGTGGTGATCGGAGCTAAAACCCCTAGTAGAGTTCAATAACTCAGTTGGAGTGAACTAGAACACAGAGTTAGCTCCTAAAATATAGGGAACTAACTCTAGTGGGCCTAAAATCATGCATGCAAGGTTCATTAGGTGGTTAATGGGTCCTAGATGACATATGCACACCACTAGGGGGGAAATAACATCATCAACTAGTAGGAAAAGGTAAACAACACTAAGTAGAACAAGGATGGAGTATTATTTATCCTAACACTTAGTGCTTGTTTTCTTGGTGTTCCAAGTGTGGGTCCAATTTTAGATGGCCAAAAAAATCACTTGATTTCCATCATTCAATATGCTAGATGTATCCTAGAATAGGTGTTTATTGTCCCCTTCTTTTTCCATTGCGGCCGAATTTTCTTCAACTGAAATGGCATATTCTTCAATTCCTCTTGCCTTAAAAAAGGTTATGTTGGTGGTCTTATCTTGATCCAAACTTTTAAGAGATGAACAAAATTAACTCACTTTCTCTTGTCGACTAAAATAAATACCTACATGCTTGAGCCTATGTTTAGCTAAAATGGGGTTTACAATCCATTGTCTTCTCTTTTCTATCCCATGGACATCATAGCCCATTTATCTATTTAGATTGGAACATATGCTTTTGCTATGTTTTTCAAAAACACCAAAGAGTTATTTTTTTTTTTTTTAAGTATTGTATAGGTATTATGATGCTTATCTCAGTCATAATATTTGATTTTATAGTAGGAGTGGGAGATTCTTGCACCTCCTTGGTAATTTGGAATTTTTGTTGCACTTCCTTGGTATTACACTTCAATGATTTATGGTAAAACAATCAATTAGTATTAAGCCTTGATACATGATTTTTGGAGATCCATCTTGATTTTAGGTCTATTAAGAATAGAGAGGGATAAAAAAAGATGTAGTTGCAAAACTCTGAGTGCTTAAAATATCTAAAGTTAAGATGGAACGATATTGGCACATACATACATACATACATACATACATACATACATACATACATACATATATATATATATATATATATATATATATATATATATATATATATATATATGGATCTACATTGATTTATGCAATATGTATTTATTTGATTTAAATCGTCACACCAGCCCCCCCCCCCTTTTTTCCCTAGAAAATCTTGAGGAAAAATGACTAATAACCCCAAGGGGCTTGGATAGATTTAAACATGTGACGTAGGGCTTTTTTGTCGAGAACATGATTTGGGTGGATAGTTCAATCTATTGAGGAACCCTTTGGGTTAGGTGAATCCATGGATATGTGTTCCACCTTTTAGTTGAATGTGGCAATGAAAATTTGGCATTCAATATATTTCATTTCTTAGTTTTATGCAGTGGGTGATATTGCTAGTTTGGTCTTGTTTGTTTGCTAGATTCATGGTGAAGCATCGAGAACTCTTATGGGTCACACCAAATAATTTATTAAAGACTCTAATGATATTTTCAATCTCATAATAAATGAGAGACTGATACTTGAGGATATTCTCATTAGTTTTGATGTTATATTGATATTTAGTAAAAATGAGTTGGATGAAACAACGAAAGTCATTGATTCATAAACAACTAGGTTAGTAGAGATTTATCTTCATTGCACTTTCTTTAGCTTTCAAGGATGATTCTATGAGTAGACAAATGGTGTAACAACGGGCTCTCCTCTATCACCTAGTGTTTCCAACCTCGTCATGTATAAATTAAGAAAGAAGGCGCTTGACTCATACTCCTTCAGACCAACAAGGTGGAAGAGGTATGTAGATGACATTAATGTGAAATGGGTAGAGATTTAGAGAAATGATCAATAAGTTATTCAAACAACTCAATTGTTAATTAGATGGCATTTAATTCGCCATGGAGGTAGAGAAGAATGAAATCATCCCATTCCATGATGTTCTAGTTAATAAGACACAAGATGGAAGTCTTGTACATCATTGTTTTAGAAAGAAAACCCACATTGGAATCTACCCCCACACCAACTCTCACCACTACCATGCATAGAATATTAGGGTCATCAATATGTTGGAAATGAGGGTAGTGAGAATTTATGACATTACAAATCTTAAACAATAGTTAGACCACCTCACCAGATTCTTTAAGATCATAGGATATAGAACATTAAAGTTGAAAAAACCATTAAAAAAGATGAAAGAACTGATATCATGGATGAAATAAAGACTACCTTCCCTACATACAAGGTACCATGGATATAATTTCCAAGGCTCTTAAAAGAAAGGAAATCTTAAAAGTTCATTCCAATCTCATGAAACCCTAAGGCATAAGATGAGATCTATAAAAGGTACAATTTATAACCATCCACAAAAGGGAGTTTATAAAGTTACTTTCTCTCGTGACAATAACTATATTGGGAAACCAATAACTCTTTCCATGTGTGGATCATAGAACATGGTACACATATTTGTAATCAACATATGCACACCTTAGTCTTGGTAGAACATTTTTTTTTTCAGAAGAAAAAACACATAACTTGATATTTTAAGATAAAATCAAAGCTACATTGGATCATCAGTTGGACCAAAACGAGAGTTAAACTCCTACAGATCAGAATAAAGAGGAGAAGACCCTCCAAAGAGAAAGCATAGCATCGAATCTCAGAACGCCTTATAGGCTCCTTCGTCCACAACCTTATTATCCACGAGTTCCACAAAGTGAAGCATACAGTCCATGGGACCAACAGCTTGCTTGGACAAGCCATCCGCAACCGAATTCACTACTCGATATACATGAGAGTACCCAAGCCTTGGTAGAACATTTAGATGAGGCCAAACATCCTATGTACATGGAGGAAACTACAAGTCTTGCAAAGGAGAACCGTTACTACAAGTGACATTTTATAAAATCCATAGAAATTATTAACCACCCAAATAACTTAAATAGGAGGATTTGAGGTAAGTGAAAATTGGATTCCTCTAAATAATCAACAAAGGAACCAATTTAGGGATGGTGAGATAAGCAAAAAGGAGACTACCTTCGTTGGAAATTTTATGGAGTTCACTCATAGTAAATATTGATTTCAGCATGTAACATAATCAACTAATTAAACATGCAAACATATTAATTAATGCATTTCTTGACTCTTTGCGTTGACTCTTTTCGCTGAGAATGTTTCTTAATTTGGAATCGAAGAGCTGAAAAGAAGAATGTCTACTATTAATCATCCAGAAAACCAAACGAACATTCTGGAATAGGGCGGTTGCTCAGCTCTCCGAGAAGAACCGCCTCCATACGTTTATGAGTTGCTTGTTTGTGCATGCAAGATGAGAGTACGGTTTATCTCTTAAAGGAACCGACTCTGTTGATTGAATAATATTTCTTTTAAGAGAGGTTTCCTTGACCGTGAATTGTATCCCTTGTCTTTGGAAGTTATTGGTATATCTGACTTGTCAATTGTTGAATATACCTTTATAAGGTTGTTGTTTCATATACCTTTATAAGGTTGTTGTTTCATGGTTAAATTTTTTTTTATCTATGTAGACAATATGCTGAGTCATAATAATATCGATTTAATAGAAAAGAATTGAAACTAATCGGCCGTTAGTTGAAATTGTAGATGTTCCAATTTATTTTTGTAATAATATCTATTTAATACAAAAGAATTGAAACTAATCAGCCGTCACTTGAAATTTTTGGAAGTTCCAATTTATTTTTGTAACATCCAAGTCAACGTATCGATTTTCCTAAATAAGTAGTCCAAGCATGGGAAGGTTATAGGATATGCTGTATACTTCTTGGAAGTGACTGTAAATGAATACAAATAGTGGACAAGATTTAAGGTTGTCGATGTCTATATATGGAGAGAAATTCTGTCGTGACGAAAGGAGGATCCTTCAATAGGGTCATTATGTAGAAGATTGAAAATTGTAACCTAATTGCAGTCACTTGTAGTAAAATAGATTGACCTCACCAAAAGGGTCGACCCATCCTGTTAGTTGCCTTTTAAAGGAAAGAACAAATGTATATTATAAGGATTGATCTATGTATCTCTGCTTCTCATATAAGATTTATTTAATTAATGTTAAGGAACCAAGTATTAGAGAACTAATCCTGAGTTTTAGTGAAGGAAGTTGAGTTGTGTTAGCTAAGCCTCTTATTGAGATCTAACTATGGGGTAAGCTAGGTAATGATAACGGTTTAACAATTTTGGAAAGAAGTTTAGCAATAACTTGGGGTGATTTCTTGATGGGAAAACATATGTTGAACAAAGAATCAAATGATTGGGTGGAAGATTGCAGCCAAATCTTCATTGATCCAAAATTAGATAAGTACTTTTCAATTTTCATATATTTATTAATTAACATTTTTTTATAAAATTGATTTTATAAGCTTTTTAATGTGTTGTCATTCATGAGAAATAGTTGTGTTAAAATAAAAAATTCTTTAGAAATTCGTGCTTTTTCTATTTTTAAGAAATAATTGCATAATGCTTTATCTACATTAAGAACTCCAATTATGGATAAAAGAATTAAATATTCATGTGATTACATTAAGAACTCCAATTATGGATAAAAGAATTAAATATTCATGTGATTACATTAAGAACTCCAATTATGGATAAAAGAATTAAATATTCATGTGATTATGTAAGCATTCAGTTTCATTTTCATTCATATGGTATTGTTAATGAAGACATAGTTACTACTTTCCAAATGAAATGCGATAGGGATTATGCAACTAATTGGTTGTTCCTAAATGAAATGTGATAGGGATTACGCAACTAATTGGTTGTTCCTAATTGGTTGTTCTTAGCCTACCAGAATATATTAAATGGTACTTAGTTTGCACCAGGTAATTATGGGAGGGAGAGATAAAAAATTTATCCTAGTGATAAAATCTAAATCATGTAAATAGTAAAATTATACTCATGTTAGAATATATAAGTGGAAGAGAAGATTATATTAGGAATTATCATGTTAGAATATATAAATGGAAGAGAAGATTATATTAGGAATTATTATCGAATGTTTTATCATACATATGTATGATGCACATTTAATAAGGTCCAGTGAATATAGGTTCCATAAATTAGATTTGATTGTATTGTCTTTATACTTTCAAAGGAATTGGTCATATTCTTAATAGTTATTAGTTTGCAATTGAAAATTTTTATGATAAAATAAGTATGTTGGCATAGATATTGCCTGGTGGTTAACTAAATATAAATGCTAAGAAGTTGTACTCGCATAAATGGTAAAACTACATCTATTATGGATAGACTTATCTTACTTGAGTGGAAGAGTTACTTAAAAGGGATTTAGTATCTGGTATGAGAATAGTTGAAAGATGTTAAACTACTTATGCTAGGAAAGACAAGCAAGGATGTAAGGCAAATACCTTATAATGTTGACCTTGATAAATGATTGTTAAACTGTAAAATAAGCTAAACAAGATTCAAATGTTATGATCTAATGCATGGATTGAATTAAATCTGAACCTTAATGTCATTATATGATGGGAGGTTTGAAGAATTAATTCATGTACCTTCTTATATGTAATATTATAGGAATACGTGCTATAATTATAATGTCATGTGAATGATGAAATTAACATATTTGGTTTTTAAATGATGTTTAAGGAAAAATCTATACCCCTTTCCCAAAATAATAATGAGGGAATCAGGTACATTACAGTGAATATATTGATTAAGGTTTTTTATGTCCATCCGAATGTCTTGGTAAGAAGATTAAACCATAGAAAATGAATCACCTAAACTATATACCTAGTCTTCGACTCAAAAGTCAAAGAACCTAACATAAATCCCCGGTGTGTCCCCGGTCCTATACAAAATAAGATAGTTACAATGAGACTAAGTGCAAAGCTATGGGGATCTCTGGAAAAAATGCTATTGTAAAAGGCTTAAGAGATTCATCCATGCCAAATGAAACTATATATATATATAAGTAAGTAAGTAAGCAGGCTACATAACATATTAGAGAAAGTACCCATCAAATATGACTGCTCAAACATTCCAATTGCAACACTTTCAAAATAGAGCTAAGACCATGCATTCAATAGGTTAAGATGAGGGAACTTGAGCACTTGAAATATTGAAGACATAAAACCCTTAATTTCCTACATTAAACTTTAGCTTAATTGAGCATTATAATCTAAAGGAGTTACTATCTTTGATTTCTACTTCTATCATGTTGCCACCCAACTTAATTAAGAAAGATGGAATGATTTAATGTGATTTAAAAGAACTTCTACTTCTATCATGTTGCCACCTAACTTAATTAAGAAAGATGGAATGATTTCATGTGATTTAAAAGATGATTATTAATACTTTTAACAAAGTAGAAAGGGAGTGAGTTGTTATGTTCTTTATATATAAATATGTAATCACAAAAGTGATACCAAAAATTATTTGGACTTTATTAATATCAAAATCTTTAAGGTAGGGAAAAACTTTAAATCTATTTTTCAATGGAAGGAATCCACTTTTGTTCATTCGTTTTTTCAAGAGGGAAATTCCTTATGAGCTAAGCTTTAAAAACAATATTCTTCTACACACCTTTATAAGGAAGAATCCATCCTTATTTAAAGATTACAAGAGAACTCTAACTATAACAACCTCCTAACTACCTAATATATCTTGTTTAATAAAACCCCATTATATTTATTCAATAATATCTACCATAGTGGGCATTGTATAATAAAAAAAACACAGTGAACCTAAAATAAAAATTAACGAACATAAAAGGCAAAAGGCAGAGAAAGTAGTGGATCTAAGGAATTAGACTGAGTACGTGATGAATTTAAGGAATCGGTCAAGTCTAACCAAACTTGGAATGAAAGTTTCGAGTCTCTTGCGAGGTTTGATTTCTCGGCAGCTGTTGGTCTGGTCAGCTATTCAACCTGAATATGCGTATTCACCTCCTTATATCTATCTTTGCTTTTTCCTTGGACTTGCCATTGTCTTTATAAATACATCGCCTCTGCCTCTTAATTTCATTCAACTTCACCTGATAGCGTTGAGGATCATTTCTGACCTGTAATAGCCAGTTTTAAGGGAATTACTTCTGTTCGTTTGTTACATTGCTGGTTCGATTTGGAGCTTTCTTGTTCTGTCTTGAATAGCAGAACAGGAGGGTAAGATTTTCATTGCATTACATTTCATTGATTGATTGACGTGACAGGCACCTGCACTAACAATATTATCAATACTCAGACGTATTATTATCGAAGACAGACCATGAAGACAGGCAGCTTGTTTTTCTTGTTCTTCTTGATTTCAGTAGCAGCAATAGTATTGAATCAAGGTGCAGTCGATGCAGGTAGAGTCCTGAAAAAGAAGATTATTGTAACAACCTCAGCTGATAAAATTCCATGCGATCATCATAATCTTGTTAATGGAGTTTATCAAGTGGGAGAAATATTGAAGAACAAACTTCCATCTGGTCCAAGTCCAGGAGTAGGTCACAATTACATCAATTCCGTGGGTTCTGAAAAGATGAAGGCAAGTAATGCAGGCAATACATTGAAGATGAACAAACTCCCTTCTGGTCCAAGCGGAGGAGTAGGCCACAAATACATCAATGCCGCTGGGTACACGAAGCACCAGAAGGCAACAGCGCAAAGATTAATTACTACCATGCCCTTCAACAAACTTCCATCAGGTCCAAGCGGGGGAGTAGGGCACAGCCTGCATAACGATTGATGACCACGTTCAAAACAAATTCATAACCAGTAAATTCAAACAGTATCGAAAAGGTCCGACATTTGTTATTATTGTTGATTATTCCTCAAGTCTACCGAACAGTAAATGTAAAGATTAGTCAGATAGATGTCCAGAATTAGATTTCCTGTAGAAAATAGAAGGTCGACGTCTTTTATTTTTCAACCCATGACAGGGAAGAATTAATAGATACGGAAATTTCAATCATTAATTGAATCGTTAGTAATTTCTAATCATACGATTCAAACACTGGCCATTAACAATAAGTAGCATCAATTGTAATTAGAGGGATTAGAGGGAAATAAATTCTGGTAGCCTAAAAAGATTGAATCTCAGTTTTTTTTTTAAACTTATGGTTTACGGAGGCTATTTTACAAAATAATCATTATAAAAGATTATGTAAACAATATGCTTATGTCTTTGGCATCTCGCATCTAAGAATGAATATGCTTAATTGTCTTTGGCATCTAGCATCTCAGAATGAATGAATTAGTAAATTAATATATATGTTTGTTTGTTTTTATATATATAAAAAGTTTAGGGATGCAGCAATTTTAGAGAATCATGAAAAACCATGGAGCAAATTGACAAGCTCTTTATAACACATTTGAAAGGTAATAGATTTTATCTATTTTCTTCATAAGAATGAAAGCATGGTTTAATGACAATGTAACTAATGTATAAGAATAAGATAAACACATAGGATATAAGAGATTTCCTAAGATTGCTTCATACTCTAGTCAAAACCACTTACAACTTAAACAAGGTTGGCATATATATATGCCAAGTCTTGTAGACTAAATCATTGGAGAGTTGAGGAATTTAGGTAGCTCTTCATAACAATGATAATATTAAAAGTATTATTGCGCCGAAGAGGCACATTCTACAGCCTAGTAGGGGGTGGATGTGTAACTCCTCCCGTGCTCATCCTAGAACTAACATGTGTCCTTTTTAAAAAATAATAAATATTATAAAAAATAATCCCCTTATGATGGATCTATGCTGGTTATAGTTAAATTTAAGGAGATGATGTGGTGCTAAAAAAGTTCAACATTGTTAAAATAAGAACAAAGCAAACTATAATAATTTTACATCTTTGTAACACAAAGGGGGATAAAGATGAAAATCACTCTCTCATAAAATACCCTTCATACACCCACATTAAAACACAATTTAAAAATATTTGTTGCATATTACTTACCTTCCTAATAAATTTTAAAAAAAAACAACTCACCTTTTTAAAATTTAATATAACAAAGTTAATTTTAGTTCATGGTATATATAAATATAATTATTCACTTTTTACAATTATATAATAAAATATACATTAATGTATATATAGATATATATATATATATATATAAAAGTATGCTTTATTTATGTTTATTATAATCTTATTTTTTATATATATATTTTTGAGGTGTTTTAAAACATCCTTAATAGTTACATTTTTTTTATTATTATCTTACGTTCGTAAAGTAAATGTTTTTATATATAAATTCCAAAAGAATAATATAATATTTTTCACAACATATAAAATTTTCTACTAAATTCAAAATTTATCTCGTGCATTTTAAAATTAAAATATAATTTTCAAATTATTACTCTCTTAATATTGAATTTAAATCCTTTTGTTTTCTTCTTGTTGTTCACCAAGACGAACGAAACAATGGCTAGGCTTGCTTATGGAGGCCAGGGCCAATACCAACAACAAAGGTAACAATCTCTTAAAGGTGAATAAGGCTAGCCAAACAATGTACCCTATTGTAACGAAATATTAAGAATAGAACTTCATTAAGATGCTATCCATCATTTAACAAACATTATTCATTTATGTTCTACAAATGTGGATGACTAGAAGTTTACAATCTTCAACCAAGCACTTAATTTGTTTGCCAATTCTATGTGTAATGTCTCTAAAACTGTAAATTAACTTTAAGCTTGGAAAAATAACTAGAAGATTTATTGTATAATAAAAAAATGCATACGTATACTTCTACTCATGGTTCATTGTCTAATTTATTTATTGTGGTTGATTTTACTCTATGATCTTGTGGAAGCGATGTAGTGAAAAGATGAACCTTAGTAACTTAATAAATGATAAGTCAATTGGATTTATCAGCTTAGTACCCGTTGGATGATTAAGGGTCTTTATGTCTGCCTCATGAGTACAAGTTGTTCTTTAAATGTTACCACTATGTATACTCTTTAAACCAAATGGATTTGCTTTGATATTTATATTTTACTGTAAGTTATAAATTCTTTTAATGCTTGAGGGGATGGACATGGTAGCATTGGCCAGGCTTACTTAGCATTCATGGTAAAGCCTACTTCATCATTTGTTTTCTAGGTAATTTTAAAGGCCACTTAGAAGATCTACTTCCCTAGGTTTTAATATCTATGTAAGAGCTTATTAATATGGTTCTTTTTGGTCCATAATTAAAATGTAAAACTTGCAACTGTTTGAATGGAGCTTCAACTATACTATGTGGGTAACAATTCAAATGTTAGTGGGATTGATAATGCATTTAATGGTTAGCTATTCGATATGGGGGCCAGCTGTATGGCATTAAGGAACTAAACCTTAAGGGTTTGCTTGACTCACTGCAATATCACATTACTTTGTTGGAGGGGAAAGAAGAGAAAGGCTCTTCTGGTTTTGGTGGTGCCTATGCCAGGACTCGACCTGCTAAGGCTCTCAACCGGTTAGCTGGGCTTTCATTGTGTAACTTCGATACTGTTGAACTCATTTAAGTGATTTACCACTGTATTGTTTCGTTTGTAGATTGTAACATAATGCATTTTGGGTTGAATTTGCAAGGTCTTCGGTGGTGATAGCTCGAGCTGGGTGTGATGAAAACTGCAGCTATGGCGACTATGGGTAAGTCTGGTCCTTGTGGCCATTTCTTCCTCTTTAAGTGATTTACCACTATATTGTTTCATTTGTAGATTGTAACATAATGTGTTTTGGGTTGACTTTGCAGGGTCTTCGGTGGTGATAGCTCGAGCTGGGTGTGATGAAAACCACAGCTATGGTGACTATGGGTAAGTTTGGCCCTTGTGGCCATTTCTTCCTCTCAAGCAAATGGTTTGTTGTGATGTTTATTTGCTCAGTATGCGGGAATTTTGGGAGTGTTTTTACCCAATTGAAAAGTTGGGGAAGTTTGAATCTGAGTGAGGTGACCTAAGTCGTGGCCTATATTATGTGGCATGCTCTATAATGTGTAAACATATTCTTATCTATGTTTTGGTATCCTATGTGGCGTTTTGATTTGGAGAAGCCCTAGCTTGGATCCCGTACATATTGGCTGAGGTTTTGGGACTTTGGAAGAATCATTTTGTTTAAATTATAGAAACTATCCTCAGCTGACCTCTGTCATGGTCGTGTATGAAAATGGTATATGTTTTAATATTTCAAAATTTGGACTCTATATGGACTTTTTATTGCTAAATCTGGAAGTGTTTGGGGTTTCCATAAATTTCTTGCTGTCAGTGTGAAATGGTTGTTTTTAACTACGTTTGCATGCTATGGTGACAAATGTTGAGTCAATTTACATTTAACCTAGGTTTATAAATTTGTTGGAATGAAAACTGGGCATGAAACCCTATCTATATGTTTTATGGTGTTCTTGGTTTTTACTTTTGTCAGTTTATGTTTAAGCTTTTGACCAGGAAGATGAAGCTCATTGTAGATTAGAGTTTGAAGTGTTTATTTAAATAAAAGGCAAGGCCTAGACTGCATGCGTAGACATCTCGCATGTGGTAAATTTATTTCTGGAAAGAGGTGTTTTAAAATATATGGATTGACTCTATCACGTTGTTGGGTGAAGAAAGATACGACCTCTTTATAAATTTATGCCCTGCGTTTGACTGACTAAGTTAAAAAGCTTAAGTAATTGCGTAGGATCAATTTCTTATTTTTAACTTCTATCATGTTGATTTCTCAAGGCAATGCCTAGCATTAGAATCGCATTCGTTTTCATATGTCCATAGTTATGGCTTTAGTTTGTATGTCGGATGGCAATGATCCACACTGTAGCGTGATCTCTGTATGTAAAATCATAGCCCTGTCTCTCTTTAGGGTAAGGGCAGGGGATTCGATCCTGAGCTTGATTGTTATTAATAGTTTTTAATTATGGAATACGCCCCAAATGATTTAGCCTAGGTAAGGCATTTTTAATATAAGTGATAAATGTCCTCTATGCCTGAGTTTATGCTTGGTTGAAAAAAAAATGCTTTCTATGCTACATTTGATTTATATATACAAGTATTTAAGGTTTGAGGACCTAGGAAATCTCTATTCGAGCTTTGATTGAGTTAATATTTTTAATTTAAGTTTTTGACACATCATGGGTTTGAATAGTGTTAAAAAAAAGGTCTCCGTGCTACTACTTGCTAGAGAGTTTGGTTATAAATGTTTTTATTTTAACCTACAGCATAAATTCGATTATTATTAGGATATAGATTCAATATTTTAAGCTGGAGTTTAAGTCAAGTGAATTGATCTCCTATAGGAGATGATTCCACTATATGTAATGTATAAACAAAATTTTTATGAACACTTATTTCAGATAACTATGGTTTAAAATTCTTCAAACATAAATTTAACTTTTGAATTAAAAGATGTACCCAGGAGAGACAATGCCATAAGCCCTTTGCTTTCAAATAATTTAATACTACTAGGTTACTATGAAGAAGAATCTTCACATAATTAAATTTCTATATTTAACAACCTAAAACAAATTGAAAAGAACATAAGAATAACTCATATCTGGATAGTTGCAGCTTGATCCTGCTGTTGGTACATACCTGCACACTTTCAAACACTAATTACTAAAAACATGTATGTATTGATCTAGATGACCTGTAGAATAATTGAACCGAACGACTTTGGGTCTACCATGTTCCTCCCAACCTTGACCCTGAACCATTCCTGGTTCACTAATGGATCCCCTTGAGCTGGTTCCAACATGCAATAGGAAAATAGAGGACATATGGCAGACTGCTGATGATAATCAGATCTTGGAATAATAATCTTCTTCAGTTATGTGGAAAAATTATCTTCTCTTACCATAAGAGAATGATAGAAGAAAAGCTGATCCCTCACTTTGGGAATTGTACTTCTTTATATAGGTGAACTTTTGGAATATAGTTGTTGAGTTAATAATATTATTTATAATATTAACTCCAGTTTTATTTTAAATTTTGAATTATAATATATGTAAAGAATATTTTAATTAATTCTCACTCCTAGTTTATCTAGGAATTTTAACTTGTTCGTCAATGATTTGTTTTAAAGGAATCTTTATATTTTATTTACTTTGTTTACAACTACATGTTTCTATTAATTTAGACCATAACCTTTTCTTTATATACAATATAAATAAATATCTTATGCATAGTTTTTATACATAATTTATATATATATGTATAATATAAATAATATCTTATGCATATATTTCATGCATACTATTTATACATAAGTGAGACTTCTTTTATAAATAATCAACCTGATTATTTAATTAATTAAATAGTATAATAATTCTTTGGTAATCATCTAATATAGGGTCCAACCTTTGGACAAGGTATTTTTGGTAGGTTTGGATAGTCGACTAGGCTAGGTAACTTTAGGTCCCTCTTGCATGTTGGATTCCCTCGTTTAACATGGTAGTTCCCGTAGTCCTTGATGAGAGATAGAAATGATTCATTTAACCAATTAAATCATTGTGATGGATAGTATTTCTATTTAGAGTCTTCTCGACTCAACACTTTTAAGATCAAGTAACCCCGAGTGCTCTTCAGAGCTTTGGCTCAACACTCTCACATGGGAGTTACGCTAGTGCAATTCCAGAGCATCCCGCTCAACACTAATACTAGAATGTGTTTGTGAAGCACATCTAGAAATACAAATGGCATCGGATCTAGTATTTATTATGAAGCTTGGAGTGCTCTAGGGCTTATGCCCAACACTCTATGTACATCGGGGCTAATGCCCAACACATAATAAAACTTTCTATGTACATCAGGTCTTATGTACAGCACATAATAAAATCCTCTATGTACATCAAGGCTTATGCCCAGTACATAGGTCATCCATGTGCTTCAGAGTCCACGCTCAACACATATCAAAGTCAATTGTGCATATCATAACTCTACACAGTATGTAACAAAGATAATCTCAGTATATTAGGGTTTTGTACCCAATCGCATAATAAAACATCAATCAAATACATTGGGGATTTCTGCCCAGTATATAACAATAACCTGCATGAGTCAGATTCCATGACCAAATACGTCTATCTATAAAACAACAAATCATGTGCATTGGGGCTTACGCCAAGTATACCAAAAATAAATCATATGTGTTGGGGCTTAAGCCTAATATATAACATCAATATAGTCTACAAAATTCGGGATATTACATCCCTCCCCACTTAGAACAACACCGCCCCGGTGTTCTAGGGACCAGAAATGAAGTCATGAAATAAGGCGGGGTAAGCCTCTTTGATGGTTGCATGATTTTCCCAAGTAGCCTCTTCGGGTCTGAAGTGACTCATTGCACTTTCAATTGGACAATGGTTCATCTCCTAAGTTGCACCTCGCTCTTGTCCAGAATGTGGAGGGGATCCAGGATGAATTCCTCCTCGGGTTATACCTGTAATAAGGACCAATCAATCACATGCTTAGTATCATAGACATATTTCTTTAATAAAGATGCATGAAAAACATTATGAACTTTTACATGGGATGGTAAAGCTAACGCATATGCTACTAGCCCTTCCTTGGCTAGTATCTCGAAGGGTCCACAAAATCTGGGGGCTAACTGTCTGCAGCATCCCAAGCTCAAAGAGATTCTCTTTGCCTTCACTTTAAGGAAGACATGTTCACCGAATTGGTAATATTTGTCTTTTCTTTTCTTATCCGCATAACTCTTATGGCGGTCTTGTGCCTCTTTCAAGTTTTGTTTTACTTTGGTAACTAGCTGCTCCAAGTCTCTTAGTAAATCTAGACCTAGCATAAGTCTGTCTACTAGACTATCCCAAGTCATCGGTGTCCTACACTTTCTACCATAGAGTACCTCAAAGGGACTCATCTTGGTAGAGGTTTGGTATCCATTGTTGTAAGCAAACTCTGCAAGGTGTAGGTATTCCTTCCATTTCGTGGGGTTGTTCATAACATACATCCTAAGCATGTCCTCAAGGATTTGGTTCACACGTTCCATCTATCCATCGGTTTGGGGATGGTACGCGGTATCGAACTATACTTGTGTCTCCAAAACAGAGAACAATGACCTCCATAAGTTACTAGTGAACTTCGTGTCATGATCTTGAATGATTTCCTTGGGTATCCCATGCAATCGAAATATGTCTTTTAGGAAGATGTCTACGATGTGGACTTCTTTGTAAGTTGAATTCACCTGTATAAAGTGTGTTGCTTTTGATAACTTGTCTACAACTACAAAGATGGAGTCATTTTGTCTCTTACTCTTGGGTAAACCCGTGATGAAATCCATACTGATGGCCTCCCACTTCCACTCTTGAATGAGTAATGGTTGCACTAATCCTGAGGGGTGCTGGTGTTCCGCTTTGACCAGTTGGAACTCCTGGCACTTATAGATGAATAAGGCTATGTCGAATTTCAACTTAGGCCAGAAAATGTGTTTATTTACTGCCGATATCATCTTTTGATATCCTGGATGCCCTGAGTAGGGTTTCTAATGGAACTCTATGAGGATGTTAGGTCTAATGTTTCTGCTCTCCGAAACATAAAGTCTCTCTTTCGACCATAGCAGTCCTGACTCGTCTATCTTATACTCTTTTTGTTGTTGGAATAACCTATCCTCTTGGATCTTTTTAAGGATCTCGACATAGAATCGGTCACTCCTACATGTTATTCTAATCCTGCCATGCAAATCTGAATCAGTTTGACTTACTGTCACCTCATATAACATATGAGCCTGTCGAATTAAGGCATAGACGATCTTGTTCTCCTTTACTTTTATGTGTTTTAGCTCGAAATGATACTCGCTAACGAAGGTTAACCACCTGGCTTGCCTAACATTTAGGTCGGGTTGGTCAAATAAGTACTTTAGACTCATGTTGTCTATGTTTAATAGGAATTTATTTCCCATAAGGTAATGCCTCCAAATCTTCAAGACATGGATGATGGCAGCTAGTTCAAGATCGTGCGTGGGGTAGTTTTGTTTGTGCTCCTTCAACTTCCTTGACTCATAGCAAATAGCGAAGTCATTTTGCATGAGGGATCCACCAAGTCTTTCCTTGCTTGCATCTGTGCACACCACAAATTCCCCATCGGGGTCAGCAATCCGTAAGATGGGTGCGCTAGTCAAAAGTTGCTTTAACTTTTGGAAACTTTCCTCGCACTTGGTCGTCCAAAGAAACTTGTTTGTCTTCTTCTACAAGGGATTCATAGAACAAGCATTCCGCAAGAAGTTCTCAATGAACTTTCAGTAGTAACTGAATAACACTAATAATGATCTTATGTCGGTCACGCAAGTGGGTGTAGGCCATTCCTCTATGGATTTAATCTTTTCAAGGTCGACTACTATCCCCTTTTCAGAAATGATGTGACCTAGGTACTGTATCTAGGGTTGGTAGAAATCACACTTGCTAAACTTAGTGTAC
Organism: Larix kaempferi; assembly: GCA_027924585.1. Classification (NCBI taxonomy): domain Eukaryota; kingdom Viridiplantae; phylum Streptophyta; class Pinopsida; order Pinales; family Pinaceae; genus Larix; species Larix kaempferi. Next base: position 2,900,103 of record BSBM01000435.1, read on the forward strand.
AGTTGGTGTTTTCGTAGTACTCGTAACACTATCCGGAGATGTTCTTCATGTTCTTATTTACTTTTGGAGTAGATTAAAATGTCGTCAATGAAGACGAGAACGAACTTGTCTAGGTATTTACTAAAAATGTTTTTCATCATGCACATAAAGTTTGCGGGTGCATTCGTCAATTCGAAAGGCATTACCCCAAACTTGTAATGACCATATCGGGTTCGAAAGGCGGTCTTACTGATGTCTTCATCATGGATTCTTACTTGGTGATATCCGGATCGTAGGTTGTTCTTCGAGAACATCTTTGCTCCTCCGACTTGGTCAAACTAGTCATCAATTCTATGGAGTGGGTAACGATTCTTGATGGTCACCTTGTTGAGTTTACGGTAATTGATGCACATCCGCGTCGTGCCATCCTTCTTCTTGACAAAGAGTATCGGTGTTCCCTAAGGAGATACACTTGGTCAAATGTATCCTTTTTCGATCAAATCTTATAACTAAAGCTTGAACTCCACCAATTCGGGTGGACTCATCCAGTAAGGGGCTTTAGAAACTAGTACTGACCTGGGTGTCAGTTCTATGGAGAAGTCTAGGTCTCGTTTGGGTGGTAGCCCTGGTATTTCCTAGGGAAATACATCCTTGAATTCTTACAAGGACTCGGAATTATTCAATCTTTTGTTCCCTATCGGCTTCTACGGTTTGAATGTTAACTGCAAAGAGTTTACAACCATTCCTTACGTACTTCCTTGCTTGCGAGGCCGATATTTTCCTGATGAAAACTTTAGTAGGTATACCCTGAATCTTTCTTTGATTCCCTTGATTATCCATGCATAATATTGACTTGTTCAAGCAATCAAGCAGGGCATGATGTTCTTCCAACCAATCCATTCCTATAAGTACGTCATACGACCCTAGTAGTAGGATATTTAAATCCACCCTAGTTGGGAACCCATTCAAATCTATCTCAGAAGTTCTAACTAGTTCGGAGACTTTCCGTGTGGTTTTGGTCGCTAGTTGTACCAGCCATGGTTTCTTGTGACTCTCTCGGTTTAACTTACAAGCATCGACTATCTTAGGGGAGACATAGCTTCGGCATACACTGGGGTCTATAAAAACTGAAATAGCTATGTTGGAGATCTTACCCTCAATCTCGACCATAGTGGCCTGGTGATCTACTTGTCGGCCATCTAGTGTGGCATAGATTATTGGTGTTCTTTCCATGTCCCCTACTGTTGAGTTTGCTTGCACATTGTGTAAAAATCCGTCCATCTTGTTGGGACAGTCTCGCAAATAGTGGGGCCCTTGGCATTTTTAGCAGGTAATGGTTGGTGGGGAAGCTTTTGCTCCTTTGTTAAAAGATGGTCTATTTGCATGTGGTGTGGGAACATTCGGCCGTGCATGAGGTCGGTTGAAACCCCTGTTGGTTGGGAAACTATTGTTTTGTTTCGGTAAGGTGGTGGTCTAAAACTTGGTCTTCGGTTGTCTGAAAAGGTTCCAAATCTATCTCTGTTTCTATTTATGTTATCGTTCTTTGGTTGTCGATGTTCATAACAGAGTTTAGCTTTGTGTAAAGTCACGTCTAATGTTTTAGGCATGTCAAACTCAATCGTCTCTCGAAAATTGGGAGGTAGGCATCCTATGAATTATTGTATCTTGACTTTTTCATCATTTATATAAAGAACATAATGTAGTAGATCCAAAAATCTATTGATGAAAGCTTCCATAGTTAGGGAGCCCATTGTTAGTTCATGAAATTCTTTGATCTTTTTGTCAAAGAATCTTTCATACATGTATTTGTCTTGAAACAATTTGCTGAAATCATTCCATCTTATGTCTCTCACTTCATGTCCTTTTGTATGTTTCAAGTCTCTCCACCATCTGGTTGCTTTACCATTTAAGTTGTAAATGGCCGGCTGTTCTTGCATTTTTCTGGAATAATTGTGGACTTTAAAATATTTGTTCATTCCCAACAACCACTCCTCAGCTTTCTCCCCAGAGTTTATCTCTCCATGATAAGTTGGGGATTTTTTTTTTAAGAACTCTCCTTGCAAATTGTCATCATTCTTCCTCCTTTTCTTGCAAGGGTAATGTTAACCATCATCATTGGAAGAGCTTTTACAATCCTCTTCCATATAATAAGGTATGTGTTGTTCATACTCATCTTCTTTAGGACTAATGGATCTTTTTGTGTGACGATTGTTTTCTTTGGATTTGTTGGATGAGTGGGTGGACTGTCCATGAGACCTTGCCTCTGTTAAGCTATGAAGTAGAGCTTCATTTATGGCTTGTTGTTCCCATCTTTCCTGCATATTATCATCTTTGAAACTATGCAACTCATTTTGTAACTGTTGTATTGATTTTATTAAATCTGAGTTTAATTCCACCACGATCTCTTTCTCTCGTGGTGGGGAATTTAAGTACCCATGTATGCTGCTGTCTTTTTCTGTATTCATCATTTAGGTTGTATTTGTACCTGCAATGTTTCATCAATTCGTAAGAACAGAAATCTGTTAGTTTATAAAAAGAAAATCTATAAGTACATGGACTTTATGAAGTTGGAGAGATATTGAAGAACGAACTTCCATCTGGTCCAAGTCCACGTGTAGGTCACAATTACATCAATTCCATGGGTTCTGAAAAGAGAAGACAAGAAATGCAGGCAATACTTTGAAGATGAACAAACTCCCTTCTGGTCCAAGCGGAAAAGTAGGCCACAAATACATCAATGCCGCTGGGTACATGAAGCCCTAGAAGGCAACAACACAGAGATTAATTAGTACCATGCCCTTCAACAAACTCCCATCAGGTCCAAGCGGGGGATTAGGGCACAGCTTGCATAACGATTGATGACCACGTTCAAAACAAATCCATAACCAGTAAATTCAAACGCCGATCAATACAATGAATGAAATGAACATCAAAAAAGGTCCGACATGTGTTATTGCTATTGATTATTCCCAAGTCTACTGAAAAGTAAATGTAAAGATTAGTCAGATACATGTCCAGAATTAAATTTACTGTAGAAAATAGAAGTTTGACGTCTTTTATTTTCAACCCATGACAGGGAAGAATTAATAGATACGGAATTTCAATTAATAATTGAAGAATTCATAATTTCTACTCATACGATTCAAACATTGGCCATTAAGAATAAGTAGCATCAACAGTAATTAGAGGGAAATAAATTATGGTAGCCTATAAAGATTGAATCTGAGTGTTTTTTTAAAACTTATTGTTTAGGGAGGCTATTTTACAAAATAATCATTCTAAAATATTATGTAAACAAGAGCTACATGTAGCTTAGTACCTTCTTTATAACATGGAAATAAAAATCAATCAAATGAATTGACAAAAAAAACTTGTAACATTGATTTATTTAAAAGTGCACATATAAAAAAATCTAGTAAACAAATGAATGAATTTATTGAATTTCTCTATTTTAAACATTTGATGGATTACAAAATGTATCAAAAAATATAGTAAATTACTGTCAAAGAATGGATTCTAGCCAACCAATGTTCCAATGTAAAGAATTCATCTCATGTTGTTTTTTTCTAAATAAATGACAACCCTACAACCCTAGAATCTCCTCATCGTGACAATGCCTCTTTTTCTCGCGAACCACAAAAGTCTTCTTAATTTATATTTTATAATATTTTAAAAAATTATATAAACTCAATAATGATAAATTTATCTCTTATCAATTTATAAATTATTTTCAATTAATTTAGAAATTTAGAAATTAAATCTCTATTAAATAATGTATATTTATAAATATGCTTACAATATAAATTTATGAATAAGCATAGTATTATTTAAAACCGATGAAGTAGAAGATACATATCATGTTAGACCTAAAATCAAGAGGAATATAAAATTAAGGATGTCTTAGAATTAAGGTGTGTATAGATTAAGATGTAAATGAGCAAGTAAATTTCATAAAAACATTTAGTTTATTATTATTTTTTTTTAAGTTTAGCTTTAGAAGAAAATATGATTCATTACTTTTTTTAAGATTCCATTATCTTTAATGATCGAAGATTTACAAATATTTAAAAGAGCAGAATTAAGGTGTGTATAGATTAAAATGTAAATAAGCAAGTAAATTTCATAAAAAAAATAGTTTATTATTTTGTTTTTAAAGTTTAGCGTTACAAAAAAATATAATTCATTACTTTTTTTAAGATTCCATTTTCTTTAATGATCAAAGATTTACAAATATTTAAAAGAGTAAAAACTAATTAAATTCATCCATAAAGTAAGACTATATATTTTGTTGTAAAACAAATTCAAATTATGTTCATCAAAATTATTCTTTTAAATTTAAATTATGGTCATGCAAATTATTCTTTTAAGGCTAAACCCTTCTGATTGATGTTCGGTGTCTCAGTTATTGATTGGACAACCACTAAAAATATATGGAATTATGGCCTTTTCTTTTTCATTAAATAAGCTTGTAGGTATCATCATAAAATTCTTCATGCCCCGATACTTTACATGTGTAATCGGCGGATTTGCGTGGAATTTTCTTCCATAAGACATATCAAACGCAACTTGGCAATGCTAGCTGAGGATACCTTTTTCACATAAGAGAAATGGTTAGTAATAATAACATCACCAAAAGAAGATCATCCTTTCATAGTGATCACATCAACATTCATCCAAATAAATGCAAATTTCTGAGCATGAAAGGTGAACATCAAGAGTTTCAAGTAAGTTACAAGACTGAATCATACATTCTAATTTTTGTTCTTCAATCCCACATGCCTGCATAAAGAAAGGTGCAATATGATACAAACAAATAACACAACTTAACCGTAATAATTCAAAACGCTCTTCACAGTGACAAGACAGGAAGTAATTATATCAAACGATATTTTTGGAAAAAATCACATACTTGAAGCAACATGCTTGTCAAGCGAGGGCAATCTAATTGGAGTATCTCCAAAGTAGTGCAATTGCTAAAGCAAAAATTCATTAAGGAGCCATTGTTTTGTCTCACAAAAATGAAACCAGTCCAAGAACAATTGAAAATTAAGTAAATCTAAGGTTAGAATATCAGTAAAAATGACCTTAAATTCAATGTTGCTAGATTGAAATAGGCCAAATTTACTTCCTAAATATGGGCAGAAAGAGACAAGTTCAAAGAAGATAGGCTCATATAATGAGCTGAATAAAGAATTACAACCTTTTTAATGTTAGCACACCCCAGACAATTAAGATGTTGAATTAATTGATTTGGGATCCCTTCCACGTTGATATGATCATCCATCCAATCAATATGTGGTTCCGAATCATTGTAAGAATTGCCAGACTCAAATATCCAATCAACGCTGTGCATATTAACACATCCATTCAAACTCAAATGGGTGAGGTGTGGACACAATTCCAAAATTTCTTCAATTGCATATGACGTTTTATCTTTAGGTCATAGATTATATATCGTTCTTTTTCTAATAAGGGAGATTTTTTGTTTTTACCTACAAATAAATATGCTTATTTCAATTGAATTTCAAAGGTTGTTACATGTCAGATATTGAGTGTCCACAGCTACACTCACTTGATGCCTCTTTTTGCAAGTTAATTCAAAATTTGTTTTTTGTCATGCTAACCACATATATTAGCCTTTTGTTAATAAGGAAGCCTGTATTTATTACTTAATGATGATTGCTTGGCTGCTGCAACTGCTGATAAGCATTTTAAGCCAATAGTACAAAATTAGAGATAATTGACTAGGCAACTAAACAAGTTAGTCACCATTGTTTTTTCAAGGGATAAATGACTAAAATTGAGCAATTTTAAATAATATAACAAAAAACTACTAATTTAGTCACAGGATAAAATATATGACTAGATAACAAGTGACTAAATAAAAATGACTAACATAAATGACTAATTTAGTCACGGGAATATAAATATGACAAGCTAACAATGATTAATGTGAAATAGTTGTTTATGTAAGTCATTTTTAGTTGTGTCACACTGACAATCAAAAATTACAATATTTTACTAAATTTTAACAATGCGGATGGATGGAAAAGTCATTAATGGGGAAACAAACCAAAAAGAAAATAGGAAAGGTATATATAACTGCTAAGTACAAATTAAAAAATATAAACTAGGAGAAAGGTCTCCATCTATGAGCCAAAAACAGGAAAACTGTATGTGGAAATTAAAAGTAGACCCGGCCCACACCACTCGGCCTCAAAATGAATAAACCCCTCTAATGCCACAAGACCATGTTTGGATAAAGCGTCTGCATGTGTATTGAACTCCCTAAAGATATGCATGATAGAGACATCAGGAAAGGCCTTGAGCAATCGAAGATTAACATGAGCCATCCAAGACGAGAGCTCCATCACCTTTAAAGATCACAGACCTTTCACCCAATCATTAACTATAAGTTAATTTAAAACCACCAACAACATGGTGTAAATAAAGATGCTGCGAAATGGCAAAAAAGAGGACATGACAGAGCGCCAATAAATATCCTCTCGTATTTGTCCCCGATCAACCGCAATTTAACCATAAATTAAAGTGATGATCCGACTCCAAAATAATGAGAGCCCCGACACCCAAAAAAGAACCCTGTTCTTCAGAAGCCCCGTTGAAAAAGGCCTTGCAGCTAGATAAAGGAGGAGGAGGAGACCAAATCCCAAAATCATTTAACATGGGCATGTTGAAGCCTCAACACATTGCTATAATTAATTTATCTTGTATGTTTTAGTCTCAATTGTCGTATTTTCCTCAATAGGATGGCAGATGGCCTCCCATTGAACCTTGATTTGATCTCATTTTCCCAATGGATAAGACACTAGTCTTCGTTCCACTCATCCATTTTTCTTTTTAAACTTATCATATTGTTTTTCTAAAACTATATCTTCATTTCACTTTGAATTCCATTTCCTAAGTTCTAGTGCAAACCCAAGGATAACATGGTAATGCATATGTGTATTAGTGGTCAATTTGTCAATCTTCTCACCATGTTCCTTAACACTATTTTCCAACACTGCTAGCTTATTCTCATGTTGTTCCAGATCATGACTGAGATAGTATATTGCTTCACCCCAACCATCAGACTATTCATGTTCCTGAGTATGGCACCTAATATCCCCTGTCCCTTCTCCATTGGAGGGGTTGGGATTTGATGAGGCCATGAAACCCCAAAGCTCTGTCTTTGGATGGAAACAACTTCTTATAAACAAAGCCTAGTCACTACTGCACCAACACAAAGAAAAGACCGCCACAAAAAAAAATATACCCCCATCAATCTATATTATTTTCATGTTATTGTCACAAATATTGATGTGCTTCACCAATTAGAAATCAGGTTGTACCATTGCTTTGGGTTACATACCAACACCCCTCTCTTACCTCCTAGTTAATTTTTTGTTGTTTTTGACTAATTAGAAATCAGCTTGTACCATTGCTTCCCTCCTAGTTAATTTTTTGATCTTGTCTATGGATATAATATTACATCATGTCTTGCATATAGTTTATCAAGTGATATATGAGTTCTTCTATCCCTTATTTTTATAGGGATATGTGTAATATCCATAGTCTCTATTCCACCTAATTTTTTTTTTTTTTTTCTATAGACCAAGATCTTAAATTTATAACTGTTGAGTATATATAATTTTGATAAATATGAAAAAACAAAAATACTCATTTTATTCAAAACCACCTTTAAACATAAAATCAAAACCATCAAATATAACTTATAAAACAAAAAAACCATCAGTAACACAAATCCTTTTATAAAACTAAACAATAATGAAGACCAACCCAAAATTGGATAGCAATTCCTACTAAAAAGACTTCAATGTCTCATAATTAATTTTATACAACCTAGAAGAAACTAAAAATTAAATTCATGTTAACCAATATTTTTTTTAACAGAAACGGTTAATATCATTGATAATTTATAAAAAAAGAGAGTTACAATTAAGTATGACTGATCAAATTGCTTCTCTGTGTGAGAAACAACAATCAAGTCACCATCTTCATGTTTCTACTAATAGAAATCAAACTCCTTTCTTGTTCTGAGCAAACTAAATCTTCTAATAAACTAACCCAGAGCTAAAATGCAGAAGAAAAACATTCTTAAAGACTTTCATTTACAAAAACTGGGCATTGAACCCAACCAGAGACCCATAAAAATTCTAAAGCCTATACTGCAAACCACAGACTGTCTAAGTCTTGTTCGGAATAACAAAAAAGGGCACTAAAAATCTCTAACAAGGGCCAGCATCCTAGGCTGCTCCCACATCATTCGCTGCCAAGTTCTGTTTAGAGCAGAGATCCACATAGTTTCCAGCTGTGTTCATATATTTCTTGATCTTTTCCAACTTTCTATTAATAACCTCAAGCTCACTGTCAGTCGGTTTGGCCTTCTTGTTCTTGTTCTTGTGTGGATAAGCCAAATATAGAGTTTCCTCCATATTCTCAATTTTCCCTGCCAAGCTTTTGTACTGGACCTTAATCTCATTATGTGCAATAAAGGAAAAATTGTACATTTGAGAAATTACCTTCCTAAATTCCATGTTCTCTCCCAAACCAGTCGCATTTGCAACTCCAAATCTTGCAGTTGGTCCAAGAACTCAACCTCAAATTTTGAAATGGAGCATTTCTCCTCATGACTGATAGCATTTCCCACCCCTGCGTGCCTACAACAGGAGCCATGACCAGGTTCATACCCTGCTGAGTCACCCCAACTTTCTTTCTGCTTGTCTCCCTTACCACGTGCAGAATTGCAACTGCACTCCCTCTTACAGTTCCTTCCACGAGAATCATTCCCCTTAATGCATTCACTGCCATGGCAATAATGCTCATCCCTAAATTCGGATCCATGATATGCCATTCCTGAACCTACATAATGGATAGAAGTTGTTCTGCTACCAGGATCAATACATAAACCCAGCCGAGACAAAGAGTGTTCTGGAATGAACACAAAGACAGGTATTTGATGTAAGCGGTTGCATGGCCACCAACTAGCCGAGCTTTGAAGAGCCATTACTTCAAGCATGTGGAGGTAGAGATCGAGGCTGAAATAAGCCATCAAATCTCTAAGGGAGATTTCCCAAAAAAATTTAATAAGAGTGCAAGATAAATGTCTGACATCCATCAAGATATTTTTGAATGATAAGAGTAACTACAATCTTATAGCACAATGTTGTAATTGAACTAAGGTATCCAAGTGGTTTCAATGGAGTCATTCCCATTCCTTAGTAATCCATAATATAGCCCCACTCCTAGGTTTTCCACCACATCTGCTTCTTCATTCAACCCTCGCAGAATGTGGAAGAAGTTGAGTTCTTGGAATTCAGTACTTATGCATTGAAGGAGATAGTGCATTTTGGTTGACGGATCTTTTCTTTTAGCTACGATATGCCTGGATTCTCTGATTATGATTAGAGAGTATCCAAGGATGAAGAGCTTCTTGATTCCAAGGCTAACTGCTATCTCCATGCTTTTGATAAGGCCCAGCCATTCAGCTGCATTGTTAGTCTTCCTCCCAATGCCCCAAGCGAAGTCTTTCTTCTTGTTCCCCAGAGAATCTAGGATGACTCCCCCCGCGCCTGCCAACCCTGGTCATATTAACCAATTTAAACGATTATACATACGTTATATATTTTTACTTACATTAATTTTAGCTTTACAAATTAGATCAATTTAGTAAGAAAATGTAACAATTCCCTTTACTATTCTTGCCCAAAAATATACATTAGTGTAATTGTTGATTCAAAAACATATAATTATATATATATATAAATTTATAGTATATAAAAAATAAATTAAACCGAAAACACATTAAACAAAAACAAAAGAACATTTTCTACCAAATCAAAGCAGATGAAGAGTTTTGGTGCCAATGCAGAAAGGAGAAAGGAGAAAGGAGGAGGGGACTTTGAGATTTGGGGTTTGGGAACCAATGCTAAGTGGAGGAAAGGATTTTGATTCCAATGCAATCCACCCAATCTATAATTTCACACGAGCATTTGGAATCCCTTTCTATGCAGGTCCTGAATTCCAAAAATTAGTCACAATTTGTTTTTATTATTCTCAAAATGGTGCCCTAGGGATTTATATAATTTTTTTTCCTCCAAGTTGCAGGATCAAAAATTCATGACTTCAAATCCCATGTTTTTCATGGTAGATTCATCAGTCATGGAATCCCTTGAGAAGATGATACAAGGTCTGTCCTTTAGTCAAAGTTCGTTCACGGGATTTTGATTCCTCAACTGTGGAAGCCCTCGAGAAGATGATACAGGTTTTTTATTCCTCGACTATACTCTATAGGTTTATTTCCCCTCCTGAGTTCGAGTTGCATAATGTTTCAGGCACCAAAGAAGGTATGCAGATAATTCGTAGGGCCAGGCAAGTTTTCATATATGCATTTCTCAAATTTCTAGATTTAAATTGTATGAAAGTATTTTTCCAAGTAAATACTCTGTCCATCCTTCGAGTGAATACTCCACTCATCATATATTATTCATTTTTTTGGAACATTACTCTAAAATCAGAAGAATAGCTAAAGAAAATGATATAACAATAGCAGGAAATCGATAGTAACTAATTGAGCTTTTGGGATCTAAGCTTAGCCCAATCACAAGCATGCAATGATCCCATATCTCGCAGTTTATGCTTTTCCAGTTCATAAGCACACTATAATTTTCTATCCAGCTTAGCTCCGACAGTTACAAAACCATAAAAGGGTCTCTCTCTAACCGCATCAGCTTAGCCATGACAAAAACCCAGGTTACTTTATTACAACTTAAGCCTTGCCAATTCACATGCCAGCTACGATTATATATATAGCAACTGACACTTTTCCCGATGGTTCCATCCATCATCTAAATTACTTTGACTGTCTATATTTTTTTCAATACTCATAACCTAAATTTGTTATTTCTTCTTCAGGCCAAGCATCTGTTTTCTCTTAGGCCTATGTTAAAAGAGGCGCTTGTTATAATTTTTGTTTATCGTGCTTTTTGTAAACTCCTTGACGTAAATCATCTGTAGCTATATGAATTGGGTGGGATGGGTTATCACAACAATATTTGGTCAAAGCAAAGACATGTGGCTTACTAAATATTGCTTAGAACTGCACCAGTTCATAGAACCTATCTAATATCAGTCTTTTCCATTAGTTAGGTACCTAATCATTTTGAGCTATAGATTTCATGTCATGAATCTATGAAATATACCCTGCAGTTCTGACGACCAAATTCTAAGAAAGAGGGGTGCCATATGTCACAAAAAATGGCACCATTTACCATCATTGCCCATATATCATATCAAAACAACAGTGAAATATAAGTAGCAGTGAAGCATGAACAAGTGAAATTCAAGTGGGATTCACCATCATCATAGAACCTTTCCCATAATTCTCTATAGGAAAGCAAATCAATATCGACCATATCTCATAGCTGCCAGCCCAAAATATCATGAAAATCATGTTTTAGGGCAACATCATGAAGTAGTGATCTATCAACCAAAAGACCTAGGCTATCCACTGCCCCATCGAGCTGCAACCCTGCCCATTATGATAAAAACTAGAAGTGAAATATCTTCCAATCACCCCTGTAACATATGGGGTACCACTTTGCTAGTTTCTTCAAGAAATTTTCAACAGGCATACCTGAATGTCATAAAATCTGAACAATGACGTCACACTCTGCTGCACAGTGCATTTTATTTTACGAACAACTTCTTACTCTTGGAAAAACTATACACAATTACTTTAGCTCAGTGTAGGTTTCGTATGATGCTTAAATTTATATCAATGACATTGGTACCTTGCGGAATTCCCATTCCATATAACATATTCATTAAGGACCGATGTCTGCAGGTAGTTGGTCTTGAGTTTTTTGTATCTCCTCCATTGATTTTTGCACCTTGCCAGATGAGTGTGTGAGCCTTGATTCCTTGCAAATCACAAAACATTGCATTTAGAATCTTGATTTATAGTCATTTATGGAGTAGGGCTGACTTAAATTTATCTTGAAGACCATTTCCATATGAGTGTGTGAGACTTGATTCCCTGCAAATCACAAAACATTGCATTTAGGATCTTGATTTATAGTCATTTATGGAGTATAATTGACTTAAATTTATCTTGAAGACCATGGTGTTTAAATAAGCCACATAAATATTGCAGTTCAACAGGAGATTATTAAGAATTGTGTTTATATCAGAGGGTTTTGAGTCTTCAACCATCATATCTTGGTCTTTATTGCATCATGCTTTGAAATAGTACCCTCTTTATTCTAATTTTAAAGACGACTTCATTATATTGGAAAAAATTGAGACAGTGTCTTGGTGTTATATACACCATAACTTAATATTTTTTGTTCATTTTCAAGAATGTTTCCAGACAAACGAGAACCTTAAAATTTTTTCAGTAGGAAGCCTTGAATGAATTCTTCATAGCCTTAACATATTGCTATAAATTGTCTTCTGCAGGAAGAGTTGCACCCATTTTTCTCATTGCCAAAAGTAGTGGAAATCCTTTTCTCCCTTGCAAAAATGCTTTTCAAAATTGATATTGAACCTGCAGATGGTCTTGCTCCAGTAAGAGCCAAGTTTTGCACTGACTCAAATAATATGTTTTGTTATGCAATACGAGTTATTGGTTTGTATTTTGTAGGAGTGTTTTGGTGGCTTTACATTTCCTGACTTTGGTCCACATGTGTGGAACAATTATGTAATATTTTATGCAGTCAAAGACTTATCAGGAAGTCTAGTTGCGTATTTCTATTTTGATCCATATTCTAGGTCATCAGAGAAGCGAGGTGGTGCATGTATGGGTGAAGTTTTTGGCCAAAGTCATGTGCTTGCACCATAAGGTAGCTCAGTAAGGCTACCCATAGAACACATGGTTTGCAACCAGACATCACCAGTTGGAGATAAGCCAAGTCTAATGACTTTCCGTGAGGTAAAGTGTGCATAAGCAACTGATACTTGAATCTGGTTTTCCATTAGCTATTTTCTGTCAATTTTAGTTGTTGTTAGTCTCTTTTTTACAATAGTGGACTTAGATTAATAGAAAATTTTGTATTGTAGTTTAAGATAGCATATATTGTGCCATCCATATCCCCTATGGACAAGACATTTTGTCTAGGTTTTCCCTGAATGAAATTATCAGACAATTTATTGGTCACTTTTCAAGGACAATGAATATACTATGGAGTCTTCTAGCTCTAATGCACCTTGAAATCCACATTTTATGCTTGACATGGGTTTTATTTTTGTATTATTTTGATTAGTATTGTTTACCTTTGTAGATTTTATTCTTTTTGTATATTAGTGACATTCTTACCAATTTTGCGAAGATTTCCAGGCATGTTGGCATACATGTTTAATTGAGTTCGGCATAGACTTAAGGGGTGCAATACTGTGTCATGAATAGGGAAAGCTAGGACCACCTAAGCAGAATCCATGCAAGTTAGGACCAAATGTGAATGGGTTTTGGCCTCCCCATTCTATGCAGTTGCAAAGCACAAGCACTTTGATGGAATCTCCACTGAAAGCAAGGAGTTGTCCCCCACTCTCCCTATTATAATTTAAGGTGGCAGTGGAATTGAACCCTCAGCAGCTTGGGCAATATTGGCCATTGCATTTAGATAAAATTAATTCACATGTAACTGAAGAATTAAAGGTTACAACTTTTCTATTATCATTTCCTTGTTTGTTGCGTGATGAATGTCTTCGGAAAGCTCTGCCATATCTCAGGTCATTGTGAAAGTAGTTAATGCATTTTATTTGAAATATCAAGGAAAAGAGAAAATTTTGAACTCTTTTTTACATTAATTATTTTGAAGATATTTGTTGTGTCTCTTCAGTTGAATCATGAAAGTTAGGTATTTCTTTTCAAATGCGGATTCAATCTTCTGAGCAAGTTACATGCATAGTACAGAAATGCTAGATTTCTCTTCAAGGAAGTAAAAATAGTAAATCACCTTGAAAAGGTCCCATAAATCCACACAAATTATGGATACGTTGTGACAGTTGAGCCAATAGAGGGGAATTTTAGTCAACTCCCACACTTATGGAATGAAGCAGGTTGCATTGTTGTATGTGAAAACAATCACTTTTGGGGCTGTCTTGCCACTGTTGTAATTCTTGAATTTTTTCTTGCCACCCTTTTCTTAATGAGCATTGCAGAACAACATGATGTGGATGTTTTTGCACATACGGATTGAGCTGATTTTAGAAAACCAAATCATTGATGGGGATTACGTGCCCCACATGGGATCTAGGGTGGTACAGTTGTATGTATTTTCAATGCTGAGAATTGCCTTGGGAAACAGACTTTGAATGAAAAACAACACCTTCTTAATGTGGTTAAGTAGCCATATCCAGAAAAGTTGTAATGTGAAGCCTTCCAATTAGTTGGAAATGTCAGAATTGAGTTTGTGGTTAGTGATATTGTGTTTCACTGCAATCTCAGATTGTGGGATATCTTCCATTTACCTAAACTAAAGTTACAATGTTTGTACAAAATTTATTCACATCAAAGATATTTTTTCTACCATCCGGTTATATTCATTGACATGTCTCATAATCGTCATATATGGGTATTCTTGCATCTAAAGCAGTTCATTGAGAGTGTAGATGATACCTACAAATGTGTTTTTAGATTCATGGCTCAAAGTCATTCAAGTGGTGATGGAATTTGTCATGTCCCAAATTTGGTATTGGGTCACAATGGACTAATCACATTGGCCCTATTCATTAGAGTTTGTCAAATTGATGCTAAAGGTCAAATAATTGCCAAGGAGGAAAATTACTAGTTTCCTAGGTTTGGGGTGGAAGCTTTGGGATTTGGAATAATGGGGATAATAAATGATGTTTAGACATTAGAAGGGTTCAAGTATTTAATAAATAGAGTGAATAAAGAAATTCAAGAGAAATCCTAGGTGACAAATGGTTTTGGAGACATATGGAGGATCTGGGACCCACACTAGCTTGATTTTTCATAATACATGGTATCTCTCTTTTGCAAATTCGAATTAATGGGAATGTGAACACTCTTGGGTGAGTTGGTAAGTCATAACACATGTCACTGAGCATCTTAGGTCGAATTGGGAAGGATTGGTAACCTCCATGGAAGATAAAGAGTCAAAGTGGAAGTTTGTGGACACTTGGGCTAGATTCCCTAGCCCCTATGACACCAATGATGGAACATCTATGACAACTATGACAAATTGCAGACCTGACCTCTGACATCTGACCACTATGACATGTCAGCCCCAAAAATAGTCTCAAGGAAGGCGAATTTGGGAGTTGGAGAAGCCAAAGAGACTCAAAATCGAATTTGGGAGAAGATGGAAGGTTGGAACTAGGAGACAAGTGGCAAATGTGGAATATTTCCTAAATGGAAATCTATTGAATCTATTGAGAGGATTTCGACCCTTAGAAGGCTAATGTTGGTTATAAAATGTAGAAATGAAGCATGATAATGGATTTTGATCATTTGTAGAATTTGCAATTGCATTTGTGAAGAGGGAGAGCTAGTGGATGACTAGTTTCTTGCCTTAGCCAATTTCGAGGGTGAAAGATTCGCATCCAAGTTGGAAATTGGAAAGGCCATTCAGAACTTTCATTTGGAGCTTTAATGGAGTCTTTATTTGCAGGTGTAAGCTACAGTGCAGCTCATGGTTTCTTCTATTGCAGCTCGCTCCTTCAACCATTTCCAGTTTTGATGGCATATTCTTGATCCTTGAGTGAGGGAGTTTTTGGTGAGCTATTGTACTCTTTGTGGGAGATTATAATGCCCCATTTATTTTTTAATATGAAGTAAATACTCTGTTCTTCATCTCCAGAAAGTTTCAGGTCGAAATTCCAAGTAGAAATGTATAAATCTCATTTTTAATGGAAGAACAATGCCATTTCCCCACTACCTTGTTGTGAACCAATGTATTGATGATGATTTCGAATGAATGGATGATTATATGATGAATTTGTGATTAATGGACTTCCATGGATGTATTTTACAAGTTTCATGTACTGTACTTGAGCATTTGAAGTCTTTTTACTCAGTTTAATTGCATTGGGAGAAGAAATAGTGCCATTTCCCCAAGGGTCGAATTGGTGATTTTTGCAGTTGAATGGGAGAGGGTGAGAACAGTTGTAATAAACCATTAATGGTGCATGTGAGACCTTAATAACATACTTAACACATTACATACCTCTGTTCATAAATTTGAGTGGGTTTGGAGGCATTTGGGAAGCCATTTTTCAGTACTTACCTCAGGGGGATTTGAACCCCAAATTACTAGTAAAATTACATACTTGGTCCATAATCTTAGGAGAGTTTGCAGAGGTTTTTTGGTGGCCATATGTTATCCCTGAACATCATATTCAAGTCCTAATATCATTCATACACCTTCCTTGAATATTTGAAGGCATTTGGAGTCAATTTGAGACCTAGAGACCAATACTAGTCAAAGGGAAATCACTAGTAAAGTTACCTACATTGACCAGAATTGAAAGAGTATTTGCAGAATTTTTTTAAAGGTACAAAGGCATCCCTGAAACACATATTTATGTTCTAATATCATTCATATACCTTCTCAGAATATTTGGGATCATTTGGGGCAAATTTGGGACCTAGAGATTGAAACTAGTCAAAGGTCGAACCAAGGAAAAAAGTGAAAAATTGCAATTTTAATAAAATTCCTAACAAGGGACATTACAGAATTGAATGGATCATGGGTTCTAGTTAAACGATGCCTGTAAAAGATCGTCCTATCCCCAAGACAGTTTTCAAACTCTCATTGCTTTGTTCTTGTGATCATATTGTCATATCCCATGAATTTTGTGTTATCTATGACTATGTCTTAAGCAATTGCAAGCATCCAACAACATCAACAGTGAAGACAAAAAATAAGTCATGTAGCATGCACCCAAGTTCTATACTAGTAGAATAATAAGTTGCATATGAAGTTTGTATCTTTGATACCACTAGAAATATGTTATGATACTTACATCCACTTGGAGTTTCCTTTCATGGGCCAGTCATTGATGAGGTAGCTGAATTAATAGGAGGAACAGTTTGACTCAATGGTGATTGAAAAAGAGGGTAAATTTTGAACAATTTTGAAGCTTCAAGGATAACATGAAAAGTATTGTGGGAATCCAACGGAAGAATGTGGAAACCCTGCAACAACTAAGGATTTTCTCCGGAAGAGTAAAATATGTGTTATGGATGCAATTGATCAGCAAACAACCATGGATAATTTATTGAAGGAACACATTGTTGTTAAACTAATATCAGAGCTAATGAAAAAGGCCTGTGGGATACATAGCTATAATCGAGATTTTAAATGACTTCTACAACAAATATGAGAGATCTTTTTTGGCATGGCCCTGGGTCAGTTTTCATCTCGTTTACCGTATCTTCAGATTTTAAATGACTTCTAAAACAAATCTTAGCAATCTTCTTACGCATGGCCTTGGGTCAGTTTTCATCAAGTGTATGGTATATTCCTCGCAACATAGCTTTTTCCATTGCAGAGACAACCATTATTTTTCTATTCAAGTGGTATCTATTATAATTTGAAAAGTTATATCTATTTCAGGTTAAGTTATCTTCAATCAAAGAAGATAGTTAATAGAGATGTAAAAACAGAAAACATGCTACTGGACAAAAATCAAACACTTAAGATAGAAGACTTTGGTTCGGCTCGTGTCGAGGCTCAAAATACCAAGGACATGACTTGTGAGATAGGAAATATTGGTTGCATGGAACCAAAGGTATACAACAGACTTGATGTTATATCTTTTGCAAAGGGAGTTTTGTATTTTGTGAAAATTTTATTTCGTGGAACTTTCATGTTCTATAAAAAGTGTTTTAAACCTTGAAAGTAGCATTAGTTCCACTTGTGATAGGATTGATGGATGACACCAAAGCTGATTTATAGAACCATGCAACTGTAAAGGAAAAATAACTAAGAATAGACACCAGCAGATCTGCATTAGAGGAGATCAAAATCACATATGATCCAGAAAATCTCATAGTTGCAAACTTCGATGGCCCAATTCATTTGGATAGTGAAATTGTAGAAAACCTAGTTATGGAATAAGTTGTACATGAAGAAGAGGAAATGAAGAGGCAAGTCCTATTGAACCATTTTTATTTTTACTTTTATTTTCTTGTAGCTATGTTTTCATTTATGGCTCAAAGGTATGCACTACACTTATTAGGTTCACATGTTCTGGCTAGAAAGATCAGGAAGCACTCCAATGTTATGATCTCAACTGGGAGCCTTAAATGAATTCTTCATAGCCTTAACATATTGCTATAAATCGTCTTCTGCAGGAAGAGTTGCACCCATTTTTCTCATTTCCAAAAGTAGTGGAAATCCTTTTTCTCCATTGCAAAAATGCATTTCAAAATTGATATTGAACCTGCAGATGGTCTTGCTCCAATAAGAGCCAAGTTTTGCACTGACTCAAGTGATATTTTTTGCTATGCAATACGAGTTATTGGTTTGTATTTTGTAGGAGTATTTTGGTGGCTTTACATTTCTTGACTTTGGTCCACATGTGTGGAACAATGATGTAATATTTTATGCAGTCAAAGACTTATCAGGAAGTCCAATTGTGTATTTCTATTTTGATCCATATTCTAGGCCATCAGAGAAGCGAGGTGGTGCATGTATGGATGAAGTTTTTGGCCGAAGTAATGTTCTTGCACAGGAATGTAGCTCAATAAGGCTACCCATATAACACATGGTTTGCAACCAGACACCACCGGTTGGAGATAAGCCAAGTCTAATGACTTTCCGTGAGGTAAAGTGTTTAATCTGGTTTGCTATTAGATATTTTCTATCAATTTTAATTGTTGTTAGTCTCTTTTTTAAAATAGTGGACTTAGATTAATAGAAAATTGTGTATTGTAGTTTAAGCTAGCATAGATTGTGCCATCCATATCCCCTATGGACAAGACATTTTGTCTGGTTTTTCCCTGAATGAAATTATCAGACAATTTATTGGTCACTTATCAAGGACAATGAATATACTGTGGAGTCTTCTAGCTCTAATGCACCTTGAAATCCACATTTTATGATTGACATGGGTTTTACTTTTGTATTATTTTGAATAGTATTGTTTACCTTTGTAGATTTTATTCTTTTTGTATATTAGTGATATTGTTACCAGGTTTGCGAAAATTTTCGGGCATGTTGGCATACATGTTTAATCGAGTCCGACATAGACTTAAGGGGTGCAATATTGTGTCATGAATAGGGAAAGTTAGGACCACCAAAGCAGAATCTATGCAAGTTAGGACAAATTGTGAATGGGTTTTGACCTCCCCATTTTATGCACTTGCAACGCACAAGCACTTTGATGGAAGCTCCACTGAAAGCAAGGAGTCGTCCCCCACTCTCCCTGCTATAATTTGAGGTGGCAATGGAATTGAACCCTCAGCAGCTTGGGTGAGATTGGACATTGCATTTAGATAAAATTAATTGACATGTATCTGAAGAATGAAAGGTTACAACTTTTCTATTATCATTTCCTAGTTTGTTGTGTGAAGAATGTCTTCCCAAAGCTCTGCCACCTCTTAGGTCATTGTGAAAGCAGCTAATGCATTTTATTTGAAATATCAAGGAAAAGAGAAAATTTTGAACTCTTTTTTACATTAATTATTTTGAAGATATTTGTTGTGTCTCTTCAGTTGAATCATGAAAGTTAGGTATTTATTTGCAAATGCAGATTCAATCTTCTGAGCAAGTTACACGCATAGTGCAAAAATGCTAGATTTCTCTTCAAGGATGTCAAAACTGTAAATCACCTTGAAAAGGTCCCATAAATCCACACAAATTATGGATACGTTGTGACAGTTGAGCCAATAGAGGGGAATTTCAGTCAACTCCCATACTTATGGAAAGAAGGAGGTTGCATTGTTGTATGTGAAAACAATCACTTTTGGGGATGTCCTACCACTATTGTAATTCTTGAATTTTTTCTTGCCGCCCTTTTTTTAATGAGCATTGCAGAGCAACATGATGGGGATGTTTTTGCACATAAGGATTGAGCTGATTGTAGAAAATGAAATCATTGATGGGGATTATGTGCCCCACTTGGGATCTAGGGTGGTACAGTTGTATGTATTTTCAATGCTAAGAACTGCCTTGGGAAACAAACTTTGAATGAAAAACAACACCTTCTTAATGTGGTTATGTAGCCATATCCAAAAAAGTTGTAATGTGAAGCCTCCCAATTAGTTGAAAATGTCAGAATTGAGTTTGTGGTTAGTGATATTGTGTTTCATTGCAATCTCAGATTGTGGGATATCTTCCATTTATCTAAACTAAAGTTACAATGTTTGTAGAAATTTTATTCACATCAAAGATATTTTTTCTGCCATCCGGTTATATTCATTGACATGTCTCAGAATCGTCATATATGGGTATTCTTGCATCTAAAGCAGTTCATTGATAGTGTATATGATACTTGGAAATGTGTTTTTGGATTCATGGCTCAAAGTCATTCAAGTGGTGATGGAATTGAATGGATCATGGGTTCTAGTCAAATGATGACTGTAACAGATCGTGCTATTCGCAAGAGAGTTTTCAAACTCTCATTGCTTTGTTCTTGGTATCATATTGTCATATCCCATGAAATTTGTGTTATCTATGACTATGTCTTAAAAAATTGCATGCAACCAACATCAGCAGTGAAGACAAAAAATAATTCATGTAGCATGCACCCAAGTTCCACACTAGTAGAATAGTAAGTTGCATATGAAGTTTGTATCTTTGATACCACTAGAAATATGTTATGATATTTACATCCACTTGGAGTTTCCTTTCATGGGCCAGTCATTGATGAGGTAGCTGAATTAATAGGAGGAACAGTTTGACTCAATGGTGATTGAAAAAGAGGGTAAATTTTGAACAATTTTGAAGCTTCAAGGGTAACATGAAATGTATTGTGGGAATCCAATGGAAGAATGTGGAAACCCTGCAACAACTAGGGATTTTCTCCAAAAGAGTAAAATATGTGTTATGGATGCAATTGATCAACAAACAACCATGGATAATTTATTGAAGGAACACATTGTTGAAGCTAATATAAGAGCCAATGGAAAAGGCCTGTGGGATACATAGCTATAATCCATATTTTAAATGACTTCTACAACAAATCCGAGCGATATTTTTAGGCATGGCCTTGGGTCAATTTTTATCTCGTTTATGGTATCTTCCTCTTAGCATAGACTTTTCCATTGCAGAGACAACCATTATTTTTCTATTCAAGTGGTATCTATTATAATTTAACAAGTTATATCTATTTCAAGTTAAGTTATCTTCAATCAAAGAAGATAGTTCATAGAGATGTAAAAACAGAAAACATGCTACTGGACAAAAATCAAACACTTAAGATAGTAGACTTTGATGCGGCTCGTGTCGAGGCTCAAAATACCAAGGACATGACTGGTGAGATAGGAAATATTGGTTACATGGAAACAGATATAATGCCCCATATTTCGACTAGACCTGTTTGCGAGTTAGACCCCTTTCACTTTAATTGCTTGTTATCTATTTGACTCAGCTAGACAGAGTGAACTATATTTTCAGCATGATGGACATGATGATATGTTGCTACTGTGTTAATGATGTTACTATCTTCACGCAGTTATTAAGTTATGATTAACATGAGATTCTTTTATTTCATAATGATAGTGTATGTTTGATAATCGTCCTGGAGGAAATGTGATATACATGATGTGGTAATTATGCTGTGATTGATTTGAAGATTTTATGTGATGAAATAAATGATGCTGACAATATGGATCAGACAATGATAGAATGGAAAATATATGTTTAGTGTTTTCATTTATGAAATGTGAAATATATGGTGTCGTACATGGATGCCAACCTACGATGAAATTGGTAGAACTGTTATATTCCATACATACCTGTGATCTGATAAAATTGTGACGTGAAATAAAATGATGTTGATGATATCGATCAAATGGTGATCGAATGGAAATGCTTGCTATAAAATGTGTATTCTGCGGAATACTAACCTACAGGACACGAGGGCTATGGGATAGCCAGATACTTGAACTGATATATGGATAAGAGCTTACCCATGCAGGGAACCTTAGCAACCGAAACTGATGATACGATGACACGGACCGATAATCTGGAGAGCAGCAGAGTATGATTTGATCAGGGCGTAGGCCCAGTATGTTGAGAGGGATGGACGTGTTTCCACCCTATGTTCCTATGATACCCGAGGTCGTGGGAGGGCCGTGCTGAGACACGCTCCCCATGTATGTTGTGATGACGATGGTCGGATGCTTGCTAGGGGAGGATAGGTCCACTGTACAGCCAACGCTATCGCTCTCAAGTTCTTTATGGTTAGGTCGATGAGTCCGACATCCACTTTTGTACTAGCAGAGGAAGGATAGGGAGGATGTGGACGTAGGTTAGGATGGGAGGATATGATAATTAGTACTGAGGAGGGTTGGGTATTCCTTGACCCGGAGTTAGTGGTAGTAGGTAGCTTCCCTTGCACCTGAATGATTGATCAAATGTAATCATAAAATAACGAAAGGAAATCTTAAAGGTTAACTGATAAAATAACAGATGATGTTTTAGTAATATTATGATGAATGTATACTTGTTCAGTTTGCATAAAGTATCATTAGTGTTAGTTAGCTATTATGCATAGGATATATATATGACATATGTTTATAGTACATGTATGTGTTGTGCATACACTGGCCACGCATGCACATTATGCACATGCGCAATAATATTGGTTTACAACCTACTTATCAAGATTTAACAATGTTATAAGTGATCATAGATAACTCAATTAAGTATTTACTGAATGACTTAATTAGTAAAAGATTGTCAAGTTCTAATGTGTAAAAGAAGTTAATTAGTCCTTGTGTGTGAACATGGTAATGAACGATTAAAATAAGTGTCATTAATTGCAAGTATCCTCAAGTGAATGTGTCTCCAATATGAAGTATGAAAGTTAAACACTAATACCGGAAGAGTGTGCTCTATCATTGTTGATTATGATTAATTAAACCATTAAGTGTATTTCATTATTTATACCCAAAAGTACTATGTTGACGCTTATCAAATTAACGAATAAATATTTTAATTATTATTCACAATTAATTTAATCACTATTATTATTAATCCTTATTGTTATTAATATTATTATTAAATTAATAATAATAGTGATAATAATCCTTTTTATAAAACATAGTGGATTGAACAATAATAAATTCATTAAATAGTTTATTCATTTAATTAATTAACGGAATCATCCCAAGTAAATTAAAAGGATTGTTTAAATAAATTATTGAATAATTCCACTACCCGAGAGAAATTCGGGGTGATTTAAAATAATATATAATCCACCTTTATGCCTTAAAAGGGGTTGCATTAATGATTTGTACTTCCTAAAGGGTGATAGCCAGGGCGGTGGAGTGATAAGGAAGTTTGACTTTATGAAGGAGGTGGATTCCTATAAAGAGGAGATTTAAGAAAGGAGTAAAGGGGGGATTGTGGGAGAACGGTGAGGATTTTGTGAAAAAGCAGGAATGCCGAGGAGGGGGTTAACTCGATGCCGAGGAGGGGGTTAAATCGAAGCTTTGAGGAGGTGGGAAACTCAAAAGAAAAGATTGAGGAGGGGGTTAACTCAGCAAAATATCACCCTGGAAAGGTTCGATGGAAGGCTGCTGTCGGGATTATCGGTCTGTGGGCTCGGGGGCTAGGAAATCCATTGATTTCCTAGGGTCAGCAAGATAATAGTTGATCGGCAGGGTGGACACATCATTTTGGGTTGCTAAGGTAACCTACAGAACCCATTATAGGAATCTTCTTACCTTGCTACAAATCTACGGATCCAGGTATTTTACTGAGCCAGCTTAAGTAATAGTTATTTTCTTTTAATTGCAAATTACGTATGTTAAAAAAACAGGGTTAACATGAAAAGTGTTAAGCTTATGTTTATTTAATTTGCACAGACTTATGAACATTTAGAACCCTGAACATAGACGGTTGATTCTTTTAATTAGAAAGCAAAGGAGAAATACTTGGTATTTAGAGGAAAAGCGAACAGCGACCCAGTGCCTAGCAAGGGCACTACATTTGGTATCAGAGCCGAGGCTCAAACCTTGAGACCTTAGGGCCTAACTACACCTGAAATTAAGGGAAATTTACTAGAAAATAACAACCCATAGGATGTCTGCAACAAAGGGTAGATAACTTGAAGAGCCCTTTTCCTATTTATTTATAAAGCTTAACAGAAACAGAACTTGAATATATATATATATATATATATATATATATAATTTGGAAATTATGTGTAAATCTAGCATCCTCCACCCAGAAAGTTGAACATAAAGTTTGGAGAAAAGCTAGGAGGCTGCCTGTAAGGTAAACGGACTCCCATACTCCAAATCTATGGTGGATGGACACGTTCTTCCTGCAATATAATAGGAAAACTAGGTTAATTAATGTATACATATATGGAAAAAAAAAATCATGTATGAAGAAAAAAAAAATAATATATATTATAACCAGATTTATTTGGGATCAACTCCCTGAAATCGACCTGATGGGGAGGAAGGGAGGTAGCTGAAAGACCTCCCTTGCAACTCTGAGAACAATAGATAGAGGCTGCGAGAACCCAATATTGAAAGGGGGGCACAACGCACACCATCAAATTCCAAGTGTTGAGTTCACCAATGAGCATTGCCATCTTTGTTCTCTTGGAAAGCTCGTTTTAACATTTCTTACAGCCGTAATTTCCACCGTTCACTTTAAACATACTTTTAGTTTGAGGATAATGTTTCGTAAACCCCTGAGGCTAGAAAACCACTTAATCATTTCATTTTCTGATTATCTAAGTCTATACCATTCTGGAAATAGATTACACTTCACAGATGAACAAATACAGATCTTAGACACCATTTTTTTTGGTACTAAATCCAAAACTTTTGTTTTATAATAGTCACCATGGGCGAAACCCTAGAACCAGCATTGTAGCTACTAGCAGTTTTACACTATCTATGAGACCATTTAAATTGCTGCGAAATTTTACATTGGAAAAAAAAAAAAAATTGACACCTCAAAATTTGAACTTGGGAAACCCCTATCTACCTATATAAAAAATGGGTATTTTTGTATTAAAATAATTATAAAACTGCATCTGAACTGTACACCACATTAATACAAAACAAGAACGGGTATTTTTGTATTAAAATAAAACTGCAGCTGAACCATACAGCATGTAAATACCAAATGGAAAGTAGACCTTCGTCACACTTGTCCAAATTTAAAAAAAAAAGGAGTTCTATTTTGCTCCTATTTGAGCCATTAAAAAAAAAAAAACTGATGCATATACCTCCTATCTGCAACCACCACGCACAAATGCACCCAAGTGTGCAATTCGTCCAACAAGCTCACCACCCTTTCGTTACTTATAAAGAATATTGGGCTATGCCTAAGCCCAGCACCAGTCTAAGCGCCAAGTGTGCTATCCTTTTATGGTACTTATAAAGATACATCGGACACACAGCCAATTGCTAGCATCTCGTCCAGCATTCTGTCGGCCTGCTCGAAGTTCCCAGCCCTGCAATAGCCATCGATGAGGGCAGTATAAGTGACGGTGTCAGGCTCGGCCGCGTAGAGCTTCATCTTAGTGAGAAGTTTGCTGGCGTCGACCATGTTGCCCTATTTGCAAAATGCCTGTATGAAGCGGTGTAAATGATGGCATTGAGCGGACAGCCTTTGGAATTCATGTCGTCGATGAGCTCGAGCACTTGATGTAATCTTCCATGCCGGCAGAGACCGCCAACAATGAGTCCATAGGTTTTCTCGTCGGGGATGCACCCGTTCTTAGACATGAGCCCTAGCAGGGGAAGCGCGGTGTCGACCTTGTTGAACGTGAGGAGGGATTTTATGAGGATGTTGAAAGTGTTGGAATTGGGGTTGCTATGCGGGATCTGGCAGTGTCGAGGTACATAGATTGGGCCATCTCCCACTGCCCGTTTTGGCAAAGACTGTCGAGAACGGTGCTGAAGGATAGGACAGTGGGGGTCGGGCATGGCGTAGAAGAGGCGGAGGGCTTCCTGCGACATCCCAGCTCTGCCGTATGTTCGGATTAATTTGATAAAAACCCCGTTTTCTTCCTTATATAGGGAGTAGACCCTATGCCACGTAAGGTGGTTTTCGCGCTGCTATTGGAGTGGTTTTCCATACCGCCTTTCCATATGCGGACGAGTAAAAAGTTGACACGTGTGGTGGTGGTATCCATTCCGCCACTGCCCCTCCCCTTATCTTTTGAGCAGGTTGATGGCACGGATTCACTGTGAGCCGTATATTCCCTTCCCATTGCCACGTCTTCCATTTAAAGGATCCCATTGCAATAAAGGTTAGATATGCCCAACACCAAGCCAGGGGGTCCACGCACCATCCAACACCGAAGCGCCAAGCGCCAAGGGGCTCCACACTACCTCCACACTCCGAGCGCCATGGACTAGAGCTTACCTCTCCTCGTGGTACCCCACATAATCTTCCCAGCACACAGGTGCCATATGCCGAGCCCTCTCCAATACCACTCTGCCTCCGATCCACTAATTCCCATACATAACCGGAGCGGTTTTCTGCCCAAGGGAGGAAAAGTCTAGGTAAGGCCTCCACACATGAAGAGGAAGGACAGTTGCAACCCATGTCAACCAACCAGAACATAACACATGTTAGATGGGTCCACTGAGACCATCTTACACTGTCCAGTCACACCAAGCAAAATTTCACCAACTATCTGAATTCAAATGTTTCGACCGTTGAAGGGGGAGGGGAAATTAAAATTTGTGTGTTGATTCTGTCTCCATCCAAAAGAAAAGATTATGTCAATTGATGAATGAAACAAATCCAAATTGAGTCCTGGAAGGGTAAGTAGACCAATCGAAATATTCAAGAATTAAAGTTTCGTGTTCAAATTCTGTAAGTGGAATTAATATTTGCAACTCTAATTTATTAGGCTTTGTCAATCTATTGAGCCATCGGCGTTTCGAATTGAGTTCATATTTTCTTTAAGAATTGGTAAAGTTGTGAAAATGTGAAGTTGTACATCGGCATGGATTTTTATAATGATTTAAAGAATTTGTTAAGTCCAGTTTATTTTCTCACTGCAAGGTCGTACCATTTAGTGTTCGAGGATAATGAATTGAAAGTTATTATGTTATCAAATAAAACAATATTTTACTCACTATGTTACACATTATGGATTTACATATCAAAATGTAATTTGAGATTTTAATTTTTTTTCTATATGACATATATTATAGTATTGGTTTGAATGTAATCAAACATTATTTATTGTAGTTAATTGTGATTTGAGATTTAAAATTTTCACCATTTATTATTTATTATAATGAAACATGTTTATTGTGATTTAAGATTTAAAATTTTGACCCATTTACCCATTTGTTATTTATTATAATGAAACATTCTGGGCCATTTATTATTTAAATTTCTGATCCATTTATTATAGTTATTGTGATTTGACATTTAAATTTGTTTTTATGTAATATGTTTTTTTTTTTTTTTTGGACTTAAATGTATTAATAATTGTCACTTTGTAGTCTTTGTTATTAGGACATGCTCGTTTGTAATTTTATCTTTGTACTTTATTCTATTTTTAAGTAATAAAAGGTTCCAGATCTTACTAAAAAATAAAAAATAAAAGGTTAAAACAAAATTTAGCATGAAAAAAAAATATGGGAATAAGTTAATACATTACAAAGAAATTTTTATTAAAATTAAAACATAAAAAAAACAACAAATATAATTAGTAATTATAATGAACTTAATAGATAATTTAATATCTTTCCTACCAACAAAACAAAACTTGATAAGTTTGATTTAATTTTTTTTTCATCAATGGTTTGAGCAATTTCTACAAAAAAAAAAAAAAAAAAACAACCTTTATCGAGACTTCAACGTATAGTCGAGGGGACGAAACAAATAGTTAATCTGAAAGCAAGGAACCACTAAAACGAGCATGAAAAGCTGAATGCTAAGACGCTAATTTCACTATATGACAAAATCATTAATGAAAACGACCATAGATTTCAACACGTTGATCCTAACAAACTGTTCCTCGCACATAAGTATAAATATAGGCATTTTAAGGAGCACTGCATTAGGTTTTCCTCGTGAGGTAAAATGATTGGGTAGAAACGAATTCCTTTATTTTCTTATATTTCTTCTCTAAGTACTGCGAAGAGGGGAAAATTTTATATATATCAACTAAGAAGGGAAAAGTTGTGTTTAATCTATTAAGGAAATTCCTAGATTGCTTTGGTCGCGATGCTATGTAACTTCATCTAGTTCTATGGAATAGGTCTTACATGTTGGGTAGTTAGATTGTTTAAGGGTTATGTGAATGTGTGATTGGTTAGGACAACCACATCTACACTTGCTTGTGTTTAATAAGAGGACTTGGATAAATAAACATGGAATGGTATTTGAGCTGCTACTTCCCCACAACAAATTACACAAACATTAATGTGTATATATATATATAACTTAGTACAAAGTACAATTGAAGGTGGAAACAAAACTAGCTATGAGATTCTTCAGGAATTGAAGAAGTAATGGTTTCCTGACAAATTATATTGATTGGAAAATGAGAATAATAAATAAACATGATAACAATTGTATTTTGATAAGAAATAGACATGAAAACTTTATAAACGATAATAGTTCCCCTAGTTTAACGATGTTACGATACTTTTGGTTATTGTTTATTACCGATACGGATATAATAATGTATGACCTTAGGATTTTGAGGACACGAATCTTCTTCCCTAAGAAAGGTATGCAAACCTTAAGAGTCCTTGGTAGTTGCATGTTGAGTGGATACAGATTAAAAGTTCTAATGACCTTCAATTTAAATCGTTGATTATTTCATGCTAAGTTGAATCAATATAAGCTATTGGTGAGGAGTGAACCTCTTTGGATGTTATAACTTAAAGGATGTTGCTAAACGGTAAGAAGTAGGATACTGAGGTGGATGGAACTTGATTATAACCTTACGGATTTTAGAGATTCAATAGAAAGAATAATCTAAATATTTCTCTAAATTATTAGAATACACATCAGGGGATAAAAGAAGCAAAGCCATGGGATAATATCATCATATTCTGTCAAGTCAAAACTAAGTAAGACAATTATGGCCAACACCTGCTACTTGCAAGAATGAAGAGGTTAGGCATCAAGATTTTCCCTGCCTTATTATGACCATAAATTCGGGACGAAGTTTCCTGAAGGGTGGGTGTATGTAATGCCCCATATTTCGACTAGGCCTGTTTGCGAGTTAGACCTCTTTTACTTTAATTGCTTGTCATCTGTTTGACTTAGCTAGACAGAGTGAACTATATTTTCGGCATGATGGACATCATGATATGTTGCTACTGTGTTAATGATGTCACTATATTCACGCAGTTATTAAGTTATGATTAACATGAGATTCTTTTATTTCATAATGACAGTGTATGTTTGATAATCATCCTGGAGGAAATGTGATATATATGATGTGGTAATTATGCTATGATCGATTTGATGATTTTATGTGATGAAATAAACGATGCTGAAAATATGGATCAGACAATGACAGAATGGAAAATATATTTTTAGTGTTTTCATTTATGAAATGTGAAATATATGGTGTCGTACATGGATGCCAACCTACGATGAAATTGATAGAACTGTTATATTCCATACATACCTGTGATGTGATAAAATTGTGACGTGAAATAAAATGATGTTGATGATATGGATCAAATGGTGATCGAATGGAAATGCTTGTTATAAAATGTGTATTATGCAGAATACTATCCTACAGGACACGAGGGCTATGGGATAGCCAGATACTTGAACTGATATATGGATAAGATCTTACCCATGC
This sequence comes from Larix kaempferi, assembly GCA_027924585.1. NCBI lineage: Eukaryota > Viridiplantae > Streptophyta > Pinopsida > Pinales > Pinaceae > Larix > Larix kaempferi. The sequence continues at coordinate 2,930,052 of BSBM01000435.1, forward strand.
AGGGAACCTTAGCAACCAAAACTGATGGTACGATGACACGGACTGATAATCTCGAGAGCAGCAGAGTATGATTTGATAAGGGCGTAGGCCCAGTATGTTGAGAGGGATGGATGTGTTTCCACCCTATGTTCCTATGATACCCGAGGTCGTGGGAGGGCCGTGCTGAGACAAGCTCCCCATGTATGTTGTGATGACGATGGTCAGATGCCTGCTAGGGGAGGATAGGTCCGATGTACAGTCGACGCTATCGCTCTCAAGTTCTATGTGGTCAGGTCGATGAATCCGACATCCACTTTTGTACTAGCAGAGGAAGGATAGGGAGGATGTGGACGTAGGTTAGGATGGGAGGATATGATAATTAGTACTGAGGAGGGTTGGGTATTCCTTGACCCGGAGTTAGTGGTAGTAGGTAGCTTCCCTTGCACCTGAATGATTGATCAAATGTAAACATAAAATAATGAAAGAAAATCTTAAAGGTTAACTGATAAAATAACAGATGATGTTTTAGTAATATTATGATGAATGTATACTTGTTTAGTTTGCATAAAGTATCATTAGTGTTAGTTAGCTGTTATGCATAGGATATATATATGACATATGTTTATAGTACATGTCTGTCTTGTGCATACGTTGGCCACGCATGCACATTATGCACATGCGCAATAATATTGGTTTACAACCTACTTATCAAGATTTAACAATGTTATAAGTGATCATAGATAACTCAATTAAGTATTTACTGAATGACTTAATTAGTAAAAGATTGTCAAGTTCTAATGTGTAAAAGAAGTTAATTAGTCCTTGTGTGTGAACATGGTAATGAACGATTAAAATAAGTGTCATTAATTGCAAGTATCCTCAAGTGAATGTGTCTCCAATATGAAGTATGAAAGTTAAACACTAATACTGGAAGAGTCTGCTCTATCATTGTTGATTATGATTAATTAAACCATTAAGTGTATTTCATTATTTATACCCAAAAGTACTATGTTGACGCTTATCAAATTAACGAATAATTATTTTAATTATTATTCACAATTAATTTAATCACCATTATTTTTAATCATTATTGTTATTAATATTATTATTAAATTAATAATAATTGTGATAATAATCCTTTTTATAAAACATAGTGGATTGAACAATAATAAATTCATTAAATAGTTTATTCATTTAATTAATTAATGGAATCATCCCAAGTAAATTAAAAGGATTGTTTAAATAAATTATTGAATAAATCCACTACCCGAGAGAAATTTGGGGTGATTTAAAATAATATATAATCCACCTTTATGCCTTAAAACGGGTTGCATTAATGATTTTTACTTCCTAAAAGGTGACAGCCAGGGCGGTGGAGTGATAAGGAAGTTTGACTTTATGAAGGAGGTGGATTCCTATAAAGAGGAGATTTAAGAAAGGAGTAAAGGGGGGATTGTGGGAGAACGGTGAGGATTTTTTGAAAAAGGAGGAATGTCGAGGAGGGGGTTAACTCGATGCTGAGGAGGGGGTTAAATCGAAGCTTTGAGGAGGTGGGAAACTCAAAAGAAAAGACTGAGGAGGGGGTTTACTCGGCAAAATATCACCCTGGAAAGGTTCGATGGAAGGCTGTTGTCGGGATTATCGGTCTGTGGGCTCGGGGGCTAGGAAATCCATTGATTTCCTAGGGTCAGCAAGATAATATCTGATCGGCAGGGTGGACACATCATTTTGGCTTGCTAAGGTAACCTACAGAACCCATTACAGGAATCTTCTTACCTTGCTGCAAATCTACTGAGCCAGCTTAAGTAACAGGTATTTTCTTTTAATTCCAAATTACGTATGTTAAAAGAACAGGGTTAACATGAAAAGTCTTAAGCTTATGTTTATTTAATTTGCACAAACTTATGAACATTTAGAACCCTGAACATAGATGGTTGATTCTTTTCATTAGAAAGCAAAGGAGAAATACTTGGTATTTACAGGAAAAGCGAACAGCGACCCAGTGCCTAGCAAGGGCACTACACCAGAGGTACACAACAGACTTGATGTTATATCTTTTGTAAATGGAGTTTTCTATTTTGTGAAAATTTTATTTCGTGGAAATTTCATGTTCTATAAAAAGTGTTTTAAACCTTGAAAGTAGCATTAGTTCCACTTGTGATAGGATTGATGGATGACACCAAAGCTGATTTATAGAACCATGCAACTATGAAGGAAAAATAACTAAGAATAAACACTAGCAGATCTGCATTATAGGAGATCAAAATCACATATGATCCATAAAATCTCATAGTTGCAAACTTTGATGGCCCAATTCATTTGGATAGTGAAATTGTAGAAAACCTAGTTATGGAATAAGTTGTACACGAACAAGAGCAAATGAAGAGGCAAGTCTTATCGAACCATTTTTATTTTTACTTTACTTTCCTTGTAGCTATGTTTTCAGTTATGGCTCAAAGGTATGCACTGCACTTATTAGGTTCACATGTTCTAGCTAGAAAGATCTGGAAGCACTCCAATGTTATGATCTTAGCTGGGAGTTGAGCTGCTATATATTAGAATTCTTTTAGTACTTGAAGCATTTTTCTTGAATATGTTTGACATTCATTTTGTTCCCCTGCAATTTTTTTTTGAATATCATCATTGTCAAGCAATAACAACTTCTTAAAGAGTGGTAGCTCAATGGTAGAGCACATACCTAATTATAGGCAGGAGATTGGTGGTTCGATTCCTCCATACCCTCTCATAAATTAGTGACTAAGAAAATGACTAAATTTGCATATATACGACTATTAGTAGCTAATTTCCAGTATCTTATAGCACGACTAGCGTTTAGTCGTATTTAGCTTAGTCATTAATATGTTATCATCTAGTAGTTTATTTAGTCGTATATTTGGTCATTAATTGTGACAATTAATGACTAAATCAGTGAGTATCAATGACTAAATCAATGACTTAATCAATGACTATCAATGACTAAATCAATGACTAATAAGTCAACCAATTAATGACTAGTGAAATACGACTAGAGATAAGACAGTGGAAATCAGATACTATTAGTCACCGACTCAAAAATAGTTGTTTATAGTTGAATTTTAGTCATTTTTTTAGTCATTAATTTCTCATTTTGTAATAGTGAGCCCTCATCCAATATCTATTTCAGCATTTTCATTGGTAAAGAATAAGAGACAGATCTTGTAAAATCAGAGCTGGTAATAATATAAATGATATGTGCACTCTAAGATTGATTCTCAGACTAAATATATAATTATGTTGTCCATTATGAACTCAAGACCATACAGGGTATTATGCTCTTCTTTGCACCAACTTCCAAATACCTTTGAGTCATTGATAGTTTGTTACAGTGATGGTAAGCAACAACTAGTTACAAATCAACTGGTAGGAAGTATTTGGGGATGAATTTCACTAGCACAATGTCCATTGGTCAAATGAAGAAGATGCACATGCTCAAAATGGAAAGCGGGGGTCAATGTCATCTCAAGAGGATTGAGCATACATGGCTTCATTAGTGAAAATTTCATGAGAAATAATTCTGGATGAAAAAAATCACTTAAATCGCAAAAAGTTATTCACTTGTAGACCAAAACTGAAATGCCAAAGATTATTTGTTGCATTGGAAAGGAAGGCAAAATGTATTGGATAGTATTAGTTTTTTAATTTTTAATTTTGAGAAAATGCATCTTATATTTCATCATCGAACAATAAATAAAACATCAAGAATAAGACATTATGTAGCGTGACTATGCAAGTTATCCAGAGATCCAGAAACCTTACATTCAACCAACTATTATAGAAAACAAAACCAGTCTCTAATGAACCCTGGGTCTGAATACATACTAAGTGACAAGGAGGACATCAATTGTTGATGGATCGATCTCATCGAATTATGGCAAAGTGGCCATGCCGGGGCAAGCGAGGTGGATACCACAGTCGAAATTCAAATAAAAAATACAAGAATAAATCATAATTTTTATGCAATCCAATTACAAATTCAGGTAGAGCTCCCCAAAGACTCTTATGTTTTGGTAAAATCTCATCAGCAATTGAAAACCCACATTATACAAACTATGTTAAAACATATTAAACTTTTAATTCCATTTCACAAGGAATCTTAGGTTACGATAAATATTATCACTACGTCCATCAATCCCACTTATCGTACTATTACTAAATACATAAGATAAAATATAAGCCTTTAGGGCACCGTTGCTAAATATAGAACATAACAGGCTTAGAAATGGCTCTAAACATTGTATCCACACATTGGTTGATACCCAGTTGAAATATGGGGAAAATCTGCCTATTCCACTACAATATTGCAATTCAATATCAACAAGGTATTTTAGAGCATACATAAGACAAGAATATGGACAAACCATGCCGTCCTAATCTTATAATATCTAAGTAACTAGTCAGGCTTCCATTCTTTACATGACATTTTCCAAGCCTTTCTTAAAATTCAAAAATGAAAAGATGACTAACTTGTTCTATATCTTTCCTCAAAAATAAGAATAAAGACATAATAAGTTATGAAATCACTGGCTAAATCAATGAGAATCTCTCCACTACCTTGCGAAAAGACTTAGGGCCCATTTGTTTCTCTAACATCTTGTAACATCCCTCAAATTTGACCCCTATTATTATTTCTCTTGTAAATGAAAAATCAAATTTTGTAAATGGCCATGGTGAGGAGCTCAAGGGAAAGGCCCCACCAGTGGACCTCGAGTTATTGTTATGTTTTTAAGTCTTAGATTTACCCTAGAAGACTAAAGAATAGTAATGCGACTAATCGATAAGTAACTAAATCCTGCCAAGGAGGAAGTTGAAGAGGACTAGGAAACCATGAGATTTCTATATTAAGACATAAACATTAAAGGTGAGGAAACTAGTGATGTTTCCTTAAAAGACTTAAAGAATCTACGTAAGTAAAAGTGGATATTATGTTATGTGAAAGATCAAAATGATGTAGTAGGAACTATCTAACACATTTTTGAATAGCTATGAAAAACCATCTGGATATTATAAATATGCTTTGTATACATGAATATGAAGAATGAAATTAATAGTTGAGATAACTATTAAAAATATGTTATTTATATGTGAGGTTAAACTAATAGTTGTGATAACTATTAGATAAATAGTAAAGATATATTTATATATGTAATAAATGAATAGAAGGATATCATTTATATAAATAATTATTATAGACAAATAAATACAATAAAGTGATTAGTATATGTTTTAATTGATGACATATAATGTTGCAATGATCCACCACAAATGGTAAAGGCTTATCAAATGATTCTAAATACTATATAGTACATGTATATATATGATTATGTAGTAAAATGGAATTTTGATAAACATCCTAATAAATATAATTATGTAAACCAATGTTCTATTAAAAGAAACGTTTTAATATAGGGGCTCCAAAGCATTAAAGTTAAGTGATAAACGCCATTTATATATATTTACTCGAATATAGTTTGATATCTAAATATATAGTGGAGACCTTATGTGTGAGGCACTCCCAAGGTAAATATCACTTAAAAGGAAAAATATTAAACTAACTAAAGTAGTAGAAAACACATAAATCGTTTGAAAGAAAAGGTTTACAAGTAGAAAATATTCTTATATATATATATAGAATTTGATATCTAATAGTATATATCCTAAATATTCTAATGAAGGCGGAGTGTCTCCACTTTTCCCTTAAATAGGGAGTTTTGTCCCATCGTGGAGATCACCCTTGGAATGTAATCAATCCACCTATCTTCCAAATCTGAAAGTTGGACGGATCCTCCAAGACACCTTAGTCATGCAACTTAACATCAACTAGTAAAATGGATTTTAAGGTGATATATCATTCCTAGGAGGAATGTCGAGAGAGTGGAGTAGAGTGTCTTTAATGAAGCACTCCAACGCATTTAACACTAGTAACTGCCATCATTTCCACTAGCACCAAACACTAATCTTCTACCACAGCCAAAACCCTAGAAGGATGCCTTCTTAAGAAGGAGGTGAAGCATTGTGGTAGGGGGGAAAACAGAGGAGAGAATAGTTTTTGCAATTTGGCAGAAGTTGGGAGATGTGCATTGCCTGGAATAAGGATCGTTGGTATGTTTTCCTTTAAATTCTTAAATGAATATCCATCGGGAAAAAGGGATGGGGGGATCTCTATGTTAAAATTTCAAATTCGGAGCTAGAGATCTATTCTTGGGGCATGTGCAAGCTAATGAGGGTCACTTTTTGCGCGTTAGATGCAATAGAAAGTTGAAAAATCAGGCATCCCTCAACTTACTTGGTTTTTTTGAGATGCTTACATAAGATATCTTGCATCGAGTAAAAAAGATGAAACGTAGGAAATTGAGTCACGTTTCCAAATATCTAACTTTTAAGTATTGAAAATTTGCATAACTACATCAAATTTCATTTTTTCTAATAGTCACTTTTTATTTTTTTGGCAAATGATAAGGTATATGTCTTTGTGGGTGCATCCTTTCATTGCCTAAATGAAGGTTTCAGGCTACAAAATATGGTATACATGTATAGAACCCGTAGCACTAGTGAATCCCTATTTTTCCAAAATTAAATGTTTAATTTTTTTTTTTTATTAATTATGTAAGTGGGAAAACCTCGAGAATGGTATGTCAAATGTGGGTGCAGCCTTTGAAGGTCTTAATGTAGTTATTTTGACCTAGATTTTTTACAGCATGTAAAGGTTGGTGTCCTCTAGCGTAGCATACAACTTTTTTTTTAAATGGTTGTGAAATGAAAAAGTTACGGAATAAACATTAACAATATGTTTTTTGACCAACGGAGTGATGACACAAGAAAATTAGGAAATAAATAGAAAATCTCAATATTTTTAAAAAAAATTTACATATTTGGAATCTGCATAAAAAATTCTATCTATTCCTAAAATTTCGTCACTAATGGTCAAGTGTGTCATGCTGTAAAGAGCGGTGGAAAACATGCATACTCAGAAAAATACTGAAAATGTCAAATTAGTTATGGTCTAAAAATTCCTTAGCACAGGTTTGGTAAGTCCGAACTAGACACATAGGACAGTGGATGACATGTGGGTGCAGGAGGAGCGGGTGATTAGGCACTAAGGAATGCACATGCGTTATGTTTACATTCAAATAACGAGTGCACGTTATATTTAAATTCAAATTTTAGTGTTTTGGCGCTCAATGTTATAAGCAACGTGCTAGCGTTATGTGTGTGAATAATGTGCGCGCGAATTATTTATTAAATAACACTCGCGCATTATAATCTTCAAAAATTTATGTTTTGAAGTTTTAGATTGGGTGAGATAAAGATAATGATAATGAGGATGATGAAGATGAAGATGATGATGGTGATGAAAATGAAGATGATGACGGTGATGAAGATGATGAAGATGATGATGGTGATGATGATGATGATGAATATCATGATGATGAT